>CM050168.1:80938798-82155441 GCA_027410445.1 Discoglossus pictus
CATTTAACAAAGCAGGTATTCAACATTACAAAACAGTTTTGTATGACGAAAGTGTTAAAAAAGGAAAAAACAAATTAAACTTTTAACCTAATAAGAATGTACAAACTCATTTTGACACTCCTTAAGACAGTTACTGCAGTAGACTCCAAACTTATAATTTCTTAGTAGGGTGTCATAACGTTGCCTAAAATCTGCACTTCCATCATCATAAGAACATTTTTAAACCTTACAACACTAGTTTTCATGCAAAAAAAATAAATAAATTGTGCCATAACATATTTCTATGGATAAAATCATGTTATTTGAAATAGAAAATCTTTGTATATGATAAATAAGCAAGAAACTAAATGGTTAAAATGAATCCACCTATACTACAAACTCTGCAAATCCAATCAGTGGCTTTTAGAAAACATTTTAACGAACTATTTGCAATCAATAAGGTTTAAATCATTCATTAGCTTTGCACAATATATCACAGTCTGTACATCTTATCTTTAAACAGTAATTTAGCTCTAAAAGGGTAGCGCGCATGAATTTGGCACCTCAGAATTTACTACTTGATGTTAGGCTTGGCAAGGTATTAGCGCTGATTGCTTCAGGTTTAGTAGTGTTTGGCTTCCTGTACAGTACAAGTACGCAGTGACTTTGTACATATGCTATGTTTTGTACAACTGCTGTTCCTGCCATACTACACCTGTCCTCAGGGCTCCATGTTAAATGCTGCATCTGTTTAAAAATTGGCTTGCTTGCATAAATAATCAAACATGATAATCTACATGATGAGGTTACCAGCTATCTTAAGGTACACTCAGGACTGGATATATCAATGAAGAAAAAAGGCAGCTTCCTAAGCTGATAACTTACATTTGTGCCTGTCTGGCTGGTCACAATATATATATATATATATATATATATATATATATATATATATATATATATATATTTGCAATCCACTTCCTTTTGCCCCTACATTTTGCCTCATGCAAATGACAAGACACTACAATGGTACTTTTATAGCATCTTTATTAAGGACAAATCAAAAAGTGTTTTGATTAGAACATTTTCAGGAACTTTTACATTTGAATTTGAAAAACAACAACAGTGTACTATATACAAGTTCATACACAAGATATAAATGCATTATTATTATTTATTTGTGAAGCACCTTCATATTCCACAGAGCAATACAGTAATTAGAACAATACATACTGTATTCATAGGTATTGATACAACATGTGAAAATAGTTGAGGCCTAACTCTTGAACCAATAATTATGGATAAATAGCACATTTTTGTACAAAGTGTTTGCAAGCTTATAGACTAGTGGACATGATTAAAACAATTGGTTGGGAGCAGCAGTGGAAGATAGAGTATAAAAGGCCCCAATGTAAAAAAAAGATGTTGGGTCCCCGAAAGGGGGAGGGTTGTAAAAATGTTTTTGTGCTGCCCCACCTCCCAAGGTACAAACTCACTTACAGCCCTCACTACTACCCCTATTCACTGTTCCATCTACTATTAAAATATTCACTTTTATAACTGCTCCCCTTCCCTTATTTCGGGCCAGAGTGAAGCACATATATGTACATATACTATCTCTACATATCTGCCAGTTCCTTTCAGCAGCCATCTTCACATTACTCCCTCTGAACATCCACCTCCAAAGAGAACCCACCTAGCTTAGGATCCATCCTGACATAGCACGCAACCCCTCTCAGCACCCTCCTCACATAACTCACCCCCACCCCCTGTTCTTTGCCGTCATCGAGCCCCAGTGTGCTGAACTACTCCACACTTCCACCTCTTGGAGCCTCAGTAGAAATGCTCTACAGAAAATACCTATTTATGCAAAAAAATAAATAAATAAATCACTCCGCTCTGGGCCCCAAAGAGAAGGGCCCGAAGCACTGCACCACTGGGGAGCAGAATGAAAAGGTCGGGATCTAGCATGATAGCAGATGTGTAGGGTGAAAAAGTTTAAAAGAGGCTGAATACATTTTATCCCTTCTTCTGAGTAAGGGCAGGGAAAGTTAAATTGTTGGGCAATGGGGAGGGGGCAGGAGGAAGATGTTCAGAGGATAAATTGAGACTTAACAAATGGAGCAATTTATTATGTGCATGTGAGCATCAAAGGATGGTATGTGCTATAGAGGACATGAGGAGGAGAGAAAGTCTGTTGAGTCCATCATGTTTTAAGCATCTTGAGCAAAGGAAGATAGAGAAATACATAAGTTTGCAAGTTTTCAATCTTGTGCTGGAATATGTTGGCACGTTACAAATAAAGAATAATAATACATAAAGCACATGCAATATAACAGTACACTATACATTTTGTTATTGAAGAAACTGAAGTTTCCACTTTTGTGGAAGAGTTGGGGGAAAGTATAATTGATATTGATCAGTCAAACAGGCTTTAGTATGTGGTAATGTGTCATGGAGAAGCCTGAGAGAATAAGTTGTTTGGATTGTATATCTTCTTGGTGATCGTTCCTTTCAAAAATATGTTAAGAAACTCTTAAAGACTCTGAAGCCTATGAAAGAATACTAGATTGAACACTACTTTTACCTAAAATCAAGTTGCTCATTTGAAAGTTTTTAATGAACAAATTGCATTTTTTTTAAATAATTCAAGTTGTTCGCCATTCCATCTACTATTAAAATATTCTCTCATTAAAACCTTTTATAGATTCATAAATGTACAATGATCAAGATCAGGCCTGGCTATGCAGACAAGCTATGCAGGGGCTTATGACACCAGAACTTAATTGCTTCTTTATTTAAAAAAATAATTTGCTATGAATTTTAAAGGACCATATCAAATATTTTACTCATGCATCAGTTTATCATTGAAATGCAATATTTATATATTCTTACTATTATATTTTTGTTAATGTAAATTCTAGTTTCACATACTGTAAAAAGTGTTCTGTGTTACTATCAGTGGCGTGGCTCAGGTATTTGCTACATTATTTAATTAAATCCAAAATGTGTTGGTAATATAGACAGACTTCAGAAGAAATTAAGCAGACTGATAATGATTCAGATTCAAAGCTACTTGCATCCTGCAATATCCCTGGTTACAATGACATAGCATTTTGGTAAAAAAGAGAAACAGAATATAATGAAATATGTACAAATGTATTAAATATACAATAATGAACTATTGCTCACTCACAAACAAATATGTGTCTCAGTGCGTCAGATTTACTTGCACAATACATTCTATGAAGGCTTTTATGGTGAATATTAGTGTACCTGTGTCCCAGTGGCGGAGCTAGTGAATGGAGGGCAAAAAAAAATGTTGGACGATGGGCCCCCCGTACTAACTCACTCAGTACACACAAAGCAATGCTCGCCAGCGGCGCAGCACTTGCCCTCATACCTGGTTCGTACCAGTGGAGGGATCGCGATGAGCGCCGGAGGCACTCACCGCAAGGCGGCCGGGCTCGCACTGCCTAGCTCTACCTGGTTCCTGCCAGTGGAGGGCTTGCGATGAGCGCCAGAGGCGTTTGTTGTGAAACCCCTCAGGCTCGCAACACCCTTGGCTCAACCACGAACCTGGATGCGACCCTGCCATCTGGAACTACAATGTGGGTGTGGGGAAAAGGAGACACAGGGAAGAGAGGGGGAAAGGAGACACAGGGGAGAGGGGGGGAGGAGACACAAGGGAGGGGGGAAGAAGACACAGGGGAGAGAGAGGTGGGGAAAAATTATTCCCGTCATTTTTGACAGGCAATGTGTGGCAAACAGCATTGCCTGCCTTACAATTTGACTCCAATCATTTTTGATGGTCAAGTAGCTAGTACAGTGCTTTGCAAAAGTATTCACCCCACTTGGCATTTTTCGTGTTTTGTTGCCTCACAACTTGAAATTAACATGGATTGTTTGAGGATTTGCATAATTTAATTTACAAAACATGCCCACAACTTTGAAGATGTTTTTTTTTTTTTATTGTGAAGCAAACAACAAATAGGACAAAATAACAGAAATGTTCATAACTATTCACCGTCCTAAAGTCAATACTTTGTAGAGTCACCTTCTGTGGAAATCACAGCTCCAAGTCGCTTTGGATAAGTCTCTATGCGCTTGCCACATCTTACCACTGGGATTTTTGCCCATTTCTCCTTGCAAAACTGCTCCAGCTCATTTAGCCTCAAATCGTGCACAGAGTGGTACAGGTTTTGATCAAGAATATCACTGTAGTTAGCACCATCCATCTTTCCCTCAACTCTGACCAGTTTCCCAGTCCCGGCTGCTGATAAACATCCCCACAACATGATGCTGCCACCAACATGTTTCACTGTGGGGATGGTGTTCTTTGGGTGATGTGATGTGTTGGGTGATGTGATGTTTTGGACATGGTGTTTTCTTTGATGGACGAAAAGTTCAATTTTAGTCTCATCAGACCAGAGCACCTTCCTCCATACATTTTGGGAGTCTCCCATATGCCATTTCGCAAACTCAAAACGTGCCATTTTGTTTTTTTCTGAAATATTTGCATATTTTTTTATAACCTGACCCTGACTTGTACTTCTCAACAACATTGTCCCTTACTTGTTTGGAGAGTTCCTTGGTCTTCATGACAGTGTTTGGTTAGTGGTGCCTCTTGCTTAGGTGTTGCAGCCTCTGGGGCCTTTCAAAAAAGGTGTGTATATGACAGTGCATGAATACATACGCACATGACAATTTTCTGTTTTCTATTTTAAAAAAATAGTTAAAATAGTTTTATGTATATATTTTTCTCATTTGACTTCATCAACTTAGACCATTGTGTTCTGATCCATCACATACAATTCAGAATAATAAAACATTGAATAAAAGGCTGTAATGTAACAAAATAGGTAAAAAGTCAAGGGAGGTGAATACGTTTGCAAGGCACTATATATACTAGCGACTTGCCCGTCAAAAAATGACGGCAATGAGATGTGTATGTTTGGAAAGTTGTTTAATTATTAATATTCGTATTTGACATTTCAGGATCCGTTTCTAAATAGTTTGTTTGCATATTATCTTTTTTTGGTGTATCTTCAATTTTTGCAGCTGATAGTCTTTTGCTTGCAATTCTTTTGCGTTCTTTTTCTCGTCGAATTTATTTCTCCTCTGGTGTTTGCTGGTTGGCCCATCTCCGTTGTAGTTCTCTTATCTTTTCTTGTTTGCTCTCGTTAGTAGAAATATTAATCTGTAAAAGTTTAGTTTGAGATGTTAAGTTTGTTTTTTACATTTTTTTATTATCAACAGTTTGTTTCTATGTGCTTGTAGTTCATTGTAGCGTTAGTTTCTTTGTATTTTTAATTAACTGTTTTTCTTATTTTGGATATGATCGCAATGGTTTTCGCATTATCCTGTTTTGTGTCTACCACTTTTGCTATGCTAATTTAGGCTTCTTTGTAAGCCTTATAGCTTCTTAAACAGTAAAGAAGAATATTAATTTACTTTGTTATGTGTTTGTGTGATATTTGGTATAATCCTATTTTGTGTCTACCATATGTTGCATACTTTATTTGCTTAATAAGTCTTTTTTATGAAGGTTAAATGTTTTTGTACAGTGAAATTGAATTTTTTTTGGTATTTTGGATATGATGGCAATGTTTTTAGCATGATCCTGTTTTGTGTCCACCTCTTTTGGTATGCTTATTTAGGCTTCTTTGTAAGGCTTATAGGTCCTGTTTTGTGTCCACCACTTTTGGTATGCTTATTTAGGCTTCTTTGTAAGGCTTATAGGTTCTTAAACAGTAAAGAAGAATATTATTTAACTTTTCCATGTATTTGTGTTATTTATGGTACAATCCTGTTTTGTGTCCACCGTATGTTGCATACTTGTTTGCTTAATTAGTGTTTTTTATGAAGGTTAAATGTTTTTCTACAGTGAAAATGAATGTTTTTACTATTTTGTATCTGATGGCAATGTTTTTAGCATTATCCTATTTGGTGTCCACCACTTTTGGTATGCCTATTTAGGCTTCTTTCTAAGGCTTATAGGTTTTTAAACATTAAAGAAGAATATTAATTTAGTTTGCTATGTGTTTGTGTGAGTTTTGGTACAATCCTGTTTTGTGTCTATCACTTTTGGTATGCTTATTTTGGCTTCTTTGTAAGGCTTATAGGTTCTTAAACATTAAAAAAAAATATTAATTTAGTTTGCTATGTGTTTGTGTGAGTTTTGGTACAATCCTATTTTGTGTCTACCACTTTTGTTATGCTTATTTAGGCTTCTTTGTAAGGCTTATAGGTTCTTAAAAATTAAAGAAGAATATTAATTTAGTTTGCTATGTGTATGTGTGAGTTTTGGTACAATCCTTTTTTGTGTCTACCACTTTTGGTATGCTTATTTAGGCTTCTTTGTAAGGCTTATAGGTTCTTAAACATTAAAGAAGAATATTAATTTATATTGGCAGACATTAAACATATATAGTTCATTTCTTTTTTGTACTTTATACTTTACCTTGATTGAAGTGTCGAATGACAGAGGGCCCCCTTCTGGCAATCCTTAATCCGCCGGTCTTCTTGTAGTGTCTGTTTGAAAAAGAAAGTGAAATGGTTAATTGTATATTTCTTCTTTTTGCTTTAGCAAAGCATGGTCTTTTTCAGCATGTAATGTATTTTTCTATCTTACCTCTTGTTCTTTCTTGGAGTTGTTTAAAAGGGATTGTGGTTCACAATGCACGGTGCAAATTCTTGAGTGACGCTGTTGATGCAAAGTCTGAATAGTACAAAAAAGGAGAAAGATTGATCTTTAGGTTATATATTGAATTACAATAAATAAATGTCATTTAAATATACTTCTGTAATTACTTTCAATTAAGATTACTTATTTTCTGGGCCTACACACATAAATGTGCGTGTCACATATCACTATACATAAATCACATTTTAATAGTTATTTTTTTTTTTCCTGTCATTTAAATATAGTTGTTTAATTAGTTTGGATTAAGATTTGTTTGTTGCAGGGGCTATACACATAAATGTGCGTGCGACATGTCACTATACATGAACCACATTTTCATAGTTAAAGTTTTTTTTTTTTTGTCTGTGTCACATATCACTATACATGAATCATATTTTAATAGTTAAATGAACATTATTTTTTTGGGGGGCCTACACACATAAATGTGTGTGTGATATGCGACTATACATGATACACATATATGTGCTAGTCACATATGACTATACATGAATCATATTTTAATAGTAAAATATTGTTATTATTGTAATGTCATTTAAATATAGTTGTTTAATTAGTTTGGGTTAAGATCAGTTTGTTGCAGGGGCTATACACATAAATGTGCGTGCCACATGTCACTATACATAAATCACATTTTCATACTTAAAATATATATATATTTTTGTCCTGTCTTGATAATAAAATGTAATATATTATAGCTTAACTCTCAGTTGTAATTTGCACAATGTAAAGTAGGAAATTAGGACATAATTCTCTTCTCAAGTAACAGCAGCAGTTAACTATGAAGTCACTCCGTTCATCACCTGAGTCGAAATGTAGAAATTTCTGGAAAGTAGGCAGTATTTATAAACTTTCAAGTGCCTCAGACCGTTAGAACGCAATACGCATGAGCTCTTTGCGTTCCAGCTTACAATTTGCGTTCCATCCGCCATTTTGTGCATTGTAGTTTTCAGAATGGTGGTTAATATGAGTGTGTTACGTTCCGCATAGTATGTATTTCATTATTGCGAGTCACTGTAGTATAGTTACGTCTGAAGCCTCGTTTTCGTTTTGTGCGGCGGCCATTTTTTCTCTCGCTTAGGTGATTTTCGGCAGTTTAAACTCATTTTTTTGTACTTAAATGGACGTGTAAATTAACTTTTCGAGGTGCCGGATGCCCCCCCTTGCTGTAAGTAAGCTTTTTATGTGTTCGTTGTGTTTATTTCTTGTGTTTCTGATGTTTCCCTGCGCGCCGTTTTCGGCCGGTTTTGCGTGTTGGGAATGGGTCGTTTCGCGGCCGTATTTTTTTGCGATGCGGACGTAATTTGTTTGCGAGGGACGAAGTTGTTTTTTACGTGTACGATGCAGTGTATTTTTTTTCTAAGTTGTGCGTATGTGTGTTAACCGCGTGTGAGGCGCCTTTGAGGTTTTTTTTGTTAAAAAGTCGTGTGTGTGTGTGTTAACACAGCCAACGTTGGAGCCTCAACCTCCGCAAATGCGGACTGTTGCTTCACGAGGATCCGCATTTGCGGGGACGTTGGGATGCTCCACTCTATATAAGCACAGAGCATATTTTTTTTACAAAAGTTTTTAGTTAGTGAAGACCTTGCTTTTGGATAGAAGTTCACTAACTAAGAACTTTTGTAAAAAAAATATGCTCTGTGCTTATATATAGCCTTATTCAATTGGCCAAATCGCATTTGAATGAGGCCCATATTGTGCAGGGTACAAAGAACAACAAATTATTCTGCCAGCAATCCTAACAGAAATAAACAGTATCTGGCCCCTCATCACAGCCCCCCCCCCCCCCTCATCTGGCCTGCCAATGAACTCCCATTACCTCCTGCTTGGCTTTGTCTCTGCAGTGGTTGAATAATTTGTGCATGCATATGTGCAATCGCGAGCGCATGGATCAAAATGGGTCATTCCATTATGAGAGGGGGTAACTTTAGGTTGCCGAGGGTGCCCAAGGGAGTCTTGGGGTCCTCGTTGGGTGGTCTAAGGTGGGGGTGAGGTTCAGGGGGACCTAACTAAATTACATAAAAAAAATGCAAACAGAAAAATAATTATATTTGATTTATGACAGAACTAGAGCCCCCCAAGCATTGTCCAGGTGCATTGCACCGTCTGCACTGGCGGTAGTTCCGCCCCTGCTGTGTCCAATGACACCAGACAAACATAGAAAAAAGTAAAATGACAGCCCTGTGTCTCTTTAAACATGGGCAGTAATAGGCAAACTAAGAAAGTCCAAAATTGTTATCACATATTAGATATTGATGGAAAAAGGCAAAAAATGCACCTCTATATGAACCTGATCCTTTATGTACCACAATGGAATCAATCAATGTATCCCAAAAAGAACACTTTATCGAAATCCTAAAAAAATACTAGAAATTCAAAAATATCCAAGGGAGAAAAATGAAGATTACCATGTTCAACAACAAAGAAACAAGTCTTAAAGGGTGAGAAGAATATGAATATGCAGTGGAGATAAAGAACATCTATAATATGCACAGAGCACTTAATTGGTTTTTAATGGTACTGAGCATGTTCAGAGAACAATCCCAAAGCCTGATTCAGTTAGAAGCCTGCATCTCGCGGTATACAGGCTGTATGTCTGGGGCTTGCTGCGGGCTTGAACTCTGCTACAATTCCGGTGCTATTCAATTGAACAAGTCCGTAAGTTAGGGGTCAATAGCCAAAACCGTAAATCATGCAATCTTACGTAGCAGTTCCGGGCGGGATTATGATCAATTAAGCAATACCGTAACCACCCATTTTAAAACAGCCAATAGTAAATGAGACCGTCATCATGATGTCATTAAAACATGGAGGTTACATGTCAATCAATTAGCGTTTAAGGGTCTGATATGTGATCAGACTTGCAAAACTGCAAAATACAAAATAATAAAAATGAATGCCAATACTGTCCTAGTCCATGTGGATGGCCTGATATGTATTAACTCATTGATTCCCGAAAAGACACATAAATGACACATAAAAAAATATATATATTAATGCGGATTTGCGAGCTTGAAACTGAGACTGCAATTTATTCTAATGTCTTTCATCGCTTTCTCCGTCATTTACAGTGCAGTAGTGATATTTTACTTGCATTTACAGTGCTACGGACAGGGGTTAAACCCCATTTGCGCGTTCTCTCTGGTAGTCGTAGGATTTTCTCATACATTTGCCGTTTACTGTCATGGGGTATTGGAGCAATTGAATAGCGATTTGTGATTTTAGCCATTGTAACTCTTGAGGGCGGGAAAGATCAAAGTCTTCGGGAGGCTGTAAGTTACGTGTTTAAAACCGCTGAGTTTTAAAAGCCGTAACCCGTAAATCGTTTTGTAGCCGTAAAAAGACGCCAATTGAAAAGCAAATTAACTTATGGCCTCGCTTACGGGCTCCAGTAACTTACAATTGCTCAGCTGAATCAGGCTCATAGTATCTATAGTAAAGTGTAGAAAACTAATAGAACTTATTAAAGCCCAACTGGGGACCTGTATTATTTACCATATTTTTATGAAAGCTAAAATGTTAAGTACTGTAATTAAAGGAAGTTAAACAAAAATCATTCTTATAAGGTGATTGTACTTGTATGAAGCATGTATGTTACTTTGCTACTTGAAGTTAGTTAAAAGCAATTGCAGTCTAGAATTTTTTTTGTATCATAGTCAATTAACAATTAATCTGCATATTATAGTAAGTCTTCATATGTACTTGAGTGGCTATATATAGTATTAGAGCAGAATTTAGCTCCATTCACTATGTAATCCTTCATTTGCCAGAAGAGTCTGCTGTTCAGTTTAGCTTTTTAATTGTTGAGATGCTGTGTTGTTTGTACTGGAAGAGATGGGTTGAGATAATTTCCTTACTAGCTGTCACTGTCTCACATAAGGAATCTTGGCACTGTGGCCCTTTCTAGGACAATGTGCCCAGATTCATGCATATTGAATTGTGGGGAATGTATTCATTTTGCCTATTGTAACACAAATTGACGCCACTCGTTGTGCCACGCAAAAGAAAGTATCTTGATAAGCAGTAAAAATCAGATCATTCAAAGTCTGTTTTAAGTTAGTTTTAGTAAAAACATAGCACCCCTGCCTACACTGCCTAATTGTAAACCCAGCCTTACACATAAACTTGTTCTTTTTTAGTCTTTTAAAAACAAAAATATTTTAATAATTGAGTATAGGTATGGTATGATTGTAAGATCTAATCAGCATTAATTTGACTTGAAAAAGAGATAAGTATCTATCAAAATCTCATCGCTTTAAATTGAATGTTGATCCAATCAAAAATACATCATTATATACCCCAACAGTATTGTTTCTCTCCAATATAAACACGTGTGGAATTGTGAATCTTCCCCCTTAAACAAAGATACATATCTGAACTTGTAAAATTGATTATTGGCCAAGATATATCACACTAAATCATTTCGGTTTGCTAAAATATAAATTTTATTAAGAGACCTTCGTATCTGCAAACAATTCAAAGATTTTCATGGTAGAATTAATGTAAACTAACACTATTGAAAGGAAAATGTTTAGGATGCAGAATGATAGTTAATCACAAGGGAACACAATTCAAGAAGCCTCAATTGACTGCAGGATGTAATAAGTATGTATAAATTACAGTGCCATGGCACATAGCCCAGCATTGCTGCTTCCGTTTCAAACACATAGGGAAAAACCTCCTAATATAGTGTCCTATAACTCAGTCTTCCTACAAACAGTACATTTTGGAAGCAAGTTATAGCTTGAAGATGAAAACTGCTGGAAGAAAATATATTTCACCTACTAAATCACTTCTTGTTAATCTCACTGCAAGCTTCTTCCAAGTTGACCTTGTAAATATTTGTAAGGATTCGGTGACCATATATTTTTTTCTTTTTTTAAACAGTGCTTATTTATATAACCCGTTTCTGCCAAAGCCACTAGAAGACTTATTTATCAAACAAAATTAAAAAAAATCTTCGAGGACCTCTGCAGACACGTGGCAAAGATGGATTATTAACAAAAGAAATCTAGAACTTGAATTCAATAAAAAAATGTCACCCATTGTTATTGGAGTTGATCTTAGATCCATTGATTACATTTAGTAAAAGGGACATGGGATTCTTTTATATATATATATATATATATATATATATATATATATATATATATATATATATATTTAAATAGTGTGCTTTAAACTTTGCCAAAGTTGTGTTTTGAATAAAATAAAGGATTAACTAAAAACTATTCAAAGTTCTTTGAATCTAACTGGATGAATATGTAGGACTGTATACTTCTTTGGCACACCAGTATGACTTCTACATGGATATTACCCTTCATCAGCTGACAGGAGCTTGTTCCCAAATAGATTAAACAACTGGGGAAAGAGACACAGGGGAGGGTGGAACAGACACAGGGGAGGGAGAGGTGGGTAAGAGACACAGGGGAGGGAGAGGGGGAGGGATGAGACACAGGGGAGTGAGAGGAGGGGGAAGAGACAGGGGAGTGAGAGGAGGGGGAAGAGACACAGGGGAGGGAGAGGAGGGGGAAAGATACACAGGGGAGGGGGGAAGACACAGGGGAGGGAAATGGGGGGGAGACATGAGGGAGCAGGGGAACCGACACAACAGAATTTTTTAGTGTCAAAACTGCTTTAATTTTATGTAAATTGAGGTTTAACTTTAGTTTTCGAGGTCCTGGATGCTCCCTCTTGCTGTAGGTAAGCTTTTTATGTATTTGTTGTGTGTATTTGTTGGATTTTTGATGTTTTCATGTGCGCGTGTTGCAGATGTTTTTTGCGAGGTCGTAATGTGTCGTAAGGTGTCTCGTATTTTGTTTGCGTTACGACGTAAAGTTTGCTAGGGTCGCAGTTGCTGTCAAGGAGCGCCATCGGCGCTCCATGCCAACAACTGCGACCCTCGCTTCGCTATGCGAGCCCGCAAGCGTGCGCAACGGCTCGTATGCTTACAACTATATATGTGATTACCTTACTGGATGCCACTGTCTCACTTATTATTAGCCTTTATTTGTAATGTGCCAACATATTCTGTAGTGCTATAGAGGGGTTAAGTACAAATGAAATAGATTTAACAAATTGCAGAAGAATGGAGGGTCCTGTATTTTGGCTTAAAATCTAATGTACACAGTGCTTTCCCTAAAGCAACAACGAGATTGAAAACTCACAGAATTACAGTCTAAAAGGTGTGGGTGTAGTACAGGGGTGAAAGATGCCTTGTGCATATTAAGGCTGAAGTTTTAGTGAGGTTTTGAAGGATTTGCGGGGCAAGGGGTTCCAGAGAATAGAATCAGCACGTGAAAAGTCCTGAAGATGGGAATGAGAGGAGGTGATCAGAAGGAAGATAGAAGAAGCTCATTTGCAGAATGAAGAGCGTGGTTGGGAGAGTATTTTGAGACGAGAGCAAATATATACGAGGGTGCATTATTGTTGAGAGCTTTATACGTTTGGGTCAGGGTTTTACATTTTATTCTGGAGGCAACGGGAAGCCAGTGTAAAGAACGAGAGGTGCTGCAGACACTGAGCCTTGAGTATTGTAGATGAGTCTAGTGGATGCGTTCAATATAGATTGGTGTGGGGATAGGCCAGCAAGGAGCGAGTTGCAGTAGTCGAGCTGATATATGATGATAGAATGTAAAGAAAAAATGAAATAAATGATCAGTCTATACTTTTATTGGTAGGTGTATTTTAACAGTGAGAGACAGAATAACAAAAAAAAAAGAATCTAGAAAAACGAAAGTCAAAAAAGTTATAAATTGATTTGCAAGTCAATGAGTGAAATAAGTATTTGACCCCTTTAACTTAGTACTTGGCAAAACCCTTGTTGGCAATCACAGAGGTCAGATGTTTCTTGTAGTTGGCCACCAGGTTTGCACACATCTCAGGAGGGATTTTGTCCCACTCCTCTTTGTAGATCTTCTCCAAATCATGAAGATTTTAAGGCTGATGTTTGGCAACTCAAACCTTCAGCTCCCACCACAGATTTTCTATGGGATTAAGGTCTGCAGACTGGCTAGGCCACTCCAGGACCTTAATGTGCTTCTTCTAGAGCCACTCCTTTGTTGCCTTGGCTGTGTGTTTTGGGTCACTGTCATGCTGGAATACCCATCCACAACCCATTTTCAATGCTCTGGCTGAGGGAAGGAGGTTCTCACCCAAGATTTGATGGTACATGGCCCCGTCCATCGTCCCTTTGATGCGGTGCAGTTGTCCTGTCCCCTCAGCAGAAAAACACCCCCAAAGGTTAATGTTTCCACGTCCATATTTGATGGTGGGGATGGTGTTCTTGGTGTTATAGGCAGCATTCCTCGTCCTCCAAAAACGGCAGGTTAAGTTGATGCAAAAGAGCTTGATTTTGGTCTTATCTGACCACAACACTTTCACTTAGTTCTCCTTTGAACCATTCAGATGTTCATTGGCAGACTTCAGACGGGCCTGTACATGTGCAGGACCTTGCAGGCGCTGCAGGATTTCAGTCCTTCACAGAGTAGTTTGTTACCAATTGTATTCTTGGTGACTATGGTCCCAGCTGCCTTGAGATCATTAACAAGATCCTGGACTGATTCCTCATCATTCTCATGATCATTGAAACTCCACTAGGTGAGAACTTGCATGGAGCACCAGACAAAGGGAAACTGACGGTTCTTTTGTGTTTCTTACATTTGAGAATAATCGCACCAACTGTTGTCACCTTCTCACCAAGCTGCTTGCCGATGGTCTTGTAGCCCATGCCAGCCTTGTGTAGGTCTACAATCTTGTCCCTGCCATCCTTGGACAGCTCTTTGGTCTTGGCCATGGTGGAGAGTTTGGAATCTGATTGATTGATTGTTTCTGTATACAGGTCTCTTTTATACAGGTGACAAGCTGAGATTAGGAGCACTCCCTTTAAGAGAGTGCTCCAAATCTCAACTCATTACCTGTAGAGCCAGAAATCTTGCTTATTAATAGGGGATCAAATACTTATTTCCTCACTGACCTGCAAATCAATTTTTAACTTCTTTGACATTCATTTTTCTTTTTCTTTTTTTTTTAGTATGTCTCTAATAGTTTAAATATACCTTCCATTAAAATTATAGACTAATCATTTCTTTGTCAGTGGACAAATGTTCAAAATCAGCAGGGGATCAAATACTTTTTCCCCTCACTGTATATTTATATATAAACTAGCGACTTGCCCCTCAAAAATGACGGGGCAATAAAAAAGTGTTGAAATGCTGTTTGTCACACAATGTGAGTGTACTGTGTGCCTCAACTATACTCAACATTAATGAACGCATGTAATAACACTATAAGTGCCATGAGGGTCATCCAGGACCCTTATGACACAAAGTGTAAGCACTACACCATTTTAGCCCGGGTTTCTTATGGGGGTCTATACAGACCCTCTTAAGCCTCTATTTAACCCCATCAGTCCCATAAGGTTATTTAAAGACCCTCATTGGACAGTTAGAAGCCTAACATTACCTCGTAAGTGATATGAGGTTTCTCCAGTACCCTCATGACACTAAGTACAAACACTACACTACACTAAACCCATCCCAATAAACCATTAAATCTAAACTACTACCCCTCTACACTAACCTATTAACACCTACACTACCAACTTACACTAACTACCCCCTAATAACCCCCCAACACTCTAATTACAGACAATAAAAAACCTAAGGCACAAAAAATAAAAAATCTACATTACAGAAAATAAAAAAACCTAAGTCACAAAAAATAAAACATCTACATTACAGGAAATAAAAAAAACTAAGTCACAAAAAATAAAAAAGGAACATTACAGAAAATAAAAAAATACATTACAACCCTCCCCAACACAGAAAAAAAAAATTACACACCTGAAAAGGAAATACATACAGAATACATACAATACAATACAATACAAATAAAATACCTATCTTACATACAATCAATCCTATCTAATATACAATAAATCATATCTATCTAAAATGCATACCCCTATCTAACATACAATAAATGCTATCTTCATACATAATCGCTAATTCTAACCTAAAATAAAATAATTAAGATGTCCCTTCAGATCACCAACCTAGGGGAAGAAAAAATAGTACAACACATTTACATACAATAAATAAACATTATAAACATTATAAATATTCTACTCACCTTTCCAGCATGTCCCCATCCTTCTTCTTTTCTTCTCCGGCGCGGCCCCTGTTAAAAAAAAACATTACATTAGTACAGTATACATATAAACATAAAATAAAATAAACATAATATACATTGTACTTACCTCCCTGCAATGTTCCCGGCCTTTTCCTCTTCTGCCCCGGCTGGGCCGTGGAACAATCTGCGGTAAAAAAAAAACAGAAAACTAATGGCGGCTTCTGATTGGCTGGAAACGCTGTCTTTCAAATTCAGCCAATCAGAAGACGCAAATGTGTGAGCCAATCAGAAAGGGATACACCCTAAAATCCCACTCTGATTGGATAATGCACCTGTCAATCTTTATTTAAAGCAATCAGAAGGCTTTATTGCCATCAGCCAATCACAATGGGATACACCCCCACGGGGTGATTGGCTGAAGACATCTGCGCCTTCTCATTGGTTGTAATACTGATTGACATTGACAATAGCCAATCAGAAGGTGCAAATGCCTTCAGCCAATCACTCAATGGGGGTGTATCCCATTGTGATTGGCTGTTGTCACTGCAGCCAATCAGAATGTGCAGATGCCTCCAGCCAATCACCCTGTGGGGTTGTATCCCATTGTGATTGGATGAAGGCAACTGCGCCTTGTGATTGGTTTAAATAAAGATTGACAGGTGCATTAGCCAATCAGTGTGGGATTTTGGGGTGTATCCCTTTCCGATTGGCTCACACATTGGCACCTTCTGATTAGCTGAATTTGATAGACAGTGTTTTCAGCCATTTAGAACTCTGTAGAAGGCTCATTTTTTACAGCACGGATTGTTCCAGGGCGGGGCAGAAGAGGAGGAGGCCAGGGACATAAGGGGGACGTAAGTACAATGTATATTTATTTTGTTTTATGTTTATATGTATGTTGTACTAATGTAATGGGGTTTTTTTTAACAGGGGCCGCGCCGGGTTAGAAAAGAAGAAGGACGGGGACATGCTGGAAAGGTGAGTAGAATATTTAGAATGTTTATAATGTTTATTTATTGTATGTAAATATGTTGTTGATGATCTGGAGGGACATCTGCAAAGGTAAGTGGCCTTCATTATTTTATTTTAGAATAAGGGTTTGTGTATGAAGATAGCATTTATTGTATGTTAGATAGGGGTATGTATTTTAGATTGATAGGATTTATTGTATATTAGATAGATTGGGGGATGTATTTTAGATAGATAGGATTTATTGTATATTAGATGGGATTGATTGTATGTTAGATAGATAGGGGGTATTGTATTTTATTTGTATTGTATTGTATCGTATGTATTCTGTATGCATTTCCTTTTCAGGTGTGTATTTTTTTTTTCTGGATTGGCGGGGTTGTAATGTATTTTTTTATTTTCTGTAATGTTCCTTTTTTTATTTTTTGTGACTTAGTTTTTTTTATTTTCTGTAAGGTAGATTTTTTATTTTTTGTGACAGGTTTTTTATTTTCTGTAATGTAGATTTTTTTGTGACTTAGGTTTTTTATTTTCTGTAATTAGAGTGGTGGGGTGTTTATTAGGGGGTAGGTAGGTAGTGTAGGTAGGTAGTGTAGGTGTTAATAGGTTAGTGTAGAGGGGGTTAGTTTATATTTAATGGTTTATTGGGGGGTATAGTGCAGTGTAGTGTTTGTACTTAGTGTCATGAGGGTCCTTGAGGACCATCATGGCACTTATGTTGTTAATGTTAGAGTTGAAACAGCCCCATAAGGGTCATCATATACCCTTATGGGACTGATGGGGTTAAATAGAGGCTTATGAGGTTCTGTATTGACCCCCATGAGTGACAGGGTTATTTATTGGCTTATGGTGGGGACAGTATTGACCCCCATGAGTGATAGGGTTAATTAGGGGTTTATGGGGGTCTGTATTGACTCTCATGAGTGACAGGGTTAATTAAGTGCTTAAGTGCTGCGAGTTTAGAGGTGTGTGGGGTGGTTTGGTGCGCCGTAGGACTAAGTGCTGCGAGTTTAGAGGTGTGTGGGGTGGTGTTGTTTGAAACTCATGTGCCGTAAAGCCTCCAACTTCCGCAAATGCGGCCCATCGCTCCATGAGGGTCCGCATTTGCAAACACAAACTGCGTCCCTCGCTTCGCAATGGATGCAGTTCTTGCAAGCTCGCTTTGAGAGTTTGCAAAGCGTTATGGCATCTCGTAGTTTGACAACTATTATATGTGATATATATATATATATATATATATATATATATATATATATATATATACACACACACACACACATATATGAATGAATATTACATATCTTACATTTATATTCAAATGTACTATTTATCTTACCAAGCGATTTGCATAAAATAAGATAAAGGACACCAGGATTTTTCATTATAAATTACCTAATTAAATTTAATATAAAACCGCAGAAACATTCAATTTGATATGTATGCCCATTGTACAGATGAGAAAAAAGCAGTACAAAAATAAAACATACAAACAATCCTTGTATAAGTAGGTACAGCAGTACAGATAACAGAAGAGACAGTAAAGTGAGATTTAGTTTATCCATTGAAAATAAAGGGTGATCCAGACCCTATCAGGGGAGCTGCAATGGTGCAAACGTGATCAGGTAATCAGAATTTAATGGAGACTCAAGTATGGAACATCTACTATTAACTTTTTGCTGGCAGAGGGATCAAATGGGATAAATTAATACCCATTCAGACAATCAAGAAAGTAAAACTAGTGGACCAGAAGAAGGACCACAGCATGCCATTTGTAAATATATTAAACAGCTTTATAAATGTTGTTTATATAAACATATATAGTTACTAGCAGCATGTTCCTATTCTTTATTAAAAATATGTATGTTATAGTCAAATACTTATAATATACACAGTATAAAGTCAATCCAGTAGAAGCAGAGTGAGAGAGAGATTAAGAATAACAAAGCAATAGTTTTGTAAGTGACATATAACTCTTCAGCAGTTTTCAACAAGAAAAAATTGTTGAGGTTATTAAGTCATTCAGTCTTGTGCGACTCTCCATGACCCTATGGACCAGAGCACACCAGGCACATCTATCATTATGTATCTGGTTGTGCCTATCCATAAGGTCTTACTGGCAAAGATACTGGATAGGGTTGCCAGTTCTTTCTCTGGTGGACCATGATTTATCAGACTTCTATGATATTACCTACCCTTTTGGGTAACCCCATATGGAATTGCTCACAGCTTCATTGAGGTACACAAGCCCCTTCAACAAAACAAGGTAGCAACCCAGAAGGGGAAATAAATTAGGTCTTGGGGGGAGTTTACTAAGCAAATTCTCACCTGAGATGATGTGAGAAGAACAGAGATAATGTTAAAAGGATTACCTCATAGTAAATAGGACATAGTAAATCAGTATATATCGTGAGATGCTGAATAAATGTAGCCCCCCCTTTGGTGCAGTGGGTGATGGATGAATAAAATATCTGTCTTCTATTGATGTTGAGGAAAGGGGGGGGGGGGTTAAGTCAAGTAACTGAATTAAATGTCCCTATCCACAAGTCCATCCTAGCTACTTGTCCAACTAAATTGTATTTTCTAAGGGCCTCATTCTATTAGCGGCCGCAGCCGTTGCGGGGCCGCAAGGACCGGCCGCAAGCTATTCTGCTATTCTATTCCCTTACGGCCGGGGATTCCGGCAGGCTTGCGGCCGGTGCCTTGCTATCTCTTGCAGCCGCTCGCGCCGGAGGAAAGCCTTTGATCTAAAACGGCCGCAAGAGATTTGCAATTCAATTGCTCCGGGAAACCTCTCTGCAAGGCTAAAAACGAGCCGCAGCTTACTTGCAGGAAAGAGGTCTCGCTAGCACCAATTAAGCACATAAAATAGCTCAAATAAAGCCATCCTGCACTTTGAGAAGACTATAAAGGGATTTTAGGTGTTAGAAAAAATAGCACATAATTATCCTGTACTCAAATCCGTAAAATATTGTATTTTTAATATCCGTAAAATATCCATGTAAAAAGTCCAGAGTGCTTGGAGCACCTCAGACACGCCCACGCCGCAGCCGGAAAATAAACAGTTAATTTGAACTCGGGTTTGGGCAGATGTGCAAGCTTGAGAGTGGGTTTCTTTTAATCCTCATGTCCCCCAATATGATCCCTAGCATTTACAGAGCTGTACAGTGCAGGCTTGAATTTATTTTTGCGTTTTTATATTTCTGAGATTACGGCCGGTTCCAAGATATGCGGCCGGCCGTAAAAGGAGATCCTTGCGGGGCCGTATAATAGAATCGCGAGTTAACTGAACCCCCGCAAGAAATCGCAGCCTTACGGCCGATTTACGGCCGATAATAGAATGAGGCCCTAAGACTTTTCTAAGTCCAAAATTAGCTTTTTATTATTTAGTTTGCTTTAAAAAATATATAAATTGTACCATTTTGTCCAGCACAATATATATGGTACTTTTGCAATCCATAATAATAAAATAAGTATAATTATGTATGTTTGTATATTGTTCTCTTTTATATTGTTATATTTAGTTTAGAGATTTTGTAATGTGGACCTGATAATGGCTCTTTTCTATTAGGCTCAATATAATTGATTTTTCCAAATTAAATATAGAGTCTTAATTGAATTTAAACACAAATCTACATAAACTTAATTATCTTTAGGAAATCATAAAATACAATATACAAGAAAACTTAAATTTTTATTAATTATTATGAATCATATAACATTACACACTAATTTTTGGATATTTTGCTCTGGGGTGTATCGCTTTGCCTGAATTCAGCTCAGATTCATTTGAGACATCTATGTTAAAACAGAAAAATGTTTCACATAAACTTCTTTTTTGCTTATTGGTTGCTGGAGTATATGAAAACTACAAATGAAATCAATTATTTTTCATGGGAGTTTTTGGGAGCTAAAGTCAATAAACATTTCAAATCTAATAAAATAAAGTCCAATTGCTTTATAGCAGAGGGCCAAGGGACTACTTTCTTAGTTTATGATCAAAAGAATGTGCTCTCTGTTATATTTAAAAACACATTCATAAGAGTTGGTTTAGATCCAAATGGACCCAAGAGAAAATTGCAGAATGTTATGTTTTTAGCTAAACAATTTATCAGTCAAGGAAAATGTCTTGCATAGTTTTTTCAAAATTGCAAATGCATTGTCTTCATATTTTAAACTTCCATCATGAACCTAGATTCTCTAAGAAATGTTGAAAGCTGCAATGGTTATTTTATATGAGGAAACTTGACAGAGAAGCTCTTCTTGGTCCATTAAGGACCTTGCAAAGTGATATTGAATCTACCCCATAGTAGCATTCTTGGCTGACATGTTGGAGTACTAAACATAATCATAGCTAACAAATTTCAAAAAGTAAACAAATATGAAAGTACATAAATAAATAAATAGATAATAAGGATTTTTTAAATTTGGCTCCCCAAACTTTTTGAGAAAATGGTAAACATTTAAGGTTCATTTATTAAAACTCAATTCAAAGTATATGACACTTTAAAACATATGATTCCTTTCAAAGCAGATACATTAATATATTGATATTGCAAGCCATATTACCATTTAACCTAAATATGAGATTTTTTTAGAAACTTATTGACATGCCTTACTATTGACTTCAAGGCTGGAGCTCTTAGTCATGCCTGAATCATGCAAGCCCACAGTGGAGCTGTGCCAAGCCATAGATATGATAAATTATCATGTGAAATACAGTGGTAACTTGGTAGTCCTCATCGGAAATCATAGAATTTGGTATTTATCATGTTTTGATGAGCATAAATTGCATTGACACTCAATGCTTTCTGGGTACTTGTCCCATTTGCTGTAGCATGCATCAGATAATTTACTCCTTATTGGTACTCATCGTGTTTGGCACTCAACGTTTCTTCTGGAATCAATTTATGAGGAGTACCAAGGTACTACTGTACTAATATTTTAATGTATTTGATTGGAAAATAAAACCAAGATAATCCCATTTATTTATAGCAACATTTAACCAACATTTTACAAATTATGTTCTGGTAATGAAACTAAAATTCAAACATATTTTCAGAAATAAAAATTGTTTTGTTATTTTAAATGTAATTTTTAGATTTACATTTCTCAACAAAAACAATATATGCAAATTCCGACAAATTTAAGCAAATGTTTTGGATTAAACAGGATTTCGAATAAAGTAACATCTAGTAAAATTAAATTAACCTGCAGAATATGGACCCTATTTAAATGTCCAGATCGCAATTACATGAGCCCATGATGGAGCCCATAAATGTTACTGATATTCAATTGGCTACTCTCATTCCAATTTCGAGTTATAGGCTCAAAATCCATGTGGTTGTCAAAAACATTACTCCGTCCTATCTCTTCTTTTGATGTTTCATGTCCGTAAATGTTACCAGTGCTAAAAACGCAAAATACATATTCAATTGCAACCATTTAACAATGCCTTCAAACCCATAAATGGCAAATGTATAAAAAAATTATACAAGTACTAGATAGAACTCGCAAGTGGGTTAAACACGTGTTCGTAACACTGCAAAAGCAAATAAACACACATTACTGTACTTAAAAATACTGGGAAAGCAATGAGAGGCATTATAATTAATTGCATAACAGTCTCAAGCACATGTGAGCTTTATATGTCTATTCGCTACAGTGGTCCTTTAATGTTTGCGATGCATTTTCATGCATGATCATATGGAGGGTTCATATGTTAGCAACTATGAGCAAGCCACACAATATGTACTCATATGTGCAATATGGTGACATGAGTCTAAACCAGTTTAACACATGATTATTTCTAATGTGAGGACATGGGAGTAGGAACTGGGGGGGGGGGGGGGGAGAAGAAGGGGACAAATGTCCCCAGATGTGTGTTTATGTGTAGAGAAGCAGTTGTATGGTATTGTTATACTATATGTGGTATCCCCCCTAGGTCTTCTTTTGCTCCTACACCCATGTCTGAGGATAACACATTTGTGTGACAATGTATTCTGACTCTGTATATTGATAACAATACAGAACAGTACAGAACAGTGAACATTGATAAATGACACATTGATAGATATTTGTTGTGTGAGAATTCGCTAGACTGGAATCTTTCATATAAGCCTCATGATGTAGTACATAGGCATCATGAGTACTTCCAGAGAAGCCTGCTTAGGCTGGCAATGCAAACCACTCATACATTAATGGAATTCTAGTATTTGCTATTTTTGAACTGTGCTTCCTGATCGTTAGGTGATCTTAACGCCACATGTGTGCAAGCTATGGCACCAAGGACATTTGACAGACCACCTAGGTCAGAGAAATCTCCTCTGACCTTCCAAATCTCTTCTCTAGTGGTGGGGAAACCAATTTACCTGATAGGTTACCTCATCATGGCTAGGAGGAATGTACTGTAATATCCCCCCCCATCATATGTGCATGGTGGCTGTAGCTCCAGCTGTTGAGTCTCCTTGTGCTCCTGCTGCCCCTCTCCAGCATCCGTAGTTCCTACTGCCCCTCCCCAGACTCTTATCTCTTCTGCTGCTGACCCTCCTCAAAAGCAACATCCACATCAATGTGATCCTTCCTTTCAGCATATGCTCCTTTATCCCCCTGTTCCTTTACCACGTTGTCCCTTTCCTTGCCTCCTGCAATAATCCTGTGCAAGAGCTGTTTTATGTTATCAATTTACTGTTGTGGCTCACCTCCAGCATAGATCCCAGGACTCATGCAATTCTCTCCTCTCAGTCTTCCCCTTCTCACATATCTCACACCCTGGTCATTTCCATACCACAACTTACTATAGAGTACATACCATCTCATCCACAGAACATTCATCACAGCTCGCACAAGTATCCTATAATCTGAATCCATGATGGCAATGACTGTGGTGTGGCTGGGCTTTTTATAAAACACTTGTTTTCTTTTAAAACATAGGTTATATTAATTTGAATATAAATGTGCTTATTTTTCATTGCATTTTGCATTCTATATTAATACCTTATGATAAATCATTATTGAGGTTTTATTTTATAAAGCATGGAGCACACACCCTGTTTCAGTCCATGTGGTTTAATGATTTGTATTAAAGTCCTGTGTCATAGATTCAGTGTTACCATTGCAGTTAAACATTATGATGATGACATGAATTATGGAGAACAGGTTTTTGGCGGAACACAAAGGTTTTTTTCATAAATGTCATGACTAGGTAGGATTTAAGTGTGCCTCTCGGAGTTCTGCAATTTCACTACTGCAACAATATAATAACCTTGGTGAGAAATTCAATGAAAGAGGTACTAATGTGACAACATTCAGTGGCCATTTCTCATAAAATTATTTTGGTGTGATGATGTACTTGCTACGTAGTAATTTGCAAGCAAACTTTACTTAGGAGCCCACCAAAAAACATCCAGGACAGTATATATAGTATAGTATACTATGTATATAAAATATATATGTCTGTATGCCAACGTATTAAGTATATATATATATATATATATATATATATATATATAGTTATAGTAAATAAATAGTACATTTGTGTTCACATTTGAATGTCTAAAACAAGTTAAGAAACCTGTTTCCAGCTCAGAATTCGGAGAAATACAATTATAACACTGCATTCTGGGAAGCTGAGCAGGGACATGCTAATGCGCCGACAAATGCTTTGGTCTTCAATCCATAAACCATTTTTCAACATGGCTTCCTTTAAGCTTATGCCCGCTGCATTACACAGCTTTTATGCAAAGCCAAGGTTGGATTATACACAAGTTGGTAATCCTACCCACGGACAGCCATTTCAAGGTTACTGCCCATCATCAGCGTGGGGCGGGATCCCAGCTTGTGTTGTGGACTTTATGAGTAGGTAGTTCTCCACAACAATCATTTAATAAATGCTGGGTGTCACGATCTGCTTCTTCAAGAGGGCTTGATATGAACCTAGTTAAAACCTACCCAAGCAGAATCATGTAGTTCCTGTTCTCTGTGGCACAAAAGATTGCTTCTGAAGAAAGCAACGCCCAAAAGGTACTGGCAGAGAATACTGGATCCAGGTTACTTAGTGGCCCATGGCAAGACCACTCCCAAGTCGAGATACAACACACAGAAATAGTCTCACACCTTGTTTATGTGAAAACTATCTCTCAACCTTTATTGAATGATCAAAACAACATATTTATACTCTCCAATACCACACCCTTGTGTACATTTGTGTATGTGTGATGTCAGCCCACCTGGCTTGCAACCTTGGGCTATCAAAGCTCTTGAGATCAAATTCACCAGATATCTAGTGAACAAACCTTTATGCTAAACTCAAGTGTTTGCTTAGGCTTACTTGAAGTACTTGCATCTGCAAGGTCTGTATGTGTGAGTGTGCAATAATCTGCAGCTAACTTCTATGCAGAGCATTTCTACCAATTCCACATATGTTCTATATAACATTTTTCCTCTTATAATAAATTATAACTAGGCTACATAATAACCATGTACAGGCAACATATAACCATACAATAACACATAATCCCAATGTAACAATGTCATGCTACCTTGGACATATTCCTAAATTGCTGACAATATGAGTCCTTAAACAATTAAATCAGGTTAGTCCGTAGGTTAGCTGTCTGAGAGCCTGTCTCCAGTCCCAGCATGT
Organism: Discoglossus pictus; assembly: GCA_027410445.1. Classification (NCBI taxonomy): domain Eukaryota; kingdom Metazoa; phylum Chordata; class Amphibia; order Anura; family Alytidae; genus Discoglossus; species Discoglossus pictus. Next base: position 80,964,220 of record CM050168.1, read on the forward strand.
GACAGCGCTTGGCAAACAGACACAGCTTTCTTTTCTCTGTCCCCAAGCCACAGTCTGGATCCCCATGTACTATGTCCCAAAGTGCCTCTTCCAGCCCCAAAGAAAAATGATGAGGTATCCCAACAGGTCCTACCCAATATGCATAATGCTCTTCCAGGGCAACCTCCTCACATACTAATTCTTCCAGCCATTCCCTTAGCTCGTGACCTGGCCATAGTCACAGGAATGCCATCCATTTATTTAGAAGGCCCATTCCTCTGCAGTCCTTTCCAGTCACCAGAACATTCTCTGTCTCTACTGGGGATAAGTTCCCCTCCACAGGAGCTGAAACAGGGCCATTGCTTACCCTTCTCCACTTCTCCTGTACCTCCTGTGTGATCTGTATCCAGAGTTCCCTCTGCTGATCCTTGGTTAAACCTGCAGGCATTATCTCCATCCATCTTTGGTACCGTCTGGACACTTCCTCCTCCACTGCTGCAGATATCTCTTCATAAGCTGCCATCCATCTGGTTTTTATACAGAGATCCCACCACTGCCAGCCAAATGTCACGATCTGCTTCTTCATGCGGGCTTGATATGAACCTAGTTCATACCTACCCAAGCAGAATCATGTAGTTCCTGTTCTCTGTGGCACAAAAGATGGCTTCTGAAGAGGGCAAGGACCAAAAGGTACCGACAGAGAATACTGGATCTAGGTTACTTAGTGGCCCATGGCAAGACCACTCCCCAAGTCAGGATACAACACACATAAATAGTCTCACACTTTGTTTATGTTAAAACTATCTCTCAACCTTTATTGAATGATCAAAACAACATATTTATACTCTCCAATACCACACCCTTGTGTACATGTGTGTATGTGTGATGTCAGACCATCTGGCTTGCAACCTTGGGCTATCAAAGCTCTTGAGATCAAATTCACCAGATATCTAGTGAACAAACCTTTATGCTAAACTCAAGTGTTTGCTTAGGCTTACTTGAAGTACTTGCATCTGCAAGGTCTGTATGTGTGAGTGTGCAATAATCTGCAGCTAACTTCTATGCAGAGCATTTCTACCAATTCCACATATGTTCTATATAAAAGTTTTCCTCTTATAATATACATATAACCACACAATAAAACATAATCCCAATGTAACAATGTCATGCTCCCTTGGACATATTCCTAAATTGCTGACAATATGAGTCTTTAAACAATTAAATCATGACAGTGGGCAAAAGAGCGAGAGAAGCCCTCCACCGTACAGTAGTACAATAAATAAATAGCACATCTGTGTTCAAATTTGAATGTCAAAAAACTGTTAAAAAAACAGCTCAGAATTCCCAGAAATCCATCCTCTAGTGGCCAAATCTGTTAATGCATGATTAAGTTTAGCTGTTTTTTGATGTCCTCTATTCATTTAATCTGGGGGGGTGGGGGGATATTCGCACATCTGCCCCCCCCCCCCCTCAAAGGAGTGTATGGACATGTAAAGAATATCTCCTGTTAAAGGCCTTTAATAAATATGAGAAATAAATATGAAGCTTACTTTTGAAACTGCTACTTTGCTTAATGTTTTCCAATCCCTACTTATATATTATCTGCGCTACATGGCTTTTTAGTACATAGTGCAAATTTGAAGTGGCTGAAAATAGGTGAGAATAATTGTGATCCCCGTTTCCCCCATAGTAAATAGTGAAATAGTAAATCAAGAAATGCTTATTAATCCTTCAGTCCTTATTAAACCTTCACAACCTTTGCTGCACATAGGGCCTGATCCATATCCCTAGCATAATTGCGCTAAAAAGGTTGCTTGACCACAGCCCTGATGATGCTATGGTCCTCACTCAGCACTGCTGTGCCGACTAGGGTGCTCTCAGCTCCATAGTATCTAAAGCAATGCTGATAAGTCTAGACACTTCCCCACGGCTGTATATCTACATAAACCGATTTTATGGAATCCCTAGACTCATAGGGGGTAGACGTATTGGGAGAGATCCAAGTGAGGTAAGTGGTTAAAATTATAAGTGATCAGCAGGGGGGTTTAAAACCTCACTGCTGTTCACTCCTACAACCACTGAGATCCCCCAGGGTTTTTCCTCTACCTGAGCGGTGGAGGGGATCCTCAGGGATTCTCTCCTCCCATGCAGTAGTAAAGGGAAACACCAGGAATTCTCTCCTCCCATGCAGTGAAGTGTACCCCTGGGGATACCCACTATCACATATAATAGTTGTCAAACTACGAATCGTCGTCACGCAAAGTGATGGACGAAGTTTGAGGCTCCAACGTCGGATGCAAGGCTCCTTGCAGGCCGCAAATGCGGACCCTAGCAAAGCAAGGGTCCGCATTTGCGGAGGTGGAGGCTCTACGGCGCCTCACACGTGGTTACAAAACACCCACATAAGCGGCACCTAACAAAATAGATCTAACATGCAATCACTAAATACGGACTTACACAAAAAATTACGAACCGCAGGACTTAGAAAGCAAAATTTACGGACTTAGACTAAAAAAATACAAGCCACAGGACTTAGAAAAAAACATTAGGACCTCATACGCGTACCACATACACATTTGCCACCATTTTACAACACTAACTTACACAATGCGGAAGTACACAGCTACCCTAACGGCTTTCCCTCGCACACGCAGCCTATTTACACTACACACTGCACAGATTGCTGACACTAACAAATCAGCTCCACAACAGTGCAAACCGACATTGTATACTGCAGGAACATCAAAAGAGATTGTCAGCTCTTCAGCACAATGCTTCCTGCATATATTACTTCCAAATAGGTATAGTATATTCATTTATTAATTTATTAATTATTTAATTATTATACAAAAATACATATACACAAAAAAAACACTCTAACAATAAACACAAAAGCCATTCACTGCGCGCTTCACAACGAGCGCCAACGCTGCTCATAGCACACAAAGCTTTGCAATAAGCACAAAAGCAGATCAGCTCCGACCAAACAATAACAGCAAAAGCGCCTGTCAGAAAAAAAAATACAACAACCAACAGCCTCACAATGAGCGGCAAAGGCGCTCATCGCGAGGCTCGCAATGAGCACCGAAGGATCTCAGACCACCCAAAAAATGAGTTTGCTTAAGTTTTGATTGGGAAAAAGGGCTTACACAACGTAAGTGAATTGTATATAGCCACATAAAAATTTTGATCTCTTGGAGGGAAATTTGAATGTAACACGTTACCATAACTTAGTAAAATTGAGCATTGAAAAAAAAACTTATTTTGATCGGTACCTTACAACATAATCCATATTTAAATAGGGCCTACATTATTTAGGCTGCTCCCTTAGAGATATTATTTTCCTTTATTTTGCTTGATATTTCTTCTAAATATTTATTTTAATTATTTAATTTGCTCAGAACCCCTTAAAGCCATGGGTTATCTTCATTGTCTAAGTTGTTCTAAACGTTAAGCTCTGCTGCTTTATTGTGTAAGACAAATAATTAGTTTTCAGTTTAAGGGACAGAAAAGTATTTTTTCCCAAATTTAACTTTTTGAGAATGAAAGCTTAATTACCCGTTGTCAGGTTTGTAACAGAGACAGAGCATAAATCCCAGAGAAGATAATGTAGAGAGAAAAATAGGATGCATGCAGAGAACCAGATGAAGTAAAATTACTAAAGCAATAGTACCAGGTGATAAGGAGAAATTAACACGTTTCTGAACAAAAGAAAGCAGTTGTAAATGGCAAACTGCTGGTTGTTATTCACAAAGTACTTTTTCAATTCATATGTACTTTTTACTGATGTTCTATAATTTGCAAGTTACATATTCTGCATACCAATCTGTAAATTTGTAAGCAAGGCGATTAATTTTAAATCCTTTCTTGCATGAATGCATAGGCTTGTCAAGAACATCCAATAATATTAAAATTCCTCAGTTAATGGAAATATACAAGCTACAGAAAATATAGGAAGGAATTAATCCATAATGGCTATAGCAAAATAGTAAGATTTATTTTTATTTTTATAATTTAACATTTCTGCAGTGGATAAAACAGTGGGGGGTTGTTTTTTGTAGGAACTTCATTTGGTGATATTACTTTTTTTGTTTGGAATATAAGATGGAAAAAGAAAAACGTAAAAACTGGAATTAAGTTTATCAAGTTTATAGGACATACAATTTGGAAAAAAAAACTATGTATATTCATAAATTAAACAGAGGTTTTTAATATAGCAGAAGCTACATGCAAAATGATTTAACACATAATTGCCCAGGTGATGAAATAAGTTAGTGCTGAATTTTATAAAACATAATCTAATATTTCAGCAAAATAATATAGTGTAAAAATAGAGTATTTATTTACTTTCTTTGGAAAATCATTTGGTTCCATAATTTTATTTGGAATATAAAATACACATATATAAATTATACATTCAGGGAAAAAAGAAAATGTGTAACATGTACTTGCTTTCTGATAGGATATCCACTTAATGAGAAAAGAATCTATAATTGGTGTTTAAGAGATAGACAGAATGCATGCTTTTTTTTTAGCAAATACAAAAGCCACAGTGCTTCAAAATATGACTATAAGTACTTTTCAGTGGAGTTTGATTTTAAATTATTGTGTATGTCTCTGATATTGCTTAAAATATATAACCTTTTGCAGAACAATATTTTCTTTTTTTATCTGCAAAACAGATGTATATTCCCAAGGGGGTCATCTCTCCTGCTGCAATCAACAGAAAATGTAAAGACCTAGAAGCATTCAAGACTCAAAAGATTGAATAATAAAAGGCCTACTTTGGCTCACAGTATTGTTTAGTGATAATGCACTATACATTTATTTATGTGTGCATCCAACATGAAACAAAGACCACAAGGTACTAAGTGCTAATGTGACCAAACACCCTCAATGATCTGAGACGATCTGCAAAGTGAATTGAAAAATTCATACCTTGCTTATTTGACAAGGGAAGAAAAAAGCCATTATCTAGTTCTGTATATGTTGTTTATTGTTTCTAATAAATGGCATACAACATTTTATTTTTTTACATCTAAAATTCTTAGTGCCTCATTCAATTGCGATTTGGCAAATTGAATAGGGCTCTAAATAAGCACACAGCATATTTTTTTACAGAAGTTTTTAGTTAGTGATCTTCTATCTAAAAGCAAGGTCTTCAATAACTAAAAACTTTTGTAAAAAAAATATTCTCTGTGCTTATTTTGAGCCCTATTCAGTTGGACAAATCGCAATTGATTGAGGCCCTTAGTGTTTTTTTTTATTAATTTTAACATTTACGAGGAAGGCTCTCTGCTTTTAAAATGACTGCCAATGGCTGGTTTATTGGCTATGCATTTTCAACCTGTGATAGGCTTTTGGATCACATTACTCATCTATATCCCCTGTTTACATCTGAAATATATATAAGCTTAAAGCTATGATAATAGGAATATGCTTCTACATAGGAAACTGAGATATTGAATTCCACTTATTTTCCCCACTTTGATACATTTACTTGATTAGAATTTGCATTAATTTGCATACCATGGCACAAATTAAAGGTCGACAGAACTTGCATATTTATAGCATGCTCTTTTGAAGTACGTGATTTGATAATGGCCAATTCTTTAAAAAAAATGAATATATAAACAATATCCATAATTTACAATATTAATTTATTAATGTGATGATCTGTGAGTAGGGGCTATACAAGCCCAGAGCCACCTGCTATAGACTACAGGTTATCTACACACAAGGACCATTGGGTTCTTTGAAATCTCTGCACCAGCATCCCGATATCTGGCTTCTGTATCAGTCAGAATCTCGCCATCAGTAATCAGCATTTCCAGGAGTTCCAGTATCCTTCCTGTGGTAGTGAGCAGGACAGGTTACTTTTTGGGTGGAGATAGGTTCAGTATCGCAGCCACCAGGAACCAAATAAAGAGACCATACAATTTCTATATCTCTCTGAGTACAATGATTTATTTTTTAAAAACACAGCAGTATTTATAGCAGTTAGACACAGAGGGGGTGTACACAGCACAACAATGCAAGGGTGTGGCAGACAATCACCAGAGATAAACTCCACATGGGGTCTAACAGTAGTTTCCTGAGAGCAATAGGATTATTGATTACCTTCAATACAGATCCTGCCATCTCTAGCACATATCAGATGTGACTAAATTAATCTGGAAAACAATGGAACAAAGCAGGTTTACAAGTACAATAGAGGTGTCCATGCAGATAATCCAGTGGCGGAGCCAAGAAGTCTGTGCTTTGATTAACTTAATAGGCCAACACCCAGGCTGGGGAAAAGGGGTTTGTGACAATTAACTATTATAATAAACAATAAAAATGCAGTATTCTATCTAGAAAATGTTATTCTGTAGTTTCATCTACACATATGTTGCTTATATAGGTAAAAGCCTTTTAAGAGACTTTAAAAGTACAAGTTTCCTTGTATGACTCCATTAATAGTTCAAATATATGTCTACAAGTGTTAGCACTTGCCTTTTGTTGTTGTAATTGTTATATTATGATGTGTGAGCTGTTTAAGAGCACAGAACATGATTGTGACTGTCACGGGTTAGAAAAGTTAGCTTAGTTGTAATATCAACTGGCTCTTGAAGTTATGACCCAATCAACTCAGCACTGTGTCAGTGACAAAAAGCCGACTTAAAGCGGTGTCTTCAGTTTTATACAAAAATGGGCCTGTATTCAATTGCAAGCAGTTTACGTTATACAGGCCATAAGTCTGTGGGCTTGAAATTTGCTACAGTTACACAGTGCTTCAATTGAACAAGCTTGCAATTGAAGGGCTAAAAGCCTAAACCGTAAACCATGCACCAGTAAGTAGCATTTCAGAGCGTGCTCATGATCAATTAAGCAAGTACGTAACTACCAATTTAGAAACAGCCAATAGTAAATGAGACCGTCATCATGACATCATTAAAACATGGAGGTTAAACGACAATCAATTAGCATTTAGAAATCCGATATGGGATCAGACTCTCAATCCGGCAATGTACAAAATAATAAAAATGAATGAAGGAAATGTTGTAGTCCATGTGGGTGGCCTGATATGTATTAACTCCTTGATTCCTGGGATCAATATAACATGAAAATAAAACGTAACATAAATCATTTTTTATTGCACATTTGCGAGCTTGAGACTGTTTTGCAATTACTTCTAATGTCTTTCATCGCTTTACCTGTCTTTAAAGTGCAGTTTTGATTTTGTATTTGCATTTACAGTGCTCCGATCATGTGTTTAACCCCCTTGCGAGTCCTATCTGGTATTCATAGGATTTTCTTCTATATTTGCCATTTGAAAACATTTGCAGGCTTGAAGAATTGTAGCAATTGAATAGCGATCTGTGATTGTAACATTTACGGGCTTGAAAGATCAAAGGTTTAGATGGGTTTGAGTTACGATTTTGACAACCGCAGGGATTTTCAGCCTGTAACCGGTAGATCGTTTGAAGCTTACTAAGAGATGCCAATTAAATAGCAAATTAGTTTACGGGCTACATTTACCAACAATTGCTCAATTGAATAGGGACCATGGCGAGGTGACTGGAAAAAAATGACATAGATTGTTAACCTTCTAAAATCCTTATTTTTAATATAAAAAAAAACGTAATTGCAGAACTTAATTGCAGGAACTTGCCATTTAACATTTATTTTTGCTGTTGATTTTACTGACACATTAAAATACTGTGCCTCAGTTCTGATTGGGTCTTGGCTAGGCTGTATATTAAATCATTTATTTCTTAAGGACTAATTGAAAGAACAAAAGCTAGGATATAGATTGAGGAAGAATTGCTACTGAAAAGAGCCCAATTGCTTAAGGTGACATTTACCCTGAGAATGTCTTAAAATGCACTGTAATTTTCATTTGCGAAGAAGTTCAATTTAAAACTAACTAGTTAGAGACAGACTTAATCATATAAGTAACCCTTTTAATGCAGCTGTAATAGGCAAGCTGGGCCCATTCAGTGTTGAAGAGCAGATGGGAATGATCAGCATGTCTGTACAGTGATAGGGGTTGTGCAAGAGAAATTGATCCAATCGCATTTAAAAACATTTATTTGCAGAATAAGGTACCCTTGAAAAGCAAAGTGAGGATTTATTTATATCCTGTCTCATACAATTTATGCAGTGAATGGTCTCATGAAACACTGGGGGATGCATATATTAGGGACTAGGGTAAACTAGAATAAGATATGCTCTGGAGTTGAAATACGCTTGATACAGGATAAATAAGATTATCATGCTAGTTAAATGGCACTATTTCATGGCAAACCACTGCATGAATTGCATTAATTTCTCATTTCTCAGGCTGTTTATAGATGGTCTAAAATGTACTGACCATATTTTTTTCTGCAGTGTGAATGCAATGTCATTAATTTAAATGAAAGGATGAAAACAAGTTACTTAGACAATCAAAAAAGAATAAGTCTTAAAAGGATTTGAATAAGTGTCAATAATATGCAATGATGTCTATTAATAAACTTATATAAATGTTTAGGGGTACAGATGTGCAAAACCGAATTTACCATCTTTCAAGAGTAGTTTATGGGGTTAAGTGAACAATTTCTTAACCATTTCCATTACATTGAATGAGACACCACAGTGCAAAAAGCAGCATGAACATGCTTAGTTAACTTAAAAGGTGGATTAAGAAGTGATTATTAATAATTTAATTTCCTATGATGAAATTTGGGAAGTGGGTATAAAAGTGAGACTAACCTAGTTACTCTCGTGTTTACCCTGTTTAAAAATATAATCCATTAGGGTATACTTATTAATATGATAACAATTGGGGGTTCAGTGAGTTTAATAAATGGGGATTTAATATATAGAGATACATTTTTATCCAGTTATAGAAAAAGGCTACATACAAGCATGTTAATAATAAAAGTTCATTCATTCTGGAAGTATGCCAAGCCAATCATTTTATAATATTAACACACTTAACTTCTAATACGCCCTTTTATTAATTACATTTTCACTGTCATTGATTATGTGTCAAAATTCACATTTCTTAGCGTAAGCTCCTATTACTAGCAAAATTTGTTTTGCAATTCCTCTACAAAATCTCCTCATAATCTGTCATTTTATAAACTTTATCTTATTTAGCATCATGTAAACCAGTTCTGTTAGCATTAAGATATATTCCTGTAACTGGTCGCCAGTGCGGTTAACAAAAAGACATAAGGAAAAAGATGTAGGCTGTCTTCCTTGGACGACTTGTCTAGAAACAGGACGTTTATTATAGATACTACTTTACTATCATTGTAATCTAATACTTTGATAAGTACCTAAGAGAGTTATTCCTCCTATAGGGAGAGACGGAAGTTATTGAGATAATTATGATGCAATACAGCTAGGAGACATTCTACAATGAATGATATAAAGAGATTGAAGAAGATAACCGAATGGGTAAATCAAGAGACCTCTTCAAAAATATTGGGAACCTAAAAGGCACCTTTAATGCCAAAGTGGGCGTGATAAAAGACAAAAATCGTAGGGACTTAACGGAAGAAGATCAGATAAAGAAGAGGTGGCAGGAATACACTCTAGCCATATCTCCATATTCCTCTATACAGGAAGGATCTTAACAGCAGTGATGACCTCAATAATGTGTCCAATGAGCTGGAGCCAGACAGGAGAGTGAAGTGAGATGGGCCCTGGGATGTCTTGCTGATAACAAGGCAACAGGATGTGATGGAATCCCAATTGAACTATTCAAAATTCTACAGGATGATGCTGTGAAAGTGTCACTTGCCTTATGCCAACACATTCGGAAAACTCAACTATGACCAATAGAATAGAAAAGGTCAGTCAACATCCCAATCCCAAGAAAAGGCAGTGCCAAAGAATGCTCCAATTATCGTACAATTGCACTCCAGCAAGGTAATGCTTAAGATCCTACAAGCTCGACTCCAGCAATATATGGACCAGAAACTACCAGATGTGCAAGATGGATTTCGCAGAGGAAGAGGCAGAATAAATCAAATTGCCAATGTCCGCTGGATAATAGATTAAGCAAGAGAGTTCCAATAAAACATTACTTCTGCTTCATAGACTATTCTAAAGCCTTTGACTGCGTGGATCACAACAACATGTGGCATGTCCTTAAAGAGATGGGAGTACCAGATCATCTCATCCTCCTCCTAAAGAATCTGTATGTCAACCAAGAAGCCACGTTCAGAACTGAACATGGGACAACAGAATGGTTCAAGATCAGAAAAGGAGTGCAACAAGGTTGTATATTGACACCTTATTTATTCAATTTATATTAATCCAAAGCCGGAATCAATATTGCTGGAAGGAATATCAACAACCTCAGATTCGCGGATGATACCACTCTGATGGCGAAAAGTGAGGAGGAAGTAAACGACCTATTGATGAAGATAAAAGAAGAGAGTGCAAAAATTGGCCTGCTGCTCAATGTTAAAAAGATGAAGATCATCATAAATGGCAATCTCACTTTCTGGCAAATAGACGGGGAAGAAGTGGAGGCAGTGACGGATTTTATTTTCCTTGGATCCAAGATCTCTGCAGATGATGACTGAAGTCCTGAAATTAAAAGATGTTTGCTTCTGGGGAGGAAAGCTATGGCAAGCTTGGACAAGCTAGTAAAAAGTAAAGATATTAAACTATCAACAAAGGTCTGCATAGTTTGAAGTATGGTATTTTCAGTAGTAACATACGGATGTGAGAGCTGGACAATAGTCTGAGCGCCGTATAATTGATGCCTTTGAATTGTGGTGTTGGAGAAGACTGCTTAGAGTCCATTGGACTGCAAGAAGATCCAATAAATTAATATCTCAGGAAATCAAGACAAACTGTTCACTAGAATGTATGATCATGAGGGTGAAGCTCAAATATTTTGGCCATATCATTAGATGGCAGAATTCCCTAGAAAAGACTATGATGCTGGGAAATATTGAAGGCACAAGAATAAGGGGACGACAAAGACGGAGATGGATAGATTAAGTTATTGAAGCAATGAACATGAACTTGATGGAGCTCAGAGGGGCAGTGACTGAGTGATGCACCTGGTGTGCTGTGGTCCATAGAGTCACGAAGAATCAGACATGACTGAATGATTAAACAACAACAACGTTTAGAATATGACAAAAATGTAATATAATATACCATTTAATCATATTTATGCTGTGACATTACAACTGATTGATGTTCAGTTATATTTGTTTAGTGAATAAACAAGTAATATCTTAGGGAAATAAACCCATTAGTGCTTGACACTACAAATTCAAATGTGAGGACAACATTGGGTTAATCATAATCATATAGTATTAAAGAATTTTTATTGGTGAAAAAACAACGTCGATTAAAAGAATTTAAAAGAAATTTAAAAACACTGTGAAAAATAGTTCCTTCAATGACTCTTGTAACCCCTATTACCACTCTGTTATATAGTATTCTTAGAGTGTGGTTACAAAGATAGTTTCTCAGAGTGTATAAAGGGGCAAATTCTCACTGACTTAAGAGCTATAGAGAAATCCCATAGGTATATATATATATATATATATATATATATATATATATATAATATTGATATAAATTGCTGGCAAATGATGTGGAGCACCTATTAGTGATAGAGTTATCTGGGTGTTCAAGAATATAAATGCTCAGCCTCATATGGGAGTATCATAAAGTCTGATATAAATTCCAGTTACTATATGCAGCAATGCTGCTTTCCCTTTGTGTATATATACACATACACAACTGACATGCTGTTTATAAAGCGTTAACTGTCTCCTCTTAACTAGGTTACTGAGGGTATTTGTCAGTTCAAGAGATAGGCTGTAATAGCCCAAATTATATGCCCTTAAAAGTGCCTCTGAGTTATTTATTATAAAGCGTTTGCGCCTCCATCAACTCGGAGTTTCGCGCTTCCTGATTACGGCGTGCGTGATGACGTCGCGCTACGCTCGCCTGTTACCTAACATGTTTCTACGTTACAAAACGTCTTTGTCAAAGGATCAAGGCATGTACTGGAGATAGGAGCTATTTAAAGGGAGCGGTCGCCATGGTTACCAGTGCTACCGAATGTGCTACACTTAAAAAACATCTCTTATTTATCATCAGCCTAGGAAGGAGGAAGATAATAGAAATTAGAAATTAGAAATTAGACATTTATAAAATATTATCAGACATTAGAGGACCCTTATATAGATTGATACAGGGCTGAAGAATCTTCCATGCATAAGTGTGCATACAATGGTGAATCAATGGATATAGCCTCTTCTAGTGGTCAGTGTGTCACTGAAGAAGTGAACATATAAAAAAGGAGGGTATATTAATATCAAATCAATAAGACAAGTGCTTAATATTTCTAATGAATAATAATATCCATGATAGTAGTGTGATGTGCTTGGTGCGGTGACTGATGACAGATAGGTAGAAGATAGAGTCCCAGGCCATTAGGGACTGTGTACTTGAGTACCTATAATACTTAATTATGTAGATAAGTCCTGGGAAAGTGATAAGAAAAGCATCCATCTAGAAAGAGGTGCAATATATAGTGACCTATAATTATATAGGCTAAAATACTAGGTAGTGTAAGTGTGAGGAATTGTGCACCAAAAGATATACCTACTATACATAAGCACCCTATAAGGGAGGCGGTATAAGTAGACTATTACAAAAAAACATATATGTGTACAATATTTAAATGAAGGGAGTGTAGGAAAAACCTTCATTTAAACCATTGGGTACTTGTGCTTGAAGTTTGTAAATCCATTTAGATTCACATTGTAGTAATTTATTTTGGAAATTGCCCCTTCTGGGTCCTGGAGTTACAGAGTCTATGATGCAGAACTTGAGTGCATCCGGATTGTTGTTGTGGCAATATTTAATATGTCTTGCTATGGGGGTGTCATATTCATTAAGAATAGAGTATATATGTCCCCCCACTCTGCGTCGAAGCTCTCTACAGGTTTTGCCTACGTAAATCTTATTACAAAGGCATGTGGCTATATATACCACTCCTGTAGATTTACAATTAAAGAAGTTGTTAATCTCATAGCTGAGCCCATTAATAGGGTGTATATAGTTTTTACATGGTTTCACAAATTTGCAAAATTTGCATCTACCACATTTATACATTCCCTTAAGGGGTTTAAGCCATGTCTTAGTCTCAATTGGATTGTCTTTGTACATACTATGTACAATCATATCTTTGATATTGGTGCCTCTCCTATATGTTATGCTTGCCTTTGGAGTCAAGGCATCTTGTATGTCTTTGTCGCTTGTAAGAAGATGCCAATGTTTCTCAAGAATATTCTTAATAATATCAGAGTCATGACCATATGTCCTTATACATCTAATAAGATCCTGATTAGATGTATCATTTACTTTAGTGATATTATTTTCCTGTTTTTTTGTGACATGTGTATTTAGCAGGTCAGTTCTGTTACAGGATAAGGCATGCTTATAGTCTGATTTAAGACTCCTATTCGGATAACCTCTTGATTTAAACCGCTGTCTAAGTTTATCTGCTTCTGTTTTGAATTCTTGTTCTGTACTGCAATTCCTCCGAATCCTTAAATATTGGCCTTTAGGGATTCCTCTTTTTTGGGGCCCAAAATGCTGGCTTTCCCATTTCAATAGTGTGTTAGAGGCTGTTTCCTTTCTAAAGGTGGAAGTACAGATTCTCCCTTCCAAATCTTTTTTAATTTTTAAGTCTAAGAAGGAGACTTTGCTTTCACTTGCCTCAGAGGTAAATCTCAGGCCTAGTTCATTGTTATTCAAATATGATATGAAAGTAGTTAGATCTTCTCTATTGCCCGTCCAGACAAGAATCACATCATCTATGTATCTTCTCCAGATGAGTATATTACTTCCAAAGGAATGTGCGTTGTCATCATATATATATTTATCCTCCCACCAACCAAGAAAAAGATTGGCATAACTGGGAGCACACAGTGTCCCCATTGCCGTTCCTTGCTGTTGGTGGTACCATTTATGGTTAAAGAGGAAAAAATTATGTTTCAGAACATATTCAAGCAATGATATCAGCAGTTGGTTTAATTCTTCAAAAATGGAGCCTTTCATCTGTAAAAAGTATTTCACTGCATCAATCCCAAAGTGATGAGGAATACTACTATAGAGAGCTTCGACGTCAATGCATACTAACCAAGAGTCAGTAGGTATAGTTAGGTCTTCTAGTTGCCTAAGAATATCTGGGGTGTCCTTCACATATGATCGCAGTCCCATCACAAAATCTCTGAAGTGGTAGTCCAGAAAAACACTACAGTTATGTGACAGATTATCAGTGCCAGAAACTATAGGTCTTATATATATATATATATATATACCTATGGGATTTCTCTATAGCTCTTAAGTCAGTGAGCATTTGCCCCTTTATACACTCTGAGAAACTATCTTTGTAACCACACTCTAAGAATACTATATAACAGAGTGGTAATAGGGGTTACAAGAGTCATTGAAGGAACTATTTTTCACAGTGTTTTTAAATTTCTTTTAAATTCTTTTAATCGACGTTGTTTTTTCACCAATAAAAATTCTTTAATACTATATGATTATGATTAACCCAATGTTGTCCTCACATTTATATTTGTTTAGTGACTGAAACTTCTGGGATTATCTTTAGTTGTTGATGATATCTGGTATCATAGATGAGTCAACAAACTTTTTTTTTTGAGAAATATATCTTTAAGGAGGCATTTACTTATTTACTCATTATGGTGAGATACATCATCATTACAAGCACATAAAGAGCAATGGGGTAGTGGGGACGACCTCCCTGATATCCGTTTACACTGACCAAACATGTGTCAGGAATAGAGTCCTCTGCATGTAGCGTTCCCATCTGCTCAGTGGGACATCGTCCAAAGAGTGAGACTGAGCTTGTTATAATTTATTTGGGAAAACTGTCCAAACATTTACTTTATTAATATAAAGCACAGTACATACCCAATTTAATAAGATCGGGAACTTGAGCCAGATTTTGGAGCTTACAATTAGTGTGGCTCTCCAGATAAGAAGAACCCGTCCATTGATTATCTTTACCCTTATTTCAAGCCCCATCCAGTTCACTCCCGTCCTATCTAGTAAAATAAGTGCTAATAAATAAAAGTTATATTTTATATTTTCTAGCTGTATTGTTGTTAAAGGTATTAGGCACCAAGGGAATATAAAAAATATGCGCTATACTTAATCTCTCAATATAGCTGAACAAATATCTTATTTGAATCCCCCAGTTCCTGAAATAAATAGAAATACAATCATTAAAAGACCACTGCACAATTTAAAAAAATAATAATATATATATATATATATATATATATATATATATATATATATATATATATATATATATTATATCATGTAAATTATATATATTTTTTAAACATTTGAATCCGGTGTATAAATACGAAGGAAAAAAGTAATACAGTTAGTTTTTAATTAGGAAAACAATTGTTGATGTCTGTGCATCACTCCATGATACGTTTATGGAAGTGGTGGGTGTGAGAGGTGTTTACATTTCTGGAGAGCTATGGTTGCATCCTCTTTTGCAACATCCTGCTTCTGGACCAGTGAGAGGAGGTGGTGTGGAGTCAATTTCAATCATATCCAGTTATCAAACAAAGTCTCTGGACTTATGCCTGTTCTCTCTTTCCACACCTATCACTTCTCTCATAACCACAAACTTCTCCCCCACTCATCCAGATTTAAGGATGTGATATAATAAACAGAATTGTAAAAAATATATATTTTCCCTCAAATTGTTTAATGATGAAGGCTTATACAGCTGCTAATATTGTTAATTTCAATATCGTTAGTTTGGTATATATTTGACAAATAATTTTATTTTTTCTTGGACTGCTTTAGTCATTTAAACCCATTTAAAAAATAAGGGATAGATTTATTTATTTATATTAAACTTTCAAAAAAAAATATTGTCCATTGTAAAGCTGTATATATATATATATATATATATATATATATATATATATATATATAACACTTCAGTGATCCTTTGAGGAAGCTGAAATCCTATTTGGGCAGACAAAAAAAGAATACTGGAAAAAAAAGCAAGGGTCAGATATGGACGTTTTTTTAAATACCATAGAACAACAACTGAATCCCATTGTCTAGCACCATACTGGAAGCAAAAGAACACAAGAACAGGTCCTATCAATATTTTATGTGTTCTACACTCTCAGACATGGTTCAGTTATCTCTGGTGGGCATGTTAAGTACATCTGCTTAGAGTGGAATGGATTTAGTCTTTTGCTGCACATTTGATACTGAGAAAATAGATCTGTATAAATCAATGTAATTGCCCGAATATTTTCTAGTAAAGATTTGTAAACAAGTCAAAAAAGGATGATTTTCTTAATGGATTACAGACCAATAATCTGCATTTCTGAGAAAGAATTTGTTTAATAAAACGAATGAAGATTGCTAGGGAACTATTTGATCCTTTCATATCCACTCTTGTTAATTTGTTTTCCTGCAGAGTAATTAATCATCTACTGCATACATTGTTATTAAAGTGATCTGTAGGCAATTTTTAGTTTTATTTATATAATTGATTTAATGTTTAATGTTATCGTCCTGCATGCAGACACATAGCATGTCACTGTCACTATCTGTTTGATAACAGCATGACAGTTATAGTGTGAACACCTTCCCCGTGGGCATGTGAATTCATGCACTATAGTAGGTATTGCCTAGTGCCTATCCATAAGATTTTCATGGCAAAGATACTGGAGTGGGTTACCAGTTCCTTCTCCAGTGGACCATGATTTTTCTTACCTCTTTGCTATGACCTCCCAACTTGGCTTGACCCTACGTGATATAGCTCACAGCTATATATCACACAAGTCCCTTCACCACGACTAAGATAGAGATCCAGAAGATGATAAATTATCTACTTGTACCTTAAGTCATCTCAAAGCTTCCTGTGATCTACATATTACTTTCATGTCATATTCTTACCATGACTTTCATTCACTTCCATACCATGTATTTTTTTCATATTTTCACTCTAACAAATATTCTATTACACACACAAACATAACAACCTTGAAGAACTCCTGAACTTCTATTAACCACGTCTGCCAAGGACAATTCACCATACCATACTCCAATACACCAAGCACAAAATAATGTCCAACTCCATAGGCCATAAGCCTTCTTGAAATACATTATATCTTTATTCCACAATACATAACTCAAACCAACCAAACCTCCAGCTGTCTACTTGCAACTGTTGACATCTTTTTTTCTCTTATTATCTTTCCAATAACAGTCTTTAATTTAATAGATAATATTTTCAAAAATATTTTCAGTGTTAAAGGAACATGGAAGGCTTTTGGATTTCGCTATGAATATAATATACCTATGTATCTATCTCATTTTATACATTTTATTTTATTAGCAAGTTCTTATAAGCTCCGTTCTTTCTTCTTAAAATCATAAATCTTTCTGATAAAATTAACCAATCAGTGACCTCTCTCAATCAACATGTTATAGAATCTCAAGAATCTCATCACTGATTGGAACTGTTTGTAAAATTTAAAGCACTTCTTAATACATTAAGTACACACAAGTAAAGACATATATAGGTATATTAAATGATAGTGAAATATAAAAACCTTGCATGTCCCTTTAAGTAAAGTAATATGTCTCCAATTTTTTAAAATCATGTTTATACATTAACACCACTATTCCTGTCTTCATGGATTCAGTCATTTCACCTTGATTCAAAATCAATCCACACATGTCTTCTACTTCCTTACCTATCAATTCCCAAAATTTACAATAGAACTCTACTAGCAATACATCACTCCCCTATGTTTTACGTTTATTAATACCTGTAAAAATCACTTATTTTCTAAAGTTTACATTTGAATCAGTACTGTGCTCTGAGAGCATTATTAAAAATAGAATGTGCATTGTAACCCATTTCTAATAACCCCCTTTCAGTTGCTACAAACATTTTTTTCCCAGGCCCCTATAAATAAAAGCTGAATGCACATTAAAAAAGCACATCTTCACAATAATCCAGAATATTTTCTGGAAGAGTTGGTGTGTGTATATGGTTAGAGATATTGTGTAGCATTGAAGGGTTAGTGCTGGGGTCTTATACTTCTCATTGGGCTGTTACCATTGCCACATATTGTATTAGCTACTTGCAATCCAATAATGAGTGCCCCACCCACAATCACCATGGGCCAGCCAAAGACTCAAATTTGTCCCTACAACTCCATTGGTTTTAGCACAGCTCAAATATTATGAGCACTAATTAATTAAAGTTACACAAAATAGATATTATATTAGACCTGTATCGCTATATCGCAAGTTAAGTCTAACAAGCAATTGAAAAAAGTATGAAGTTTCTGTGAAAAATATTACGAGTACTAAATAGGACTCGCAAGGGCTTTTTCAAACACTTATTAGAGCTGTAGCAGCAATTAAACACACAATATTGTACTTTAACAGCTTGGGAGGGCATTAGAATGAATTACATAACAGCCTCAAATCCACAAATATGAAATTAAAAATATTATTTTTCATTGTTATTTCTGAGTAATATCGATCCAGGGACTCAAGGGATTAAAACATATCATGAAACCCACATGGTCTGAAACAGAGGATCTAATGCATTTTACAGAGTGTTAGTGTGTGTGATTGCGAGTCCAATGGGCAAAAATTACTCATTGGCTCTCATTAATGCTTAGTCTCCAATTGCAGGTTCCGTCTATAATCTATTATTTACTGACATCATAATGACATTCTCATTTTATATTGGCTATGCCTAAGAAGTAAATGATGGCCTTGGTTTAATATTGAGAGCTCATATAACCACGCCCACTGAAATGCTGATTACAAAGACATAGTTTATGTATGGAGACTGAAATACTTAAGTTGCGGATTAGAAATAATATAATACGTCTAGAAGTTTAAAGAAAAAAAAGCCCTCACAGCCAAATTTATGGTTTAAAGTAATTTATGGGCTTCTAATAGAATAGGGCTCATTACATAACGATTACCTCCTAATAGCGTCATTCAACTGATGCGATTTTGAGATCCAGGGGCGCAAGACGATTTCGCAAGCTACTTTGCTAGTCATATGCCTTCCCGTTTGCAGGCTCTGATCGAGTTACGGGCTCTGAGCTATGATTTCTAGTGATTTGTCAAATCACAAGTTACTTCCCTCAAGGCCTTTGAACTTTCATGGCCGCAAGAGTTGCGATCGCTAAAACGCAAATCACTATTCAATTGCTCCGATTTTCACTCCCTAACCACTCTGCCAAGCCTGCAAATGGCTAAACTCGAAACACAGGTTACTGGGACCAAGGAGGTCTTGCTCTATATAATTAAAAATATCATTTTTTTTAGATTTAAATGCTGGTTAAAAAAACATCAAAAAAGTTAAACTTTTAATCAGATATCAAAATGTATGCTTAGAGAAATTTGGATTGTAAAACAATTTACATAATGTATCTTTAATTGTTCCATTGCTTTAATTTGTCTTTAATTGTTTAATTGCTTTTTAAAGGATTGCAATGTAGGTGAGATTCAGAGAATAAGGAGGAAATGACGCAAACTGACAGTGACAGACTGAATTGTCCCAAAAGGCTTGGTTAAACAGCTGCTCTTAAATAAAGCACAACGTATCCTGCTCTTGTTTCGGGGGTTACAAAAGACCCATTTGTTATGCTGTTTTCAGACATAATTGGCTACAGAACCATAAATGGTACCAGAGATGTCCTTGATGGGTGGGGGGACTGAGTGGGACACATACCTCCCAGCTTGGACATTACAATATACCACCCATTGCAGCCTTAGTTCTTGCACAACATAAAATCTTTGTAATCTGTATGGTCTATATACCTATATCTGTACAATTATGTGAGTTTAATAATAAGCAGATATAACACTTTCTAAATGTTATTATTTAGTACAGCAGTTCTAAATACTGTACATAAAATTGTTGAGAGACCTATTCACAGCCTGTCTTTATTTTAAATTACAGCTACTGCAGTTATCACAAATTTTGTGAGTTATTTTCCTAATTCCAGAGTCTCATGCTTACAATGTGTGGGCCTGAGACTTCAGTAGTGCTTTAGCTCTTAGCAAGGATTTATTTTAATTTTACGTTGCCCTAGGCCCATTGAGATTTTGCACCCTCACACCCCAGTTACTTCTCTTACACATCAATCATAAGATTATCCATACATCTGTATAAAAATATGTATGTTTATGTAAATATACAGTATTTCATGTACACTGTGCATACATATACTGTTCTATGACTGCAGCAACAACTTCAGGCAGTTTGCTGTCCCCTGGAAACACCTCACTGACCCTTAGATAGTTATTTGGGTTTCATATGAGAGCCCCTCTGTCTCTTGACAGTGCATTTAATAACTGATCCGTGTGTGTGGAACATTTTAGATTTTGCATATGCATTTCTTTATACAGCTCTAAGGATGAACACTTTTCCTGACTCCAAATCATACGCTGTCTGGCCCTGAAAAAAATTCGACTTGACTCTTAACCATTATATGTAGGTGTTCAGGTGCTCACATGTAAGGCTACTCTGTGACATGACTAAGGATCGTGGGCTCCTTTATCAGTGAAAGAAATGGTAATTTTATACAATAAATAATTCCTGATGAATTAAAGTATATAGCCAAGCTGTTATACAATTTACCAGTCCCAGATTGCAACATTATTATTTTTTTCTGCCATTGATATTGAAAAGAAATGAGAAACCATTACAGTTGTACAGATTCATGATTGCTAATGACTAGAAAAATTATTTACTGTGAAATAGGAAAGGATTTTGGAAACCAATTTTTATTGTGACACTGCTTCAAAAAACTAAATGCCGCATGGACACATTTACTATTGCGGCATTACATATATATATATATATATATATATATATATATATATATATATATATATATATATATATATATATATATATATATATTTATTTATTTTTATACATATATATATATATTTATTTTTTATACATATATATATATATATATATATATATATATATACACACATATATATATATATATAAATATATATATATATATATATATATATATATATATATATATATAAATTAGCTTAGAATTGAGTCTATGTAGTTGTAAAATTGATGCATGTGTGTACTGGTTATAATATAGGACTGGTAGAAGTTACCACTTTAACAATAGCAAGAGGTATTGATTAGTACAACATATAATTATGCTATTATTTACTGGCTCAACTATATCATGAGTTTATTGCTATTCTATTAATATTAATGAGGAACTTGGGCACCTTATTAACAGCTAATAAATAACAATAAAAAGTTAAGGCTGCACCACCATGTTGTTGATTGATTATTTTACCATAAAAGTCTGTGAATTACAATCTTCTTTATGTATTTTTAGTTGTTTTTATTACACAAACATCTGATGATTGATCTCTTTAGAAATGGAAGTATTACATTTTTGTTTTCATTTTTTAACATTGATACACAACATACAATTTAGCATAAATCACAAGAATGTTTTTAATCTAAAGCTTCATCTGTAGTGATGTCGCGAACCTAAAATTTTCGGTTCGCGAACCGCGAACGCGAACCTCCGCAAATGTTCGCGAACCGGCGAACATCGGCGAACCGCCATAGACTTCAATGGGCAGGCGAATTTTAAAACCCACAGGGACTCTTTCTGGCCACAATAGTGATGGGAAAGTTGTTTCAAGGGGTCTAACAACTGGACTGTGGCATGCCGGAGGGGGATCCATGGCAAAACTCCCACGGAAAATTACATAGTTGATACAGAGTCTGGTTTTAAGCCATAAAGGGCATAAATTACCTAACATTCCTAAATTGTTTGGAATAACATGCTTTAAAACATCACGTATGATGTTGTATCGATCAGGTAGTGTAAGGGTTACACCTTACATGACTGGGGGTCTAGAGGTGACATTAGTACTGACCTTTATATGACTGGGGGTCTATAGGTGACATTAGTACTGACCTTTATCTGATTGGGTGTCTATAGAGGGACATTAGTAATGACCTTTATATGACTAGGGGTCTATAGAGGGACATTAGTACTGACCTTTATATGACTGGGGGTCTATAGGTGACATTAGTACTGACCTTTATCTGACTGGGTGTCTATAGAGGGACATTAGTAATGACCTTTATATGACTGGGGGTCTATAGAGGGACATTAGTACTGACCTTTATCTGACTGGGTGTCTATAGAGGGACATTAGTACTGACCTTTAGCTGACTGGGTGTCTATAGAGGGACATTAGTAATGACCTTTATCTGACTGCGGGTCTATAGAGTGACATTAGTACTGACCTTTAGCTGACTGGGTGTCTATAGAGGGACATTAGTTATGACCTTTATCTGACTGGGTGTCTATAGAGGGACATTAGTACTGACCTTTAGCTGACTGGGTGTCTATAGAGGGACATTAGTACTGACCTTTATCTGACTGGGGGTCTATAGGTGACATTAGTACTGACCTTTAGCTGACTGGTTGTCTATAGAGGGACATTAGTAATGACCTTTATCTGACTGGGGGTCTATAGAGGGACATTAGTACCGACCTTTATCTGACGGTGTCTATAGAGGGACATTAGTAATGACCTTTATCTGACTGGGTGTCTATAGAGGGACATTAGTACTGACCTTTAGCTGACTGGGTGTCTATAGAGGGACATTAGTACTGACCTTAATCTGACTGGGGGTCTATAGAGGGACATTAGTACTGACCTTTATATGACTGGGGGTCTATAGGTGTCATTAGTCCTGACCTCCTTCTGCAGTATTATTACTCCCAGTACTCCCAGGCTTGCTACTATTAGATATAATAACCTCAGTTTTGTTTCCTTATCTGTTGGTAACATCAAAATATGATTATTAAATATTTCATATTTGTTTGTTTTTTTCTCCCAAAGTGAACCCCTTTCTGTGTGTCCCACAGATGTGGCGTTTCCGCTCTGCGTATGTTGGATTTTCACCGCTCAAAAAGTATGAAAAGAGATCCCCCCCCTTGAAGCCCATTAATGACATCATCAGTAAATTGTATGTAACAGATTCCAGTGTTTAGGGTTTATGACCCAAAACTGCGATCATATCACTTATGACAAAAATCCGTATTTGTCGTATTATTCAGACGCGCGTGCATCTTTGTGTTACATTTCCTGATACTTTTATTATCTTGATCTTTATATATTTACTAGCGACTTGCCCATCAAAAAATGGCGCCAATAAGATTGTAAGGCAGGTAATGGTTTGGAGGAGACATTCATTCTGTTGGCGGTCGGAGATCCTTCGGCGCTCATTGCGAGGCTGTTGGTTGTATTTTTTTTCTGATAGGCGCTTTTGCTGTTATTCTTTGGTCGGCGGTGATGTGTTTTTTGCGCTTATTGCAAGGCTTTGTATGCTATGAGCAGCGTTGGCGCTCGTTGTGAGGCGCGCAGTGAATGGCTTTTATGTTTAATGTGATCATTTTTTTTGTGTATATGTATTTTTGTATGCTAATGAAATAATTACTAAATGAATATACTTTACCTATTTGTAAGTAATATATGCAGGAAGCATTGTGCTGAAGAGCTGACAATCTGTTTCCATGTTCCTGCAGCATACAATGTAGGTTTTCAGTGCTGTGGAGCTGCTGTGTAAGTGTCAGCAATGTGTGCAGTGTGTAGTGTAAATAGGCTGCGTGCGCGAGGGGAAGCCGTTAGGGTAGCTGGGTACTTCCGCATTGTGTAAGTTAGTGTTGTAAAATGGCGGGGAATGTGTATGTGGTATGCGGGTGTGGATGATTTAGCGTCCTTGTTAATAGTGTATCTTTACCTCCCTTTTTAGGAAAATCCGTATGTGTTTTGCGTGTTTAGGGTCCTGTAGCCTCGTTTTCTTTTTTTCAAGGGCCATTTTTTCTCTCACTTAGGTGATTTTCGAGTGTCTAAACTCATGAATTTGGACTTAAATGGAGGTGTAACTTCACTTGCAGAGGTCCTCGGTGCCGGCCTTGCTGTGGGTACGCTTTTTATGTGTTTGTTGTGTGTATTTATTGTGTTTTTAATGTTTTTAAGTGCGTGCGGTTCGGGCGTTAAGGTCGTATTTTTGTGAGCTCGTAATGTTTTTTTTTCTAAGTCCCGTATTTTTGGATGGTAAGTCCGTAAATTTGATGGTGTAAGTCCCGCCTGCGGCTCATTGCAGCCGACGTGGGAGCCTTCGGCGCTCCTTGCCAGCAACTCTGGCCCTCGCTTCGCAAGCCCGCAGCGTTAGCAACAACCCACCTGCTCACAACTATATATGTGATATCTGTAACGTCTTCCCCAGTTGGCACTTGTAAATCGGCTAAGCGACAAAAAAATGGCGTCTGGAAAAAATGAAAACGAGGCTACACGACCCCAAACCGCGCAAAACATCGCCAGCCATGTACGACTTTTACCTAGGAACAGACGAGGTACAAAATACACTATTAGAAATAATGGAAACTGCTGACGAGCCGCGTAACACATACACAATCGCCGCCATTTTACAACACTAACTTGCAACTAATAACATTACAAATCTAAAATGGCGCGTTACACGACTATACAAGCGGTTTCCCCTCGTGCACTGCGCACATTGCTGACACTTACACCTCGGGTCACCAACAGTCCAAATGTACACTGTAAGCTGCAGGAAAATCAAAACTGATTGTTAGCTCTTCAGGATATTGATCACTGGATATATTAATTACAAATAGGTAAAGTATTTTAGTAATTAATTAATTCATTATTATAAAAAAAAAATATATAAAAAAAATACGCTTAATAGCATATTTTACACTGCGGTTACTTTACATACATTAACGCTTCGCACTTCCTAATACATTTGTTCATTCACAATAGTTATTATCGTGCATTCATTTAATAAGTAGTAATTAGTAATGGAAAATAAAAATGTAGACTTTACACTACACTAAAATGTTTTACTTTTTACTCTGCAGTTATATATCTGGATTACTGCTCATTGGCTGTCAGCGATAGCACTCTCAAAGCAGTTACAAATCTAAATCACTTTATTATGCTCTGAGACCTGAATACATTTTTTAATTTACACTGCACAAAAAAAAATATATATTTAACACTGTACTTATATATCTGTCTTTGCGATGAGCGCCGAAGATTGATCGTTGCAAAGCACGAAACATGAAGGACACGAGGGAAGAGAGTCACAATGAGCGCCGAAGGTCCTCAGAGTTAAAAAAGCATCACATTGTGTGGCAATTAGCATTGCCATGGCTTCAAACTTTATTGCCCCATCATTTGTGCCAGGCAAGTCGCTAGTGATATAATATAACATAATGCAATACAATATTATACAGTACACATGGGTGTTGGAACTGGGGGGGGGGGGGGGGTAAGGGGTAACCCTCCCCCCCAGATTTCTTATCGTATGTATGTATGCGTATAGAAGCTAACAGGGGAGGAGAGAGGGGGAGGAAACACAGGGGAGAGGGAGAGGAAGACACAGGAGAGGGGAGAGGGGGAGGAAGACACAGTGGAGAGGGGGAGGAAGACACAGGGCAGAGGGGGGAAGAGAAACAGGGGAAGGGAGAGGTGAGGGGAAGAGACACATGGGAGGGGGAGAGACACAGGAGAGAGTGGGGGGTAGAGACACAGGGGAGAGGGGGGAAGAGACTAATGGTAGGGAGTGGTGAGGAGACACCGGGGAGAGAAAAGGGGGTAAAGACACAGAGGAGGGGGGAAGAAACACAGGGGAAGGGAGGGGGGGTAGAGACACAGGGGAGAGGGGGTAGAGACACAGGGAAGAAGGGGGAAGAGACACAGATGACGGGGGAAAGACACAGGGGAGGGGGGAAAGAAACACGGGAAGGGAGAGGGGGGTAGAGACACAGGGGAGGGGGGAGTGACACCGGGAAGAGGGAAGGGGGAAAAGACACAGGAGAGGGAGCAAAGAAACACTGGGGAAGGGAGAGGGGGTAGAGACACAGGCAAGGGTGGGAGAGACACAGGGGAGAGGGGGGAGAGAGACACATGGGAGGGAGTGGGGGGGAGACACAGGGGAGAGGGGGGGAGAGAGACACATGGGAGGGAGTGGGGGGGAGACACAGGGGAGGTCTTCTGCTTTATTATTATTCTTATTATTATTACTATATAATGTGTAATACGGACCACTTTTTGGCAATGAGCGCCGCAGGCGCTCATTGCAGGCGAGCCTCGCATAGCGAGGCGAGCCATTAATACGGACCACTTTGGCAATGAGCGCCGTAGGCCTCTATATATCATTCCTGGCTTATTCAGATATATGGAGGATGAATCCGTGGACGTACCTGAATCCCACAAGAGAGTGGTCGCCATGTTCATGTGGTGTTTATTATGACACTAGCGACTTGCCCGTCAAAAAATGACGGCAATGTTATTGTAACTGAGCTAATGTTGTTTTGTGTGTAATAGTAAACATGTAATACATTAATAAATGAATAGACTTTACCTATTTGGAAGCATTGTGTTGAAGAGCTGGGAACCTTGTTTGCACACAGACCTACAGCACCAAGCACACTGACAGTACACACAGACCCATAGCACCAAGTACACTGGCAGTGCACACAGACCTAAAGCACCAAGCACACTGACAGTACACACAGATTAACAGCACCAAGTACACTGACAGTACACACAGACCTACAGCACCAAGCACACTGACAGTACACATAGACCTATAGCACCAAGCACACTGACAGTACACACAGACTCATAGCACCAAGCACACTGACAGTACACACAAACCTACAGCACCAAGCACACTGACAGTACACATTGACCCACAGCACCAAGTTCACTGATAGTAAACACATATATACAGCACCAAGCACACTGACAGTACACACAAACCTACAGCACCAAGCACACTGACAGTACACACAGACCTAGAGCACCAAGCACACTGGCAGTGCACACAGACCCATAGCACCAAGTACACTGTCAGTGCACACAGAACTACAGCACCAAGAACACTGACAGTACACACAGACCCATAGCACCAAGTACACTGGCAGTGCACACAGACCTATAGCACCAAGCACACTGACAGTACACACAGACCTACAGCACCAAGTACACTGCCAAGTACACACAGACCCATATCACCAAGTACACTGGCAGTGCACACAGAACTACAGCACCAAGAACACTGACAGTGCACACAGACCTACAGCACCAAGCACACTGACAGTACACACAGACCCATAGCACCAAGTACACTGGCAGTGCAAACAGACCTACAGCACCAAGTACACTGACAGTACACATTGACCCACAGCACCAAGTACACTGATAGTACACACATATATACATCACCAAGTACACTGACAGTACACACAGACTCACAGCACCAAGCACACTGACAGTACACACAGACCTACAGCACCAAGCACACTGACAGTACACACAGACCTACAGCACCAAGCACACTGACAGTACACACAGACCTACAGCACCAAGTACACTGACAGTACACACAGACCTAAAGCACCAAGCACACTGGCAGTGCACACAGACCCATAGCACCAAGTACACTGGCAGTGCACACAGAACTACAGCACCAAGTACACTGACAGTACACACAGACTCACAGCACCAAGCACACTGACAGTACACACAGGCACTCATTGCAGGCGAGCCTCGCATAGCGAGGCGAGACGTTAATACGGACCACTTTTTTATGGAGCAAACTGCTCCATATGTATATTAATAACTATACAACTTACCAAACATACACATCTCATTGCAATACGCTAGTAATAATAATAATGCACAAGAGTCCTTCAGCACTGCACTGGACCCTGAATAAACTTGCCTAGCTATGGTTTTCCCTATTGATGCAGTATCATCCAAACTGTCCCTCCTCTCAGTAAGACTGCAAGGTACTTATGATTCCAAAATGGCTGCTGTCCATGAGGTAGAAGGGTGTAGAAGGGAGTGTATGCTGCTGATTGGCTGGAATGTGTCTGCTGACTGTGACATGCAGGGTCAAAGTTTGCTCAATGATAAAGTATTGGGGGCGGGTCGAATCTCGCATATGTTCGCGACATCTCTATTCATCTGTCATTAAATGTAAAATTACAGTTTAAGTATAAATATACAAGTGAAATTAGATATAACAAGATGAGTATGAATTACAGTATCAAACATCAATTCACAACTAATTCAGAATTTAGAATAATGATATTATTGTGAAAAAAAAAAAATATATATATATATATTTAATTGCATTAATTTCTTAAGATCCAACATTGCCAAACCACCATGCAATTTTTACAGCTGTTATGCAATCTATTTCTTAAACAATCTGAGTTACAATTATGTTTCATCTTATTTAATAATTTTAGGTGGCCTGCTACTGTACTGAAATAAGCAGAGATTAATCATCTGTTTTGGTCATTTGTATTTCATAATAACCATATAAAGATTATCCTATATATTGGTTCTATGGAATAAAGAGGAAAAATAAAACAAACAAACAAAACAGACAAAGCAGTATAGAGTTTCTCCATATCCTCGTTCAAGAAGTCATGTCCCTTTAAAGGTATACAGTACATCTGGCATAATGAAAGCTTTATTAGTCCATTTATATAAAGTCATAAATTATTGCATCTCTGGTCCCATGCCTCAGAGCATGTCACTTTGTGTGGAGTGCGGTTGTAAATCAGTATAGCTTCCTATTTATGCTACATAGCAGCTACCTATTTATCATGATGTGGTGCAACTTACAGTGGACCCTGCACTGAAAGGCCACATGGACTGATAAGAAGCTGCCAATCAAACTGTGTTGTAATGAAGGTTTTCTTATTTTTCCTCAGTGTCATTTTTTATTCAAAGAAAAATATTTATAATATTTAGTATCTATCTATCTATCTATCTAACTTCAAGACTTGAACCTGGGTCTATTTGTCTGCATTTCAGTTGTGTATGAAGTTACAGAACATACCAATAGGAACTTGCATCTTCTGTTCTCCTTTACACCAGGCTGCATTAAGTGCTCTGGCAGCTAATAGAGGAAGTTGGTCAGTAATACCTGTTCTGAATTTGCAGCTTGGTACCTTTTGCTTTTGGATGGATCATCTATCATCTATCCAGAGGTGGTGCAGGCAGTGAAGATGGTGCAGGTCGTGCCCTCCATAAGGAAAGTTCCAGTGCTGTGTAAAAAATGAAATGCAAAAAAAAAAAAAACATAACACAGCACTGGAACCCAGTTGTTTTGGTGTGCCATTATGTATTACTGGCAAATAATTTAGTAAAGCTTAAAAAAGCATAAAAAGCCTTCTGTATTGTTATTCCTCCATCGAATGTGCTCAGGCCCAGTGGTAGACAGATACCTAGTCACAATCTATATATATATTTTTATTTTATTTATATTTATATATATAAATAAATGTATATATGTATGTGGTATATATATTTATATGTATATATATATATATATATATATATATATATATATATATATATATATACTGTATATATATAGATATATATTTATGTGTATATATATGTATATATATATATATATATATATATATATATATATATATATATATATAAACATACTGTACATTAGACTCTCAATCAACCAGCACCAATGGGGATTGGTAGATACCGGTTAAATGTAGTTTCTGGTTACTTGAGAGTCACTATTAAGAGGCCTAGATTAGCTGCCCATAGGATGCTCTGCTAATATTTGTCAGTGAAGGTTGTTCTAGCAGCAGCAGCTTTCAATCCTCACTTACACACATGTAAGTTCGGCCGGAGGGAGCAGTGCTGACCCCGGGGAATGTAATGAAAACACTGCACTGGCTCAGTCACTCATGCCTGTTTGCCTCCCGGTAATAATGGATGAAATCTAGGTGCCTGTAAATATACAGTGGGGCGGGGGGAAAGTATTTGATCCCCTGCTGATTTTGAACATTTGTCCACTGACAAAGAAATGATCAGTCTATAATTTTAATGGAAGGTATATTTAAACAATGAGAGACATAATAACAAAGACAAAAAAAAACAAGAAAAATGAATCAAAAAAGTTATAAATTGATTTGCAGGTCAGTGAGGGAAATAAGTACCGTATATACTCGAGTATAAGCCGAGTTTTTCAGCCCTTTTTTTAAGGCTAAAAAGGGCCCCCTCGGCTTATACTCGAGTCACTCTCCCCCGTGTCTCTCTAACCCCCCGTGTCTCTCTAACCCCCCCGTGTCTCTCTAACCCCCCCGTGTCTCTCTAACCCCCCCGTGTCTCTCTAACCCCCCCGTGTCTCTCTAACCCCTGTGTCTCTCTAACCCCTGTGTCTCTCTAACCCCTGTGTCTCTCTAACCCCTGTGTCTCTCTAACCCCTGTGTCTCTCTAACCCCTGTGTCTCTCTAACCCCCCCATGTCTCTTTCCTCCATCTGCAGCTTTTGCTCTGGCCTCCGCTCTTTCCTGCATCGGCACCCGGTATATGCTAATGACGTCACATGCGCGCCACATCATTAGCATTTGCCGGGTCAAGACGCGGAAGAAGCGGAGGCCGGAGCAGGAGCTGCAGATGGAGGTAAGTGAGGGGAAAGGGAGATGCGGAGGTATTTAGAGGGGTAAAGTGAGAAGGGGGGTTTAGAATGAGGAGGGAGGTTGAGGATGAGGAGGGGGGTTGAGGTTGAGGAGGGGGGTTGAGGATGAGGAGGGGGTTGAGGATGGGGGGATGAGGATGAGGATGGAGCTTTGAGGATGGGGGGTTGAGGTTGAGGAGGGAGGTTGAGGAGGGGGTTGAGGATGAGGAGGGGTGTTGAGGAGGGTGTTGAGGATGGGGTGTTGAGGTTGAGGAGGGAGGGAAGTTGAGGAGGGGGTTGAGGATGAGGAGGGGGGTTGAGGAGGGGCTTGAGGATGGGGGGGTTGAGGATGTGGATGGGGGGTTAAGGTTAAGGAGGGGGTTGAGGAGGTGACGTTGAGGATGAGGAGGGAGGATGAGGAGGAGGGTTGAGGATGAGGAGGGGGTTGAGGAGGGAGGTTGAGGATGAGGAGGGAGGATGAGGAGGGAGGTTTAGGATTAGGAGGGGGTTGAGGATTAAGAGGGGGTTGAGGATTAAGAGGGGGTTGAGGATTAAGAGGGGTGTTGAGGATGAGGAGGGGGGATGAGGATGAGGATGGGGGGTTGAGGAGGTAGGTTGAGGATGAGGAGGGAGGTTGAGGATGAGGAGGGAGTTTGAGGATGAGGAGGGAGTTTGAGGATGAGGAGGGAGTTTGAGCATGAGGAGGGAGTTTGAGCATGAGGAGGGAGTTTGAGCATGAGGAGGGAGTTTGAGGATGAGGAGGGAGTTTGAGGATGAGGAGGGAGGATGAGGATGAGGAGGGAGGATGAGGAAAGGGTTGAGGAGGGAGGTTGAGGATCGGGAGGGGGTTGAAGATGAGGAAGGGGGTTGAGGAGGGAGGTTGAGGATTAGGAGGGAGGTTGAGGATGAGGAGGGAGGTTGAGAATGAGGAGGGGGGTTGAGAAGGGTGATAAGGGAGGGGGAAGAGACACAGGGAAGGGAGAGGGGGAAGAGACACAGGGGAGAGAGAGGGGGGACACAAGAAAAGGGCACACAAGAGGGGGACACATGGGGCACAAGAGGGACACAGGGGGCAGCACATTTCCCACCCTCTGCTTATACTCGGGTCACTCATTTTTCCTAGTAATTTGTGGTAAAATAGGTGCCTCGGCTTATACTCAGGTCGGCTTATACGGTATTTGATCCCCTATCAATCAGCAAGATTTCTGGCTCCCAGGTGTCTTTTATACAGGTAATGAGTTGAGATTTTGAACACTCTCTTAAAGGGAGTGCTCCTAATCTCAGCCCATTGACTGTATAAAAGACACCAATCCACAAAAGCAATCAATGAATCAGATTCCAAACTCTCCACCATGGCCAAGACCAAAGACCAAGGATGTCAGGGACAAGATTGTACACCTACACAAGGCTGGAATGGGCTACAAGACCATCGACAAGCAGCTTGGTGAGAAGGTGACAACAGTTGGTGCGATTATTCGTAAATAGAAGAAACACAAAATAACTGTCAGTCTCCCTCGGTTTGATGCTCCATGCAAGATCTCACCTCGTGAAGTTTCAATTGTCATGAGAACAGTGAGGAATCAGACCAGAACTACATGGAAGGATCTTGTTAATTATCTCAAGGCAGCTGGGACCATAGTCACCAAGAAAACACTATGCCGTGAAGGACTGAAATCCTGCAGCCCCCGCAAGGTCCCCCTGCACAAGAAAACACATGTACAGGCCCGTCTGAAGTCTGCCAATGAACATCTGAATTATTCAGAGCAGAACTGTGTGAGAGCGTTGTGGTCAGATGAGACCAAAATAGAGCTCTTTGGCATCAACTCAACTCACTGTGTTTGGAGGAGGAGGAATGCTGCCTATAACCCCAAGAACACCATCCCACCGTCAAACATGGAGGTGGAAACATTATGCTTTGGGGGTGTTTTTCTGCTAAGGGGACAGGACAACTGCCCCGCATCAAAGGGGATGATGGACGGGGCCATGCACCGTCATATCTTGAGAATCTCCTTCCCACAGCCAGGGCATTGAAAATGGGTCATGTATGGGTATTCCAGCAGGACAATGACCCAAAACACACAGCCAAGGCAACAAAGGAGTGGCTCAAGAAGAAGCACATTAAGGTCCTGGAGTAGCCTTGCCAGTCTCCAGACCTTAATGCCATAGAAAATCTGTGGAGGGAGCTGAAGGTTCAGAAACGTCTGCCACCAAATACTTATTTCCCTCATTGGCCTGCAAATCAATTTATAACTTTTTTTACATTCATTTTTCTTGGGGATTTTATTTGTTATTCTGTCTCTCATTAAATACCATTAAAATTATAGACTGATCATTTCTTTGTCCATGGACAAACATTCAAAATCAGCAGGGGATCAAATACTCCCCCCACCCCCACTGTATATATATATATATATATATATATATATATATATATATATATAGCTCTAATAGATCTCTCTGGGTTAATTTACATATAAATATATACTGTATATAAATATCTATATATATATATATATATATATATATATATATATATATATATATATATATTTATATACAGCTCTAATAACCCTCAGGGGTTAATCTCTGCCTTTATCTGGTAACAGTTTTAGTAAACAACATTCTGGGATCCTCTCTTGCAGCTCTCACCACCCATGAGTCTGTATTCCTGCTTTAAAGGTATATAGAAGTTTCCTGGGTTTTAAATGTTCCCTAACTAACACCCACTGATTACCAGAAATGTGTGTATTAGATTGAAAAGTTAAGTCTATGTATAGATTTATGTTCAACCGGCTGAAATCCTGATTTCCACAACCCAGAATCCTTACATCACAAAAAAAACATTAGCCTATAGCAGCACAGCATTCAAGTACAGATTTTAACCTGTTCATTACTCAGAAAACGTCTGTGCAGTTCAATCTGCCTGCAGTATCCAATTACATGCTTTGGCGGCATCACAGCACAAACGCTGCATTCGGCAAAGAGAGAGAGAGAGAATAGCAGATACACCAGCAAAAGTGGTAATGAGCCAATTATGCTCAGCTGCTGCTTAGCTCTATCAAACAGAGAGAGAGGGGGGAAAAAGAGCAGCAATAATTGATACAAAGAATGGACTACCAGTAGAAGTAGTAATCAAGTGTGGATGTACTTCAGAGAGAGACTCTTATATGAAAATACATAGTAGCTTCTAACATGAATATGTTCCAGACTAGAAATCCCATAACGCTTTGCAACACAGACAGGATGCCCAGACGTTGCTACACTTGTTGCAGCTGCCTCTGCTTGCTCTTAATTGGCCAAAATGAATTATGAATGTTATACTCATTTAGCCAGTTTTAAGGGGGTGTTTACTCTAATTGTCAACTGGCAGGAATTAGCAGACATTTTGCTAACTTCAAAGTACATTTTTAAATGTTTATTTTGGTATTTTTTCATGCAAAGAAAGTTTGCATACTGATTCTCCTCTATCAGATGTAGACTATTATTCGACCACACTCATCTCTCTGGCTTACTCTTTTAAAGTCTGTACACAGCTGGGCTAATTAACTCTTTCACACCTCCAGGTGTGAACTCTGTTACAGGAGTTAACTCTTGTACACATCTTTGGTCTCACTCTGAGTACTGCAGTATATAGTGAAAACTTTTTATATACATATTTAAAATCTACATTGTACCCAGTGTCTCTCCGCACCCATCACCACACAGCATGCAACCACCTCAGTACCCACCTGTAATGTAAAAAAACACCATGGCCTCCGTGGGCCTCTTGGGCTGCACATGGATAGAAATTGGTGTATGTAAAAAAAGCATTTCTACTGAAGCTCCAAAAGGTGGCAGTGTCTAGCAGTTCAACACTCTGGGGTGAGTATCAAGGAAGGAGGTAAGAGAGCAAGTGCAGCAAAGTGACAGAAAAGTACAGTGGTATGGATTATTTGCTTTGGGAGCAAAGAAGATAGGGATGGGTGCTATGTGAGGTGGGTGCTGTGTGGGAGTGGATGCTGCAAGGAGATGGTTACTGACAAGGACTGGGTGCTATGTAGGGATGGATGCTAAGAGGGTGGGTGCTGTGTGCAAGTACATATGTGAGGAGGATTCCTTGCAGAGGTTGTTGCTGGAAAGTGTATCTCATGCGTCCTGTAACTGTTCTGCAGGAGCCAGTTAAGTCAGCATAATTTGAACCACTTCGTTGTAAAGATCTTCTAAAAGCATAGTAAAATACTTTTTGAATTTTTTTAGCTACTTGCATGTTTCACTGAGAAATAAAATTATATGGGTGAAAGTTTGCCCATAGCCTGTTCCACATTTAAGACACAGGACATCAGTCCTTCTTCATTACTTAAACCAATCTGGTTTCAAGGGTGTCCCCCCCATTCAAGCCAATGGTAAGGTTTTTGTCAAACTCTTTATATTTCCAGTTTGAAGGGAACCTACGTGCATGATGATGCAGTACATAGTTTATGTATATATATATATATATATATATATATATATATATATATATATATATATATATATATATTTAACCCTGTAACTGAAGCATTTAGGACCTTGTTAACCCCTTTTGTGCCCCTGTACTCTTGACTCTCTGCAATTTGATCTATGTTTTCAGACAGCTCAGTATCTCATTTGAGATCATAAATCACATTCAGCCTGATCCAGCAGCAGGTTTATTGTTCTGGGCTCATGCAACAGGCTGTGCAGCACATACTCCCTGCCTATTACTAATGCAACAGCTAGTATAGACTGCATGTAAACAAACATTTAAAAGGTAAGATTTTTTTTAGTTATTAAAAAACATAGATCATTTTTAAAACACAATCTTATTCTGTTTCACACCATGAAGCACACTTACTATGACTTCATTGGCCCTTTAAGTTATATTCTGCCTATTCTCTTGCAGACTGATAACTGGAAAGATAAAGAGCAAATAAATGGTGTAAAAACTATATAATATGTATGTTTGCCGATGTGATGATATATAGATAGATAGATATATAGATAGATAATTAGACTACTCTGTTTTACTTTACTAGTTTAAGACCAGATTACATGCTAAATTATATTGCATGTTTGATGCTCTTTTAGTCAATAATGTTTGATCTGATTGCAGTTCCAACCAGAGGGAGCTCGGTTTATTGTTGTAAAACTTAGAATGATGTTTCATGACAAGAGTTGTTTTGCTCACCACAAGACAACTGTCTTAGCTTCAATTTTATTTTTGAGTTACTTTGCTCAAAGCCAATTGAACCATGTTTTCTCACACTTGGTGATAAGAGTCACATTGATAATGGTTATTGATTTTATGAAAGAAATCCAGAAAGAATGAAAATAGAAACCAACTTTCCTTTTTCATTCTACTGCTTGGAGCTTTCCCCCTCAATAAACTGACTGTTAAATTACATTATTATTTATACTTAAGAGATTTCGACATTGCAATAAAGCAATTTGTTTTGTACGAGACACCTATTAAACAAATGAATCTACAGAGGTTAAATATTTCGACCATGAGTTATTTGCAGCAATCTCTATTAGAAGTTCTTGAACCATTAATCATGCAAATTATATACTGTGCTTACTGCAAATTAACACAATAACGATGAATGTCATCTAACATTGCCATCATAAAACCATTATTAATAGAATATCACAACTCAAAAAAGATTTCATTGATCACCCAGGGATAATGTCATTGTGGTGGAAATTCTGTATAGGAGGCTAAGTCAATTAGCTCACACAAAGTCTTGTTTGTCATATCACCCATTATACTAATTTAGGAATCTACCTTTTGTTTGACGAGAGTGAATTACCAGACTAACACAGCTGTCACATTTGGTAGTACAATCTACCACAGAAATACCAAGTATGAGTAAATCTGTATCAGCTCGTTGGCTGTGTGGTTAATACAGTTACATGGACACGCTGGAGTAAATATACTGAACCATTGCATATTAAACATGGATCACAGCCCAAGGCCCTCATATACTCCTGTATCAATATACATATCCAATGTACTGTCTTATTTTATTTATACTGTGCTCAAATGTATGTCCAATTCTATCCATTAAATACTGTACCAGGAACTCTACAAATAAAAAATAATATTATTAATATGTTGTGTTTTTTTATTTAAACCTCTCATCCCACTGTGAATCCCCTACCAAGATCATGGCAGGTTATAGGTGTGGTTTATGTAAAACATCAGTATCATTCACTAACACAACATTCACTAAGAATGTATATACTGTACTGTTAACCCCCATATAAACAGCTATCCAACATTGCAATGTAAAATATGGTGTTGTGCCTAGTCCCATAATTATAACTATAAATTCCTAGCAAGCCATATTATATACCATTCACTAGCTGATTACTATTTTAATAAATGCTGTGATATAAAAATATTTATAACTTACTGGCTATTATTAAAATAGAAATCAGATGGTTTTTGGCAATTATAATACAGTAATATACATTGTTTTTCTTCTGCTAACTTTGTAAATGTGTGATCTTATGTAAACCTAATAAAAATTTTAGTAAAAAAAAAAAGGTATGGAAAAGAGAAATATTGGGTTTGAGGAGGTGAAAAATATTGGGGAGAAGAGAAGGCAATATTGGAGATAAAGAATGAAGGAACCTTAATGGTGAGAGGAGAGGGGGTTTAAGCAGTGAGAGTATATATTTTGGTAGAGGGATGTATTCAGTGAAGATCATGATTGTTCAGTACAAATAGAGGAAAACTATTGGTGATGGACAGAAGAGAGAGGGGTACTGGCATTAATAAGACAAGAGGAGAAAGAATGTGGAGACGATGAGTGTTGTTGAAAAGGAAAGGAAGTTATTGGGTATATTAAAGTATTAGTAAGAGAAAATATTCAAGAAATATTATTAGAATGTACTGAAAACCACCCAAAGTAAACATGAAATCTTTTTTTTCTGCAAAATGTATGTCTCTATTTATGAAGCTAGTATGTACAAGTGTTTGAAGACTGGGATTAAAAGGATGAGAACAACACAGGAAAGAAGCAGACAAAGGCACTCAAGTGGAAAGTCTTTAGGGTCATATACCTATGTTTATTGAATGATAAGCAGTAACATTGTATACAAAGCCATTGTGTTTCTGCTTTTTCACTCAATAAACATAGTATGTAACCCTAAAGATTATCTATTTGAGTTCCACTTCATCAATCCTGTTGTGTTCAAATTGCGGTGGGATGAAAAGCAGATAATAGCCAAGTAGCACCATGGACAGCAGTGCACAGGAAGCTGTGACAGAGGGTGGCCTTCTTTAAATAGCATGAAAATTATTGCAGTCAATTAGCCAGTGTAGATGGCTTATCATTTTCTTTTCCAGTGTATTTAAACTGCCATCTTAAATACCATATAGCCTCAACCTAAAATAAAGTTTTCATTAAAAACTTTTACAACCAAGCAACCAAATAACAATAACTGATAAAATACAAATTAACCTTTACATCAGTCTTTTAATTAGTCTTGCAAAAATGTGAATACTGTTGCAAAACAAGATCTATGCTTTAATGTCTTGTCTAGACTATAAATTGGATCCTTAACTGGTTAGAATGTGTGTGTATACACATAATGTTATTAATACTGAGCAAGTAGTGTAAGTATGGTAAGTGAGGGTGCTAAATACAAGTTTGCAAAGCACACACACACAGTTTTTATGGTGTGTTTGTTTAGTAGAGCAGATTGTATGATTCTGCGTAGGCTCATGAGGCCCAGGCCTAAGGCAGCCCATTTTAGGGGGAAACAGGCTGCCTGAAATGCAGAACGATACATTGAAATATGTTTGTATATGCACAAAAAAATGTTTATATGCAGTGATATTTCGGTCAATATATATATATATATATATATATATATATATATATATATATATATATATATATATGTCATTAATAGGAAGGAAAAAGAAGTACCTGTAAGTGGGACATGGGGGCACCGAAATCTGAATGACCTAAAAACACCCATGCAGTACAGACTACTTTTCCATAAAGTTGAGTGTGCTGTTTTCTTTTTTTTGTTTTCTTTTATAGATCATTTATGTAATCGAGTGATAAGCCTCACAGCTGACCTATGAAGGAGTGCTTGCTGGTACTACATACGGATGTTTTTGTAAGCTGTTATAGCGTTACAGGGTGTTGATAGGGTCATTTACTCACAAAACAAAGCATTGGGGAAGCATGAATCAGGATCTAGCTACAGCTCCTAGGGAAATGCCTGTGAAGCTAAAACCGAATGAGTGAGGTCACAATAAATAAATGAGCTGAAATGATGACTGTTGCAGCAGGCATATGGATCTTCAAGCACACAAGGCAATAATGCATGCCTCTTTATCTTATGTTATCATTCTTATAACATTTTGTTCATTAAAAAAACAAGTTTAACATTATATTACACTCTATATCTTCTTGCTACACCCCCTGTGTTAATTTAACTGATGATTCTAGACGGATGGTGAATCCTTTTATGGCAATATACCACATATACAAAGATAACTGAACTAGAATATGGAAAATGTCACACTGTTATAGTACAGTTTGACTCAAAACCTGTAAAAGTAATAAGCAATCTCCTTTCTTTGCTTTATTTGTATATGGCTACTGATTTCCATTTTAGATGAGGAACTTAAATGAGGCCCTCCATTTTCTGCAGTTGTTAATATTGTATTTGTCCCTGTTCTCTTCCCTTGTACAGCGCTACGGAATATGTTGGCTTGATACAAATAAAAGTTAATAACGTTGCATTTTTGTGGCATGTCCATAACATAATAGCATGAACTTGAAATCAGAGATGTACTGTAGAGTTTGTAGTTCCTTTCTCTCTCCTGTTTATTCCCTTCTTTCTCTGTACCTTAATTATCAATTGAGAGAGTGATCATATTGCGATTTGCATCATATTTAAATTCTTTTGTACGTTCCATAATACCTTGGTAGCTTTTCAAGATATTTTCTCCACATCCCCAGTCTCTACCAGGTGACTACTAAGGTTACATGGACAGTTTTAACTCAAAATAAGTTTTCTTTGAAAGCACTTTTAGAGAAAAATAACTATTGATGTAAAGGTTAGGAAGCCTAGTTTGCCAGTTTTTCATCTGTGTCTGTGAAGTGTAGTAGCTGTTATTTTATATTTAAGTTTGGTCATTCTAAAATTGGGTTGAATGTTCAAGAACCAGCCCAAGAGCCCACTGGTCTGCTTCCATTCTGGTTCTGAATTCTAGAGCACCTCCCAACACTTAATATACAGATTCTTATAGCAATAACAAGGCAAGTGCAAAAATGTTATAATGTGTTGCTTAAAATCCAAATTTGTGGCTTGGAGTGCTTTATAAGGGTGTGGGAGGGAATTGTTTTGCCAGATCGTACAAATTTTCTCATCAAAGCAGCTAATTAGCCATTGAGAGCCCCTCATTGGCATAAGAATAGAGCAGAAACAATGCTGATTATCTCAGTAATGAGACACTGTAGAAACAAATGGCTAGTACACAATCAAGCTAATTTTTCATGATCTTTAAGAAAAACCTGAAAGTAAATTTTTGGGGTGACCGAATAACTAGATTAGGCATTAATCATTAACAAAAATCATATTCAACTATTTAAAAAAAGAACATTCAACATTTAAGTTACTTTCGAAGTTCAGCTTCCATCGACATTCTATAAGGTCAATAGGAGGAAATAGTTTTGTTTACCAGGAAGTTGCTACATTTTCAGACATAATTTTTACCACCAACATAATGATTTCTACTAGCTGTAGATTTGGGGCCCTTTTTTCAATACTTTACGTAACTGCTCAAAAAAGGCTGCTCACAACTGCGGCTGCGTTTTTTGTGTGCAGATTACTTAGCGATTGAAATTTCTGTCCCCCAAAACCCCACTCTAATGTATGGTTATCTTAGTTAATATATGCAGGAACTCCATGGCTAGGCAGTGAGTAGATGCCTTGGGAGTCCTTACATGTGGATTAGGATATGAATTTGTGGAGTATAAAAATACAGCATATGCACTTGTGAAATGTTAAAATAATATACATTCTTCTTATTATTATGTGAAACAATAAAAAAAATAATGTACGTCATTGTTTAGTGTAAATTAATAGGAATATCACTAGCAACTAGTGGTCTGTTTCCTAAAAATTATGTTCTCATTGACCAACTATTTTACCCCTATTTTACTTTACCCCCACACAATACCTTCAAGTTTCCTACATCTATCTATCTATCTATCTATCTATCTATCTATCTATCTATATATCTATCAATCTATTTATCTATCTACCTATCTATCTACCTGTGTCTGTTTATATATTGGCTTTGAGTTAATTGGTACATACAAGCACTTCATCAGAACTAAAAAGTCCCCCTTCTTTTTGCCAAAGCAGATGAACATAAATAATAATGGACTACCCCCATTATATCATAATGCATACAGCAACCTAAAAGTATAATTATTATTTTAATTACCGGTACTTTCTAAAACAATTATTAAGCATATTTTTGAAAGAAACTGCTGACACTTTTCAAAAACATAATATTTGTTTTCCTCTGTGAATTGTTCATTTATGAGATTTCTGTATTGTCGTTGACCTGTCCTCTGTATAATAAAGTCAAGCTTATAATAACACATTTGCATTGTTATCATGTAAATCACTTTGGATACATTCAGAATCTGGATAATCTCTGTATATTTTGTTTTGAATAATCTCAACAGCTTGTGCAATTGAGACTTAAGATACTTCAGGAACTAAAGATGCAAATAAAGCAATATGCCAAAATCCCACTTGACATATACATTAGCTTGTTCTGTGTTTATCATTATGTTTATATATTTTGTGTAATTGTATTTTATTCCCAATACTCCCTGCTTTGTTATAGTAGTCTTAAAGTGTCTCTGTAGTCAAAAATGGTATGCCTTGTTTTAAAAAAAAGTCTGTTTTATAAATTACAAAAGTTTTTGTTTATAAAAACTAAATGAAATTAAGAAAACTAGAACAAAATGGAAATATAGATTAAAACCAATGTGTTTGCTCTACCTTCACCTGCCTAGAGAATAGAAAACATTTTGGAAGTATGTGTTATTTTGGAAGGGATGTTTTATTCAATGTCCTAGTAAAATCTTTATCCTTGCATTGCGGAGTTTACAATTAAAAAAATATGTGTTAACGACTGGCGGGGGGACCCACTCCGGAGGGCACCGGCCAGAGAGGTAAGCCATGTATATTTTTACTTATGCATTTTCCCCTGAGACGTCACTAAAAGTTAACAATGTTGATTTCCCCATCCTTATTGATCGCTAGTAGTTTATCTTTGAATTTTTTTTTGTACAAAAGCCTAAAAATAGAAAAATCCAGGTAAAGGTTCGCTATGCGATTTCTTTAATTTTATGAGGTAATCAGAAAGAAGAGGCATTCCTGTATCATACCTTATACCTCCTCATGCCACCCTTGTAAGGATATTGGCTTCAATTATAGAAACTTACCAATTTACACTTTTTGTAACCTTTGTATAACCAAAAGTTACTGTTATTTTGTTATCTTTACCTTTTTTTTTTAGATATTTTTTTATTAAGAATACAAGGTTAATTCCATAACACAAGTGTTTCAAAAATAACACTATCTATAAGTGGATAGAACATCTAGTACCAACCGAAACACTGAATGCATGAGCTGAGGGGGCAGACCTTTGCAGGGACTGTTTGTAAGTATTTAATACATGGAAACAGAGCTTTAAACACTTGTTAATAAAAATGATGATTAGATATGCAAAGAAACACTTAGGTGTTTTATTTTAATATTAAAAACAGGCAAACTTCCATATACCTTTAATGCGATTTTTATAGTGGTTCTCAACAGCCAGTCTCCGTAACCTTATCTGCCTGTCTCCAGGAAGAAGAAGAATATGGAGAGTCTGACAAGTTAAACATAATCTTATCATTAGTGCATAGCTGCAAATAGTTTAATCGGTGGAAATGATCAGCAGATAAACTGTGCTCTTCTCAAATCAGTGCAAAACTTGATGGAAATTCAGCGAGGTCACATGCAATATCATCCTGTTGGCAGTCCAAATGAGCACTGGAGGTAACCAGGTCAGACCCGTTATATAATTGGTTAAGATAAGTCATTTTTTAAATGGTAAAATCATTTAAATTAATATATTTTTATTGAAAGGCTTTCAATCGCAGCAGGTTGTCCATTCTTCAATTGGTTTTACCTGCATCGCAACTTCTACCTTCACATAGTTTTAAAGCCCTGCATAGAGGTCATATGTTCCTTTGCAGTTAGGTCTGATTGTTTGGAAAAATACCCCTACCCTACACTGATACTGAGTCAACTGTTGTTGACAAACCTGTCATTTACCCAAAATATAATATTATTCCTTTTATCAGTGGCAAATAATATCATCTTGAAAGAAACATCCTCTCATTAATGAGACGTTTTTAATGCTCTCAAAAAACTGTTTAACATAATTTCAGTTTTTACATGTATTTATTGCATGTTACATAAAAAACAAGGTTAGTTACAAAGGCCTCCATGTAAAACAAGTGCTCTAAGTTAGGGCACTGCTGTAAATTGCCTGCAGGAGCTTTTTTTCCCTAAGTTCTAAACTAATGTAAATCTTTCACTCCCCCAGGTTAGCGCACTCAGATCACAGCCATAAATCCTGCTTTAGCCGCAAGAGATTTCTGTGTAGGGAGTAGCCAAACCGAGGTTTACGGATGAGACACGGTTCTAGGAGCCAATAGGAAAAAGGAATGTCATGAATATTATGAGTGGGAAGTGCTGTAACAAGTGCCTAACTGCTGGGCAAGGAAACATTATATATATATATATATATAGTAATTGTTTGTTATTTATTAATATATTTTTGATATGAAAAAGATGTGACAATTGTATGTATAGCTTCGATAATTCAAGATGTCTTTATTTTGTGTTTAAAATATAATATATTTATAGGCAATGTATCAGAGGCATTTGTTCCCAATGTGTTTTTGTGACATGTATTAACCCCTTTAGTACTGGATTGTGGCGTTACCCTGGATTTGTATAAAAAACTGGCTTAATATTTAACATATAATGAAAAGTCCCCGTGTGCAGTGGGTCTGGAATGTCTATCCCCACCACAACCTTAGAGACAGATAAGACTCTAATTGTAAATGTGTCCCCTGATGAATCCGAAACCACATTAGCGGGGAAACGCGCGTCGGGGAACAGCATAAACATACCAGGCGGCGGGGGTAAGCTCTCCCAATGCGGAGCACAATACCTACATTACTCGGCGTAGGACTGTATTGTCTACACTCACAGGGGTAATACAATACTATTTACTAGAATGATAGCTTACCTCATAAAATTACCCATGTAATATACTGTTGACAATAATTCTCTATTGGGGCCATAAGTGTAATAGCTGGGACCAAGCTTTTTTGATAGCAGCATTGTGCTGTGTATCAAAACCACTGAGGTGGATCTGTCTCTGTTGACCCTAACTATATCACAACGAGGTAAGACTCCAGAGTGATTAGGTCAAGTTTTCAGTATGAAACTCAGAGAGGACCTCCCCTCCTCTCCTTTTTTGAAAGCAACACTAGCAACTGTAAGCTAGTCATCTGTCCTCTAAACTAGACAGGTGGTGACTTAGTCTTTCACTATATCTTTTCTAGTGGAGCTCTATTTTTACCCCTTAGAGCTTACTACTGTTAACCCCCCTTTACAAGTGCCAGCCTGCCAGAGATATACCGAGAGTATATCTTTTTAATCTACACCATTGTTATTTTTGTTTTTATTTAGATTTTTCCTTAATAAAGTTATTTTGTATACATATTTTTTCATTATTAGTTGCTACACAATTACAAATTAGAGTCTTATCTGTCTCTAAGGTTGTTGGTGGGGATTAGACATTCC
Source organism: Discoglossus pictus (assembly GCA_027410445.1). Taxonomy (NCBI): domain Eukaryota; kingdom Metazoa; phylum Chordata; class Amphibia; order Anura; family Alytidae; genus Discoglossus; species Discoglossus pictus. The sequence goes on from CM050168.1 coordinate 81,008,737, forward strand.
AGACCCACTGCACACGGGGACTTTTCATTATAGTATCAAATTTACTCTATTGCATTTAGAGATTAGTTGCTACCTTTTTAAATTCCTTAATATTAACATATCTTATATTTTAATTCCACATATGATGATATTGGATTGTTAAGCGTTAAATAATGTTTTAGGGATGGGGGATTAAAATAACTAGGTAGGGTTTACTGTGCTAGTATACATAGTTACTTCAATTAGGCATTGATCATTAATAAAATGTATATTCGACAATTAATAGAAAAACAATATTCAATACTAACATTACTGTCAAAGTTCAAACTTTGCAGTTGCTACTATCCACCCACTACAAAATCAATTGAGTGAGGTGGCTTTGTCTACCAAAAAACTATTATATTTCCAGACATAGTTTTTACTATCAACCCAATGATCTCCACTAGCTGGATACTTGTTGTGTTAGAGGTTTCCCTTGGCAACAATTGTATGTCCCGTCTTGTGGCAGCCTATCAATGACTATTTATTATCTTATCATATCTGATTGTTCCTAATGCCCCAAACCTTGACATGTCCGTTAAATACCCTTTCTACACTCTCCTAGAAGCAGATAATGTACTATTTGAAAACTTATATACTACTATATATTGCTATTATAAATTCTCAAAATTAAAATTCTGAATGATCAATACACAATTTAAATAATTGCTTCTCTTGCATATATTGGAAACTAGGTTTATTTACTAGTATTGTATATATTTAAATCCTTTATACCTTTAACACATGAGAAAAATGCATCCTTTCAAAACTTGAATACGTACTTAGTGCTCCAGAATATGTTGGTGCATTACAAATAAACAACAATAATAATAATAATAATAATAATAATAATAATCTCCTTCCGGATGTCTACCTTGTTGTGGTGAAGAGGATGGTGTACTTTAATGAAGCTATGAGCTATACCATGTAGGGTAACCAAAGATGGCCAGGGAAGTTATAGCGAGAAGAAGTCAGACAAATTGCAGGCCACTGGAGAGGGTGGGGAGGGAAGTTGGTATCTTGATTCAGGAAGAAGTTAGTATGGCAGGAATTCATAGGCAGGTGGGGAAAGTGGTTGCAGGTCAGAAGCATGGTTTGTTAGTTAAGAGATGTGGAGATGTGTCTTGCCTCCTATGTATGAAGGCAAAAGGAATTTAGCATGTAAGCAAAAGCATTATCAAAGGAATACAGAGTAAATACTTGGGGTGGAGGACATGGCTAAGCAAGCAGAGATGGAATAGCTATTCCCTTAAACAAACAGAGGGAGAAGACTAGTAAATTGAGCAAACAGATCAAAATTACACAGATTGAATGAATGTAACTAAGTGTAGATTTAGAAACCATTGTGGCAGAAGAGATGGTCACCTTAGCTAGCAGGAAGTGGTTGCAAGTAAGAAGCAGAGTTTGTTAGGCAAGAGGTGTGGAGATGTGTCTTGCTCCTAGGTATGAAGGTTAAATACATCATGGAAATAAGATGGGGCCCTAGGATGTCTTGCTGATTACAAGGCTGTGGGGGGCTGATGGAATCCCAACTAAACTATTCTACAAGATGATGCTGTTAAAGTATTGCTTGTCTTATGCAACAAATTTGGAAAGCTCAACAGTGGCCCAATAGACTGTAAAATCCCAATCCCTCAAAAAGGCAGGGCAAAGATTGCTCTAATTATTGAAAAAATCACACTCATTTTACATGCAAGCAAGGTAATCCTTAAGATCCTACAAGCTTGGCTCCAACCATATATGGACCGGGATCTCCCAGATGTGCAAGTCGGGTTCCGCAGATGAAAAGGCACAAGAGATCAAATTGCCAATATCCACTGGATCATAGAGAAATCAAGAGAGTTCTAGAAATAAAAAATGCTTCTGTTTCACAGACTATTCGAAAGCCTTTGACTGTGTGGATCAAAACATAATGTGTCAAGTTCTTAAATAGATGGAAGTACCATATCATTCCTCCTAAAGAATCTGTATGTTGACCAAGAATCCACAGTCAGAACCGAACATCGGACAACAGAACGGTTCAAGATCAGGAAAGGAGTTTTACAGGGTTGTATATTGTTTTTTCAACTTATATGCAGAGTACATCATGCGTAAGGCTGGACTGGATGAACCCAAAGCCGGAATTAATATTGCTGGAAGGAATATCAACAACCTCAAATATGCTGATGATACTACTCTGATGGCTAAAAGTGAAGAGGAACTAAAGGGCTTAGTTGTGAGGGTGAAAGAAGAGAGTTTCAAAGCTGGCCTACTGCACAATGTTAAAAAAACAAAGATCATTGGAAACAATGTCATTGTTCCTGGCAAATAGATGAGGAAGAAGTGGAGGCAGTGACAGATTTTAATTTTCTGGGATCCAAGATCTTTTTTTACTGGTGACTGTAGCCAATGACATTTGGGGGGTGGGGGGGGAGCTATGGCAAGTCTGGAAAAGCTAGTAAAAACTAAAGATATTACATTATCAACAAAGGTCCACATAGTAAAAAGTATGTTATTGCCTGTAGTAAAATACGGATGTGAGAGCTGGACCATAAAGAAGGCTGAGTGCTGTAGAATTGACGCCTTTGTATTTTGGTGTTGGCGAAAACTACTTAGAATCCCTTGGACTCCAAGAAGATCCAGTAAATCAGTACTTCAGGAAATCAAGAGAAACTGTTCACTGGAAGGAATGATCATGAAGCTTAAATATTTGGGCCATATCGTAAAGAGTCAGGATTCTCTAGAAAAGACTCTGATGCTGACAATATTATTATTATTATAGTTCATTTATAAGGCGCCAACATATTCCGTAGCGCTGTACATAAGTTAAGTTCAGACAAAGATGAATACAAATTAACATTTTGCAAAGCAAGGAGGGTCCTGTCTTTGAACTAGGAATTCCAATGTCCATGGTGCATTCCCAAAGTACTTAGGATAAAAACTTACAATCTAAGGTATAGTGAGTGGTAAAAGTGGGAGAGAGAGGTGATAAGCGTGTTATGGTTGAAGGTGATACGCTTCTTTAAAGAGATGCATTTTAAGTGAGGTTTTAAATATTTTGAGGCAAGAGGATAATCTGGTGGAGGCGAGGCAAGGAGTTCCAGAGACTAGGGGCAGCACAAGAAAAGATCGGGAGGCGGGACTGAGAGGAGGTGACAAGAGTTGTAGAAAGAAGAAGGTCATTTAGCAGAACGAAGAGGGCGGGTGGGGGTAGTATTTGGAGATGAGGGCAGAAATGTATGGGGGAGCTTATTGTTGAGGGCTTTGTAAGTTAGGGTCCATGAATTAAAGGTTATTACTTGAGGCTAAGGGAAGCCAGTGGAGTGATTTACAGAGAGGTGATTTAGACACTGAGCGTTGTGTACGGAAGATGAGTCTAGCAGGGGCATTCATAATGGATTGAAGTGGAGATAGTTGGGTGGTGGGTAGGCCAACAAGAAGCAAGTTGCAGTAGTCTAGTTGAGAGATGATGAGAGAGTGTATTAGGATTTTAGTTGTGTCTTGTGTAAGATAGTGGTGAATTCTGGAGATGATTTTTTTGGATAGAGAAGACAAGATTTAGTTAGTGATTGTATGTGAGGGATGAAAGACAGAGCAGGGTCCAGTAGAACTCCGGACTTGGGAGGAGGGGGGTGATGTCGTTGTTGGCAGTGAGAGATATGTGAGGAATTGACGCTGTGGGAGAGGGAGGGAAGATCAGGAGTTCAGTTTTAGACATGTTGAGTTTGAGATGGTGGGTGGACATCCAAGAGGATATACTAGAAAGGCAGTTGGAGACATGTGTTAGAAGAGAGGGGGATAGATCTGGTGCTGAGAGGTAGATTTAGGTCATCTGCAAAAAGATGATACTGAAGCCCAAAAGAGTTTATTACACTACCAAGTAAGAATGTGTAGATGGAGAAGAGAAGGGGGGCTAAGACTGATTGGGGTACACCAACAGACAGGGGGTGAGGAAAAGAAGAGGTGTCAGAGAAGAATATACTGAATGATCCTGAGATCACTGAAGCAACAAACATAAGCTTGATGGAGCTCAGAGGGGCAGTAGCTGACAGATTTGCCTGGTGTGCAGTGGTTCATTTTTCATGGAAAGTCAGACATGAATGAACGACTAAACAACAACAACAACAATAATACTATAATAAATTGATAAAAAGACAAGAAATAATATATAAAGATTGTTGCACAAATTAATCAATATGGCATACGACTTTATCTCCATGGCTGACAATTGTCCCTATTTTGGAGGAGTTGTCCCTCTTTATATTTAACTAGCGACTTGCGCATCAAAAATGACTGCAATAAAATTTGAATGCTTGCACTGCTGCTTGCCACCCAATGTGAGCACCTTTGCTGCTTATCGCGAGCCTCTCCCCCTGTCTACTTCCTCCCTTGTGTCTCATTTCCCCCTCCTCTCCCTCCCTTGTGTCACCTTTCCCCCCTCCTCTCCCTCCCTTGTGTATCTTTCCCCTCCTCCTCTCCCTCCCTTGTGTCTCATTCCCCCCACCCTCTCCCTCCCTGTGTCATCTTTCCCCCTCCTCTCCATTACCTTGTGTCTCCCCCCCCCTCCCTCCCCTGTGTCTCTTTCCCTCCCTCACGCTTGTGTCTCTTTCCCTCTCCCTCTTTTTCCCCTTATCTCCTCCTCCTCCCTTCCCCACTTATCATCCTCCTCCCTCATCCTTCTCCTCCCTTTCCCCCTTACCAATCACCCCCCCCCCCCTCACTTCCCATGATCCGGTGAGCTCCTCAGGAAGACGCAATGGAGAACAGGCAAGGAGCTCACCGGATCAATGTAAGTGAGGGGGGCGGGGGGGGTAAATGTAGAAAGGGAGGAGGGAGGAGGCGGATGAGGGGAAGGAGACACTGGGGGTGATGAGTTCCCCCCACCTTCAGTGAGCTCCTGCTGTTGCCTGCTCTCCATCTCGTCTTCCGGTTTTCCACCTGGCATATGCTAATGACGTGATGTCACATGCACGTCATGTCATTAGCATATGCTGGGCGGATACAGGCGGAAGACGCGATGGAGAGCAGGCAACAGCAGGGGCTCACCGGATCAAGGTAATTGAGGGGAGAGAGAGAAGGGGGTCATTCTAGAGGGGGGAAGGGATGAGGAGGAGGAGGATGAGGGGAAGGAGACACTGGGGGTGATGCGAGCCCTGGGGGCCTCACGATGAACACCCCCGTCTATTGCAGGAACCGGGTACTTTGAGGATAATGCGAGGCCGGGGGTTCATGGGCTATTTGTAGTTGCGGCCCTTCGGACAGCAATGCGACCCTATGGGGCCACAAACGGGCCACAAAGGGCTTGCCTCACCTTCGGGAGGCTTGCAGTTGCGGCCCTTTTGGCCGCAAGCATGACGACAACAGTAGTTTGACAAATATAATAGGTGATAATAAAATGAATCTGCCTCTCCAGGATACCCAGTTGTATCTCTTCTGATGATGAAATCCCCTGTATTAATCTATTTATGTTGCTTTTTCGTTCTTTCTTTCTTTCTCGCCTCTGTGGTTATTTTCATGAAGATTTCAAAAGAAAGAGAATCCAGGATTTGCTGGTGCTTACATTATAAATGTATATTGGACACTAGTCGCATATTAACGGACCACTGTACAGTGAAAAATATATATTTAGTCATCAAAACAGTTGTTAATAAGTAAAAAACTAACTGTTGGACCCTGGAGACAATCAAAAAACATTAGTGGAAGTGGGTGTGTGAGAGCATTGTTTATATTTTTGTGAGAACTGTGGTTGCATCTATTTATTCAAACTTCCTGTTTCTGGACCTTTAAGGAGGAAGTGTGGGTGCCCAATTTCAATCTGATATAAATATTTATTGACCGCTGCCTGATCACTCCTTCCACACTACTCCTTCCATTGATAGATACATAAGAACACTCTAATGATCCAGCTCTCAGAAAGGCAAGTAACAAACACAAAATGTATTCTTATATTAATAGTCCTTCAAAACAATCTGATATTCTCCAAAACTGTTTTTATGTCTATGAATTACGAAATTAATTTGTAATTGATCACTCTGAGATTGTGTTTGTGTAATTGGTATCACAATTTATTATATAATCTATTAAAGTAACTCATTACTTAACCAAACATAGTTACACAAACTAATTGACTGGTAGGTGTGTGTGACAGGGCGCCCCCTTCTGACGGGGTCTGCGTCCTGCTCTTTTACGTTTTTAGGGAGGAAAACACAGTAGGCTTGTCAGAGACTTAATGACTGCTGTTTATTTGTCAGCGCCAGTAAAAAGAAAACAGTGCTTATACTCAGCAATAAAACAAAATACTACGTAAACAGACTTACTATGACCTGGAACGCCCTTGTCTATCCCTGAGGTCGCTACTCGGCCCTGCAGGTAAAATAAACACTCCCCCACTGTCTCTTCTGGAAGGAGTAGCTTTCGCACAATAGCGCCACCTAGTGGCCAGGATACAGTCAGTATCTTAAAAAGGCTGTATTGCATCCTTGTGGCCTGGATACATAGACCCTCTTCTTTTCAGTTATATTGCCACCTTGTGGCCAGGATACACATACTCTCTTAGTACATCTGGAAGTCTCTTCCACGGTACTATTTACACCTTAGTGGATGAAGCATAGGGCCCGCCCGTTCTCTCCCGTTATGCTTCACCCCAGGGACCCATGAATATATAACAACACCAACTTGTAGTCACTTTACTCTTCAAAACTCAGCCTCTTCCCTGGGGCATATAAGTCTTGGTACATTCCTTCTGAGGCCTCTGTCAGCTACACACACGCTAGGCCTTTAAGGCAACTCTGCCTGGGGATTCTCACTAATCCCTTCACACTTCTCTCTTCACACTCAGACCTCTTCCCTGGGGCATAATACGTCCGGCACCTTCACTGAGAGGCCTCTGTCAGCTACACACACCCTAGGCCTTTAAGGCAACTCTGCCTGGGGATTCTCACTTATACCTTCACTTACTTGGTGTCCTGAGGCTGTATTCACTCTTCCAGCTCACACGTCCTGCGACTGCAAACAGCTCACACGACTTGCTGTTGTCCCAGTACTCCCAGTCACAGTAAATGAGGTGATCTCTTACAGGCTTGTTCACAAAACTTCACTGTAAACTCCACACCAGATCACCTTCCAGCTCCACTCTGTGGCTTGCTCTGAGCCAGCCACACCCCCCTTCCATGTCTGCTTTCAGGCTTTTAAAGGGAAGTTGCACAAATTAGGAGTTCTTCAGAAGTTTTAACTCTGTCACTCCTGTCAAGAACTCCATACTCCACTTGTTTGTTATATCATCTAAGGGCCAAACGGTCACATGTGATATATAAATTAAAGACCAAAGAAATAAGGACACTTTATAAACCAGTGAAAGAGATCAATCCACCTAGGATATAATTAATATATTGTACATTATAAAGATATACCACCACATGTAATCAAAATATAACTTTTATTAGATATTATTAAAATAATATATTAAAAAAAAAAAAAAAAACAACAATTAAAAACAGAATACAATTATCATAAATCCCAGCATGATTAAACAATCACAATCATGTATCTCACTACAAGCAATTTTATAGTGATATCTTCAGTGATTAATAACTAACAAGATTCTTATACCAATATTCAGTGATTAGCATTTGATAATATTCTGTTCAAGATTATTGATACTCATATTTAATCCGATATCTTTTCAAATGCACTTACATTTATCTAAATTTTTTAATTTATTGCCACAATACAATATAAGTACAAATCTTAGACATAGAACATGTATGATTATTCATTGTAACAGAAGGAGAAAATGAATTTAACAAATGAGAATCAAACACAATATTTTCATAAATATAATGAATTACTCATTAAATTAATAAACTATCGGTGAAAATGAATGAATTATTTAAAGCCTACTAATTTGCCCTATTACTCAGATATAGTAGAGTTTGAAATAGGACCCACTACTTGCTGTGTTGCTAAATTAAATAACATGAAAACCTATCTATTCTACACTACAATGTAGTGATTAGATTGAGGCTCATAGATCCACATGGAAAAACCCAACAAAAAATATTTTATATATGTAAATTCCACCTTCAAGTAATAATGTGTAAGAATCAACTACACTTAGGGCCTTATTCAATTGCAAGCCTGCATATTACGTTATATACAGGCAGTATGTCTTTAGATTTGCTACAATTACAGATCGATTCAATTGGAACAAGCCCGCAAGTTATGGGCAGAAAGCCAAAACCTGCAACTGCAATAATAAGTAGCATTTCAGAGCATGATTATGATCAATTAAGCAAGGCCGTAACTACCAATTTATAAACAGCCAATAAAAAATGAGACATCATCATTACGTCAGTAAAACATGGAGGTTACATGTCAATCAATTAGCGCTTAGTGGTCCGATATGTGATCAGACTTGCAATCCAGCAGTGTACAAAATAATACAAATGAATGAAGGACTTGTTCTAGTCCATGTGGGTGGCCTCAGTGATTTCGCAGATTGATATAACACCGAAATGACACATAAAAAATATATTTTTGATTGCAGATTTTCGAGCTTGAGACTGTTGTGCAATTAGTTCTAATGTCTTTCATCGCTTTCCCGTCTTTAAAAGTGCAGTATTCCATTTTTTATTTGCATTTCTGGTGCTACGATCAGGTGTTTAACCTCCTTGCAAGTCTACTATCTTGGTACCGGTAGCATTTTCTTCTACACTTGACATTTACGGGTGTAAAAATAGTTTGCGGGGCTTGAGGAATTGTAGCAGTAGAATAAAGATTTTAGTGATTGTAACTCTTGCAGGCTTGAAAGATCAAAGGGCTTAGATGGGTTATAAGTTCTGATTTTGACAACCGCAGGGATTTTCATCCTGTAACCCCGTAGATCGTTGCGGGCTCTCTAAAAGACGCCAATTGAATAGCAAATTAGTTTACGGGGCTACATTACAGGCTCCCGTAAACAACAATAGCTCAATTGAATCGAGGCCCATGTAACTGATATAACTTAAATAATAAACATAAATAAATAATAAATTCAAATATTGTGTAGAAAATAATATATATATATATATATACATACAACAACCAAAGGAATTATCCCAAGAATATAAATTGAATTAACAAGGTTTTTGGTATCAAGTGTTAAAAGGACAAACCCTTTTGAAGTGCCAATATATCCTTTTGTCTATTCAGTTTAGTAGTAATGTACAATTAACAAATGTCCAGGTCAACTAAGGCAATACAGATTCAATTATCACATAATCACCATCTATGTGGATTGCAATGTTATGTCAACAGCGTATTCAGGAATACATACATCAGTAAGAAAACTGCCGTAAGCTTCCATGCGTCGGCTCCCAAGTGAGTCTGTCTGATGATGTTATAAGCTGGGGATGGCAACAGGAACTGGCCTGACAAGCATTTTGCAGAAGCTTCGTAAGAGACCAGATCGAATGTGAGGAGATAGTACTAATTGGAGATTTAATCCCTTGTTCACTTCCTTTTCTTGTTTTTCCTCCAGGTCTTATTCAAATGGATACCAATAAACAAGTAAGAGGCAAAATAAGAATAGTTAGAATCTGGAATCTACCATCCTCCAACTATTGTTGTAAATGGTGAATAAAAAAATAGACAAAAGGCTGTGTGTAATAATTATAAACAAAGGAAATGTAAAAAATGTCACAAAGAATATAAAATCACATGTCAATCAAGACTATAATAGATGTGAAAGACAAAGATAAGAGTAACAATACTTAATTATCATTACACTTTAATAACATATAATTTCCAAATAAAGATAGCCTAACCATTAAAATACATATGAGGTATCTTAGAATAAATAGTGTGCTATATTGAAAATAAATGAACCGTTATTACTCCTGTTCTCATGACTACTTAATTAGGTTGTCTACAAGTGACATCCATATATTTACAAGCAAGAAAGGAGGGAGAAAGCATATTTACATTTATTGTGAATAGCCATATTGTTAAAATGGCCTAATTAATGTCCCATAATATTAAAATTGACACACCACCACATATTCTAAGGGAATTGATCAGTGAAACCCCACCACCAAAATGTATTTGACCTGCATGATACACAGGAATAATATTACAATACCTCCAATGAGATTAAATCACCATAATGCAACATAAAAAAAAAAAAAAAACAGTTACAAAAATAGAAGAATTGGATTCTGGATTCTATTGGTGAATGTCACAACATCAAAATGAGAATCATATTCCAATACTTATTAATCAAATCATCTTGATTATGCTCTAAGCTGCATGTATGATAGCCATAAAGTAACCTGTATATATGACTCTGAATAATGAGACCAAAAAAATACATTTATAAAAATAAATAAATTGTAATCAATTAGTGTGCTCCTTGATCACCATAAAAAACTGTTCTAAATTAATATTAACATCCAAAAATATTATAACATATTAAATATGCTCATATGGTCAAAGACAGAACAAATATACATTATAGGGAGTATGCTTTACACATAATACTATTATCAATTTTTTAAAAGACCAAATTGAGATCCTTAAACCAAATGGTATTCTCCCACTGTATGGTATATCTATTATGTAAAGAATAATCTTTTAAATAATAGTACAGGTAATATGGGACTGAAGCATATGTTATATTAGCACTAGTAACATTACCCGTCAAAAAATCACAGTATTATTTTGTCTTTCAACCCTTTCCTCCCTTTGTCCTCTTTCTCCCCTCCAGTGTATCTTTCTCCCTCTCCCCTCCCCTGCTGTCTCTTCCCCTTCTCCCCTCCCCTGTGTTTCTTTCCCCATCTCCTCCCCTCGTGTCTTCCCTCCCCTCCCATGTGCCTTCCTCCCCCCCCTCCCTGGCGTCTTTCCTCCCCCCTCCCCCTCTCCCCTGTGTCTTCCTCCCCCTTCCCCTGTGTCTCCATCTGCAACTCGTGCGTAGCTCTGTACGGACTTAGGAAGTAGTGGTAAGTGTGTACCCTCCTATGGAGCGTTACACACTTACCATAATTATTATTGTTGATTATTAAGACAAAGAGGCCCATTTTATAGACCATCAATTGAGGCTAGACCTTGGACATGTTCAATCTTGTACTTGTTCTTATTAGTTGAAAACATATGAATAACATATCCAGAGAGTTCACTTATGGTGTCATGAAGGACCAGATAATGTAGATGTGTTATAGAAAAGCAGAAAAATTAGGGATTACCGTATCTAGGATAGTTCTCAATTTAGTTTTTGCCATCTAGAGTTCCAGGTCAAAGTTACCTCTTCTGATCCCTAAATTAACTTTCTGCAGGATCCAATATTTTAATAACGGTTTAGAATTACGTACATGGTGGAAGTGTCTAGCTACTGATGTTTTACCTTTTTCAAGATCTAAATTATTGTTTCTGATGTTACTTAAGTATTCACCCATTCTCTCTTGGTCGTTCCAAAGCATCTCACAGTCACATTCTAAGCAGTAAATCACACTCTTACTGCTACAGTTATAAAAAAAAAACCTGACACAAATTGATTTGCCTGATCGATCCTGGACCATACCTTTATTTACCATGTATTGGTAAAAATGCAGTGTCCACATTTGAATGTTCCAAAAGGCTGTGTAGAGCAGTTCTTCTTTGGTCGCATAAAGTAGCTCTTCTATGATTTACACAGCTCTTAATGTTATTACGTACTTCACAAACATTTGTATTTTGTCTTGAACTACCATGCCCATTAGAGTATATACACCTCCAAAACCCAAGGGCAGCTGCTCTTGTATTCTATTAACCTTCTTGGTATTGTCTGCAAATAAACATAAACATTAATATCTAATAAGATATTGATACATATACAAAGTAAACAAATGTTATGGCACTTATGGAGGGAAGTTTGAATTTAAAATACTTTTTTATGGGACTTTTCCTTGTAAAATAGCACTGTAGTTAAAAAAAATGCATATTTGGGAAGCGTGTAATACACTGTCAGCATTAACAGCTGTGTACGCTATGAGCTTAAAAACATTTTAGAGAAAACCAGACTGTTTAGGAGCAGAAGATCCTGACTTATGTTGTTTCATCGCTTCCTGATAGCTTGATGCCAGAGGGGTGTGCAATATATGTCACTGGATGGAGGGGTAGGGGAGGAGGGAAGATGTAGATTAGCAACAATAATAGCAAACCCTACACCTCCATAGTTGTAAACAAGCCTCTCTCTCACATGCACACATATACACGTTTCACCATAGTATCATTAAAGGCTTCAGGAGACAAAAAAGGCATCAATATTTATTTGTTTTCTAATTAAAATTAGCTTAATGATTTTCTCACTGCCTAATTATGCTTTTAGTCAAACTCAAAGTTTTCGGACATATACATTTTTCTTAGGCAGTGGTCTTGTAATGATTTAGTTTTTTTAAAGATTTTCCTTCCTAGTTTACTGGTGGCCTCTAACAACTGCTTAGCAAGTTATCATTGTAAATGTTCATTTCAAGGAGAGCACTGCTCCCCACATGTTAATACCAGCCACTGACAAACATTTGGTGATAGCGGCCCACAAATTTTCCTCAATAAATTGAATACTTTGTATAATTTGCAAGTCATTTTAAAGTGATTTTGCACAACAGAGATAGGCTCACTAAATTGTTTTTCTTCTCTGCAACCTTGGAGAATAATGTAGGAAATGTATATATATATATATATATATATATATATATATATATATATATACACACAAGTAAAAACTTGTTTCCTGCTCAGAATTCCAAAAAATACAGTTATTACACTGCATTCTGGGAAGCTTAGCAGGGATATGCAAATGTGCCCACAAATGCATCGCTCTTCAGTACATAACCATTTTAAACATGGCTTTCTTTAAGCTTATGCCCGCTTCATTACACAGCCTTCATGCAAAGCCAAGGTTGGATTATACACAAGCTGGGAATCCCACACACGTACAACCGTTTCAAGGTTACTGACTATGATCAGCGTGGGGCGGGATCCTAGCTTGTGTAGCGATATTTTCAATAGGTAGTTCACCACAACAACAATCATTTAATATATGGTGAGCAAAAAGAGCGGCAGAAGTCCTCCACCGTTACAGTATCTGTGCTCACATTTGAATGTCTTAAAAACAAGTTAAAAAACTTGTTTCCTGCTCAGAATTCTGAGAAATACAGTTTTTTACACTATTTATATTTTTACACTCTCATACACACCTACAATATAAATACAATATATATAATATATATATATATATATATATATATAATATATATATATATATATATCCTACATTATTCACCAAGGTTCAGAGAGGAATAACATTTTATATATAAATATACTGTATTTATATTTTATGTGTGTATGAGAGTGTTTAACGACTATATTTAGCTTCAAAAGGTAGCACTTCATATATTAGTTCTTTAATAGGCCTTGCTTACGATTAGTTACCTTGGCGGCACTAAATTAGCGCAATCACTTTTTGGCGGAGCCAATAAAAGGCTTTTAATAAATCCTTTAATATCACAGTATTACTATATGCAAATTACATAAGTTAATGTCAATGCAAACTAATAGCTACTTTTGGTAATATCCTGATTGCAGTCCAAATCCTCATTTCCATGCAAATGGCATTTCAGGTTTATACGATAAAACTACCGCCTACCAATATTAACTAGAGGAATGATTTAAAACCTCAATCATCTCACCTAGGAGTAAGATTTACCATACTATTTATTGTAAAAGAAAAAAAGGGTGATAAGTAAGAACATTTATGGTCTTTGAGAGTGTACTATTAAAAAGTTACATTTATCAGCATTCTTCATATTTTGTTTTAAAAGTAAAATTCTGCAGATCATATATAAATAAAATCTGATAATGCAACAACTATTTTTTAATTAATAAACAAAACCTTTACATTTTGAAATTGTATATACAATGAAATAGTTTATATGTAATTATTCTTTATTGCAGTGCCCTAACTGTGTTTTCTCAGCTAATCTATAGCCCTATTAAATTGCAGCCCAGTAACTCTAGCGTGAGCCCCGCAACGGCTGCGGGCTTGAAATACATTGCTATTAAATTATAATGGACTTGAGGCGCAAATCGTAGCTCTTTTGTAGATTGTTGTATTTGCGACCTTGCGGATGATCAATTAGTGTAGACCGTAGTTATGGGTTTAGATGGAGCCAATAGAAAAAGATTGTTAGCGTTACGTCACTGAACAACGTCCTACGTGCTTCAATGACAAGTTGCAATCGGACCCACATTCCAGAATAATGCAATATTAATAAAGCCTTAAATATGTTATTCTATCTATTTTAAAAAAGTACACTAGTGGATTTTTTTTTTGCATTTACGGGGCTACGTATTGGTCTTTACTCCCCTTGTGAGTCCTCGCCAGCACTCGTAGGGCTTTGGGCTCCATTTGTGTGTTACGGGAGAGCTCATGGTTGACTCTGTGGCAATTTAATAGCGTGATTGGTATTGTAGCGGTTATGGGCTTGACAGATCAAAAGATTTACGTCCGCGAAGTTCAACGTAGCTCAAATCGTAGGCTATTTTCGGCCGTCCTGCGGCTTACCCCGCAAGTTCTCTGCGGGCTGCTTTACGGGACTAATTTAATAGCCATAACACGTTAAATTGGTGTTACGGGCTCTTTTTAAAACATAGCCCCAATTTAATGTGGCTATATGTCAGCTAACTTCTAAAGAGGGGTTTTCAATTTGGGCCACTGAAAGTTGATTGGAAGTTAATCAGCATAAATCAAAATGCTGGATTTTACTGCAGCATAGTAGCAAAAAAAGTAATAAATTAAAGCTTGTAATTTTTTTATATTCTTACAACATGTTTTTTATTTTCATGTGTACTCCTTCAAAAGAGTATACTTTAAACATACTACCACTGTAGTCCTTAAGGATGCAATAGAGAGAACCATATATTACATATAGAGTCACAGCTAGCTAATTACCCCTTTGACTGATTTAGCGGATTGAGGGCCCTATGCAAAGGTCCCCCTTGAAACTTCTCTATACTGGGTAGGTGCTTGTTGTTGTTTAGTTGTTCAGTTGTGTCTGACTATCTGTGACGCTCTTGTGTCTGGTTGTGCTAATCCATAATGGTTTCATGGCAAAGATACTGGAGTGGATTGCCAGTTCCTTCTCCAGTGGACCACGATTTGTCTGACCTCTAAGCTATGACCTCCATCTTGGGTGACCCTGCATGCTATAGCTCACAGCTTCATTGAGGTGCACAATAAGCCCCTTCACCATGATAAGGTAGTGATCCAGAAGTGTTGGTGCCTGTTGACTATCTATTATCTGCTCCTTACCCCTAATAAATATAGAATCCCCCTTTACTCCTTGCTACTGCTGGTAGCAGAGTGCTCCTACCATGTTATGGGACCTCCGACTTTCCCCTGCTGCAGAGGGAGCAAAGAGGAAGGAAGTGGGGAGGAGCAAGGAGGAGTTATAAGGATGAAGTGAGTAGCTCATCCCTCACTTCCTTTCTATGTGCTACTTCCCTGGAGATCCCCATTCCTCATTGAGCCCTATTCAAGTAGACGCCACAAATGCCTCTAGGCTGTAATTTTTGCTGCAGGTGTTTTTTTTCTCTAAATGTTTAGATGTATTTCTATTGACTAAAGCTCGTAATTTACCTCTTTAAGCCTAAACTCCTAAACCCTTCCCGTGCTTGCAAGCTTTTAGAGGACGTGATTATTTGATTATTTATGTAACAAGCCCATAATTTGCGACCTCATGACCAATAGGAAGCTGAAAATAAGGGGAGGGGAAGGATGTTCTCCTAGATGCAGGCACACAAAGAGCAGGGGCAGAGGGTCAGGGGTCTGATCTCAGGGAGGGAGGTAGTGGTGGGGAGGGCACCCCGACTTTAGCGCGTAGGACAAGCCGACACAACAGATGTTGTGGTAAGTGCAAGAAGAGGTGGTAGGTACATAATGTGGTGGTAGGTACAAGAAGAGGCGGTAGGTAGATAATGTGGTTGTAGGTGCAAGAAGAGGTGGTAGCTACATAATGTGGTGGTAGGTATAAGAAGAGACGGTAGGTACATAATGTAGTGGTAGGTACAAGAAGAGACGGTAGGTACAAGATGTAGTGATAGGTATTAGAGGAGGCGGTGGGTAATAGAAGAGGTGATAGGTACAATGTGCTGGTAGATACAAGAAGGGGAGATAGGCACAAGAAGCGACAGGTACAAAGAGGCAATAGGTACAAGTAGAGGTGGTCGGTATATAAAAAGACAGAGAGAGAAGGGTAAAGAAGAGTGAACGGGGAGAGGGGCCAGAGAGTGGGGATAAAATGGGAAGAGAGTGAGTGAAAGAGACAGAAATGTGGAAGAGAGCAGAAATGGAGAGAGTGAAACGAGTGGAAGAGACAGCAAGTGAATGGAGAACTGTGTGAGAGACAATGCCTGAAAGATAAGTAAATGGGCAAAGGAAGAAAAGAAAGGGTTGATGAATGGGGGAGATGAGAGAGAAAGACAGGGGAAACTAGAGAGAAAGGGGAGAAAAGAGAGGGGTGAGAGGGGAAAGATGTGAGAGAAG
Organism: Discoglossus pictus; assembly: GCA_027410445.1. NCBI lineage: Eukaryota > Metazoa > Chordata > Amphibia > Anura > Alytidae > Discoglossus > Discoglossus pictus. Next base: position 81,025,286 of record CM050168.1, read on the forward strand.
AGACAAAAGAGGACATACGAGAGGAGTGATGAGAGAGGGTATGGAGATACGTGAGAGGGAGGAATGAGAAAGCAGGAAGATAAAGGAGAGAAGACACAAGAGAGGAGTGATGAAGGTGATGAAAAAGAGAGGGGGATGAGAGATATGAGAGAGTTAGGTGATAAGAGAGAGTGGGGGATACAAGAAAGAGAAAGAAGAGACAAGAGAAAAGGGTGATGAGAGAGAAACGAATGAGCAGAGAGAACATAAATAGAGAACACTAATGTGAGAGAAAAAAGAGAGAGTACACAAGAGTGAGGAGGAGAAAAAGATCAGAGTGAGAATGAGAGGAATATAGAGGGAGAAAAACTATGAGAAGTGGAGGAGAAAGAAAGGCAGATTTACAGCAGGGACTGGTCATCAGATACATTCAAATTTGGATTGTCACCATTGTCATCTGGAGTCAGTTTGCCTTAAAGGAAGTTACCGATTTCACTCGTGATCTCTATAACTAAACTGGTGCAGAACCATGACACACCCTAAATAGAATCAGAATGAAGACATACTGTTATTTTTTTTTTTTTTTAAATCTCATAAGTTATTTAAAATGTGCTCTATGAAAGGCAAGTCCGGATTTACCTTTTTGGAGGCCCTCGGCAGTGAAGTGGAGGAGCCCCTATGAATAAGTATATAACGATTTGCACTGACCCATGTTTGCCTTTTCTGTGTGTGTAAGTTTCTTTTCATGTTTTAACTCTTTAGTTCTAGGTGGTAACCACATAGTAGCCAGTGTAGTTACTGCAGCAGCATTTTTTTTTATAAGCCAGAAACCATTTTTTTTTTAAAAGTGCTCCCCTCACAGGGAAGCACCCCTAGGCAGCTGCCTAGTTGGCCTAATGGGTAATCCAGCCATGATTAGTACTATGCATCATTAATGGTAGATCTATGTTTCCCTGTTTTTACCTTTTTCTAATCTAACACATGCTGCTTATATCACAAACTGCCATTTCGTATTGATACAATGCATTGGCAGTCTGTGCCTGCACAAAACAAATTATGACTTGTATGCTAATTTTAGCAGGGATTTCTATGAGTGTTAACTCTGAAAATCAACTGCTTGCAAATTCAAGAGATTTAGCAGACATTAGAGTAAGTTTAATAATGTTTATCTTGGTATTTTTTCATGCAAAAATGTTTTTATACACTACGGATCACATGCATTCTTAACCCAGGAAACTTAAATATGCCTTTAAGTATATCCCTAATTGTGAACAGATGGTTCAATCAATGGCTTGGTGATCATGATTAACTGACTTTGCTTAAACAGATATAACAGTAAAATATGGCCTGTTGGTCTTGAGAACTAGTGCTGAAATACACTGGCCCAGATGCAATAAGCTCAGAATTTTGTTCAAGGTGACACAAAGGACATATTTTGTGAATTAATATATATGTGTAGTTATGTGTAATGGAAATTGAATGTAACAGGTAAAAAATACCATAATGATATAATCACATATATAGTTGTGAGCATACAAGCCTGTTGCTCACGCAGAGCGAGCCTGAGGCTACAGCAGTCTAAAGACGCAAAACACCACCAAACACCTACGTATTTGCTGAAAAACACCTACGAGATTAGAAAACAAGGACGCAACCCGCGCAACCCCAAAAACATTACAAACACAACAAATACAAACAACAGACACATAAAAAGGTTACTCACAGCAAGGGGGGGCACCGAGGACCTCTGCAAGTGAAGTTACACCTCCATTTAACCACAAATTTCGGAGTTTAGAGACCCGAAAAGCACCTAAGCGAGAGAAAAAATGGCCGCCGAACAAAACGAAAACGTGGCTAAAGGTCACTCAACACGCAAAACACTACCATAAACACGCAAAACACCACCAAACAGCTACGGATAATCCAAAAAAGCCCACCAAACAGCTACGGATATTCCGAAAAACTCGCACGACATAGAAAACGAATATTCCGAAAAACTCACACAACATAGAAAACAAACTGAAATATTTTTCTCCTGACTGATACCTTTTAACAATGAGATCCCTCTGATGCTTTGGAAGCTCTCTGTGGACCATGGCTTTTGCTGTGGGATGCGACTAAGAACATTTCAGGAAAGACCAACTAGAGCAGCTGAACTTTATTTGGGGTTAATCAGAGGCACTTTAAATGATGGCAGGTGTATGCTGACTCCTATTTAACACGATTTGGAATGTGATTGCTTAATTCTGAACACAGCTACATCCCCACTTATAAGAGGATGTGCAGACTTATGCAACCACATTATTTGTATTTTTTATTTTTCTTCCCTCCACCTAAAAGATTTCATTTTTTTTTCATTTGAGTTGTACAGTTTATAGGTCACATTAAAGGTGGAAAAAGTTCTGAAATGATTTATCTTTGTCTCATTTTCTTACAGCACAGAGACCTGACATTTTAACAGGGGTGTGTAGACTTTTTATATCCACTGTATGTTCTCCAATAAGGTATCTATAACTGGGACTAATGATATATATAAAGTGTCAGGATCTCCTCATCCTTCTTTGACAACAGGCAGGTAAAGTCTCAAAGACCGGGGTAGTTTATTGTTTAATGTGCATGCAAACAAACAATGTATTTACTGTAGTATGTATACTTTATTTACTGATTGTTGCTCAGGATGATTGTTCTCAAGTCATTGCAGAAAAATATTTAATGGCAATGTGTAAACTCAGATCTTTATTGTACCAAAGCGTATTTTAACAGATTCATTTTGATCTTGTGATATTCTGGCATTACTTTTGCTTCTCAAGATCAAAGTCTACCAGCTCAGGAACAGGTACCTTGGTGTAAAAAGATCTGAGGAAGTCAGATCTCCTATACCCTGAGTTGCAGTTATAAAATATGTGCACCTGTATATTGTTATGCAGTTTTTAAAGAAAAATCCTGCTTGGATTTCTGCAGCTTCAAGACACCCTCCAGTCAAAAGGAATGTGTTAAATCATTAATACCAGTGCAGCTTCCAACTGGATGAGTGCATGACCATACCTGTTTTCTTACAAAGTACTGAATAAAGTAAAAGAAAAAATAACTGTATCAAGAGCTTAAAATACAGTACTTCAGTATCAGGGGAGCCTCTAGTAATACTTCTGATTTTGTGAGGGATACCTGATATAAGCACAGCTTTCACACAGCTTCCTACCACATAATGTGCTATTAAAGGTATATTTAAGTTTCCAGGATTATGAATGTATATGATAGAGGAGAATCAGTAGTGTATGAAAACATTTCTTGTATGTAAAAATACCAAAATAAACATTATTATACTTACCCATGTCTCTTGAGATTGCAAGCACTTGATTTTAAGAGTTAACACCCCTGCAGATTTCTGTGAAAATTAGCATATAATTCATAATTAGTTTTGGCCAATCACAGGCAGCTAATACATTGTATCACTATGTGATGGCAGTTTGTACAGGAAGGCATCATGGGATGTGTAGTCCACTGCACAAGGAAGCAAGAAAGTGTCAGACATTGCTAGGTAGATCTCTGCATTGTGCTGATGTTGGCTTGAAGGTTAGTAAAAAGATCAAATCCGTACCCAAATGCAACCTATTGGTAGGTTCCAGGTGCTTAAGTAAGCAGCTCTGGGGTGTGGAAAACATTTTTTTTTTAAATAAGATAAATCTGTATGTGTAAAGAATGGCTCCATGTAATATGTGTTTCTGATATTAGAAGCATGTGTTAGATTAGAAAAGGGTAAAAGTAGGGAAACCTAGACATGCCTTTAATATTTCTGGGATGTAATACATTTGCCATAAACAGGAAGAGCCAAATCCCCCCAAAATTTAAAGGGACATTGCAAAGGCCTTTTTCTTTTACAGTCAACTACAAAATGCTTGCAAAAGTGTGAACACTTTTCAATTATCTGATACTGTCCACAGTGCCTCTGCTTTCTCCTCCTCTAACAACTACTCTCTTCATTGCTTATTACACGAGCAGCCATTTGCCATAAATGATGGTATAATATATAATCTGCTCTGTCTCTCTCCCTGAGCACCCTGTCTCTCTCTGTCTCTCTGTGTTTCCTCTCTGTATACCCTCTCCCTGTGCACCATTTCTCTGTCTTTTGCCATCTCTCTCTGTGCCCTATCTCTCTCTTTTGCACCCTCCTTCTCTCTCTCCCTCCTTCTGTCTCTCCCTCCCTCTCTCTCCCTCCTTCTTTCTCCCTCCTTCTGTCTCTCCATCCCTCCTTCTCTCTCCCCCTCCTTCTTCTCTCTTCCCTCTACCTCTTCTTCTTCTCCTTCTCCCCCTCACCTCCTCCTCTCTCTCTCCCTCCCCTTTTTTCTTTCCCTATGTCTCTCTCCCCAATGTCTCTCTCCCACCCACCCACTCCCCTGTCTCTCTACCCCCATGTTTCTCTCCCGCTCCATCTCTCTACCCCCCTTTGTCTCTCCCACCCCCTCTCCTGTGTCTCCCCACTGTGTCTCTCCCTCGCCTGTATCTCTCTCCCTCCCTCTCCCTCCCTTGTGTCTCTCTCCCTCCACTCTGTCTCTCTACCACAATTCCCCCCTCCCTCCCCTATTTCTCACCCTCCCCTGTGTCTCTCTCCATCCCCTCTGTCTCTCTACCACAATTCCCCCCTCCCTCCCCTATTTCTCACCCTCCCCTGTGCCTCTCTCCATCCCCTGTGTCTCTCTACCACCTTTACCCCCCTTATGACATGAGCAGCACACAGCAGCCTTTGATTAATATAGTTTGCATTGTGCGCATGCTCTAGCCAGCTTTACACACAATGGAAAATATATTAGTAATTTGTTCAGTCAATCACAAATAAGTCTTGACTGACAGACAGATAGTTTGATTAGGAATGAAAATAAGGCATTGATTGAACTGGGAGTACAAATTGCTTATTAAATAAGTATTCACTAGTTTTACAGGTGATGTAAAGAAGACAGATTAAGAACATGCCATTTAAATATAACTATATAATATAAGGAATAATTACTACATATAAAGTGTACAGCCCTGTAGCTTACATTTCCCAAGTCTCACCAGGAAGTATTACCCAATGCTGCCTGATTACCCTTCATATATGCCAATGGTTAGAGCTTTAGCAATCATGGAATACATCCTGTTGTGTATGTTCTAGTTTAAATAATTTTTATTGAAATAAAAGAAGGTTGCACCAAGTCCAAATATACATTGCAAGATTTACACAATATAGAAGCAATTAGCATTATGTAGGTTAAGCCGTCACTTTCCTTCCCTTAGTTTTTTGATTTATAAATTTCCATAAGACGTTTCTAAATCAATTAGTAAAGGTTAATATTGGCTAAAAAATCAAAAACTAAACAACCAAGAAAAACAACACAAAAAAAGGAGGGAGGGATGGGAAAGAGGGATGGGAGCCTGAGGCCTCAAGGTTATTCTTTGCCATCTAAAACCAATGAAGAATGTTTCCGTGGCTCTTCCTATTACACACTCAGAATAGGGAGGCCTAATAGAGCTTCTTCTGGGCTTTTGAGGAACTCGGACTCCCCACAACTTTTCTAAAATGGCATAAATTTCAATCCAAATATGAGTTATTTAGGCCAATCTCACAGCATATGTCTCAGTGTACAATGTCTGAAGCAGTTGCCGTACAAGAATGAGTTTGAGAGTTGTAATCTGGCTGGGGTGAGACACCATCTCATCTCTCTCAAAATTACAATTTTGGAGGAATTTGCTGTGTTTCTGTCAATTTTGCTCCATTGCGAGTCGTCTAAGGAAATACTAGGTTCGACTTCCTAAGAAGTCTTGTAAGGAAGTTTAATAGATGTGGCCTGGTCTCTTAAATAGGCTCAGTTGTCATCAGTGACTCTCCAACCACATGAGTGATATCAAAAAGCAGCATCACAATGTTCTTGGGGTTTTTATTATGTCATGGTTATTACATTTACCTGTTTTCCTTTAAAGTAATCTATAATGCTATCAATAACTATTTTAACTGTTTTATCTTGTAAGTATGGTATTGTGGGCTCAATACATCAGTTTTTAGAAGTTGCTCAATGTGTGGTCCTCTTTGTTCTCTATAGATCTGTTTTCCATTGTTGTTCTGGGTTCTATGTCACCCCAGGCTAGCCACTTGCAAGGGCATGCTATTAGCAGAGGACAAAAGCACTCCAAATGTTGACTTTTAGTTGGAAGCAAATTCATCTGGATTTTTTCTATGAAGACTTATTGTAGTAGAAGTAACCGCCAATGATTTTTTTTATTTTTATACTCCAGTATATTTATGGTTATGTTTTTTATACACTACTATCATTAAATAGTACACTTTGGCCCATATTCAATTGAGCAATTGTTAGTTACTGAAGCCTGTAATGAAGCCCATAAACTATTTTGCTATTCAATTGGAGCCTTTTAGCAAGCTGCAAACTATCTGCGGGTTACAGGCTGAAAATCACTGCAGTTGTCAAAATTGTAACTCCAATCCATCTAAACAGTTGATATTTCAAGCCAGTAAATGTTACAATCTCAAAACGCTATTCAATTGCTACAATTAGTACTAGACAGGACTCGCAAGGAGGTTAAACACCTGAAACTGTAAATGCAAATAAAAGTCTATACTACACTTTAAAAGATGGGGAAAGTGATGAAAGACATTAGCATTAATTGCATCAAGTTCGTAAATCTGCAATTACAAAATATTTATTTGTATGTTTCATTTCCGTGTTTCATGTTTGGTAATCAAGGAGTTAATACATATCAGGCCACCCACATGGACTAGAACAGTATCTTCAGTATCAGTATTTTTAATTTTGTACTTTGCTGGATTGCGAGTCCGATCGCATATCGGACTTCTAAACGCTAATTGATTGATGTTTAACCTCAATATTTTACTGATGTCATCATGAACATCTCATTTTCTATTGTCTGTTTCTAAATTGGTATTTACGGCCTTGCTTAATTCATCATAAACATGCACTGAAATGCTACCTATGGGTGTATGGGTTACGGTTCAGGCTTTCGGCCAGGTAGATGCGGGCTTGTTCAATTGCTCTGTATCTGTTGCAAATTTCAGTTGCAGTACGCAGTTGCCTTCATACCTGCCGTAAGTCTGCAGGCTTGAAATTTGCAACAGTTACAGAGCGATTCAATTGATCAAGCCCGCAGCTACCTGGCAATTGAATAGGGGCCTTTATCTATCACATCTCTAATACAGTTGCATTTTTTTTTGTGTGTACCCCATGGTTTGTTTTGTTTGAGAATTCAATGTTCCCCCTATTCCCCTTTAAAAAAACAGCAACATGGAAATACAAGATAACTAATTTCTTCATTTCTTTAGCTTACTAACTGAAGCGTTCAGAATATTTATTTCATATGAAACAGTACCATGAATTAAAACATACTTATTTTAAATTCCCTCCTTGCTGGGTGAAGAATGAGCTGTCGTTGCTCTTTCATCACTGTAGCCCAGGCAACAGCAGATGATCATGACAACTCAAGAAGTCAAATTAAATGAGGCTTTTAAATGACAATGAATGAGCAACCCCCACTAGGGACGCGTGTATGGTTTACAATAAAAACAGATCAACAGGAAAACTTGGGAAGAATATTTCAAATATGTCAAAAGGATATGTTTTCCTTGTTAAATGTGGGAGATAATGTTTGGTCTGGTAATTGTATGGGGTAAATATCAAGTTAGCTACTAAAGGAGATCTTAAATTATAGGTAGACCTTTCTAATATTAACGTCATTTTTGACAGTCCCAATTAATATATTGGGAATGATAATTATTGGATTATGTCCTACAGTGAGAAAAATAGAAAGAGATGATATGGGAGTTCTATTTTGTATGTATAATGAGAGATTAAAGAGGCAGCGAGGTGGGAGATAAAGAAAGAAGGAAGTAGATAGACAGATAGATAGATAGATGGATATATAGATAGATAGATAGATAGATAGACAGATAGACAGATAGACAGATAGATAGATGGATAGATGGATAGATGGATAGATAGATAGATAGATAGATAGACAAACAGATAGATAAATAGATAGATAGACAGACTTAAAAATATATATTAATAAAAGCTCAGCTAATCGTGCTGACTGGATGGATCATAGGATGTACATTATCTGGACTCACTGTCATACTCACTTACTGTATAAAGGACAAAAAAGTCCAATTTTTAAAGCATCATTTTTTGAAGATATAGTATATAAAGTAAAAAAAAATGCAGCATTTAATTTATCACCAGAACTAAGCTGCAATGGGAGTTTTCATTTTTGCTTTCTGCTGATCTGTTTCTGCAGATGATAGGAGACCTTGAAAGCATAGGAAACGTCCATCTGCTACAATGGAAGTGATTTCAGTAGGACTAATGGAAATCTAAATAATTTACAAAGACACGCCCTTCTGATAAATCAACTAAAAGAAGCAGTGATGAATAATGGCATTTTTTCTAAAAACATTTTGACCATCCAGTTATTCAGAAGACCATATAGCAATATAGGACTCACATTAATAATTGCAGTAAAATGTCATCTTCTGTTAAATGATCTGTGGTAAATACTCCACGTAGATAATCACTTACTATAGTTTCCAACAGTGGATGTCCACCCATCCCACTGTCAGCAGACATATTCATTTAGATAGATTGCTATTTCCTTGTCTTCAGATAACGAGCTTCTATCTTCAGTCCAACTAAGTCTCCTAGTTTTTCTTTTTTATATTTATACGTCTAAAGAAAGTTCTGTCATCTTTTTTCCTTTATGGATTGTGCAATTTTCTCTTCTGCTTTGGCTTTGGTACATCAGATGGTCCACTTAGTCTGTCTCTGTTTGCTTTTATATTTTCCTCTGAAGCCATCTGAGTCCTTTTGCATTTTTTATAAGCCGTGCCCAGAAATATCTTAAGATTTCCTGTATACTAGAAAATCAAAATTTTTTTGTTTTTGAGGTTATTAAAAGTTTTTAGTTGTATACTGAAAAATACTAATGAATGACCACTAGACCCTAAGCTGTCACCTACACATACAACTGACATCATAGCACCATTTAAAAGATATGAAAGATAGAGAGAGGATATAGATCAATCTGAGCCTAAGGTACCAGAAATTTAAATATTGTCCTGCTGAGTATAATTTAGTATTATGTTGTTTTGGTTCTTGTGCATATAAATGTGTTAAATGATATTTAATCAAAATGCCTCTAAGCTATTAGTAACCTTGTTAAAATCAAACCTATCAAGAACAATACTGAGACATCTCAGAGGCTGCATATTTCTTATCTATCTCCAACAGGATCTAATTTTAAAGCATTTCTTGTATACAGTGAAACATACCCAGCTAGTTACATTCTAAATTATTGCGCTATAAATTCTGGAAAAAGTTTGTGTTAAAGTATCTTAATTTATTGCAAAGTTGCTCACCTGGAATTATGGGTATTGCAGCCCTGAAACCAAGTGATAACCTTTCATGACTTTTACTAGTGAGACAAACTGATAAAATATTCATTACTTTAATAGAAACAATATGTCATCTTGATTACAAAACCAATAAGAACTTGTGTCAAGTAAGAGATTGCCATGCAATGTGTTATAGGATGGAAAGATGAAACTGGTGAATTTGACACCATTGTCAAATACAGTTTCATTTCTGTTTTACTTTGTTATTTTGAGCGCTTGCCTCAGTTTCATGAGAAACGGTACCAGAGAAGTCTAAAGAAATAGCAACATTCTTATTTTAACCATACTACATTTTTTAGTGAATATAATATTTATTGAACCACTTAAACATATTTTTTTTATTTATATACAACATTTGGCCACATATTATCATTTTTTGGACTAAATGGGTTTATATTATGAGATTGGAGAACATGATATAGTGCTGTGTCATATGTGATCTGATTTTAGGCCATTTACTTATAAGCTCACTATATGATGAACTAGTGACCTGCTCATCAAAAATGACGGCATGATATAGTGTTATACTTTGTGCTTTCTGTCTGTTTGTCTCTTTCCTTCTCTCCCTCCCTTGTGTCTCTTCCCCCCTCTCTCCCTCCCCTGTGTCTCTTTCCCCCTCTCGCTCCCCTGTGTCTCTCCCCCCACTCCCTCCCCTGTGCCTCTTTGACCCGCTCTCCCTCCCCTATATATCTTTCCCCCACTCCCTCCAGTGTATCTTTACCCCATCCCCCATTTCTCACCATGTGTCTCTTTCTCCTCTCTCCTGTCCCAGTGTCTCTTTCCCCCTTTGTGTCTCTTTTACCCCTACTCCCTCCCCTGTGTCTCGTTGCCCCTCTCCCTCCCCTGTGTCTCTTTCCCCCTCTCCCACATTTGTCACCCATGTGTCTCTTTCCCCCCTCTCCTTCCCCTGTGTCTCTTCCCCCTACCTCCCCTGTATCGTTTTACCCCCTCCTGCCAGGCCTCTGCACTCAGTGCCTCCTCGGACACGGCCTGGTTCAACTTTATTTGGGCATGAAGTCACACAAGGGTCTCCACAGCCTGCTGGAGAAGACACATGGGAGCACGGGTATGCGCATGCGCAAGTCAGTTACGGGGGTCTCTGCGACCTGCTGGAGGAGACACATGGGAGCACGGGGTATGTTCGGGCCCTGAGATAAGCGCCTTCACCGCTCATTGCGCATGCGCAAGCACGAACAATTTGACATTAACATACAGAGATCAAATGATAATCCAATGATAGTATCTCATACACTATTGTTCTCTCATTTCAGAACCCAGGACTAGAGATGTCGCAAATAGTTCGCCGGCGGACTGTTCCCGGCGAACATATCATGTTCGCGTTCGCAGCGAACTGCGAACATATGCGATGTTCGATCCGCCCCCCTATATTTTATCATTGAGCAAACTTTGACCCTGCAACTCACAGTCAGCAGACACATTCCAGCCAATCAGCATCATACCCTGCCTTCCAGACCCTTCTAACTCATGGACAGCAGCCATTTTGGAATCATAACTAACTTGTTGTCTTACTGAGAGGAGGCTGAGTGTAGGTGATACTGCATCAATAACATCCCTTACACTTATCCCTAACACCCCTCACCCTAACACCTAACCCTAACACCCCTCACACTTATCCCTAACACCCCTTACACTAATACCCCTCACACTTATCCGTAACACCCCTCACCCTAACACCTAACCCTAATACCCCCTTACACTTATCCCTGACAGCCCTTACCCTAACCCTAACACCCCTCACACTTATCCATAACACCCATCAACCTAACACCTAACCCTAGCATTCTAACACTTATCCCTAAGACCTAACACCCCCCACACTTATCCCTAACACCCCTCACCCTAACACCTAACCCTAATACCCCCTTACACTTATCCCTAACAGCCCTTACCCTAACACCTAACCCTAACATCCCTTACCCTAATACCCATCACACTTATCCCTAACACCCCTTACCCTAACACACCTCACACTTATCCATAACACCCATCAACCTAACACCTAACCCTAACATTCTCACACTTATCCCTAAGACCTAACACCCCTCACACTTATTCCTAACATGCCTCACCCTAACACCCCTTACACTTATCCCTAACACCCCTTACCCTAACACCCCTCACACTTATCCCTGTGTCTCTTCCCCCCTTATCATCAAGGGAGGGGGGAGGATAATGAGGGAGGGGGGAAGAGACACAGGGGAGGATGATGAGGGAGGGGGGAAACAGACACAGGGGAGGATGATGAGGGAGGGGGGAAAGAGATACAGAGGAGGGTGATGAGGAAGGGGGGAAAGAGACACAGGGGAGGATGATGAGGGAGGGGGGAAGAGACACAGGGGAAGATGATGAGGGAGGGGGAAAAGAGACACAGGGGAGGATGATGAGGGAGGGGGGAAAGAGACACAGGGGAGGATGATGAGGGAGGGGGGAAGAGACACAGGGGAGGATGATGAGGGAGGGGGTAAAGAGATACAGGGGAGGATGATGAGGGAGGTGGGAGGATGATGAGGGAGGGGGGATGAGACAGAGGGGAGGGTGATGAGGAAGGGGGGGAAAGAGACACAGGGGAGGATGATGAGGGAGGGGGTAAAGAAATACAGGGGAGGATGATGATGGAGGGGGATGTTAGGTTATTTATGCCCGTTATGGATTAAAACCAGACTCTTCATCAACTATGTCATTTTCTGTGAGAGTTTTGACATGGATCCCCCTCCGGCATGCCACAGTCCAGGTGTTAGTCCCCTTAAAACAACTTTTCCATCACTATTGTGGCCAGAAAGAGTCCCTGTGGGTTTTAAAATCCGCCTGCCCATTGAAGTCTATGGCGGTTCGCGAACCGAAAATTTTATGTTCGCGACATCACTACCCAGGACCTTCAATGCCTCTATGGAGACTGAGGCAGGGGCAGAGACCAAGGCTTCGGCAAAAGAATTAAGAGGATACTGATTATACCGCCATCCAGCAGGATCCATGGTATGAGGAGAAGGGTGACAACATTATCAAAAACTGATGTACCAAGGCCCAGGAAATGAGGGGGAGGATTTGTACATGTGGTCAGTGCAGGAATCTGCTGGACTCTCTACAACTCTCTGGCCCCTCCACCGCCTGATTGAATCACCACATGGGCCCTCATATTGGATTGACCCATCAGCATTGCAGCCAGCTCCTCCACCACCATCTCCTCCTCTATCCACCTAGACACACATACAGCTACACCCTCCACCAGTGCCACCATCACCACTACCAGCACCTCAGCACCTCCCGCATTGTCACCACCGCTTCCTTAAGATGGCCGGACAACACCAGCAGTCTGCAGTCCCACACCCTCATGTCCATCTATGGAAGCTATGCTGGTGGATGTAATAGTTTTCTTCATATAAGGTATTTATGAGAAACTTTTATTCATCAGAAACATATTTTTTTGTATTTCTTTTGTAATACATTTGCTTTAGTTCTTAGGTTTTTAAGAGTTATAATGTTTTATAAGAAAAACAAAAAACTTTGTTATAACAGGTTTAACTTTATTAGAATTATTTTGAGATGCTATGTTCCATATAATAACATTGTCTTTTCAATAAAAAAATATATATTTAAGAAAATAATCTCATTATTTACATAGCTACTGTTGTTAGCTTGTTATATTATATATCATTTTCACAAATGTGATGTTTTTCCCCCCAAACCACATTGGTGCTTGAAAATATTTGTTTGGAGTTGGTAATAAAACAGTTCAGGCTGTCTCGACTGCTATATTATGACGAATAAGTCTACTCAATTTATATTGCAATTAGAGTCAATATTTCAAAGCATTAACCAATGTAACACAACTTTATGTTTTCAAAAGCTTTCAAAATTCTTACTAAGTAGCTTTTTTTGTATAATGTAATTAGAAGCTGTCAGAATGGTCAAATTGGTTAAAAATCCCTATTGACTGCATTTCAATCCCCCCAAAGGAGAGTGACACAGCTGGTAGTTTTAACTATGTTTCATGTCTTTTGATTAGGATTGGCGTAATCGTTAAAGCCTTCGAAGAAATTTGCCATTTAGTCTATTATCGGTAAACATCAGTAAATATACCCTTTCAAGTGAAACAGCTTCCCCCTGCGTTTGCTGTATACTGTAAAAACATCAAAGGGTCCATTTTTTATGAATATGTATAGTTTTGTACCAAAACACTATTAAAAATAATAACTTTTCCTTTTCATTAGATACAGCACCATCTTGGGTCTGATTAATCACGTTTATTTTGTCTAATAAACCATTTTTTGATATGCTTCTCATTTATACTTCATAAGAAGAAATATAACGATGAGTACAAAACCATACTAATTTATTCCACTAATTGGAATTTCACAGCAAAAATCTGCTCTTTATCTTGTTCTTTTTTTTTTTTTTGCCTGGCACAAATAAAATAATCTGTTTTCAATTAACCTGCTGAGAAACATCTTATGCAACTGAATGAAGTTCTACAATAGTATAATTGAGAGAACTAGCAGTCACAAATAGGTTTTTGTTATAATTCGCGCCCCACTGAGTGTCCGTATTATACTATTGCATTCCAAATTGTACTGTTGTTATTTAACACAGTAGACAATCAGGAGGACATCCGTTGAGGTTAGAGGAAAAAAGATTTCACCTTAAACAAAGAAAAGGGTTCTTCACAGTTAGGGTGGTTAAACTGTGGAATTCTCTACCAAAGGAGGTGGTGACAGCGAATTCGATAGACAACTTCAAAAAGGGGTTGGATATATTTCTGAATAAAGAGGGCATTCAAGGCTATCCTAGATAACTAGCGAAGGAATATTGATCCAGGGAGAAATTTGATCGCCAGTTTCTGGGGTCAGGAAGGAATTTTGCTTTTTTTCCCCCTTATGAGACAATTGGCAAAGTTTCAATGGGGTTTTTTTTATGTTTGCCTTCCTCTGCATCAATTAACAATAATTAACAATTAACAATAATAATAAATAGTCCAAATTAAAAAGATCAATAGAGATCTAAAAAGGTTGAACTTGATGGACTAACTCTTTATTCATTCTCCAATACTATACTATTAATAATTATTTAATCAATAATTTAATTAATAACTAATCCGCATATTGCAGATCAGAGGAGATCTTAACAGGTTGAACTTGATGGACTGAAAGTCTTTTTTCAACCTTAATTACTATGTAACTATGTAACTATGTAACAATCATAACAATCCAGTTGGTTACTAATTCTTAATAGTGATTAAGTACCAGTGCTTGGGATGCAGGGCATCTAAAGATGTAGCACAACTTGCTGCCCTCCCACAGACTGAGGCACACACAAATAAAAGTGAAGAAGCATAGGAAGAAAAGATGTGATGAGAAATTTGAATTTTCGGACATTAAAAGCAGGTAATATTTGAAAATAAGGCAGTCAACATGTTTTGTAATGTACTTGATCTTAGTAATATTTTATTAAAGCGTTACAGTGACCTTTCATTGTGGCGCAAATGATTTAAATTATGATTCATGAATGACAGTAGACCATAATAGGGCTAGTGAATGAGGGGCCTTGGTGCAAAATGGGTCTCCTCAGTAAAGAACAATGTGAAGTTTACTTGTAAATCACTACCACACATGTAAATGTAACCTCTGACATATGCCATAAAGCTTGAAATGTCCCTAATATATTCAACACAGAGTGCCTAGCCCATAACTGTTTTGAAAGTGGCAATCACATGCCTCCCATAATCTCCCTGAAGTTTACTCAGAACTTTTTCCGAGTGCCCTGTACTTTCAACCCCCATGAAGGCAGAAAAAGACTCCAAGAAACCTGGATGCCTCAAACTGAATGTTATGAAGGAGCTAACGTCTTAATTGTGTCAGGCTTCATTGCTTGAATCTGACACAATTAAAGGCATATTTAAGTTTAATGGATTTTAAATGCATCTGATAGGGGAGAATCAGTAGTGTATGAAAGCATGCTTTGCATGACAAAATACCAAAATAAAATTAATGTACTTACCCTAAAGTTTTACAAATCTCTTGATTTTGCAAGCAGTTGAGTTAACACACCTAGAAATATCTGCTAATATTAGAATAACATTCATAATTTGTTTTGACCAATCATAGGCAGCTAATACATTGTATCAATCAGTGATGGATGTTTGCGTAGGAATGAATTATGGAATGTGCAGTCACCTGCACAAGGAAGCAAGGTGGAGCTGAGGCATTGTTCTCTAGACCCTTGCATGCTGCTGCTGTTGGCTTCAAGGTTAGTAAAGGGTTAACATGACAATGTAAGCAGCTCTGGGGTGTGGAAAGCAAATTCTATTTTTAAATAAAATAAATCTGTGTGTATCAAATGAATCAATATAATGAGTGTTTCTGATGTAAGCAGCATGTGTTAGATTAGACAAAGTAACAAACAGGGAAACTTAGATATACCTTTAAGGGGATAATACCACTACCTCCTAAGTGTCAGGGAATTTCCGGTTTTCCTCCTTAATAACCACTACCACCTATGAGCTACCCTCAATACCTGCTATGCCCTATGAACCAGGGAATCCATTAAACCCCCCCCTTTAATATCAGCTCCCTTTATGAGCCCCGGTAGCCCTAAACTAAAGAATAACAATGAGGGTCCTTATGGACTCCCATAGCACCAAATATTAAGCTGTTACCATAGGTGTCCCTAAGGACCTCCATGGTAATCTAAAGTATAACCATGGGGGTGCCCAAGAAGGTCTGTACAGACTCATATGGTATTATGACTATGGGATCTTCATGGACCCTCATAACACACAAAATTAACCCCTATACCTTATGGACTCCACTGGCACCTAATATTGACTCCTATAC
Organism: Discoglossus pictus; assembly: GCA_027410445.1. Lineage (NCBI taxonomy): Eukaryota > Metazoa > Chordata > Amphibia > Anura > Alytidae > Discoglossus > Discoglossus pictus. The sequence continues at coordinate 81,041,564 of CM050168.1, forward strand.
TATAAGCTATGACAATGAAGGACATCCATGGTACCTAAATGTAACTGCTATATCATGGGGGTCCTCAAAGATCCGATGGCACCCTTCCAACCATATTGGACCGCTACAACCGTGCTGGACTCCCATGGACCCTAACCCGCTGTGGGGGTCCAAAAGGGCCCCCATAATATTTAACAGTAAATACAAAAAGAATAATATAGAAAATATAAAAATACACATGTAAGGGAGGAAAATATTCATTACCTACCTTTTGGAGCCTTCCAGTGATAATCATCAATGCCTATATTCCTCATTCTTCAAACCTGGATAAGCAGGCTCTTTTTTATGTTCGTTGAAAAATGATTTCTTGATTGAAACCCTTGGTCTACATCTTTTGCCTGTGGAAATAGGCCTCTGCCTAAAAATCCAGATTATTTAAACATCTAACAAATCAGAATAAACGGATCGCAATCTGTACATTCTGACTGGTTAGACTTTAGTATTAATATTTAGTATATTAGAGGAAGGTGTGGTTAAACAATGTTAGTCGAGGCAGGAGCTTTTTACAGGAGGAGCTCCGTCAGGTGAATTTTTTTTTACGCTATAGCCCATTTCTATGGGCCAAAGATGAGGAACAAATACTTCAATCAAGAAAGAGACAAATTTTCAATCAACATTGAAGTGTCGCTTATGCAGGTCTAAAGAGTGAGGGCCCATACAAACCCCTAGGGCAACTGATTAAGGGAACTGGATAATAATCCTAAGGATCCCCTTGGTTATACTTTACTTGGGGTAAACCAGAGGGATACCCAGGCTCATAAGGGGTAGCAGATATTAAGGGGGAATCCCATTTCATAAGGGGTAGCCTGTGTTAAAAGGAAATCCTTGGTAACGAGTCATAGGCAGAGGGGTCTTAAACCACGTGAATTATTTTTTATTATTATTTAAACCCTTCCATGCAGTGGGAAGGGGTTTATATAGATGGATAGGGATAAGGAAGAATATTAGTGTTAGTGTAGTGTGTTCACATTAGTGGTTACCCTTCTGATTCAGACTCAGAGTCTACTGCGAGCACATGTTAGAGCTAAAGAGCTATGGGCAAACCCCCCTGGGCCCAATTCATTTTATGGTATTCTCATTTGCGGGAGCCATTGTTCCGCAAATTTGCTTTCCAAAACTCTGGGTGCTGTGAGTTCCGTGACCAAGACATAAAAAAATATATAATGGTTAACCGTGATGGTTCTACATTGCCATTTAAGTCTCACCAGAAAACCAAGAAGTTAACATTTTCCATAGTACGCAATTACCCATTATGCATTTTTAAATAACATGATTTATAATGGAAGCTCATTCTAAAGCAATGAAACTCCTCTCTGTATATATGCACATACACATACATCCATATAGAGGTGTGTTTCTGCACATGGCGCAGCCTAAGGGCAACACATTTTCTGGGTAAGGAAAGGTGCCTGAAGATGCAGTACATTTAAATATATTAGTTTAGGCACATACATGTTTATGTACACTGATATTTCTGGCTGTAAGTGACTTGACACTTAATATACACATGTAGATAGATAGATATAAAAACTGCATATAAAACCAAATATTATTCTTGTGTTTTTTTTTATTTAATTTCTAAAAAATTCTTGCTCAATATCATGTTTAGCTATTTAAAAAACTGTATAGAAATATTTGGGCCACAGTGGCGTGTTTAAATGCATGATAGAAAAATCTGAGTTCACTCTGAATCTTTTGATTCATAGCCCATTTCACAATCAATAAAACCTATTCAAATTTTAACTAAACATCACAGAATAATATCATTATTTCAGTAGGCTTTTCTTTTCTTTTCAAAAATCATTTCACCATAGCAAAAACAGTCAGCTGCCACTGAACTTTGTATACACTTTGAAACATTTCAAAATTCAATATGCTGCATGGTACTCAGGATTGTAACGATTATAAAGATGGTGTATTAGCAAATTCCTGATGTTATGAGACGCTCCGTGATTCTCACATCACCTCTCCTCAATGTTAATCTCATGTTTTAATGTGACTGTCATGACTGGATTTTGAGAGGCACAGGGGGACCCTTTGGCACCTCAGTTCATCATGCCTAGCGCTTTACTGGACTATTGTGGACTTTGTAATGGCCCTGGGATTTGGGAAAATCCCTGAGTTAAAATATGATTACAATATTATATGTATTTTGATTTAAGAGTATACTAGGTTTTGAATGGTTTAGAATGTCAGGTAATGATACTTGTGGTCATGCCCAGAGCCTAGAGAGTTTGCTAGAGTAATATGTCTAGGCCTGAGATGACAAGTTCCTGCCCTATGCAACCCAGTGGAACATATATTGCTTAAATTGTGTATGATTGGATATCAATTGTGTTTCATGTTACAGGTATAATTGTACATAACATATTGTTTATCCTGTAAGTGATTGAGGTGTGGACATGTTAGAAGTAAACCTTAAGTTATGGGGAAATGTACAGAAAAGGTCCCACAAGCCAGTACAATGCAGCATAAACCCTGTGCTAATAAACCCATACAAGGGGGTTTTGCACATTGTGCTTTAACACACTTTAAATCTGGGATGGACTGCTGTAAGGCCTATAGTAAAAACTATATAAAATGCTCTGCAGATGAACAGCTCTGCAGAATATTGCAGTTAAACACATAGCTCACATCTGCCAAGCCCAGCCAGATGGCTTATTCCCCAGTCAAGTGCTAAGTCAACACCCCTAAGATAGTGACTCTGACTATTACAGGTCAGATGGTGTGGTCTTGCATGTACACCTGATGCTCTGTTTAACATGTAGGCATGAGTTCCTAAGGCAAATAATAATGCACATTGTCCTGACTGGGGACTTTTAATTTACATGTAGGTTTGTACCCATTGGTTACCAAAAATGCACATTTTTTTCTGAATGGTTGTTCTCCACTGGGGAAACTGTATAAATATGTCTTTAGTTCATAATAAAAGGTGTCAGCTCTGGTTTTCACATAAACAAGTTGTGAGACTATTTACTGTTTGCCTGTATCCTGAGTGGGGAGTGGTCCTGTTCTGAGACCACTGATATCCTGCCTGCATTATCATCTGGTCCTAGGCTGTCTGCGACAGAGGAAGAGGAAGTGTCCAGAAGGTACCAAAGATGGAAGGAGATACTGCCTGGAGATTTAGCCAAGGATCAGCAGAGGTACCTCCGGACACAGATCATACAGGAGGTACAATGAAAGTGGAGAGGGGTAAGCAACGGTCCTTTCTCAGTTCCTGTGGATGAGGAATGCTTATCCCCAGTAGAGACAAGGAATTTTGTGTTGCCTGGAAAGGACTGTTAAGGAATAAGCCTTTTAAAAAAATAGATGGCATTCCTGGGACAACGGCCAGGACCCAAGCTAATGGAATGACTAGAGGAATATGTATTTGACGAGATCACCCTGGAGGAACAATATACTGTTTGGGAGGAACCTGTTGGGATACTTCATGTGGGGCCCTGTTTCTCATTGGGGCTGGAAGATGCACTTTGGGACATTGTATATGGGGATCTGGATTGTTGCTTGGCGACTGAAAAAAGAAGCTGTGTTTGTTTGTCAAGCACTGTCAAATGCTGGGACGGAAAACATGCTTCAAGGCAGCTAGCTTACTTTGTTTTTTGATCCTGCATGACTTACAGCTGGAGGTGAATTATGTAGAATTGCCAGATGAAGCATCCCTGAAGGGGTTGTGGCCACCCAGCTAGGAGGGGTCATGCCAGTCAGGCATGGTGCAAAACCACCTGGAGCAGAGACTACAGGGACCCAGCTACATTTTTCCAAGGATGGGCAAGAAGGGAAATGTATGAACTGTTGGGAGAATTCTGATCTCAGAGATTTTAAAAGAAAAAAGCACACCTTTAGGCAGTGGGTTGACTGGGAATAGGAAGAACTGGTCCCTAGCATTAGGGGGCTGAACCCAATTAGAGGCATGGGGCATGGCCTAACCACCGCATTGCCAGGCCCGGGGGAATACCTGGGGAACTATCCTGCTCTTGGAGTCAGGAAAGAACCAAATATTCACTGAGCCCTTCCAATAGACTGTAAACATAGTGGGGTTTGGATAACTATTGTGCTGGAGCCAGCCACAGACCCTGGGGCATAAACAGCAAGCAGCCCTGCTCTCCAGACTGCACAAAAGGTAGTAACAGTTCAAGGTCTGCCTGTATCTACACACCTGGCAGTCTCAGATGGAGAGAGCCAGGAGGTTATGCCTGAGGATCCAGAGACCAAAGAGCCAGAGGGATGTGAGAGCTGTACCCAGATGGTGGTTCCAGAGAAAGGAGGCTGGGAGACAGTGAGCACAGTGCAGCCCCAAGGAGTGGAGTCCCCAGACAAGGCCATCAGGAGGAGTACAGACTAGCCGATGAGGCAGGTACAGTCCTCAGTGAAACTATTGTTTCATTGGAGGCCCAGAAGAAGAATTTCTCTAAAGGAGGGGAAAGGAGGGGCCATTGGTCCTGGCTTTTGGGAGATGGGTGCTGATAATCCCTGATGAACAGTCACTTGAGCTGGCTATCCCCCTGGAGCCACTAGAATTGGGTAAGCTATAAAGCCCAAGAGATCACCTGGGACTCAAACACTGGACAGGGGAAGGAGCAGGCATGGGAAGGGGAAGTATGGTGGCCACTTGTGATCCCACAGGCTCACGGACTGTTGCAAATTCCACCAGTCATCTTTTTGTACTGCCTTGGTTGGGGAGGATGAGGCCCCAGGATTACCCCAGATTTGTTCACCACTGGATGGGCCAGTTTTCCTGGATTGCCACAGAGGGTACCCCAGAGCCTAGAGAGTCTGCTAGAGCAAAATGCCTAGGCCTGAGATAACAAGTTCCTTGCCTGTGCAACCCAGTGGCACATATATTGTTTATATTCTGTATGATTGGATATAAATTATGTTTCATGTTCATGTATTGTTGTAAATAGCATATTGTGTAGTGATGTCTCGAACATAACATTTTCGGTTCGCGAACCGCGAACGTGAACCGCCGTAAATGTTTGCGAACCGGCGAACAACGGCGAACCGCCATAGACTTCAATGGGCAGGCGAATTTTAAAACCCACAGGGACTCTTTCTGGCCACAATAGTGATGGGAAAGTTGTTTCAAGGGGTCTAACAACTGGACTGTGGCATGCCGGAGGGGGATCCATGGCAAAACTCCCATGGAAAATTACATAGTTGATACAGAGTCTGACACCCAAACATTAGGTCTCAACCTGTAGAGGATAAGGGAACCAGGCTACTCCAGACCTCATTCATCATTACCGGTTTTGACAGATTGGTACTATGCGTCCAAGCTACTGTGACAACAGATATGAATGGCACTGTGCACTTGCAGAAGTTGGCAGAGTAGACGCTGTAGGTCTGACACACACGCTTGCAGACAACTAACTGCTATGCAATCTATTACAGTAGAAAAAATGTTTTTTGTTTTAAATGTACACTACTGTTACACCAGATATGAGTGGTGTGTTAAGTAGTACTACTCCTATCAGTTTAATCCCTGTTATGTGCCTTTTTTGGGGGTTTGGTTGTTGAAGGCACAGTGCAGCACGAGAGGCCAGAAAAATTAGGCATGTACACATGCCTGAAAAATTAGGTATTGTTGATCTTGCAGCAAGCAGAGAAGAAGGTAGGCCTGATTCAACGCCCCAGCCCGCATACCCACACTCAGAGATTGAGGGGGGACCTGAGAAGGCCACTGGTCGGAGATATAAAGGGGGGGAATCCCAAATAAGCACACAAGTGGGGACAAAGGTAGTGAAGGGGACATAGAGGCCCATGGACTGACGGTCGCCATCTTGGCAGGAAAAGGGCCCAGCAATTAAGCCAAACTGACCCAGCACAGGCAGCTACTTGAGTCAAACGCTGTACAATTACACCTTAATAAAGCTGAAACATGCAGCAGCAGGGATTCTAAACGGCCACACGGGGACAAGGAGGCTAACAGCCCCCACAGTCTCTGCACCACTCTTTTTTACAGATAACCCAATGGGCTAACCAGGGACCTTGCCCACATAAAAAAACAGAATTTTATTGGAGGAATTATTAGTGTCTTTACCCCCCAAGAGAGGACATAATATACGGTATCTTTAGACTACCTGATGGCCAAACCTCCTTTAGCCCCAATGCTATCCAAGAAACATTTCAAAACTTTATCTGACTGGGGGTCTATAGAGTGACATTAGTACTGACCTTTATATGACTGGGGGTCTATAGAGGGACATTAGTACTGACCTTTATCTGACTGGGTGTCTATAGAGGGACATTAGTAATGACCTTTATATGACTGGGGGTCTATAGAGGGACATTAGTACTGACCTTTATCTGACTGGGTGTCTATAGAGGGACATTAGTAATGACCTTTATCTGACTGGGTGTCTATAGAGGGACATTAGTACTGACCTTTATCTGACTGGGTGTCTATAGAGTGACATTAGTACTGACCTTTATATGACTGGGGGTCTATAGAGGGACATTAGTACTGACCTTTATCTGACTGGGGGTCTATAGAGGGACATTAGTACTGACCTTTATCTGTCTGGGGGTCTATAGGTGACATTTGTCCTGACCTCCTGCTGCAGTATTGTTAACCTCAGTTTTGTTTCCTTATCTGTTGGTAACATCAAAATATGATTATTAAATATTTCATATTTGTTTGTTTTTTTCTCCCAAAGTGAACCCCTTTGTGTGTGTCCCACAGATGTGGCGTTTCCGCTCTGCGTATGTTGGATTTGCACCGCTCAAAAAGTATGAAAAGAGATCCCCCCCCCCTTGAAGCCCATTAATGACATCATCAGTAAATTGTATGTAACAGATTCCAGTGTTTAGGGTTTATGACCCAATACTGCGATCATATCATTTATGACAAAAATCCGTATTTGCTGTATTATTCAGACGCGCGTGCATCTTTGTGTTACATTTCCTGATACTTTTATTATCTTGATCTTTATATATTTACTAGCAACTTGCCCGTCAAAAAATGGCGGCAATAAGATTGTAAGGCAGGTAATGGTTTGGACGAGACATTCATTTTGTTGGTGGTCGGAGATCCTTCGGCGCTCATTGCAAGGCTTTTGGTTGTATTTTTTTTCTGATAGGCGCTTTTGCTGTTATTCTTTGGTCGGCGGTGATGTGTTTTTTGCGCTTATTGCAAGGCTTTGTGTGCTATGAGCAGCGTTGGCGCTCGTTGTGAGACGCTCAGTGAATGGCTTTTATGTTTAATGTGATAATGTTTTTTTTGTGTATATGTATTTTTGTATGCTAATGAAATAATTACTAAATGAATATACTTTACCTATTTGTAAGTAATATATGCAGGAAGCATTGTGCTGAAGAGCTGACAATCTGTTTTCATGTTCCTGAAGCATACAATGTAGGTTTTCAGTGCTGTGGAGCTGCTGTGTAAGTGTCAGCAATGTGTGCAGTGTGTAGTGTAAATAGGCTGCGTGCGCGAGTGGAAGCCGTTAGGGTAGCTGGTACTTCCGCATTGTGTAAGTTAGTGTTGTAAAATGGCGGGGAATGTGTATGTGGTAAGCGGGTGTGGATGATTTAGCGTCCTTGTTAATAGTGTATCTTTACCTCGTACGGCTTTTTAGGAAAATCTTTTTTAGTTAGCTTTTCAGGTTATTGATCACTGGATATATTAATTACAAATAGGTAAAGTATTTTAGTAATTAATTAATTCATTATTATAAAAAAAAATATATATAAAAAAATACGCTTAATAGCATATTTTACACTGCGGTTACTTTACATACATTAACGCTTCGCACTTCCTAATACATTTGTTCATTCACAATAGTTATTATCGTGCATTCATTTAATAAGTATTAATTAGTAATGGAAAATAAAAATATAGACTTTACACTACACTAAAATGTTTTACTTTTTACTCTGCAGTTATATATCTGGATTACTGCTCATTGGCTGCCAGCGAAAGCACTCTCAAAGCAGTTACAAATATAAATCACTTTATTATGCTCTGAGACCTGAATACATTTTTTTATTTACACTGCACAATTTTTTTTATATATTTAACACTGTACTTATATATCTGTCTTTGCGATGAGCGCCGAAGATTGATCGTTGCAAAGCACGAAACATGAAGCACACGAGGGAAGGAGGGAAGAGGCTCACAATGAGCGCCGAAGGTCCTCAGAGTACAAAAAGCATCACATTGTGTGGCAAACAGCATTGCCATGGCTTCAAACTTTTTTATTTATTATTATTGCCCCGTCATTTGTGCCAGGCAAGTCGCTAGTGATATAATATAACATAATGCAATACAATATTATACAGTACACATGGGTGTTGGAACTGGGGGGGGGGGATAAGGGGTAACCCCCCCAGATTTCTTATCGTATGTATGTATGCGTATAGAAGCTAACAGGGGAGGGGAGAGGGGGAGGAAACACAGGGGAGAGGGAGAGGAAGACACAGGAGAGGGGAGAGGGGGAGGAAGACACAGTGGAGAGGGGGAGGAAGACACAGGGCAGAGGGGGGAAGAGAAACAGGGTAAGGGAGAGGTGAGGGGAAGAGACACATGGGAGGTGGGAGAGACACAGGAGAGAGTGGGGGTAGTGGTGAGGAGACACCGGGGAGTGGAAAGGGGGGTAAAGACACAGAGGAGGGGGGAAGAAACACAGGGGAAGGGAGAGGGGGTAGAGACACAGGGGAGAGGGGGTAGAGACACAGGGGAGAAGTGGGAAGAGACACAGATGAGGGGGGAGAGACACAGGGGAGAGGGAAGGGGGGAAAGACACAGGGGAGGGGGGAAAGAAACACGGGAAGGGAGAGGGGGGTAGAGACACAGGGGAGGGGGGAGTGACACAGGGAAGAGGGAAGGGGAAAAAGACAGGAGAGGGGGGAAAGAAACACTGGGGAAGGGAGAGGGGGTAGAGACACAGGCAAGGGTGGGAGAGACACAGGGGAGAGGGGGGGGGAGAGACACATGGGAGGGAGTGGGGGGGAGACACAGGGGAGAGGGGGGGAGAGAGACACATGGGAGGGAGTGGGGGGGGAGACACAGGGGAGGTCTTCTGCTTTATTATTATTCTTATTCTTATTACTATATAATGTGTAGATGTACCGGCTGGGCATGCTCTTGTGCATTATTATTATTATTATTATTATTATTATTATTATTATTATATAATGTGTAGATGTACCGGCTGGGCATGCTCTTCTATATTATTATTATTATTATTATTATTATTATTACTATATAATGTGTAGATGTACCGGCTGGGCATGCTCTTGAGCATTATTATTATTATTGTTATTATTATTAGTAGTAGTATATAATGTGTAGATGTACCAGCTGGGCATGCTCATCTACATTATTATTATTATTATTATTATTACTATATAATGTGTAGATGTACCGGCTGGGCATGCTCTTGTGCATTATTATTAGTAGTAGTAGTAGTATTTTACTAATAATAATAATAATAATGCGCAAGAGCATGCCCAGCTTGTACATCTACACATTATATAATAATAATAATAATAATAATAATGCATGCCCAGCTGGTACATCTACACATTATATAGTAGTAATAATAATAATAATAATAATGCACAAGAGTCCTTCAGCACTGCACTGGACACTAAATAAACTTGCCTAGCTATGGTTTTCCCTATTGATGCAGTATCACCTACACTCTACCTCCTCTCAGTAAGACTGCAAGTTAGTTATGATTCCAAAATGGCTGCTGTCCATGAGGTAGAAGGGTGTGGAAGGGAGTGTATGCTGCTGATTGGCTGGAATGTGTCTGCTGACTGTGACATGCAGGGTCAAAGTTTGCTCAATGATAAAGTATTGGGGGCGGGTCGAATATCGCATATGTTCGCAGTTCGCCGCGAACGCGAACATGCTATGTTCGCCGGGAACAGTCCGCCGGCGAACTATTCGCGACATCTCTAATATTGTTTATTGAGGTGTGGACATGTTAGAAGTAAACCCTAAGTTCTGGGGAAATGTACAGAACAGGTCCCACAAGCTAGTGCAATGCAACATAAACCCTGTGCTAATAAACTCATACAAGGGGGTCTTGTGCATTGTGCTTTTTTGCACGCACAAACAGGGGCTGTACAGTAATCAAGGACTGGTACTGCTTATAGCTGAATTAGGACATAATTACATTTTATAACTGATTTCATCTTCTTTTCAATAAATATACAAAACAGAAACTTCCAATTTCTCAGCCTCTCCCTGGCTGATAACTTCAGGTACACAGAACAATGCCTTACATCCACATGTTGATAATTTATTTATTATATTACATGTTAATTCATTGCTTTGTTAAACAATGAATCAATTACATCTTAAGGTCTCTGCCTGGTGGATTCACATTGTTGAAAAGACTAACATAGACAGAAACCCCATCAGATATCCGTGTTTTATTCTCTGCAGACCTGTAGGTTTTTATGCAAATATTTTAAAGTAAATACAGTTGTCATGACGACTGGCCTGTCCTGCGCTATTTCTGTTACAAGTACTCGTTCTCCATTGAAAGTTCCCTTCTTTTATCATACGTGCTCTTGCTAAGCTTAAAAGCCAGAAAACCCGGGCTGCGCTGAACAGTCTATATCCGTCACTGTGCTTTAATTCACAGTCTGCACAAAGCGCAGGTCAGAAGTCATATCGTTAAATGAAAGCAGGTATGAAAAATGTCAAAAATGTCCATTGTGGCATATACTCATTTTATGTGATTATGTAACAAATGTAATGGCTTCTTTGCCTCTTTTATGCATGTCATTTTGAAAACTGGAAATTTTAAAAATAATTGCCATTGGTATATGGAAATTATCATTCCTATGCAATGTAGGGATTCCTTAAGACAGATGAACATCTGAGAAAATGTGTGAATCATTTACGAAAGAAAGCAATTAGGATAAAATGTGGCATTTGTTGCGTCACTGCCAGAAGACTATTTTAGTCGATAATCCCAAAAATAAATCTGAGGTAGTTTTAGTACAGATGAGATGGCTTTTTATGGGTTTGCTGCCAGAAGAGAGAGCAAGTGTGGAGCTAATTGCAAATTAATATAATGGTCCAAACTAAATAAAGGGTTAGACACAGCCAAGCCAAGGTTTTCCCCATCTCTAATTATTAGATTAATTAAAAGGGTAATATAATGGTAAAACAAGTGTTGGCTCTTTAAAGGTATATTTTTATGTTATGGATCATGAATGCACCTGATAAAATATACCAAAATAGACATTAATAAACTGCTAGTAATTGATTTTGACTGTTAACAACCATAAAAATTCCTGCTAAAATTAGCATAAAAGTCATAATTCGTTTTGGCTAATCACAGGCAGCTAATGCACTGTTTCAATGAGTTTGTGCAACAAAGCATCATGGGATGTGCAGTCTGGTTTTCCTGCACAAGGAAGCAGGGAGGAGCTCAGGCATTGGATTTATGTTGAGTTGAAGTTTAGTATAGGGTTAAACGGCATATCCAAATGCAGTCCCTCTATTGGTACGTACCTGGTGCAAAGTTAATAACAGGGAAACTTAAATCTTTAAGTACAAGTTAAAATCAACATACTGAAAGTCAGATTAGCATAATTATATAATTATATAATGACTAGCTACTTGCCTGTCAAAATTTACGGAATAAAATGTTAAGCCTGTCAATTGTGTTTGCCACCCAAAAGTGAGCATCTTCGGTGCTCATCGCTAGCTCTGTGCTGAGCGCCTTTGGTGCTCATTGCGAGTCTCTTTCATTGTCTACGTCCTCCCTTGTGTCTCATTTCCCCTCTCCTGTCCCTCCCTTGTGTCTCTTTTTCACCCCCTGTGTTTTAACTCCCTATCCCTCCTTTGTGTCTCTTCCCCCCCACCCCTGTGTCTCTTTCCCCCCTCTCCCTCCCCTGTGTCTCCTCTCCCCTCTCCCTCCCCGTGTCTCTTCTCCCCTTTACCCCTTATCCTCCTCCTTTTCCCCACTTATCCTCCTCCTTTTCCCGCTTATCCTCTTTTCTTTCCCCGTTCCCCATCCGCCTTCTCCTCCCTCCTTCCCCCCTTATCCTCCTCCTCCCTCCTTCCCCCCTTATACTCCTCCCTCCTTCCCCTTCTCCGCCCTCCTTCTTTCCCCCATATTCTTCTTCCTCCACCCCCTTATCTTCCTCCACCTCCTCCCTTTCTACTTATCTTCCATCCCTTATCCTCCTCCTTATTCTCCTCCCTCCTTTCCATCCTCCTTTCTCCTTCCCATCATCCTTCTCCTCCTACTATCATGCGATCAGCTCCTGCTGCTCTTCTCTCCCCTGCAGTGTCCGGAACCGGCATATGCTAATGACGTGACATCACATGCACATCACGTCATTATCATATGCCGGTTGGGATACAGACAGAATCTGACGCTGCAGGGAAGAGAAGAGCAGCAGTAGGAGCGAGTAAGGAGAGAGGGGAAAGGCAGGTAATTGTAGAGGGGGAAAGGGAGGAGGAGGATAAAGGGGGAAGGAGGAGGATAAGGAGAGACAAGACACAGTGGGCTTCATGATGAGGGCCTATGGTGCTCATTGCAGCCCAGGTAGTGGGGGTGATGCAAGCCTTTGGCTCTCATTACAGCCCCCATCGGGGGGTGGTAGCGCCAACTGTTTGCCTTCAGTTTTGCACGAGGGACGCAAGTGCGTTACCAACATTGCAAACTTCCCCAACACTGACAACTATTATATAATGATATGAAGCTACTAAGTTTTCTTTAAATAAGTTGTGAAACTCCATATTGTAATTTTTTTAGAAACTTCACCTGTGCACTCTTATTAGTTAGACACATATTTAGTATTCGATATCTCAGAATTAGTATTTAACGTGAAGGTGAGGAAAAAAAAACATAAGTCGTGGGGAAGTTTCTCTGGGTTGGAGCTCTGTTAGGTGAAGTGTTTATTAAAGAGCAGTGAGTCTTTTAGGAGGAGGCCTCAATTCACTGGCTGAAGATGAGGACCAAGTTGGTATTAAGGCGAAATCAGGGGGGATATCCAGGCCCATAGGAGGTAAAGCCTCCAACCCCACACAATTAGGATGTTAGCTACAGATAGTGACAGACTAGAGGCTTCTAGGATTCCCAGAATCATTGTTTTTGCCTTTAAGGGGAGTTAAAATACCGGTAGGCTTTTTTAAATTTTTGGATCTGGGACTTTTGTGAAAATTTAAGCGAGATCAGATATCACTACAAGATAATTTTAAAATAGTTATGGAACAGGTACCCAGGGGTTCAGGATATTAGGGATATTTTGAGCACTGGGATGACATTTCTCAGAGGTTAAATTCACATAATGTGATAGCTCAGTAGTGATTTACTAGTGAACTTCACTTGGGTTAATTGCTCAGGCGAGTCAGCTTAAAAGTATATATAAGTTTCCTGGGTTTCAAGTGTTTGGTAAGAAACAGGCAGTGATTACCAGAAAACATATGTGCTATATAGAAAAGTTCAGTGTAAGTTAAATGCAGGAAAGTAAAATCCAGCTTTGTACAACCACCGGTAGCTTACATAACCAAGTATGCAGAGGAGAAGCAGCCAGATACAGTTTGACCTTTCTGGTAGAGGCCAAAGGAAGTACTGCTGCAAGGTGGAATCACATGGTTGGGCAGGGTTTGAGCTCACAGCTGAATTGAAGCATAAGAGGAGAGGAAGAGAGTAGTAGTAGATGAGGCAGGGAACTGACAAACTAAAGGGGTGCTAATCAAGTGTGAAAGTGCTGCACAGAGAGACTCTTATATCAAAATACATAGCACCTTCTAACATGGTGCCACACTACATATCCCAGGCTGCTTTACATGACAAACCGGAACCACAGAGTTTGATACAAATGTATGAGTTGATTGAGCCTCCTCCTGATTGGCCTAAACTAATTATGAATTTTATGCTAATTTAGCTTTGGTTTCATGGGGGTATTAACTCTAATTTTCAACTGTGAGAAAAAATAATTTTGCTAAGTTCAAGGTAAGTGTCTAAATGTTTATTCTGGTATTTTTTTCATGCAAAATAGATTGGGCATACACTACTGATTCCCCTCTATCAGATGCACTCATAATCCAGGAAACTTAGATATGCACTTAACACAATTTTAATGCTAAGAACAGGCACCAAATGGGGAGTTTACCAAGCATCACAAGTGGCTGAGATGAGAGGGTATTTACTAAACATCTCAAGTGACTGTGTAGTGCATCCCTACATATATTATGCCCATTTTCCTATGGGGGAAAATTCCCACCCTAGCCCTTCTCACATAATTTCAATAACATAAGATGCTTAGTAAATTCCCTTCATTATTAGACCTACTGGAAACTGAAGTTAACTCAGAAATATGAAACAAATTTTGCCTGCATAAAATATATACCTAAATATACAGCTTAATTCAGGCCAATATAAATTTATGATTCAGTTTATTTAATATGTGCCATTATTCAACATAAAGCAATAATAACATGCATTCTGTCTTCTGCTTTTAATTTATTACTTCATTAAAAACTGCAAGGAACGCTGTTCTTTTTCCAAAGTACTGAACAACATAATGCAGCGCTCTTGCTCTCTTAAAGAGACACTGACAGATGAAATTGCACTGGCATACGCAAATAAACTGTTAATATCAAAACACAGATTGGATTATCTTCAAGTGTGTTTCTATGCTTAATAAATTAATGGAGCCATGTATTATGTTATTGTTTAACAGATATTGTCTTACAGAGTGGTAACAGAAATAAACCTGCAAGATATGAGTGAAACACAGATAACGCATGTTTAAGTGTAATAAAATTACAGGATTATTAAAAAATTATCAAAGTCTTGTTTTTTTCTTATTTGAGCAAACATTAAAAAAGTGAAAACATAGGCAGTTATGCTTTAAAGCAATTGCTGTTTATCAAAAAAACCAAGGTTAAGCACACATAAAATCACATTATAAAAAATAGTTCACATGCAGAGTCACTGTTTCCACACATGCTTACCAGATGAAGAGCAAATTGTATAAAGAGCATTCATCACAATCAAATAATTATCATAAGTTATTTGTATAGTGCTAATATATCTATAGCGCCAAATACACACAATACAGTGAATGACCATGGGTGAATATAGTAAGATGATGGGTGTATTTAGATGCTACGCTGCCCTAGGCCATTCAGATGTGTTGGTCCCCTACTCCCCACTTGCAGTTCCTCCTTACCTCTTGCTGTATCTTAAATCATAAGGTTATGTTTGTTTATATATATATATATATATATATATATATATATATATATATATACAGTATATATATATATATATATATATATATATATATTATGTCAGGAAGTATCACGTACACTTACAGACGTAAATGACACTGCATATTGATATTTCTGTGCAAGTACAAAAATATTCAAATATACTGCACTGCATTATTAATCATCACTGTATCACTAATTTAGTGATGTGAGGCACTGATTGGACAAACTTGATATTATAGAGTTACCAACTGTCAGTGAAAACAGGCTGGTATATAAACTCTGCATGCTTACAGTGCACCACATAGAATGGGCACACCACATTAGCGTTTTTTGGTACTTCTCTACCATTATATCCAAGTTACTATGTATTTTGTTGATGCAATTTGAGGGTCATTTGCATTGGTACATTGACCCTCTTAAGTATGTTGTGAAAGAATATGGACACATTGCAAGGCAATATAATATTCAGATGGAAATCCCACAACTGCCGCAGTTCAGATCACAATAAGCTTGGATATAATAAATACGTAAAGAACCGCTGACATCTCAAATAGTATGTCTTTTTTAAGAACTTAACTTGATAAAGTTTTTTTTTTAAATAAATACAACTTAAAATTTGCTGTTTATCAAGTCAACTGTCTGCAAGTGGAGCACAACAGAACTATCCCTAAAATCCTCTTCCCATAAGAACAATGCCACTACCATCTGGAAAAGCTCTAGGAATGCTATGTTCTTTAAGATCTTATCCCCCAAACAGAACTTAGATGTAGTAGAATCACACCAATGACCTTGAAAATAAATGTTTAAACCAATCCCCTCAGCTGCATCTGTAAAAAAATCTCAAGAGGGCGGTTAGACACTGTTGACATCCGGAAAAAAAAACCTTGCCATTGAATTAAGTCAGAATCTCAAACTGAAGCATCCTCCTTCATAGCTTTAGACAATTTCATATGGTGATATGATGATCTTACAAGCAAACTAAAATTTTCCTGATACAAATTGCAAAACTTTTAATGTAGTTCTCCTGGATTGTAACAAAAAAGACAATGCATTTTGCAAATCCAGATTTTTTTTTCTTGGGGCAACCTGTGCTTCCCTCTCACGAAACAATGGAAATACCAGAAAAATTCATTTCTATGCAAGTGCTAGATTTAAAGGCTCTCTGAATTATTCTGCAAAGACTGTAATATTCTGACAAAGAAGAAGCCATCCAATAAGAAATGACCGCTAGACAACAATCAAATCCACCACTCTAAAAATTAGATAAACATTTCAAGAGAGAGCATGAAATGGAACAAACCATTGGCAGGCAAAGGTCAACATAGAGAGACTTATCAAAATTACACATCAGTAGCTGCTGGCTATCCTTGCACAAGGAAGGAGTCAAAATGCAGACTCAATATCAGATTTTGACATTAAGGCTCTCACACCTGCCCTCTGTGGAATAAAAAAGTGAATAAGAAACTGCAGAGAAATCCTTTTCTATAGCATTATTTACTGAGGACCTTTTAGAAAAAATCAGCTGATGAGACGATATTGCTTCAACTCCTTAGGAGCAAAACCTAAGGGGAATACCACAAGGTCAGGAAGAGGAGGAGAGGAAATGTACCAGCCATACAACCGAATAAAATGTCCTCCCACAATTTCCTCCCCAATTGTTTTTTTTCCAACTCTGGGAAATGCAATGCTGAAGGCAAACTTTTTGATACCATTGACATTTAAACCAAAGGGCAAGTGTGATAAATCTATGCCTACAACCTGACAGCAGCAGTGCCACTGCTTCAGCATACTTGGGCTATCTGACATATTTGTTTAGTCACTACAGGGGCCTGAACAACTGAACTAGAGTCGACGGTCTTAGCAGCATGTGGGTTGGGTAGTTTTGGAACACATTTAATTTCAGGGAGGCTGTCAGAACACACTGAGCACACATGTTTAAATTTACATTCTGATTGCAGATTAGAGGAGATCTAAAAAGGTTGAACTTGATGGACTGAACAACTTTTTTCAACCTTGATTACTATGTAACTATCCTTCTCCCCATTTGCACAGACTGTAGTTCAATGCATAACATATTCTCTTAGCAGCCAAAATCCTCCTGCACTGCAGGCCCTCTTGGAAAAGACTGATGCCAAGCCTGCATAGGGGTTATTATGTTCAGTCAAGTATTTATGTCTTTCTCCTTCCGGAGTAACTGACAAGCTCTGATGAAAATTCTTTTCATATTTCAGCCATGCCAGACCCCCAAAATATGCTGTGCCTCAGTTGAAGGAAGAAGTTTGGGATCTCTTTTCCTGCAAGAATAAGAGCAACTAGCATTTCTAGAACAATGGGTCCAATGTCCACTACCAGAAGAAGATCTATCGACTATGAAATCTAAAATGTCTAGACCAAGACCTACAAATATGGAGATAATGTTTCGATGAGCTCCTGGAAGAAAATCTGGATCTAGGCCTAATCAACTCAGGGGAACCTTCCTTGACCCTCTGCCGGCCACCCAACTCCCTTGTGGCAAGTGGAATATTGCTGTACCCACTTCTGGTCCTCTCACCCAACTCCTGGCCTGCAGCTACTGTCATACATATGAACAAGGTGGCTGAGGGTGAAGGCCCACACTTACCCAATATGCAACCACCATCTGGACTCAATGTCAATGTCGGAATGAAGTCATTATTCACACCCAATGCCTCATTTTTGTGCCAGCCTTGTTTCCGCCTGGTGCCACCAGCATGCGGAGAGCCACCATACATAGAAGACGCGATCACATCGAAGCTCAATCCATCTTTTCCATCTCCTCATGGATCTTCCCCTGCTCTGGTAGGGTCACTTGGAGGGTCCTGATAATGGTGTTAAAATGCTGAGTAGGGCTTGATGATGTAGGTAACATGCCCCCAAATATTTGCCCCTTAACCTTCTGGCATAGGCGTATACACGCATACGTGCGTCATCACGCACGACGCTGTCCACGCAAAACTAGGAAGTGAAGCCATGCAGCATTAGCGTTCTTATCAAGAAGCATGGCACTAGTTAGATAACTCCGATATTATATAGTATGGTTCTCGTAGAAGTTCTTAGGAGCAATATATAGGCCACGAGAAGCAATAGGGAGCCAGCTTAAGTAATGGTAATCCACGATTGGATACTTCACAGTCAAATATAGAATAAGCAAGGACACAGCAACCCATAATAGGGTCTATCTTACTAACAAAGACCATAGTATCGTCTATACCTAACACAGACCAGCATGTGGGTAGAAAATGTCCTAGTGTATTAGGATTGGTATATTACAATCCCATAGTTAACTAATAGGAGATATTTCTATAACTAAGTCTCCTATAATTCCTGGCAGCCTATTGACTTCAAAATAGTGTCTTTTTTACACCATACTATTTCCAACAATTGCTTGAAAGATAGTCTATATGGGATTTCCTATTGTAAGGATAATACAATAGACTTTAGATATGTTGGAATAGAGTTATTTTCAGTGGAATACTATAATTCTCCTCTATGAGTAAAGAGAAAGTACATATCTCTATATATTGTTTAAAAGTGAATCATATCACTATTTCTCAGAGGAGCTTTTTCTCTTTTTCCATTGTTTTTAAAGTGTTTTTAACCTTCCTTTTTATATTCGCCGTTGGATTAAATAAAATTATAATAAACTTGTTGGCCAAATTGTAAATATACCCAGATTATACCTCCACTTAACCTTCTGATTGACAAGGACAAGCTGAGCTCATCCATTTCCAGCATCAACTCACACAGTATATATATATATATATATATATATATATATATATATATATATATATACTAGC
The DNA here is from genome assembly GCA_027410445.1 of Discoglossus pictus. NCBI lineage: Eukaryota > Metazoa > Chordata > Amphibia > Anura > Alytidae > Discoglossus > Discoglossus pictus. The sequence goes on from CM050168.1 coordinate 81,060,620, forward strand.
GAATTGTCTGTCAGAAAATGAAATTGTAAGGTAACTAATGCTCTTTGGTATATAATAATGAAATCTATAATACATTAATAAATGAATATACTTTACCTATTTTGAAGCATTGTGATGAAGAGCTGGCAATCTGGTTTGATGTTGCTGCAGCATTAGTGGTGTGGAGCTGCTGTGTAAGCGTGCTGAATGTGTGCAGTGTAATAGTGTGCGTGCGCGAGACCAAACCGTTAGCGTAGTCGTGTACTTCCGCATTGTCGTAAAATGGCGGGTAATGTGTGGTATGCGTCTTAGCGGAATATCCGTTGGTCTTTTGTGGTGTTTTGCGAGTTTCTTGTGGTGTTTTGCGTGTTTAGAGTGCTGTAGCCTCGTTTTCGTTTTGTTCGGCGGCCATTGTTTCTCTCACTTAGAGAATTTTTTAGTGTCTAAACTCTATTATTTTTAGTTAAATGAAGGTGTAAGTTGCTTTTTGGAGGTCCTGGATGCTCCCTCTTGCTGTAGGTAAGCTTTTTATGTATGTGCTGTGTGTATTTATTGTGTTTTTATTTTTTTCATGTTCGCGAGTTGGGGGCGTTTTTTGCGAGCTCGTAATGAGTGTTAACGTGTCTTGTATGTGGTTTGCGTTGCGAGGTAAACTTTGCGAGGGTCGCAGTTGGTGTGTCGTTTGTTTGCATTACAACGTAAAGTTTGAGAGGTTGCAGTTGCTGGCGAGGAGCGCCTTCGGCTACGCGAGCCCGCAAGCGTGAGCAACGGCTCTGGCTGGTTCGCCTGCTCACAACTATATATGTGATATATATATATATATATATATATATATATATATATATATATATAGTGGTACCTTGTTTCACGTTCCTTATCTGTTCAGGACGGCAGGATGAGTTCCAAACAGGCACAGGCTGCAGACTGGCTCTTACAGGCACAGGCTACAGATTAGCCCTTTAAGACACAGGATGCAGATTGACACTTACATGCACATGCTGCAGATTGGGGATCCGAGGGGGGTCGAGGGGATCCAACAGAGCAGGGCCTTGGTGCATTGCACCAGCTACCCCCTACTAACAAGGCCGATTCTCAATGTCAAGGACAAGCTCAGCTCGTCCTTCACTCTCATCCTTCACTCTCAAGGGAAATGGCAGGGAGTTTTGTTTCTTTATATATATTTACAACAGTATCTAGCTCCCCTATGTTACAGGTAGCTTATCACTGGTGTCAAGTAGGAGAAAAGAGACCACAATGGATATCTGCCTTCCTCTCCCTTCCCTGCATTTCCCAGTACATCTATCTATCTATCTATCTATCTATCTATCTATCTATCTCTCTATCTATCTATAGTCATATATCTGCAGATATAAATATATATGCGCAGCTTATAATTATGTAGTTATATATGTATTTCAGAGAGATAGACTCCATTTTTTTAATTATTCACCATGGAAAAGCTGCTTTTTGAAAATGAGTTAGCCACTAAAATGGTTAATAGATTTTTACATAATAAAAAAAACAGTCTGAAATAGAATTTATAGTGAATACATTTAAAGTAGAATATAAATGTATATGTCAAAATAATGTTACGTTTTTATAAAAATATTGAACAATAAAATAATGCCAAGTGAATCAACTGCAGAGAAAGCTTAGGCCTGGGATTTCTGTAAAAAATGATTGGCAAGGCTCAGTAAATCCCACTGACATATTTTGTAGACAAATGGTAATTTAGTCTGTGTTTGTTTGGGCTAAAATCTTATAATGCTGCCTTTTAAATGTCATATGTGATTTCATGTAATTTCTCACTGTTATGTGCAAATCACTGTACATCTATTCCCACTATCTGTCTTCTACATTCCACCTATATCTCATGTTGTGGGACATAATTACTGCCATTCTTATTGTCCCTAAGCAGTACAGACTTTAGACCTGCACTTTCTCTTGAAAGAGCACTAATCAATCATTTCTTTCATGCATTGAGATCACAAATCCTTTATCTTATTTTGTACATCTTTCGCTGGTGTCCTCATTTAGCACATATTTTCCTTTGTGATATGACTAATTTAACTGCAAGAGCAACATTTATACAGAGCCATTACGACCAAGATTCATTAAAAAGTGAAGAAGGGATCATGTGTGTTAATGTAAAGGTATCATTTGAAAATGTATAAATCTATATACAGCGAGCATATGCTTTAAAGAAGCCATGTATAAAATGTTTTTTTTGGGGGGAGATTTAAGAATAAGATGCATTGTCTTCCATTTGCATGTCTCCGCCAGTTGCTTAAGAGTGCAGTACAATGACTATATTTCTGGGAAATTTGAGCGAGAAATAAGTTACTTAACTTATTTTTAGACTTCCAAATGACTTTACAAATGTATTATACATATTCCACTACCAGAAATACTTGGACTCAATATTACTGTCTGTTTTAACCCTGTAAAAAGGAGGAGAGCAGGCTAAGGAGGTAAGCGGGTAAATGCCCTCACTCTTTATATGTATTCCTGCCTGTAGAATGCTTCATCAGCTTTTAAGGGCCTCATTCAATTGCGAAATTGTAACTTACTATAGCCCTTAATGTTGGCCGTAAGCTAATTTGCTATTCAAATAGCGTCTTTTTGCGAACCACAAACGTTACGGGCTGAAAATCCCTGTGGTTGTTACAACCGTAACTTACACCCCATCTAAGCCCCTGATCTTTCACGTCTGCAAGAGTTATGATCGCAAAACGCTATTCAATTGCTACAAATCCCCAAGCCCGCAAATGTTTTCACACCTGTAAACAGAAAATGTAGAAGAAAATTCTATGGGTACCAGATGGGACCCGCAAAGGGTTTAAAAACATGTCTGTAGCACTGTAAGTGCTAATAAAAAATCAATACTTCACTGTAAATGATGGGGAAAGCAATGAAATAGATTAGAATTAATTGCACAACAGTCTCAAGCTCTCAAATCGGCAATAAAAAAATTATTATTTTCATGTTTCATTTTGAGGTTATATTGATCTTGGGAAAAAATGTGTTAATATATATCAGGCCACCCATATGTACTAGAACAGTATTGGCATTCATTTTTATTATTTTGTATTTTGTGGGTTTGCGAGTCCCATCGCATATCGCACCTCTAAACGCTAATTGATTGACGGCCTTATTTTCTATTGGCTGTTTCTAAATTGGTAGGTACGGCCTTGCTTAATTGATCATGTTCCCGCTCTGAAATTATTCACACGATTACATGGTTTACGGTTTCGGACCGTAAATTGCGGGTTTGTTCAATTGAATCGCTCCGTATTTGTAGCATAGTTCAAGCCTGCAGCAGGCCTGCAGACATAAGCCCTGTATAATGCGAGATGCAGGCTTCTAATTGAATGAGGCCCAAAGTCTATCATTTCCTATAGAAAGGAACATATTGTTAAATCAGAATCATTTGTGATAGAGTAAATGTAAATATTTGATGAATAACATGGAAAGTGGAGTTATTAAATCTTATTTCAGTTCTACAACATTCAGTAATCTAAAGTAGAAATAATGTGAAATTCTTATTCAAATTGTATATGTAACAATATAACTTCATACCACTGATCAGAGGTGTTAGTCATCTTCAAGAATATAATCTTGTATTATTGTATATATGACAGTGACACTACCATTATAACCCATTGGAGTCTGCTAGACCAGTGGTTAACAATAGCTGTTGCTAGGACCGGTGCAGTCCTGAGATTCTGAGATTGTGTGTCGGTCCTCAGAAACTAAAAAGGATGAGATTAACACTTATACTAATATACCCCTTTCTATTAGTCACATTATTTTAGAACATATCTACAGTTACTCTATTCAAATCAGTGCAAAATGTTGTGTGTGAAGTGTAGTACCAGCCTCGTAAAAAATATTCCTGCTCTGAGATGGGTATGACCACTAGAAGATAACATACCTGTCTCCTGATGAAAATGATTAAGTGGCATTTTGCTAGACTATTTTGAATGGACATTTTCTCAGCATGCATTTTCTCAACAGCTGCAACATTATCTGAGTAATCCAGCAATTTGCTATTCAATATTCTGTGATTGTCCTGTTCCTGTTTTATCATTTCACCACCATATATTAGTCATACATTTACTTACTTCAGTGATTGAGATTATTTATATATATATATATATATATATATATATATATATATATATATATATATATATATATATATATATACTGTATATATATATATATATATATATATATATATATATATTTATTACACAGTTACAAATAGAGGATAATAATAACACTCACAGAGAGTTATACAAACATATTGTAGATAGATAGATCTAGGTAGATAGATAACCCAACACAGTGAAAGTGCTAAAAAAAAACTAACATACAAAATGTGGATAAGCTGTATACTCGAATAGAGTGTATGTATGTTAATAAAATACAAAGAAATAGAAATAAAAAACAAAGTTTGCTTTTTGCGGTGTACATTATCTAACTAACTGCTTACTACTATAGTGATTATTTAAAAAAAACGATATACATCAAAGTATTGGAAATTGGACAGTACTTACTGTTAAATGCAGAAGTGGAGTACAGCCTGTTTCATATATATATATAATTTCTACTGCGATATAGGTATAGATATAATATACACCACATACACAGGAGCGTAGGAACTAAGGTGAATGCCCCCCCCCCCTATCCTCCTCAGTTCCTATGCCCCTGTGTATGTGGTGTGTATTATATCCAGATTAAATGACATGGAGACACACAAAAAATAGCAAAAGTAAACTTATTTATACATCTACTAGAGTACGCCTGCACTGCAGAGCAGTATGTCTTTCCTATGAAAGCTTTGACCCATTCTTTATCATATATATATATATATATATATATATATATATATATATATATATATATATAAAAGGGTTAATTATATTGGGTGAGAGAGACACTAAGAATTAAAACAAACAAATGTAAAAACATTTTTTTGAGGGGTACTACAGCAATGGGGTTCCCCAGAGCAGGTGTCTGGTGCATTCCTATCCTGGAAGTAAAGTTGAATTACCCCACAAAACCCCCCCACCCTCCAAAAAAAAATACGAGACACGTTACGACCCATTACGACCTCGCAAAAAACGTCCGCAACACGAGCACATCAAAACATGAAAAATCAAACAAATACACACAACAAATACATAAAAAGCTTACCTACATCAAGAGGGAGCCTCCAGGACCTCAAAAACTAAACTTACACCTCAATTTAACTGAAATTAAAGCAGTTTAGACACTAAAAAATTATCTAAATGAGAAAAAAATGAAAACGAGGCTACAGCAGTCTAAAGACGCAAAACACCACCAAAGACCTATGTATTTGCCGAGAAACACCTACGAGATTACAAAACAAGGACGCAACCCGTGCAACCCCAAAAACATTACAAACACAACAAATACAAACACATAAAAAGGTTACTCCCAGCAAGGGGGGGGCACCCAGGACCTCTGCAAGTGAAGTTACACCTCCATTTAAGCACAAATTTCTGAGTTTACAGACCCGAAAATCACCTAAGCGAGAGAAAAAATGGCCGCCGAACAAAACGAAAATTAGGCTAAAGGTCCCTAAAAACGCAAAACACTATCATAAACACGCAAAACACCACCAAACACCTACGAATATTCCGAAAAACTTGCACGACATAGAAAACTAATATTACGAAAAACTTGCACGACATAGAAAACGAACGACGCTACATCAGCCACATTATATACACCAAACACCCTTAGCTCACTTACAATTTCATTGCCGTCATTTTTTGACGGGCAATATTCTAGTCACATATATAGTTGTGAGCATGCGGGTTGTTGCTAACGCTGCAGGCTCGCCAAAGGCGCTCCTTGCCAGCAACTGCGGACCTTGCAAAATTTACGGACTTACGAGAAACAAATACGAGACGCAGAACATTACGACCTTGCAAAAATACGGTCTTACCGCCCGAAACCCGCGCACATGAAAACATTAAAAACACAATAAATTCAAACAACAAATACATAAAAAGCTTACCTACAGCAAGGGGGGCACCCAGAACCGTGAAAACTGAGGTAACACCTCAATTTCAATTGAAATACAAGAGTTTAGACACCCGAAAATCCCCTATGCGAGAGAAAAAATGGCCGACGAAAAAAACAAACACGAGGCTACAGGACTATAAAGACTGAAAACACCACCAAACACCTACGGATTTTCTGAAAAAGTCGTCCGAGATCCGAAAACAAGGTCGCAACCCGATCGACCCTAAAAACATTAGAAACACAATAAATACACACAACAAACACATACAAAGATCACCCACAGCAAGAAGGGGCATCCAGGACCTCTGCAAGTGAAGTTACACCCCCATTTAAGCCCAAATTACAGATCACCTAAGCGAGAGATAAAATGGCCACCGAACAAAACAAAAACGAGGCTAAAGGACCCTAAACATGCAAAACACCACAAAACACATAGCATTTTCCGAAAAAGCAGGACGAGATCCAAAAACAAGGGCGCAAAACCAGCCACAGCCGCATACCACATTAGCCGCCATTTTACAACACTAACTTACAGAAACCGGAAGTACACAGATACCCTAACTGCTTTTCCTCGAGCACGCACACTATTTACACTACACACATTGCTGACACTTACACAGCAGCTCCACAGCACTCCAAACACACATTGTATGCTGCAGCAACATGAAAACAGATTGCCAGCTCTTCAACACAATGCTTCCTGCCTATATTACTTCAAAATAGGTAAAGTATATTAATCTATTTATGTATTATTTATTTGATTATCATACACAAAGCAGCATTAGCCCACTTACAATTTCATTGCCGTCATTTTTTTCGCTAGTATATGTATATATATATATATATATATATATATATATATATATATATATATATAAATATATATATACAGAGAGAGAGAGAGAGAGATCTAATGTTGTACTAGTACATAACTAAGAATGTCACACAATTTAGTTCTAAACATGCTATAATTACATTTCTTACATAAAGTACATTTACACTTATCCTGCCAAATGCAAAATCTGGATCAACACTTTCTGAATTTGGACGCTGAAATATTGAGGCCATTTGAAACCCGGGAAAGCTAAATCTCGTATTGTTTTATGATTTCCACCATATATATATTCAGATTACCCCCCTTTACGGTGATCTCTTCACACGCGTTGCCATGGAAACAGCTAAACTAGACAACACAATCTAAGCTGTTAGACAACAGCAGACCCTTTTTAGCAAGTTGCCTGTGACATATGAATACAATCTCACATAAATGTGCATCTGTATTTCAAACACAATTAAATTCTCAATTAGCTAAACTGATTTATATCTGCATAAAGAACTCAAATTAAATAAAAAATATTGGTGCCTTATTTGCTTCCGATTGCCGTTTCTAACACATTTTATTGATGTTACAATATTTATAACAGCTTTTCGACCTGCTTAAAAACAATACAATATTTATAAAATACTTGCTATTCATGATTCTTGACTGACAATCGATGTATAATACATGATACTGTTTACAGCTTTCAACAATGTTATTTCATGATATCCTCTGTTTATCTCTGGGGCCGAAACCTTCACTTGTCCATCACCAAGATTCTAGAACTTTGTCTTCAAGATTTTTCGCTTTACACAGATAATTTATTAATGCACTAGAATGTAACTACTTAAAATATATTAGTTTTATAGCAATTTTATCTTTTTATAGTGTTCATTTTTCAGTTTTTCATCTTTTTATTGATTCTATGTTTCTAAGGATCATGTTTATTGCATGTAATTAATAACTAGAAATAAGCACTTACTTTTCTATGGTACGCTATAAAGAATATGGGGTACATTCATCAAGCAGGGATAAAAATAGGGATAAATTAGTTAAAGTTAAAGGACAACTGAGATCAATTATTTAAAATATACTATTTTAAAGACTTTAAAATATACATTTTTAGAATGGAGAAAAATTATAATGTCTAATAGATTCAATTACCGTATATACTAGAGTATAAGCCGACCCGTGTAAAAGCCAATGCACCTATTTTACCCCAAAACACTGGGGAAAATTAGTGACTTGAGTTTAAGCTGAGGGTGGGAAATGCGCTGCCCCCTGTGTCTCTCTTGTGCCCTCTGTGTCCCCCTCTTGTGTTCCCTCTGTGCCCCTTTCTTGTGTCCCCCCTCTCCCTCCCCTCTGTGCCCCTTTCTTGTGTTCCCCCTCTCCCTCCCTGTGATAACTCAAGTTGGCCACTAGTTGTGCCTACCAGGAGGGACTGGATTGCAGTAGCAGTCATCTTGCCATGGACTTGGACCAAGTTGATCTGTGGCATATTGAAGGCGCACCAAGTGCCTTTCTGAAAACTGATATACTTCCCAGCCAATGATGTCCAGGGGAGTAACAATTCTGGGCCTAGGAGACCCACTTGTTATTGTTATATTATGTTATGTGATTTAGGGGATGAAAACTGTTAGTAGGCCATGTAAGAGAGGTGTCACCTAGCATTACCGTTAATAAAGTATAGTTACACATAAAGCGGTTCTATGTTAGGTGCGCCTTTACGCATTGCCTCAACCAGGGGTTCACGGGGTTTTACATGTTCTATAGTATTATATTGTATTGAATTGTAGAGTGGCATGGCTGGTGAGTGATGGGAACATATATGAAAATGAGTAAGGAATGTTTCTTAGGCTAAATACCATCCCCCATGTGTGAGCAATAAGCCAGGAGCTTGCCCATATGGTCCTGAAGGTAAACACTTGAAATGATAGTAGTCAGGAACAATAGGGTCCCTTACAGACACTGAGGCACCATAACCCCAGGGGGTCTACAGGGATTCCCACTCAGAGAATCAGGGCAAAGTCCAGAGGGCAGGGAGATGTCTCTCTCTTGGGAGCTAGAGCCAAATGAATTAGTTAGCCCCACCTAGTGGGTGGACCTGGGGAGGAGTCTCATGGTTCCCACGTAGGGACCCTGCATGATTGGCCAGAAGTTATTTGGGGCTGGCTAAGGGTAGCCACTCCCCCTATCCTTGAGTGCTGTGTTTAAATATGTTGTTCCAAAATAAAACGTTGTTCATAATTTTCATCAAGACGTGGCGTGTAGATGTATTATTTACCCGGGGACATATGCTTGCAGTAAGATTCATCAGACTTACTGTCAATATTGCTCAGTCTCACCCAAGGCTGAGACATGATGTTTCTGTAATCAAAGCTACCTAGGTCCAGAGTCACCCAAATCCGGTCAACAGACCCCAGCCAGAGAGTGGGTCGTGATAACTGGTGGCAGTGGTGGGATACTTTAGAGGAAAGGACTGAGGATGGAACAGCATTATGAAGACATGTCCTCAGCAGAACTGAGAAAGGCGCAGAAACTAAAAGGAATTTCCCGGAAGAAAAGGGACCAACCAGCAGATGTGATAGCAGCCTTGAGAAGGTATGATGCAGAACCGCTGGAACAAGAGGAGTCGGGTGAGGGGATAAGCACACTACCAAGGACCCCAAGATCTCAGCAGCAAGAAGGACAGCCAGATGATATCCTAAAAGAGGCAAGACGCAGGTTCAGTGAAGCCAGGGAGTTTTGCCCCAGGGAGATAACGCTGGAAGAGGCAATTATAGGACTGAACCTAATAAAGCAGCAAATACAGGAAGAACGTATAGGGGTGAGTGTCCAAGCTCAGCAAAGGCTTGGGGTCAAGCCTGCAGAGATGCCAGTAAGAGTCAAACTGGCATATCAGAATTTTAAACAGTTCCAGGATGATAAAGACATCATTGACAGATTTATCCAAGAGTTTGAGCAACAATGTAAGGTACAGGACATACCTCCTGAAGAATGGGCCAAGTTACTATTGACTAAGTTGACTGGAAAGGCCAGCGCAGCCTGTCGGGCCCTTCCTCCACATCTAGCCATGGATTACAACCATTTATGTACAGTGTTATTGGGCAGATATGCCGTAACCCCTGCAACTTTTTTGGCCAGATTTAGAGGCACTACCAAGGGGCCAGAGGACACTCATGTTGAGGTAATGTGTAAACTAAGGCGTGCCTGCACTCAGTGGTGGTCTACACAAGGGGCCACCACAGCAGAACAAATTTTGGAGGTGGTGGTAATGGAGCAATGTTTGCAACTTTGCGCACCAGAATTGAGGGATTGGCTGCAGGATCAGAAGCCAGTAGATGGGGACCAGGCAGCTAGCCTGGCCGACCATTTTGTTAGTACCAGAACTAAGAGAGTTCCCCAGATTACCAACTCTAATGGGCATACAGACCGGGGCTCAAGAGACTTGGGGACAACACAACAGGCCCCTATTGCACGCAATGCGCCTAGCCATGTGCCCTGAGCGCAGCCTCAGAACGCATATGGACAGCGGGGTATCAAGTCAGGACCCGTTCCCAGAGCACACTCAGAGCCCATATTTCCCAAAAGAGAGTGCTTCAAGTGCAACCAGCAGGGCCACATAGCAAGAGATTGTCCTCAGCTTCAGAGGCATCAGAGAGGACAGCCTGCAGTGAATTATCTGGGGGAATGGGATGCTGGAGCAGGACCTCCCAATGCAGCTCCCTGGGAGCCAGAAGCAGAGGGATGGTGCCATGGGATCCACATGGTGAGGAGAGCACAGAAGGACTCCGGGGAACAGCATAGACAACCAGTCTGTGTGCGGGGTCACAGGGCTGTGGGTTAACGTGACTCAGGATCCGCAGTCACTGTAGTTCTACCTAAGTGGGTGTGCACCTTAGACTGCATACAGAGGCAAATGTGGGTTATGTTTGCTGGGGGGAAACAATTTTCCATTCCCATGGCTCGCATTCAATTGGACTGGGGCACTGGAAGTAAATCTACAGAGGTAGGAGTTATGGATAACCTGCCTGCGGATGTTTTGCTAGGGAACGATTTGGGTCACATGGTTTGCCAGTATGTACAGCCCTTAACAAGAGCTCAAACCAGAGCCAATGGATGCAGGATGAACCAGGACCCGACGGAATACCCAGAACCCAGGGTAAGTGACTTGCTGGCTACGACATTGACCTTAGGCTGGGCAAAGGGGGAAGAACTTAGAATAGCATTGCAGGAAGATGAAACTTTAGAAGGGGTAAGGGACAGGGCCGCCCAGGGCAAATCAGTGGATGATCTAGATAGTTTTGTATGGGAACAGGGGTTGTTGTACAGAATCAAGGTGCCTGGGAAGGATGAGGTAGAAAGGGAACCACGAAAGCAGTTAGTGGTCCCACAACAGTATAGAGGCAAGGTATTACAAATAGCCCATGAGATTCCTCTGGGAGGGCATTTGGGGCAGAAGAAAACTCTGTGTAGGGTAGTAGAGGTATTTTTTGGCCAGGATTAAATCAGGATGTAAAAGAGTACTGTCGATCCTGTGATGCATGCCAAAGGACCCAGCCATTTAAAAAAAATAGCAGAGGTCCCCTACAGTGACTCCCTGTGATGGAGATACCATTTCAAAGGGTAGCCATAGACATTGTTGGGCCACTAACTAGGGTTAGCAAGACAGGCAAGAAATTTATTCTCACCATGGTAGATTATGCCACCAGGTATCCTGAGGCGGTGGTTTTATCCAGTATCTCAGCTCCTAAGGTGGCAGGGGCATTAATGACTATCTTTACAAGGACAGGGTTTCCTCAGGAAATTTTGTCTGACCGAGGGCCACAATTTATGGCCAAAGTGACCTAACAGTTATGGTCCATGTGTGGCATAAGACACATTACAGCTTCCCCCTACCATCCCCAAACCAATGGCCTCTGTGAGCGCTTCAATGGGACACTCAAACACATGATCTGCACTTTTACTGATCAGGAGCCAGACTGGAAACAATTGTTGCCTTCTCTGCTCTGTGCCTACCGAGAGGTACCTCAGGAATCTACAGGGTATTCCCCTTTTGAACTTCTATATGTTAGGCATGTGAGAGGACCCTTGAGCGTGATCAGGGAGACGTGGGAAGGGGAGTATAGTCACCACCCTGTACCAGTGGCTACCTATGTATTAGCTTTCAGGGAAAATATGGCTAGGTTGGCTGGAATTGTGAGGAGCAATATGCGTAAAGCGCAAGAGAGAGATAGGAGATACTACAAGGCAGGAACCAGTGACAGGGAACTGGAGGAGGGGATGGAGGTGCTCATGTTGGAACCTCAGCCCCAGGATAAGTTACAGTTTTTGTGGAAGGGACCTTATACAATTAGCAAAAAACTGGGCGACAAGTCATATGTGGTAATGGTAAATCCAGAGAGATTGGTTACCTGGGGGGCCCACATTAATCGCTTAAAAGCATATGTAAAGCGAGCAGCTCATATGTTAGCCATTTGCAGGGCCACAGAGGATGACCCAGAGGAAGGGCAGATACAAGACATGTTGCAAAAGGCAGAGCAGAAAACGCTAGAAGAAGGCCTTCACCAGACCAAAAACCTAAGTACAGAGCAGCAGGAGCAGCTTTTATGCAAACTAACACCCTTCAAACCCTTATTTACTACTGACCCTGGGTGTACCCCCTTGCAGCTTGTGTAGTGGTGACAGGGGAATGTGCCCCATTAAAACAACAACCATACCGAGTCCCTGAGGCTGTTAGGGCAAGCATACAAGCAGAATTACGGAAGATGTTACAATTAGGGGCTATTGAAGAATCCAGTAGTCCATGGGCATCTCCTGTCGTATTGGTACCCAAAAAAGACGGAACAACTTGCTTCTGCGTGGATTATCGTAGGCTGAATGATAAAACAAAAACAGATGCCTACCCGGTTGCACGCATGGACGAGTTGTTGGACCGGTTAGGTACTGCCAAGTATTTAACCACGCTGGATCTCTCCAAGGGATATTGGCAGATCCCTTTGGAAGAGTCAGCTAGGGAGAAGTCCGCATTTGTCACCCCCTTTGGACTATACCAATTTAAGGTAATGCCTTTTGGGATGAAAAATTCCCCTTCTACCTTCCAGCGACTGGTAGACAAATTGTTACATGGGCACCAGGAGTATGCTCAGGCTTACTTGGACGATATAGCCATCTTTCGTCAGACCAGGGAGGAGCATATAGAACATATTGCTAGAATTATGCAGGCCATTAAGCAAGCCAAGTTGACCATAAGACCAGATAAGTGCCAGTATGCAAAGGCAGAGGTGCAGTACTTGGGTCACTGGATAGGTAGTGGGAAGTTAAGGCCAGAACCAGCCAAAGTAGAGGGTATTGCAGCTTGGCCTATCCCTAAGACTAAAAAGCAGGTACTAGCTTTCTTGAGCATCACTGGGTATTACCGCAAGTTCATTCCTGATTTCAGCACTACAGCCAAGCCACTGACCGATTTGACCAAAAAGAAATTGCCCAGGGAAGTGACATGGACTGCTGCTTGTCAAACTGCATTCCAGAACCTCAAGGAAGCTCTGACTTGTTCCCCAGTATTGGCTGCCCCGGACTTTAAACGACCCTTTATGGTCCAGACAGATGCCTCCATGTATGGCATAGGGGCTGTGCTAAGCCAGACAGGTGATCAAGGAGTGGAGCATCCTGTTGCGTATTTGAGCAGGAAATTGTTGCAGCGTGAAACGGCCTATGCTACTGTGGAGAAAGAATGTTTGGCCATAGTGTGGGCTTTGCGCAAACTTCAACATTATTTATATGAACGACCATTCACTGTGACCACCGACCAAAACCCCTTGTGCTGGCTGTCTAAGGAAGCCGGAGAAAATGGACGTTTGCTAAGATGGAGCCTGGCACTACAGACATTCAGTTTCCAAACACAGCACCGTAGGGGTAAGCTCCATCAAAATGCAGATGGATTATCACGCCAACTGGAGCTATGAGAATCAGCGTAGCTGAGAAAATCTTGGACCCTTGATGTTCTCAGGCTAAACTTGGGGGGTCAGTTGTCATAACTCAAGTTGTTCACTAGTTGTGCCTACCAGGAGGGACTGGATTGCAGTAGCAGTCATCTTGCCTTGGACTTGGACCAAGTTGATCTGTGGCATATTGAAGGCGCACCAAGTGCCTTTCTGAAAACTGATATACTTCCCAGCCAATGATGTCCAAGGGAGTAACAATTCTGGGCCTAGGAGACCCACTTGTTATTGTTATATTATGTTATGTGATTTAGGGGATGAAAACTGTTAGTAGGCCATGTAAGAGAGGTGTCACCTAGCATTACCGTTAATAAAGTATAGTTACACATAAAGTGGTTCTATGTTAGGTGCGCCTTTACGCATTGCCTCAACCAGGGGTTCACGGGGTGTTACATGTTCTATAGTATTATATTGTATTGAATTGTAGAGTGGCATGGCTGGTGAGTGATGGGAACATATATGAAAATGAGTAAGAAATGTTTCTTAGGCTAAATACCATCCCCCATGTGTGAGCAATAAGCCAGGAGCTTGCCCATATGGTCCTGAAGGTAAACACTTGAAATGATAGTAGTCAGGAACAATAGGGTCCCTTACAGACACTGAGGCACCATAACCCCAGGGGGTCTACAGGGATTCCCACTCAGAGAATCAGGGCAAAGTCCAGAGGGCAGGGAGATGTCTCTCTCTTGGGAGCTAGAGCCAAATGAATTAGTTAGCCCCACCTATTGGGTGGACCTGGGGAGGAGTCTCATGGTTCCCACGTAGGGACCCTGCATGATTGGCCAGAGGTTATTTGGGGCTGGCTAAGGGTAGCCACTCCCCCTATCCTTGAGTGCTGTGTTTAAATATGTTGTTCCAAAATAAAACGTTGTTCATAATTTTCATCAAGACGTGGCGTGTAGATGTATTATTTACCCGGGGACATATGCTTGCAGTAAGATTCATCAGACTTACTATCAATATTGCTCAGTCTAACCCAAGGCTGAGACATGATGTTCCTGTAATCAAAGCTACCTAGGTCCAGAGTCACCCAAATCCGGTCAACAGACCCCAGCCAGAGAGTGGGTCGTGATACTCCCCTGTGTCTCTTCCCCCCTCTCCCTGCCCTATGTCTCATTCCCTCCCTCTCGTGTCTCTTTCTTTCCGTCCCCCTCCCTTATCATCCTCCCTTTTCACCCTCCCTCCTTATACTCCTTCCTCATCACTTCCCCCATCTCCAATTACCCTCTCTCACTTTCCCCTCACTTACCACCCCTCTCCTTTTCCCCTCACTTACCTTCATCATCTGCTCCTCTGCGCATTTTCTGGCTTTGTCGGGACCCGGCATATGCTAATGACATGACATCACATGCACGTCACGTCATTAGCATATGCCGGGTCCCAACTCATCCTCCTCATCCTCCCTCCTCATCCTCCCTTCTAATTCTCCCTTCTAATCACTTCCCCCCTCTCCCTTTCCCCTAAAGGGGAAAGGGAGAGGGGGAGGTAAGTGAGGGGAAAGGAAGGGGGGGAAGTGATTAGAAGTGATGAGGGGAAAGGTGGGGTAAGTGAGGGGAAAGGGAGAGGGGGGAATGAGATACGAGGGAGAGTGAGGGAAGGAGAAACAGGGGAGGGAGGGGGAGGGAAAGAGACACAGGGGAGGGAGAGGGGGGGGAAAGACACAGGGGAGAGGGGGGAGAGACACATGGGAGGGGGGAGAAACAGGGGTGGGAGAGAGCAGCACGAGCAGGGTGACTGGAATATAAGCCGAGGAGGGCTTTTTTAGCCTTAAAAAAAGGCCTGAAAAAACTTGGCTTATACTGAAATATATAAGGTACTTGCATTTCTCATGTTGTGGGATCTACTGTTTTGGTTTCTGGTAATTTTCGTGACATGGGATTGATTGAATAGAAAGTTTCTATTTACTCAATGTTAATTTGGTATGTACAGCTGCCAGATCTTTCAGTACTGTCAGAAAGCTAATTAACTTAAGTACACACCATCCTGAGAGAGCAACAGACAGAACTAGCTGATAAAAATGTGCCCGTTATGAACTGTTAACATTTATCCCCATTTGCTCCCAACATAGGAGGTGGAGATATTGTAAGCTGTAACTTGGCTTAACGTATTCTTTTTTATCTTTGTATATATATATATATATATATATATATATATATATATATATATATATGCATATGTATGTATATATATATATATATATATATATATATATATATATATATATATATATATATGTATATGTACAGTGGATATAAAAAGTCTACACACCCCTGTTAAAATGTCAGGTTTCTGTGCTGTAAAAAAATGAGACAAAGATAAATCATTTCAGAACTTTTTCCACCTTTAATGTGACCTATAAACTGTACAACTCAATTGAAAAACAAACTGAAATCTTTTAGGCAGAGGGAAGAAAAAATATAAAAATAAAATAATATGGTTGCATAAGTATGCACACCCTTAAACTAATACTTTGTTGAAGCACCTTTTGATTTTATTACAGCACTCAGTCTTTTTGGGTATGAGTCTATCAGCATGGCACATTTTTTGTTTGCAAAAACACTCCAAATCTGTCAGATTGCGAGGGCATCTCCTGTGCACAGCCCTCTTCAGATCACCCCACAGATTTTCAATCGGATTCAGGTCTCGGCTCTGGCATGCCATTCCAAAACTTTAATCTTCTTCTGGTGAAACCATTCCTTTGTTGATTTAGATGTATGCTTTGGGTAGTTGTCATGCTGAAAGATGAAGATCCTCTTCATGTTCAGCTTTCTAGCAGAAGCCTGAAGGTTTTATGCCAATATTGACTGGTATTTGGAAATGTTCATCATTCCCTCTATCTTAACTAAGGCCACAGTACCATCTGAAGAAAAACAGCCCCAAAGCATGATACTGCCACCACCAGGCTTCACTATGGGTATGGTGTTCTTTTGGTGATGTGCAGTGTTGTTTTTGCGCCAAACATATCTTTTGGAATTATGGCCAAAAAGTTCAACCTTGGTTTCATCAGACCATAACACCTTTTCCCACATGCTTTTGGGAGACTTCAGATGTGTTTTTGCAAGATGTAGCCTGGCTTGGATGTTTTTCTTTGTAAGAAAAGGCTTTTGTCGTGCCACTCTACCCCATAGCCCAGATATATGAAGAATACGGGAGATTGTTGTCACATGTACCACACAGCCAGTACTTGCCAGATATTCCTGCAGCTCCTTTAATGTTGCTGTAGGCCTCTTGTTAGCCTCCCAGACCAGTTTTCTTCTCGTCTTTTCATCAATTTTGGAGGGAGCTCCAGTTCTTGGTAATGTCACTGTTGTGCCATATTTTCTCCACTTGATGATGACTGTCTTCACTGTGTTCCATGGTATATCTAGTGCCTTGGAAATTATTTTGTACCCTTCTCCTGACTGATACCTTTTAACAATGCGATCCCTCTGATGCTTTGGAAGCTCTCTGTGGACCATGGCTTTTGCAGTGGGATGCGACTAAGAAAATGTCAGGAAAGACCAACTAGAGCAGCTGAACTTTATTTGGGGTTAATCAGAGGCACTTTAAATGATGGCAGGTGTATGCTGACTCCTATTTAACATGATTTGGAATGTGATTGCTTAATTCTGAACACAGCTACATCCCCAGTTATAAAAGGGTGTGCAGACTTATTGTGTGTGTGTGTATTTATTTGTACAAATATTGGCACATATATGTATATGTATATACAGTATATATATATATATATATATATATATATATATATACAGTATATATATCATACAGGTTAAAAGTGGGTCAGAAGCAGATTTGAATAAAGAGAAGAAGCTCACCTAATCTGCCCATTGTACCATTGTAAAGAGACTTTTTGAGAATACTGAGAAAAGCCTTATGCCTATTCCGGGCATGCTTAAGTTCCTTTACTAGGGTTTTCCCTACAGCTTCCAGTGGAAGGCGATTCCACTTAACTACTATCCTTTAACTACTATCCTTATGTATTACTCCTAAATATTCAACCTGCCAACTTTTAAATAATTACCTCTTGGTTTAGGGTAAGTGAAGTTAGTTTTTTTGAAGGACAACTATAGGGTTGTGTTCATAGTATTCTCTTTTGAAGAATTTTACTTAATGAGTAAATGTTTTGGGAATTTTTGAAAAAAGAAACACAGTCTTTAGTTTTTAGCTATTATAATCAAGTTGGCGATAATCGGGTCGGATTTCCTTTTTTCCTAAAAAATATTAGCCAAAAAAATTCAAGAGATAAAATCTCTTTTGTTGCAAGAAAAAACAACGATAATAATTTAAAATTCAAAAATAGGTTGAAATAGAACAGAATTCCCTTTCCCTTTAAGCATTGCTCTAGAAGTCCAATGTGGAAATGTGGAAACCCCCTAACACACAATGCTTATGGCTAACGTAATGGACTGGATAATGGGGTGGAAAATGGTGTGTGTGTTTGTTGTTATCACTGGAGGGAGAGTTCGGGGAGGAGGGAACACAAAGAAGTCCAGAGCCTTCGTTTGATAATACAATAAGATTTAAATTTACACTACACTCCTTATTCCTCATTGGCCCAGAAGCAGGATGTTGCATAAAAAGTTGCAAACATAACTCTCCAGAGATTTAAATGCCCCTCTCCCAAGCAATTTTCACAAGTTTATCCCTCCAAGGACCTGAAATACTTTGTGATGTTTGCTCCCAAGGCCTGTATTTGAAGCTTTATAACATCAAAAGTTATGTTACTGACTTGGAGACTCATTCAATTGCAAGCCCCCGTCTCTTGGTATATAGGCCGTATGTCTGGGGGCTTGCCGCTACAATTATGGAGCGATTCAATTGAACAAGCCCGCAACTTACAGGCCGAAAGCCGAAACCATAAACCATGCAATTGTATGTATCATTTCAGAGCGTGAACATGATCAATTAAGCAAGGCCTTAACTACCCATTTAGAAACAGCCAATAGAAAATGAGACCGTCATCATTACGGCAGTATAAGATGGAGGTTACAAGTCAATCAATTAGCGTTTAGAGGTCCGATACGCCATCAAACTCGCAGACCCGCAAAATACTAAATAATAAAAATGAATGCCAATACTGTTCGAGTTCATATGGGTGGCCTGATATGTATTAACTCATTGATTCCTGAGATTGATATAACCCGGAAATTAAACATAAAAATAATAAATTTTTTATTGCGGATTTGCGAGCTTGAGACTGCTGTGCAATTAATTATAATATCCTTCATCGCTTTCCCCGTCATTTAAAGTGCAGTATTGATTTTTTTTTTTGCATTTACAGTGCTACAGTCTTTAACCCCTTTCCGTTCCCATCTTATACCCGTAGGATTTTCTTCTACATTTGCCGTTTACGGGTGTGAAAACATTTGCGGGCTTGGGGAATTGTAGCAATTGAATAGCGATTTGCGATTGTAACTCTTGCGGACATGAAGTTATGGTTGTAACAACCACAGGAATTTTCAGCTTGTAACCCGTAGACCATTTAAGGATTGCAAAAAGACACCAATTGGAAAGCAAATTTGTTTACGGGCTCCAGCAACTTACAATTTCTCAATTGAATTAGGCCATTAATGTTTACCTAACAGTGATAAAGAGAAAGAAAATGGTGCACTGACAGTAGGTAAACAATTGGGATAGGTGATAAAACAGTTTTTCCCTTTAAAACTGCAGAAAAAAACCTTTTAAAAGCATCCATAAAAAATTCTGACTTTTTATCATGTTTAAAAATAATATTTATTAATATGTTTAAAAAGTAGAGATAATAGGGCCATTTCATAAGTTATTATGTGGAGCCTACTTATCGAACTGGGTAAAAACACATGCAATGAATTTCAATAGAAGTGAACAAATAATATACTGTAGACATTTCCAGATCTGAATGGATGTGGCTGATCTAATGCAGTTCAAGTGGAAAATTTGACTATTTCAAATTGTACTTCCTAGGGATGCCTAACAGGCCAAGTGTATTGTTGCAAAAGCACAAGTGGTATTAGTCTGCAAGTTAGTCATCTTGATTGGCCAGCATGCTCAAGTGCAGGCATTGTAACCTTGGTTTAGAGTCTAGAGTTTATTTTTCTGTATTTATAAATACAGTAGTTCTGTGATATTCTAAAAAATATATTAACTGCATTAATATAAAGTAATATTTTGCATAGCAATTACACCCACTGTGGTGCATAGCTCTCCCAGATAAGAGGATTTCAGAAGGGTATGTTAAGGACATTTCCTGTAGAAAAACTGTCAGAAAATATTTTTTTTACTCATTCTTAATACTTTCGAAACATTTCTCTAAAAATTATCAGAACAAACATTCATGGCTCATAAAAACTGCAGATACTGCAGCAAGCAATGCATTCCCAAACAATAACAGGCACTTAGCAGCAGCAATCACATTTGTATGCACTTACCGAACTAGTCACAGGCACAGGCGTAGGAAGGGTGGAGAGTTGGGTGCGGACCGCCAAGGGCGCAACCTCCTTGGGGTGGCACAAGCTGTGCGGTGCGGCCTTGTGTGCATGCGTGTGTGTGTCTGTCTGTGTGTGTGCTTGTGTGTCTGTGTGTATCTGTGCTAGTGCGTGTGTTAGTGAGTTCTTGTGTCTGTGTCAGTGTGTGCCTTTGTGTGTGTGTGCGAGTGTGTGTGTAAGTCTGTGAGTGGGTGTCTGTGATTGTGTGTTTCTGTGAGTGTGTGTGTCTGTGAGTAAGTGTGTGAATGAGTGTGAGTGTGTGTGTGAGTGTGTAAGTATGTGAGTGTTTCTGAGTGTGTGTCTGAGTGAGTGTGTGTCTAAGTGTGTGTGTGTGTCTGTGAGTAAGTGTCTGTTATTAAGTGTGTGAATGCGTGTGAGAGTGTGTGTCTGTGTGAGTGAGTGTCTGTGTGAGTGAGTGTAAGTCTGTGAGTGAGTGTCTGTGAGTAAGTGTGTGAATGAGTGTGAGAGTGTGTGTGTGTGTGAGTGAGTGTGTGTAAGTATGTGTGTGTGAGTGTGTGTCTGTGAGTGTGTCTGTCTGAGATTGGGTGAGTGTGTGTGTGTGTCTGAGAGTGAGTGAGTGTGTCTGTGAGTGTGTTTGTGAGTGTTAGTGAGTGTGTGTCTGAGTGTGAGTGGGTATGTCTGTGTGAGTGCCTGTGTGTCTGTCTGTGATTGTGTGTGTCTGAGTGTGAGTGAGTTAGTGTGTGTCTATGAGTGTGTATGTCAGTGTGTGTCTGGGAGTGAGTGTGTCTGAGTGATTCTGATGTCTGTGATTGTGTCTGTGAGTGAGTGTCTGTGAGAAAGTGTGTGAGTGAGTATGAGTGTGTGTAAGTCTGTGAGACAGTATGTGTCTGTGAGTGTGTGTGCATGTGTCTGTGTTTGCAGGTGTGTTTGTTAGTGCATGTGTCTGTGAGTGCCTGTGTCTGGGTCAGTGTGTGCCTCTGTGTATGTGTGAGTGTGTGTGTAAGTCAGTGGTAAGTGTGTGTGTGCATCTATGAGCGAGTCTGTGTGAGTGTGTGTCTGTGAGTGAATGAGTTTGTGAGTGAATATCTGTGGGAGTGAGTGTGTGAAAGTCTGTAAATGAGTGTATGCGTAAGTGTGAATAAGTGTGAGTGAGTATGTGTGTGAGTATGTGTGTATCTGTGAGTGTGAGTGAGTGTGTGTCTGTGAGTGTATTTGTCTGAGAGTGAGTGTGTGTCTGTGATTATGTGTGTCTGAGAGTGAATGTGTGTATGTTAGGTTGTCTGAGTGTGTGTCTGTGAGTGTCTGTGAGATAGTGTGTGAATGTGTGTGAGTGTGTATCTGTGAGTGTGTGTCTGTGTGTGTGTCTGTGTTAGTGCGTGTGATTTTAGAGAACTAGGGAATAAGCTTAAGGCAAGGACCTCCAAGGTAGTATTTTCAGAGATACTGCCAGTGCCATGTGCTAGCCCAGGGAGACAGATGGAGCTTAGGGAGGTTGATGCGTGGCTAAATAAGTGGTAAACTAAGGAGGGGGTTGTTTTTTTAGAGAACTGGGCTAACTTCTTACTTGGGTACAATCTAAATAGCAGGGATGGATTGCACCTTAATGGCGAGGGAGCTGCTAAGCTAGGGGAAAGGATGGTAGAATGGCTAAGGGATTTTTTAAACAAATAGGTTGAGGGAGGGATTAGATAGAAGTAATGGGTAGTAAGTGTAGAGGGGGTAAGGAATGAATTAACTAGTCATGTGGGAGGAGATGGGGGAGGGTTAGTAAAGTCAATAGGGAGGTACTGCTAAGTAACTCAAGTATAGTGGCAGGCACTCCAGAAGTACATAATCACAACCAGAAGCTTGCCAGGAACAATGGGAGAGTTAGAATTATTATCAGTAAATGAGAAATGGGATTTAATATGCATTACTAAAACATGGTGGGATGATTCTGATTACTGGACTGTTAATCCGGATGATTATAACCTATTTAGGAAAGATAGGAGCAATGGTAAAAGGGAAGGAGGTATTTGTCTGTATGTTAAGCCTGAATTTAAGCCTATAGTCAATAAAGATATTTATGCTGGAACTAGCGGTAATATTGAATGTTTGTGGGTAGAGTTAAATAGTGGAGCAGGATATTCCAAAAGAATATTAGTAGGAGTATGCTATAAACCCCCAAATATAATTGAAAGTGAGGAAATGCAATTATGATTACAGATTGTAAATGCAGCTAAGCATGGTCAAGTTCTAATAATGGGAGATGTTAACTACCCTGAAATAAACTGGATAAATGAGACTAGCAGCACAGGTAAAGGAAGCAGGTTCTTGAGTACACTCAGAGGTCATTATTTGGCCCGAGTTATATAAGAGCCTACTAGAAATTAGGCTATCTTTGACTTAGTAATCACAAATAATATTTATATGGTATCAAATGTTGGAATAGGGCAACCTTTGGGAAACACAGTCTCATTTGAGATTGAATTAAAATACAAAATTTTAAGGGGCCAACAAAAACTCTTAATTTTAAAAGGGCAGATTTTAACGGTCTAAGGGCAGCAATACAAAGTATAGACTGGGATAGAGAACTCACAGGTAAAAATACTGAACATAAATGGACAATATTTAAATCTGTACTAAATATACATACTTATCATCATATACCAAGTGGGAATAAAAGTAAAAGGAGTAAATTATATCCAACATGGTTTAACATTGATTTAAAGATCAAGATACAAAGTAAAAAAACAAGCATTTAAATAATACAAACAAGAGGGGACAGAGACTGCTTTATGGGATTACAAGGAAATCAATAAGGCTTGCAAAAGAGCTATTAGACTGGCTAAAATAGAAAATGAAAAATTAGTTGCAAAGGAGAGTAAGGCTAACCCTAAAATATTTTTTAAGTATATTAATGGGAAGAAGGCCATGAAGGAAGCTATAGGAACATTACAATGTGACACAGGCTGTCTGATAATTAGTGACCAGGAAAAGGCAGATGAGCTAAATAGGTTATTTTTGTCGGTATAGACAAGGGAGGTACCAGTGGTTGGGTCACTGCAACATAATGGGGCTACACTACCATCACTAAATAATTTGTTAATGCAGGAAAAAATCCAAAAGAGGTTGGAAAAGATAAATGTTAATAAAGCTCCAAGTCCTGATGGAATACATCCATGGGTACTGAGGGAGCTGGGTTCTGTAATAGCCAAATTATTATATCTAATTTTTCAAGATTCACGCAACACAGGGTTTCTACTAGATGACTGGAGAAAAGCAGAGATGATACCTATATTTAAGAATGGAGAGTGAGGAAATCTGGGTAATTATAGACCTGTAAGCCTCACTTCTGTAGTGGAAAAGCTTTTAGAAGTGTTAATAAGGGATACAATACAAGAATATATCTATTCAAACAGGATTATAAGTAGGAGCCAACATGGATTTATGAGGGATAGGGCATGTGAAACAAATCTAATTAGGCCCTCATTCTATTATCGTCTGTAGGAGATGCGTGGCCTCAAGGACCGGCCGCAAGCTACGTCCATATTATATTCCCTTGTGGCCAAGGGCTCTGGCCGGCTTCAGGCCGGCGCCCTGTTATCCCCTTAGCCTTTGATCTTACGGGGCTGCAAAAGTTTTGGCCGCAAGAAAGACAAGGTTGCTATTCAAATGCTACCTGAACCCTTTTGTCAAAGCCGTAATTAGCTAAAACAGAGCCGCAGCTTACTTACACCAAAAAGGTCCCGCAAGGTTCTTACTTTACTTACAAATCGTAGCACCAATTAAGCACATAAAAAAGCCATCCTGTACTTTGATGAGACGTGAAAGTAATTGTAGGTGTTAGATTCATAGCAAAACATTCCCCAACGCTCAAATCTGAAAATCATTTTTATTGTAATTCATGTTCAATTTCCGTGTCCAGAGTCTGACGAGCTTGGAGCACATCAGACCCGTAATGGCTGAGGGATTAGCCTCCGTCAAGTCCGTAAATGGGTAAAATAGACCCACAGGTCGCAAAGGGCTTACTTACAAATCATAGCACTAATTAAGCAAATAGAAAAGCCATCCTGTACTTTTATTAAAAGTGAAAGTGATGTTTGATCTTAGAATTAATAGCTTAACACTCCCCTACTCTTAAATCTGCAAATAAAGAAATGTAATTTCATGTTAAATCTTCGTGTTCTATCTATCATGCAAGCCCGCACGGGCTTGAATAACAAGCTATGGGCTTGGATGATACTCACCCTCCAAGCCTGCGCGTGCTTGAATAATGAACTACGGGCTTGGAGGACATTCACCCTCCAAACCCGCACAAACTTGAATAATGAGCTACGGGCTTGATCATTGAAGCCTGTGGGACTTGGACAGATTTTAAACCTTATAATTTGGCGATGTGCAAGGTCGAGAATGTTTTGCTATTAATCCTCATGTCCCCCATTGTGGTCCCCATCATTTACAGTGCTTTGCAGTGCTGGATTGAATTTATATTGGCTTCTACAATGCTTTGAGTTTGCGTCCTTCAACCTCCCAACCCTACAGGTTTTAACAACGACGAGCCCGCGGGGCTGGGGACGGAAAACAAACCGGTAATGAAATATTGGATTTGGGCGATGTGCAAGCTTGAGAATGTGTTGCTATTAATCCTCATGTCCCCTTTAATGTTGCCTATCATTTACAGTGCTTTACAGTCCTATCTTGAAATCATATTTGCATTTAAAGTTTATCGACTTAGCGGCCTTGAAACACGGGAAATGCTTGTGGACGATTGCATAATTTGCAGCTGGCCGTAAGGGGTCCTCCTTGCTGTGCCGTCCATTTAAATAGCGCTACACAGGAACGTAAGATGGCTGCAAGGAATCGCAGCGTTGAGGCCATTTTTCTGCCGTTAATAGAATGAGGCCCTTAGTTTCTATGAAGAGGTTGGTAGGAACTTGCATCAAGGCAACTCAGT
Organism: Discoglossus pictus; assembly: GCA_027410445.1. NCBI lineage: Eukaryota > Metazoa > Chordata > Amphibia > Anura > Alytidae > Discoglossus > Discoglossus pictus. The sequence goes on from CM050168.1 coordinate 81,085,841, forward strand.
GGATGTAGTCTTTTTAGATTTTGCAAAGGCTTTTGATACAGTGCCACATGGGAGACTATTGTGCAAACTAAGGGATACAGGAATTGCAGTAAATATCTGCTCTTGGACCGAGAGCTGGCTAAAAAACAGGAAGCAAAGGGTTGTTGTAAATGGAACATACTCAGATTGGACTAATGTGGTAAGTGGGGTTCCTCAGGGCTCAGTATTAGGTCCTCTCCTTTTTAACATATTTATTAATGACTTAGAGGTGGGACTGGAAAGCAGTGTCTCAATTTTTGCTGATGACACGAAATTGTGCAAGGTAATTAAATCAGAAAATGAAGTACTTTCCCTCCAAATGGATTTGCATAAATTAGAGAAATGGGCAATTAAATGGCAAATGACATTTATTATGAATAAATGTAAGATGATGCATCTGGGAAGGAAAAATAACCATGCATTTTATAAACTTAATGAAACAAATCTAGGGGTATCAGATATTGAAAGGGATTTTGGAGTTCTTGTGGACAACCACCTACATAGCAGTTCTCAATGCCAAGCAGCAGCTGCAAAGGCAAATATACTATTAGCATGTATTAAGAAGGGTATAGAAGCAAGGGAAACAAATATAATTTTACCACTATACAAATCCTTAGTGCGCCCTCATTTGGAATAAGGAGTACAGTTTTGGGCACCACTTCATAAAAAGGACATTTTAGAACTGGAAAAATTACAGAGAAGGACCACAAAACTAATAAGGGAAATAGAGGGGCTAAGTTATAAAGAAAGACTAACCAAATTAAACTTATTTTCTATAGAAAAAAGGAGACTAAGAGGGGATATGAGTAAGTCTTTGAATGAGTGTCTGTATGAGTGAGTGTGTGTAAGTCTGCGTGTGTCTGTGTGTCTGAGTGTGTGTGTCTATGAGTGTGTCTGTGAGAAAGTGTGTGAATGAGTGTGAGTGTAAGGGGGGGGGATAAACTCTGGGGTAGCCCCAGGCAGCAAAAGCTCTAGCTGTGCCACTGGTCACAGTAATTGATCACGCTAATACTGGCAGAAGTAGCTGTGGATAATTGAAATAGTCTATCAAGAGAAACTCTGAAAAATATACCTTGCAGTTTGGCAACATTGGATAATAAGATGATATCCAAGCAGCAGTTATAGAACCACTAGTGCATTTACAAGTAAAGGTCATAATCGAATTTGAGATCTGGAAGCCTGTTAAATATTTTGCTATGGCATCTTTTTGTGGGTTCGGAATGGTTTACGAGGTAAAGCCTTGAAAAAATGTTGCAGATCAAACTCGTAACTTACAGCTTGCAGAAGGCTTTGATCTCTCCCTTTCGCAAGGCTAACATCTCAAATCGCAAATCAATTGCTACAATTCCTCAAGCCCGCAAATGTTTTCACACTCGTAAACGCAAATGAAGAAGAAAATCCTATGAGTGCTAGAGAGGACGAGCAAGGGGGTTAAACACTCTTTTGTAGCACTGTAAATGCATATAAAAAATAAATACTGCACTGTAAATTACGGGGAAAGCGATGATAGACATTAGAATGAATTGCACAAATCGTTAGGAATAAAATTATTTTATATGTGTCATTTTGGGGTTAAATCGAGCATTTAATGATGTAATACATAACAGGCCACCTATATGGACTAGAAAAGTATTGGCATTAATTTTCATGATTCTTTATTTTGAATGTTTTGCGAGTATGATAGCACATCTGATCGCCGAACCTAATTGATTGGCACGTTACCTCTGTGTTTCACTGCCGTTATAATGACATGTCTCATTTTCTATTGGCCGATTTGAAAGGGCGGTTACGAGCTTGCTGAATTGATCAGGTTCCCACCCAGAACTGCTCCGAACCAGTGCATGGTTTACAGTTTTGGCTTGGGGCCCACAACTTGCGCCCTTCAGCAATTAAATAGCATTGTAAGACCAACGGGAGCCTGCAACTGACTCGTAGACAATCGCCTGAATGTGATTGAATTAAGGGCTTCTTACGGGCTAACTTCAAGCAGAGCCAGATTTCTCTACCAAACCTGTGCCTTATCAGGGGGAGTGGCCAGCTTTGCCTGGGGTCTGGGACAAAAGGAAATAATTTGCTATTCAATTGGTGTCTTTTAGTTACCAGCAAACCATTTGCGGGTTACAAGCTGAAAATCCCTGCGGTTTCAAAATCGTAACTCCGACCCAGCTAAGCCTTTGATCTTTTAAGCTCATAAATGTTACAATTACAAAATGCTATTCAATTGCTACAATTCCTCAGGCAGCAAATGTTTTCACACCCGTAAATGGCAAATGTAGAAGAAAATTCTACGAGTATCAGATAGGACTCGCAAGGGAGTTAAACACCTGATCATAGCACTGTAAAAGCAAATAAAAAATCAATACTGCACTTTAAAAGACAGGGAAAGCAATGACATTAGAATTAATTGCACAACAGTCTCAAGCTCGTAAATCTGCAATCCAATATTTTTTTTAAGTTTCATTTCCGTGTTATATCAATCTTGGTAATCAGGGAGTTAATACATATCAGGCCACCCACATGGTCTAGAACATTCCCTTCATTAATTGTTAGTATTTTGTACATTGCTGGATTGCGAGTCTGATGGCACATCGGACTTCTAAACACTAATTGATTGACATGTAACCTCCATGTTTTACTGACGTCATGATGACCGTTTCATTTACTATTGGCTGTTTCTAAATCAGTAGTTACGGTCTTGCTTGATTGATCATGATCATGCTCTGAAATTCTGCTTACGGGTGCATGGTTTACGGTTTAGGCTTTCGCCAGGAAGCTGTGGGCTTGATCAATTGAATCGCTCTGTAACAAATTTCAAGCAGACTTACATCCGGTTTGAAGGCAACAGCGGGCTTGCAATTGAATAGGGGGCTAAGAATGCTCTGTAAAGAGGGTGGGGCTATGATAATATGCATTATGTCGTCCCACCTCTGTGATGTAACTGGGTGGGCATTAGAGGAGCTGCAAGGAGGTTTTCCTTTGTGTGCAGTGGTGGTGCCAATTACATCATAGCCCTGTCTGTTCCCAAGCTCCATGATGGACATACCCCCAGGCAAATCTGGCCATACTCCCTGAATAGTCTCAAGAAACTGGAGAATAGCAGATCTGCTTAGGGGCAAAATAGACTATTCAAAAAGAAAAAATATATATTTTTTATTAATTTTAAACTGTATATTATTTTTAATATCATATTAAACTCATATTGTTTAGTCTCTGTCCAAAAAACAATGCACGCTTCCAATCAGAAAGCACTTTTGCTTTCAGCCAAGCATCTGCGCGTTCTTACTTGATGAAATCTAATTGATAGTTACATCAGCCAATCAGAATGGGATACAGGGGTGTATCCCATTGTTATTGGCTCACACCATTTGCACGTTACGATTGGCTGAAATATGATTGATGGTTATATCAGCCAATCAGAATGCGCAAATGTTTTTTTTTTATATTGGAGCATGCTCAGGAACCACCATTTGCGGGGCGGAGCTCCTTTTTTGTAGAACGTTAGGATTTTTTGGGAGGGGCAGTGACTGGGTCAGAGAACTGAAGACCAGGGCATCGCTGGACACCGCTGGAGGGGCATATTGGCCGGGTCAGTAAACTATTAACCCTTTTTCTATTACAGCTTGCCAGTATGTGTTTATTTACCGTAATGTTTCTTTTTTTTGTGGGTGTTACAAGACGTCAGGTCATTGTTATAGAGGAGCCATTCCTGGCACAGAAGACTGAAGACCAGGGCATCGCTGGATAATGCTGGATGTACATTTTGGCCAGGTCAGTGGACTACTTAGCACCTTCCATTTAACTGGTTCTAAGGATTTTTTTATTTTGAGAGTGTTTTTTTTATGTGTAATTCTTTTTTATTTTATGTGTAATTTTATTTTTTTATTTTCTGTAGTGCTTTTTTATTTTATGTGGCTAGTTGTTTGTTATTTTTTGTAATTAGTCGGGCTGTTTATTTTCTGAAATGTGGGTTTTTTCATTTTTTGTAATTAGTGTGGTGTTGGGGAGTTTAATAGGGGATTATCTAGGTAGTGTAGGGGTCAATAGGATAGGATGGGGTAGAGATGGGGCTTAATAGGGGGTTAGCTAGGTAGTGTAGCGGTTAATAGGATAGAGGGGGGTTATAGTATAGGGTAGAGGGGGTAAATAGAATAGGAGTTAAATAGGTCCAGTTAGGGTTAAATAGGAAGAGATAGGGATAACCGGGTCTAGATAGGGTTAAGTGGTTAGTGATAGGGTTAATTAGGTATGGTGAGGGTTAAATATAGTTAATTACATAGAGGGGGGTTAATTCATTAGAAGGGGTTAATTCCTTGGAGGAGGTTAATTACTTAGATTGGGTTTAATTAATTAGAGGAGGAGGTGAACTTACTTACAGGGGGGTTATTTTAGATGTATTAGTTTATTGGGGCGAGTAATAGTGTAGTGTAGGGTACTGCTTAGACTTAGTGTCATGAGGGTCCTGGAGGACTCAAATTCATTATTATATTGGCTTCAACCATGTAAGCTAGAACACACAGCACCCCAAATTAACCACCCTTTCCATTTGAGAAAAAAAAGTATTTTTTTCAAATGAAAAAATAAGTTTTTCAAATTACACACTATTAATGCAATAACCAAATTAATACTATTTAATATTAATTATGAAGGGGCAAATGTTAAACATGAATTTTTCTACGCTATTTATCCATATAAAGAAAAGCTCTTAAAAAACCCAGTGAAATATTATCACATTTCACTCATTGTAGGGAAACACATTTCTTTCTCACACCACAATACAATTATATTTCTTCTTGGATACATTTGATATTTTCATTTGTCAATTCATATTGCTGATTTAATTTATTTGGAGTAATCTTTCTATCCATTTATAAATCTATCTGCTGCATTTCACCTTCATTGTAGTTGTAGGTATTTCTTATATGGTAATAAACATGTTACATTATTTTTCACTTCTCTCCTGTCATTTGTATGTTTCTGAGACCAGAAATGTATCTACTACATAAGGTTGTGTCCTCAGTCACGACTAGAGATGCCATACACATATATAGTGCCTTGCAAAAGTATTCACCCGCCTTGGCATTTTTCGTGTTTTGTTGCATCACAACCTGGAATTAACATGAAGTGTTTGAGGATTTCCATCATTTAATTTACAGAACATGCCCACAACTTTGAAGATGTTTATTTTTTTTTATTGTGAAGCAAACAACAAATAGGACAAAATAACAGAAAAAGTCAATGTGCATAACCATTCACCCCCCTAAAGTCAATACTTTGTAGAGTCACCTATTGTGGCAATCACAGCTCCAAGTCGCTTTGGATAAGTCTCGATGAGCTTGCCACATCTTACCACTGGGATTTTTGCCCATTCCTCCTCGCAAAACTGCTCCAGCTCCTTCAAGTTGGATGGTTTGTGCTTGTGAACAGCAATCTTTAAGTCTGACCACAGATTTTCTATTGGATTGAAGTCTGGGCTTTGACTAGGCCATTCTAACACATTAACATGTTTCCCCTTAAACCACTCAAGTGTTGCTTTAGCAGTATGTTTGGGGTTATTGTCCTGCTGGAAGGTGAACCTCCATCCTAGCCTCAAATCACGCACAGAGTGGTATAGGTTTTGCTCAAGAATATCCCTTTCCCTCAACTCTGAGCGGTTTCCCAGTCCCAGCTGCTGAAAAACATCCCCACAGCATGCTGCTGCCACCACCATGTTTCACTGTGGGGATGCTGTTCTTTGGGTGATGTGATGTGCTGGGTTTGCGCCAAACATAGCGTTTTCTTTGATGGCTGAAAAGTTCAATTTTATTCTCATCAGAACAGAGCATCTTCCTTCATTCATTTTGGTAGTCTCCCACATGCCTTTTCACAAACTCAAAACATGCCATTTTATTTTTTGCCGAAAGTAATGGCTTTCTTTTAGCCACTCTGCCATGATGCCGAACTCTGTGAAGCAGACAACTTATTGTCGTCCTATGTACAGATTCTCCAGTCTCTGCTGTGGAACTCTGCAGCTCCTCCAGGGTTACCTTAGGTCTCTGTGCTGCCTCACTGATTAATTCCCTCCTTGCCTGGTGCGTGAGTTTTGGGGGCTGGCCGTCTCTTGGCAGGTTTGCTGTTGTACCATGTTCTTTCCATTTGGTTATGATAGATTTGGTGGTGCTCCTTGCAGGAGTTAATATCACATGAAGGATTTAATGTTTTTGTGCTAAACTATCTATGAAGAAACAGACCAACCTCAATAACATGCCTGGGACCTCTGGCGACACTGCTGACTCACAGCTCTTGGAACTGTTTGCCCACAGAAACCAACCGCCTCTGTAACCACCTTTTTTTGTGTTACTATATAATCTATGTTCTGACAGGCAATAAACGAGCTGTGCTTACATACTACCTTGTGTGTGTGAACCTTTATTGGCGCAGTTCCTCAGAATTCTGAGGGGCCCTGAGTTCCGAACCACCAAGTATACGAAATAGGAGACCCCCACACTCCTGTGGATCATTAAAGATTTGTTTGTTTTTTTTATACTGTAACTTATTCCTGATTTGTACTTCTCAACAACATTGTCCCTTACTTGTTTGGAGAGTTCCTTGGTCTTCCTGGCAGTGTTTGGTTAGTGGTGCCTCTTGCTTAGGTGCTGCAGCCTAAGGTGTGTATACGTAATGACAGATCATGTGACACTTAGATTGCACACAGGTGGACATCATTTCACTAATTATGTGACTTCTGAAAGAGCTTTTTATGGGCTTCATAATAAAGGGGGTGAATACATACGCACATGCCAATTTTCTGTTTTCTATTTCTAAAAAATAGTTTTATGTATATATTTTTCTCATTTCACTTCACCAACTTAGACTATTGTGTTCTGATCCCTCACATAAAATTCAGATTACCAAAACATTGAACTTAGGGCTGTTATGTAACAAAATAGGTAAAAAGTCAAGATTCTTATTTTAAATCTTTCATCATTAACCTGCTCAAATGAATTTCTACATATGGAAATCACTGTGAATTGTCAATTGCACTGGATATGATTCCAATTGCTGTGACATCAAAAATGGATTTTATATATGGTATCATACATTCTCTCCAGATGTAACTGTAACTTATACGTGACCCTTCGCTACTCTCTGCTAATCAGTAACCGAACTAGGCACAGGCACTAATCACTTGAATAATGGCAGAAATAGCTGTGGATAATTGGAAAATTGTATCAGGAAAACCTCAGTTTGGCAACATTAGATATTAAGATGATCTCCAAGCTGCAGTTAAAGGCATATTTATGTTTCCTGGATTATGAATGCATCAGATAGACGAGAACCAGTCGTGTATGAAAATATTTTTTGCATGAAAAAATACCAAAAAATCATTAACAATCTCACCCTGATGATTGCCAAATCTCTTGAATTTGCAAGCAGTAGATTTTCAGAGAATACACTGCTTGATATCCCTGCTAAAATTAGCATAACATTCCTAATTCATTTTGGCCAATTACAGGCAGCTAATACATTTGTATTGACCACTAGTGCATTTACAAGTAAATCTCATGTGTTTGTTTATGGGGCAGAGGCTTTTAAAAACAGTGTACACTTTAAGGGAAAAAAATGACTTTTTTTTTAATTTAATCTTGTAATTGACATTTTTTTTTTTGCTCAAGCAGAGTAGGATTTATCTATCTACCTGTGCCTTATAAGGGGAAGAGGCCAGCTTTGCTTGGGTCCTAGGCAAAAAAAATGTGTCCTGTCTAGGTTCTGGTATATATTAAGAATGCTCTGTAAAGGAGTAGGTCTCTGATAATGATGTAGTATATGTCCCCGCCTCTCTGATGTAACTAGGCAGGGATAATAGTGCAGCTTCAAGGAGGTTTTATCTTCAATACCTCTGTGTGCAGTGGTGGTAGAGCCAATGACATCCCAGGGTGGGGACAATTACATCATAGCCCTGTCTGTTTCTGTTCCCAAGCTTCATGATGATCACACCCCTACGCAAATCTGTCCATAACCGCTGAATAGTTTCAAGGCTGCAACTTATGCACAATCCTTCACTACTCATCATCAAGTACCCTGGTATAATAGGACCACCAGGAAGATGAGAAATGAGTGACATCATTTTGAAAAGTGCTGAAGGAATGAATGTAAAGCTTAAACTGGCTAATCATGTGTATTATAATTAAATGATAAACGCCTTTCAAATACATTATTTAGAATAATACAATCAGATGCTTCTTTTCTATATGTAAACTGTTTATTTATGAAATATCTAAAATCAACAAACACACATAAATAGTAAATAATGATACAACCTTATACATCATTGCCCTGTTCACCAGTCCTGAGCTGAGCCATATGAACACAATCAGACTTAAAGGGCAAGTTAATTCAGCACAACTTGGAGCACACCACTGTAAAGTTCTCCTAAAAACACATTGAAATACTTTTTGGATTTTTGAGATAAGTGTCTTTTTACAGAAAAAAACATAAATGAAGTGTCTGTTTACATGAGTCACTGGCAGTGTCCCCAGGCAGACATTCAGCAACAGCTCCGTGCAGAGAGCATAAGCAGAAAGAGAGTTAACCCTCCCCAAATTCATCTGTGCAGATAAAGGACTGCTGGAGTCAGCTAAAGAGTACAGTTGGGGGTTAATATATCCTGCAACATTCCGGAAGTCCCTTAAAATACTATAAATCTTTGTGATCACTGTGCCTTCAACACTCAGTGCTGGCAAATGTTAATCATGGAACAGTCAGGAATGTATAAACAGACCTAAGACCTTAGGTATTACCAGGATTGTGCACAGGAGGACCCAGCTGGCTTTAAAAAACAAGTTTGGCAACTTTTTCCCCTGAGATTTGCTGTTGAACCAGCTGCTGAAATAGCTGATGTACCAGAACAAGACTCTGATAAACATCCTACTTAAGGTTGGTAGAAATTGAAAAGGCTTTTCTTACTCAAACGTATACATTTCTAACCAAGATGCCTTACACTACTGGAGACTTATTAATGCAACAATTTAAAGATTTTGAATGATATCTGCATTGTACACACAATAAGCTGTTTTGTAAATCACCCAGCATCTTATCTCTCAAATAATTATAAGGATATAACATATCCTTTTTTGAGGGAGACTTTGAAAAAGTAATACAGACTACTTCTGCCTTGCTTTATAAGGCTTAAAATATACAATTACTTTACAGGTGAAATAACTGTTTTTCTTGTTGGAAAAATACAATACAGTAAGAGTTAATCTCTTTGTTTACAATTTCTCTGTGTACTCTACTGCCATCCAGTGCCAACTCCATTTATAACGCCTACATAAATACATAACTGAATTAACAAAGATGGCTGGTGCCTCTAAGAGATGATCTTCAAAACAGATTAAAGATTTTTGCATTACAAAACAAACTATGCATTCTTCTCAACACCTCGCTACTCCAGATAAACAATTACCAAAAAGTGGAACAAAGACTTTTGCACCCAGCACTAAAGCAGATTTCAAGACTTGAAAGAATTAATCTCCTCATTCAGATTAGAAAGTACAAAGAGTCTCTGTGGAACTAACAGCAGAAATAAAAGCATTGAACACCAGAAGACATATATAATAATTTTCTTAAGTAACACACAGGAATGGTTTGGCTTAAAGAGGTAAAGACACAACTTAAAATCATACAAGAGGATCAAGACAATTGACACCGGAGGTCCAACATTCAAATTCGTAACTTATTGGCGTCAGCACAAGACCTACCTCTATACATGAAAAATGTATGTGCGAATCTCTTACCAGGTCTAAGTGAAGAAGAACTTAGAATGGCTAGGGTTATTAGAATCCTTAGATCTCCGCTATCCTCCAAGCTATCTTCTCGGACTTGTCACCCACTACCTTACACAAAAGAAAGCTCTTTTTAGAGGTGATTACAAAGCATGGATACAAGTATATGTGGAGTTTTGCTTTTAGACTGAACATATCACACAATTCATACTCCCGAGGAAGGTGAAGTGATGCTCCATTTGTGGGACTTACCAATTCCAAACAAACTGGGACAAAATTAAAATTCCCTAATACAAAGAGGACCAAGAAGAAGAAAGATCCCCACAATTATCGAAAGAGAATGTGCAGAAATCCTCATGGACTCGTATAAGTGATAAGAGAACCATGTGCCTCCTCTGTAAAACTGTAGAAAATATTATGCCATTACTTTTAAAAAATGTTAAGTTTTATTTTTACTCCCCTCCAGAATATTTTCTATGCTCTGCGGGTGAACCACATTTGTATCCAATTTTAGGATACAATCCTGCTCACCATATAAAAGAGGACAACGATTGCTCTAATGCTATTATTTACATTTTTTTAAACTATGCTAAAGTAAATTAGAGAGTTTAATAACTCTCACAAGATACAAATATTATTGAGCTGTAAATCTGGATTTAAGTAGAAGTAGTTAAGAAAAAGGAAAAATAATAAAGGTTAATGAATAATATGTTATTTACTTAGGGCCTCATTCAATTCAGGGCCGTTACTCGACCCCAAAAAACTGATTTCCTACTTTTGAGATGCATCCTTGTGTTGCTCAACTTTTACATTGCTATTCAATTGGCCGGGCCCGCAAGTTACTCCCCCTTTGCGAGAATCATAAACCATGCCGTCAGAAGTAGCATCCACAGGCCTTAACATGAAGCACGTAACTCCCACTATCGAAACAGCCAATGGAAATAGAGATTGTCATTATGACATCAATGATTCCAACCTCAAAGCCCTACAGGCTTTGTAGCCAGTAGGACTTGTGAAAATGCAGTTGTCAATCCTGCTGAAGTGTACCCACATGAACCATTTGATGCAAGGGTTCCGATCAAGACCCCTACAGCATTTAAAAATGTAAACTGCCCGCCGCAGGTCCTTAAATGGCCAGCAGCACAGAAATTGTTAATCCCATGCCGCGCAACTAACATTAACCCTCCTAGGTTCCCCACATTAACCATTGCTGCGGGGGTTCCAATCGGGACCCCCGCAGCATTCACAATTTAAAAGTGCCGCCACGCAATTCCTTTCAGGACCTTAAAGGTCCTTCAAGGACCTGCACTACAGTTTAAATTAACGCTATATAGACCCCCATGAGCACCTAATTAATCCCATCACTCATGGGGGTCTATATAGACCCCCATGAGCCCCAAATTAACTCATCAGTCCCATAAGGGATAATAATTAACCCTCACATTAACCCTATAAGTGCCACTAAGTCTAAGCACTACCCTACACTATCCTAGTAAACCCCTTCTATCCTATTAACCCCTACACTACATACCTAACCCCCTAAAAAAATCCCTAGTACCCCACTAATCACAGAAGAAAATAAAAAAGACTAATTACAAAAAATAAAAATACATAGATTACAGAAAATAAAAAAGCAACACTACATAAAATAAAAAAAGAAACATTACGTAAAATAAAAAACGACTACTTACAGGTATTAAAATAAAAGCACTAATAAAATAAAAACAAAACCTACACCCAGTGATACAAGAAAGGCTAAATCAGACCACTTACCTTGCCCAAATGCCCCTCCAGTGATGATGGCCCTCCATAAATGTCCACAGGTCCGTTAACACCTACAAAGAATATAAACATTACAATTAATACATAAATGCATATAACATATAATATAATATAGGCCCAATAGGCCACTTACTTGTCCAAAATGCCCATCCAGCGATGCCCCTGTCATCCTTGAGTCAGAGGAACCCTCATGGCACTTATAGGGTTCATGTGAGCGTTGATTATTGTCCCATAAGGGGCTCTATGGGTTATTTAGGGGCTCATGGGGGTCTTTACAGACCCCCATAAGTGATGGGGTTAATTAGAGACTTATGGGTGTCTGTATAGATCCCCATGAGTGATAGGGTTAATTTTAAATTTATCGCTTACCTTTAAGGACCTTTAAGGTAATTTAAGGACTTGCATGACCTCCACTTGCGAGCCTGGATCTCAGAAAAGTAGCAATTGAATGAGGCCCTTACTATATACAATGTTTACAATTTTAGACTTAATATTTAGTTTTGCTTAGCAAAATATCTGACATATAAAAAGCAGAAGAAAAAGATAAATACGGTTATGAGAAATATTATTAATTTACTATAGAAAATGTTTGTAGTCATAGATTTGTTATTGGTAGAATTAAGAAAAGTTGGAAAAAGATACAAGGAGAAAATAATTACAGTAAACATATATAGTAATATGATTTATTAGTTATGTTATACAAATGTAACTGTGTTTTCTTTTATTTGTATTCTCTGTTTTCACATAAAAAAAATATATAAACGAAAAAAAAATGTCTATACGTCACAAAACACAACCAAAATGTTCCACTTAATTATTCAATAAGTTTTAGTGCATCTAATGTGATGCAAATGCTCTCAGACAGTAGTAAAGTATTGAACCCTTTCTGGTCATCTAATCCTTCACTCCAGGGCATTTATATGTGTATCACAGTGTAATGTAGCTCAACAGGCAGGACTGGATTGGAGGTCAGTAGCAGCAGGAATAGCGGAGGCAGAAGTAGAAGTAGGGAAGGGCCAGAGGCAGAAGCATAACCTGTGATCCAAGAAAAGGTTAAGAAGAGAATAAAATAGTGATGTCAGCAAACGAGCCAATGTTGGTCAAGAGTCAGAGAAAACTCGTCAGCCAAGCTTAGGGTCCTTCACTTGGAATCACCAACAAGAAATTCAGCAACACAAAGTAGCTGCATACAACAGAACAACAGAGCAAAGGCTGTTCACTCTCCTTTAGTAGGCTGAAGGTCCACCAGGATATATAAGTAATAGTGTCACTAATTATTAGTCCTGTGTTCTAGCTGATATCAGACTCGTGTTAGGTATATCAGAGCTCTTTGCTTTCTGTGCATGTCCCAGTGGCACATCCTGTAAGCTCACTGATCTGACATCACATTGTGTTTAGTTTGGATCTGGGAGTGGCATTCACTCATACAGTTTCATTTTCTGTAGTAGCTATTTTGCCTTTAAGAGTCCTATTGCCAAATAAATTATAAAGATAAATATGTATTACACAGGCCTTGTCAACATAACTCAAAATCATATGCATCGACTAAATTAATATACTGTAAATACCACTGATTGATAAAAATATTTTATTTATTGTAATATGCTAACACTCTAAAAATAAAGTATAATAATAATAATAATAACAATAAAAATAAAAATATATAAAAAATGTGAGTTTTACTTATATGCAGGAAAACTGTAATTATGCTAGTATTTAATAGGTTATAAAGAATCTGATGACATTGCCCCTAGAGGCATCCATGATAGTTTGGTGAAAGTTGCCTTTACATTGGAGGGGCATGTAGGAATGTTGTGCATGTTGTTGGGTAAAAGAAAGAGGTGATATCCATCTATTATTTACATTATATGGTTGTCTATTAGTCTTGCTACTACCACTGTAAACACTGACACATTTATAGTATATTCTTTTAACATGTGAGGAGTTAAATCATTTTGCTTTGGACAAATTTAATTTCTGAGTCTATTAAACAAATCAAATCAAGACTTGGCCAGGCCAAGTCTTAGACATTTTCACATGGGTGAGAAAGACTCCTCAAGATGAAACATTGTGAAGGTCTCAAGATAGTGTGTTCTAAGACATAAGCATCTCATTTCAATACTCCATTGTCCCAAATAAACATTATCAAGCAGGTATTAGGATTAAGCGCACAATGGCCTAGTCTCTAACCAAAAATACTTGGCACACTTATTAATAATCATTTATTTTAATATGTGTAACCAGGGTACTTTCAAGCTGGCAGAGACAGATATACACAACATATTCTGTATATACATTCAAGTTATACCGATACAGGAAAACAGGAAGTAAACTATTGTAATTGGTTGAACCAACCTTGTGACGATGAGGAAGGAATAGTTTATCTAATGGCAGAGAGAAGATGCAGGGTCTTTCCTGAGCTTTCCTAGGGTCTTTTCCTTCTTTCCCTGGGTCTTTTCTTGTTTTTCTGACTGTCATTCTCTGGCATAAACCTATGCCCCCTTCATATCTTCTCTAAGATATCTTACTATATCTGTCTATATCCAAATGTAATCCTATCTCTACAACTCTTTCTAACAAACCAATAACACAAAAAGGGATTACTTCAGTCTATCTTGAGAAGGGATCCTAAAATGAAACAGGTGTTATCCTGAAATCCTATACATAGGTAATGTATAAACTTGTTTAACTTTCTAATTTGTAATGGAGGTAAGTTAATCCCATTACCACAAACATTTTGTTACCCTTTTGGGAGTGGTTACAGAACCAAAACTAATTAGCACTTTCATTCCGGATTATAGATGTTAATCAATATATTTCATTCAGTGCCCGTATTCCCTAAAACAGTCTCATTGACTTAATTCAATAATGTAACCATTTAAATATGTTACAAAACCAATTATTAAAAACACCCATACAGAAGACCATACTCAACATATATAGTCTTGTATCACACAATCAACGCAACTGTTTTATATAATTATTGATTGAATTGACCAATTTGATAAATTAAAATAAATGTAATCAATTTTGATGTAAGACCACTAACCAAATAATAGGTTCCCAATACCTAAATACAAAGGTTAATTAGCTTGCAATCTCAGATACAATATAACCAATGTTGATACATATTGCTTCAATATATATTTCTATATTCTAACTGCCATATACATTTTTATACCATACTTTGCTATTTACTGCTTTCATAGAGTAACAGGTTATATTGCTAAGTATTAATACCATATATACTGTATCAAATAGACAGCTGCTTGTTTATACGCTCTGCATATCATTTTTGAATTGCACTAACCAAATATATAGACTGTTCTAACCAAATTTATAAGTTTATATACACTGTTTATATACTCATATATTGAACTAACCAAATATAAATTGTGTTAAGACTAATTGTTATCCAACCATCCAAAAGAGATTGTAATATACATCAAGTAGATTGTATATTGTGACCTAACTAAATATCAAAGCTTACAATTGTAAACACTTATAATTGATTATCCTTGAAATCTACTGCTATACCAATAAATGCTATTTCTGCACACAGCATATACTTGTCAATAAATTGATCCTCAAACTCAATATATATATTTTCAATGTAATATTTTAAGTAACTATATTAACCTATACAGTGTAATATTTAAGTCATATCGATTGCATGACAGGAAGGTGTCAAACACCTATCCCTCCCTACGTTTTCCCTGTTTCTCTTTCTATTGTTCATTGAAGAACAATTTGCATCTAGTCTAGCTACCAGAAAGTGCTTAAATCAGACAAGTTTCTATATGCTAACACAGACTTCAATAATTTACTCCTATGTTCATGTGTGTAGTTGCTAATGCTGCTAGTTGTTACATAATTAACAAGACTAGGGAGGATGAAAAACGGGCTATATATTGTATTAGCCATTTTTTTCTAAAGTGAATAATTTCTTTAGTAATTCAGTATTTTGTGTTCTGCATTTTTGGCATGTCAGTGGCTACCAAATATTAATTAGCTGCTTTGATACACTACATTGAATCACAGTCTGCTTGTCTGTATCTGTGGTGGCCAAACAATGACTGCAATGTTGTCATTCATTTAGATCCCCTTCCACAACCCTTATCTAGTGGCAAATAAGCATATTAAGCTGCTCATTAGCCACAAAAAGTATTTTGTATTACCCAATGTTTATTTATTGTAGAGAAAAGGCTAGTCAAATGTATATCCAGTTGTTAAGTTTCCTGGATTATGAATACATCTAAGGAGAATCAGAAGTATATGAAAACATTTTTTGCATTCAAAAATACTAAAATAAATATTAACAAACTCACCCTGATGTTTTCTCGATCTCTTGAGTTTGCAAGCCATTGCTTTTGTGGGTTAACACCCCTGAATATCACTGCTAAGATTAGCATAAAATTCCCAATTAATTTGGCCAATCACAGGCAGCTATCAGTGATGTCCGTTTGTACAGGAAGGAATCAAGGGATGTGTAGTCCCCCTGTAGAAGGAAACAGGAGGAGCCAGACACTGATCTGTAGATCTCTGCATTGAGCTGCTGCTGGCTTGAAGTATTGTAGTTGTTGTTATTGTTGTTTACTCATTCGGTCGTGTCCGACTCTCTGTGACATCAGTCAGTAACCACCTCTCTGAGCTCGATTAAGTTAATTGAAATCATCCAAAAGTAGCTCTCCTCCCAGCTTGGCCCTATCCCACCATCCTCTCCACAAACCGACAACACCCAGCCCTTCCCCTTCCCCAATCCCTCCTCCACTATGGACTCCTTTGACCCTGTAACCGAGGATAAAGTATCTAGTTTACTATCTACCTCTCACCTTACAAAATGTCCTCATTATCCTATTCCATCACAGCTAATCTCTCCCCTATCCACCACACTTATCCCAGCTCTTGCATATCTATTCAACCTCTCACTAAACACTGGCAAGTTTCCATGCCACAAGTACACCCATTCTCAAGAAGCCCTCATCTGACCCAGCTTCTGCCTCCAACTATCACCCTATCTCAATACTTCCCCTGGCTTCTAAACTGCTTGAGCGGCTTCTTTACAATTGCCTCACTCATTTTATGTCCTCCAATTCCCTTCTTGACCCCTTCCAACCTGGTTTCAGGGCCCAACACTCTACAGAAACAGCCCTCACAAAACTCACCTATGACTTGCTAACCACCAAATCCAATGGTCACTACTCTCCTGGATCTCTCTGCTGCCTTCGATACAGTTGACCACCCTCTTCTAACCCAAACTCTCCTCTCTACTTTGGCATCCAGGACAATGCTCTTTCATGGTTCACATCCTATCTTAAAGATCGTACATTTAGCGTCTCCTTCTCTGGCACCTCTTCTTCACCTGTCCCTCTATCTGTTGGCGTTCCCCAAGGTTCTGTTCTAGGTCCCCTCCTCTTCTCCATCTACACCTCATCCCTTGGTACCCTTATAAAATCCTTTGGATTATCTTTGGGTTCTACTGGATCTCGCCCTCTTTTTTATTCCACACATCCAATCAATAACAAAATCTTGTCAGTTTCACCTAAAAACATCTCCAAAATTCATAATTATCTTACAGAAGACACAGCAAAAATTCTAATACACTCTCTCATCATATCTCGGCTCGACTACTGCAATTCCCTCCTTGCTGGCCTCCCCATCTCTTGTCTGTCTCCCCTCCAATCCATAATAAACGCCTCCGCTAGACTCATCTTCAATACCAAATGATTAGTGTCTGCAGCTCCTGTCTGTCAATCACTCCACTGGCTTCCCATAGCTTCCCGAATAAAATTTAAAATCATGACCCTAACATATAAAGCCCTCAACAACACTGCACCCTCTGCTCTTGCTTCAAAATACTCTCCTAACCGCCCCCTTCATTCTGCTAACAACCTTCTTCTTTCCTCCTCTCTCATTACCTCCTCTCACTCCCGTCTTCAAGACTTTTCTTGTGCTTCCCCTACTATTTGGAACTCCTTCCCATACTCCTTTAGACTATCTTCCTGCCTCAAAACCTTTTTTTTTAAAACACCTGTTTAAAAAATCTTATCACCTTCAGCCTTAACGTGTACAACTGCACACTCCACAGCTCAATAACACTTACACCCACAATCTACAGTACAACACACAGACACCTCCACTTGACTAAACAAATTGCTTTCACATTGCCAAGTTTCATTTGTCACCCTCTTGTATCACACCTAAACCATTAGATTGTAAGTTTCTGAGTTTTTAATATTGTGTCAGTGCCTTGGAATCAAGCATGTACATAGAGTACATTTGATTTTATACTCAAAAACAGGGCTTTCCAATCTTTACAAGGTGTTTAGTTTGTTTTTTGCCATGTACGCAACCCCTGTACAGCGCTACAGAATATGTTGGTGCAATATAAATAAAGATAATAATAATAATGTTCATCGCTTCAATGATCTCATCTATCCATCTCCGCCTTGGTCATTCCCTTCTTCGTGTGCCTTCAATCTTTCCCAGCATTAGAGTCTTTTCTAGGGAATCAGTCTTTTCTAGGGAATCCTGTCTTCTCATAGTTACATAGTTACATAGTTACATAGTAATTAAGGTTGAAAAAAGACTTTCAGTCCATCAAGTTCAACCTGTTAAGATCTCCTCTGATCTGCAATATGCGGATTAGTTATTAATTAAATTATTGATTAAATAATTATTAATAGTATAGTATTGGAGAATGAATAAAGAGTTAGTCCATCAAGTTCAACCTTTTTAGATCTCTATTGATCTTTTTAATTTGGACTATTTATTATTATTGGTAATTGTTAATTATTGTTAATTGATCCAGAGGAAGGCAAACATAAAAAAAAACCCCATTGAAACTTTGCCAATTGTCTCATAAGGGGAAAGAAAAAGCAAAATTCCTTCCTGACCCCAGAAACTGGCGATCAAATTTCTCCCTGGATCAATATTCCTTGCTAGTTATCTAGGATAGCCTTGAATGCCCTCTTTATTCAGAAATATATCTAACCCCTTTTTGAAGTTGTCTATCGAATTCGCTGTCACCACCTCCTTTGGTAGAGAATTCCACAGTTTAACCACCCTAACTGTGAAGAACCCTTTTCTTTGTTTAAGGTGAAATCTTTTTTCCTCTAACCTCAACGGATGTCCTCTTGTCAGTTGAAAATCTCTTGCTACAAAAAGTTCACTTGACAAAGCCTTATATTGATACTGGATGTATTTAAATAACGTAATCATATCTCCTCTTAGACGCCTTTTTTCTAGCGAAAATAAGTTTAATTTTGCTAGTCTTTCTTCATAACTTAGCCCCTCCATTCCCCTTATTAGTTTTGTAGCCCTTCTCTGTACTTTTTCCAGCTCTAAAATGTCTTTTTTGTGAGGTGGTGCCCAAAATTGTACTCCATATTCCAAATGAGGGCGTACTAGAGATTTGTATAGTGGCAGAATTATATTTGCCTCCCTTGCTTCTATACCCTTCCTAATACATGCTAATATTTTATTTGCCTTTGCAGCCGCTGCTTGGCTTTGAGCGCTGTTACCTAGGTGGTTGTCCACTAGTACTCCCAAATCCCTTTCAATATCTGATACCCCTAGATTTGCTCCATTAAGATTATAGATTGCTTGGCTATTGTTCCTTCCCAAATGCATAACCTTACATTTATTTGTATTAAATCTCATCTGCCATTTAGCCGCCCATTTCTCTAATTTATGCAAATCCTTTTGTAGGGAAAGTACATCATTATCTGATTTTATTACCTTGCACAACTTAGTGTCATCAGCAAAAATGGAGACACTACATTCGAGTCCTACTTCAATGTCATTAATAAATATGTTAAAAAGGAGAGGACCCAATACTGAGCCCTGAGGAACCCCACTTATCACATTAGACCAATCGGAGTATGTTCCATTTACAACAACCCTTTGCTTCCTGTCTTTTAGCCAGCTCTCGATCCATGAGCAGATATTTACTGCAATTCCTGTATCCCTTAGTTTGCTCACTAGTCTTCCATGTGGCACTGTATCAAATGCCTTTGAAAAATCTAAAAAGACTACATCCACTGAGTTGCCCTGATCCAAGTTCCTACTAACCTCCTCATAAAAACTAATTAGATTGGTCTGACACGACCTTTCCTTCATAAATCCATGTTGACTGCTACCTATGATCCTGTTCAAATAGACATATTCTTGTATTCTGTCCCTTATTAACCCTTCTAAAAGCTTCCCAACTACAGAAGTGAGGCTCACTGGTCTATAATTCCCCGGATTTGCTCTAGATCCCTTCTTAAATATAGGTATCACCTCTGCTTTTCTCCAGTCATCTGGTAGAGACCCTGTAGTGAGCGAGTCTTTAAAGATTAGATATAATGGTTTGGCTATTACAGAACCCAGCTCCCTCAGTACCCTTGGATGTATTCCATCAGGACCTGGGGCTTTATTAACATTTATTTTCTCCAACCTCTTTTGTATTTCTTCCTGCGTTAACCAATTATTTAGTGAAGGTAGTGTAGCCCCATTATGTTGCAGTGTCCCAACCACTGGTACCTCCCTTGTGTAAACCGACGAAAAGAACCTATTTAGCTCATCTGCCTTTTCCTGGTCACTAATTATCAGATGGCCTGTGTCACATTGTAATGGTCCTATCGATTCCTTCCTGGCCTTCTTACCATTAATATATTTATAAAATATTTTAGGGTTAGTCTTACTTTCCATTGCAACTGACTTCTCATTTTCTATTTTAGCCAGTCTAATAGCCCTTTTGCAAGCCTTGTTGATTTCCTTATAGTCACATAAAGATGCCTCTGTTCCCTCCTTCTTGTATAATTTAAATGCATATTTATTTTTCCTCATCATGATCTTTAAGTCATTGTTAAGCCACATGGGATGTGATTTACTCCTATTTATTTTATTTCCACATGGTACATGCTGATGAGTATGTTTATTTAGTAAGGATTTGAATGTTGTCCATTTATTTTCAGTATTCTTCCCTGTAAGTTCTTTGTCCCAGTCTATATGTTGTATTGCTGCCCGTAGCCCATTAAAGTTAGCCCTTTTAAAATTTAGAGTTTTTGTTGGCCCCTTACAACTCTGTTTTTTGTATTCAATCTCAAATGAGACTGTGTTGTGATCACTGTTCCCCAAGGGTTCCCCTATTTTTACATTTGATATTATATCAATATTACTTGTGATGACTAAATCCAAGATGGCCCCATTTCTAGTAGGTTCTTGTATTACCTGGGCTAGATAATGATCCCTGAGTGTACTCAAGAACCTGCTCCCCTTAGCTGAGCTGCTGGTCTCGTTTATCCAGTTTATATCAGGGTAATTAAAGTCTCCCATTATTAGAACTTGCCCATGCTTAGCTGCATTTCCAATCTGTAACAATAATTGTATTTCCTCACTTTCAGCTATATTTGGGGGTTTATAGCATACTCCCGCCAATATGCATTTAGAATTAGCTCCTCCACTATTTAGCTCAACCCACAAGGATTCAATGATGCCGTTAGTGCCAGCATAAATATCTTCTCTAACTATAGGCTTAAATTCAGGCTTAACATAAAGACAGATCCCTCCTCCTCTTTTACCATTTCCCCTATCTTTCCTAAATAGGTTATAACCATCCAGATTAACAGTCCAGTCATGAGATTCATCCCACCATGTTTCCGTAATGCCTATTAAGCCCCATTTTTCTTGTACTGCTAATATTTCTAGCTCATCCATTTTCCCAGGCAAACTTCTTGCATTTGCAATCATACACTTTATGTTGCTATGGCTCTGCTGTTGTGAAGTGCCTGCCACTGTATTTGAGGCCCCTATTAATATCTCCCTACTTTCTATTGTAACCCTCCCCCTTCTCCTCCCCCATGGGTAAATAATTCATCCCTTTCCCTCTCTACCCTATTTACCCCAATACTTCTATATAGTCCCTCCCCCCCACCTACAAGTTTAAAAACTCCCCCAGCCGTTATACCATCCTATTCCCTAGCACAAAAGCGCCCTCATCATTAAGGTGCAATCCATCCCTGCTATAGAGATTGTACCCAAGTGAGAAGTCAGCCCAGTGCTCTAAAAACCCAAAACCCTCTGCACTGCACCACTTTTTTAGCCACGCATTAACCTCCCTAAGCTCCTTCTGCCTCCCTGGGCTAGCACGTGGCACTGGTAGTATCTCAGAAAATACTACCTTGGAGGTCCTTGCTTTAAGCTTATTCCCTAATTCTCTAAAATCATTCTTTAGGACGCTCCATCTTCCACTAACTTTGTCATTGGTACCAATGTGTACCAAGACCGCCGGTTCATTACCAGCCCCTCCCAATAATTTATCCACCCGATCCACAACATGCCGAACCCGAGCACCCGGGAGACAGCAAACTGTTCGATTGCTGGGATCTGGGTGACAAATTACCCTGTCTACCTTCCTAATAATAGAGTCCCCTACCACCAAAACATGTCTGTTGCTCTGCCAATTCTGCCCTCCCTCTTCTCCAGTAGAGCTGTTCGCCCGGCTGTTAGAGGGAACAGCTCTATCTGGCATTGCCATTCCTGAATGGACATCGCCAACAGTTTCACTCAATCTGGCAAATCTGTTGTTGTTTGCCAACTCAGAACTGGCCTGCCTCCTCCTGTACCCTCTGATTCCCCTTCTAACTGTAACCCAGCTACCTCCCTGGCCATCCTCACTAGCCCCAGCTCCTCCCTCCATACTAGGCCCAGCTAAACTGTGCTCCGTGAGCACCAACTCCCTTTCCAGTGGAGCAATATCACTAAGTGCTGCAATTCTCCTCTCCAGATCTTCAATTTGAGCTTCCAAAGAGGCAACATGCTCACACCTGTCACAGAGGTATGGACCCTGGATCATCTGTTCCAGTAGTGCATACATTTGACAGGATGTACACTGAATAAGGTTGCCACTGGACTGACTCATAATTATTATTATTGTCTACGAAATTACAGTGGGAAAAATAAAGAATATAATATAATATATTTATATAAAGTTTTCCTCCTTTGCACTATAAATCTGCCCTCCCTTTTCTTTGAAGGCCCTCCTTTTATTTAAACTCCTAGGCTTTTACTAGAATTGCACTTGATACTGAAAATGTTCGCAAGCTCACAAGTTCCCCTTCTCCGGTTTCTATTAACTTCTGCCTTCTCGCCTGGGCACAATTAGTGCACTCTGCAATTTATCAGCCTTTACTTTTTAAGGTAAATCCACTTGTAAACAGACCCCAAACCAGCTCACAAACCTTTTATACAAGTTTAACAGTCAAGCCACACCCCTCTCACCTGGGCACAATTAGTGCACTCTGCAGTTTATCAGCCTTTACTTTTTAAGGTAAATCCACTTGTAAACAGACCCCAAACCAGCTCACAAACCTTTTATACAAGTTTAACAGTCAAGCCACACCCCTCTCACCTGGGCACAATTAGTGCACTCTGCAGTTTATTAGCCTTTACTTTTTAAGGTAAATCCACTTGTAAACAGAACCAAAACCAGCTCACAAACCTTTTATACAAGTTTAACAGTCAAGCCACACCCCTCTCACCTGGGCACAATTAGTGCACTCTGCAGTTTATTAGCCTTTACTTTTTAAGGTAAATCCACTTGTAAACTTCTCATGATATTTGCTTCAGCCTTATGATCATAGCTTCCAGTGAACAGTTTGTCTTGATTACCTGAAGTACTGATTTATTAGATCTTCTCGCAGTCCAATTCTATGGCGCTCAGCTTCTTTATTGTCCAGCTCTCACATCCGTATGTTACTACTGGGAATACCATAGTTCTAACTATGCGCACATTTGTTGATAGTATAATGTCTTTACAATTTACTAGCTTGTTCAGACTTGCCATGGCTTTCCTCCCCAGAAGCAAATGTCACTGCCTCCATTTCTTCCCCATCTATTTTCCAGTGACTGATATTGCCATTTGCCATGATCTTTGTCTTTTTAACGTTGAGCAGCAGGCCAGCTTTTGCACTTTCTTCTCTTACCTGCATTAATATGTCCTTTAGTTCCTCCTCACTTTCAGCCATCAGAGTAATATCATTGGCGTATCTGAGATTGTTGATGTTTCTTACAGCAATACTGATTCTGGGTTTGGACTAATCCAACCCTGCTTTATGCATGATGTATTCTGCATATAAGTTGAATAAGTAAGGTGACCATATACAACCTTGTTTGGACATCTTTTCCTATCTTGAAACATTCTGTTGTCCCATGTTCGCTTCTGACCGTGGCTTCTTGGTTCAAATACATTCCTCAGGAGATAGATGAGATGATCTGGTACTCCCATCTCCTTAAGAGCTTGCCTCATTTTGTTTTGATCCACACAGTCAAATGCTTTAGAATAGTCTGTAAAGCAGAAGTAAATGCTTTTCTGGAACTCTCTTGCTTTCTCCATTATCCATCTGACATTGGCAATTTGATCTCTTGTGCCTTTGCTGAACCCTGGCTTGCACATCTGGTAGTTCCTGGTCCATATATTGTTGGATCCTAGCTTGTATGATCTTAAACATTACCTTGCTGGCATGTGAAATGAGTGCAATTGTTAGTTAATTGGAGCACTCTTTGGCACTGCCTTCTTTTGGGATTGGGTTGTAGACTGACCTTTTCCAGTCTATTTGGCCACTTTTGAGCTTTCCAAATGTGTTGGCATAAGGCAAGTAACACTTTCACAGCATCTTCCTGTAAAATATCGAATAGTTCATTTGGGATTCCATGAACTCCTGCAGCCTTATTATCAGCAAGACATCCTAGGGCCTATCTCACTTCTCTCTCCAAGATGTCTGGCTCCAGCTCATTGGACAAACTATTAAGGTCCTCACTGCTGTAAAGATCCTTCCTGTATAGATCTTCAGTGTAGTCCTGCCACTGCTTTTTTATAAGATCTGCTATTGTTAAGTCACTACCATTTTAGTCACCCCAATTTTCTTGAAGACATCTCCCGACTTTCCCATTCTGTTATCTTCTATCTGTTTACATCGCTCATTGTAGAAGGTCTCCTTGTTTCTTCTTGCTATCCTCTGAAATTCTGCATTTAGTTGGACAAATATTTTCCTATCACCACCACCTTTTACTTTCCTTATTTCCTGGGCTACTTCCAAAGCCTCATTAGATAGCGAGTTTGCTTTTTTAGTTCATTAAAATTACTTCCTGTTGGGATGAATGTGTCCCTTTAATATATGCCATAACCTTCATAGATATATTTATTTTCTACAATTATTTTCATTGTATATATTGCAACTTACAACATTTTATTTAGTTTCTCATTGTGACTTTTTTTTGTTGCACATCATTTTTCAAACAAGAAGTTTTTTTCACATTGTATTATGGAGGAAGCAACATATTATATTCCTGGAGCCTTAGGCTCCCCCAAATCAAAAAGAAAACAGTTTGTTTTGGGGTTTTTTTGCAATAGAAAAATCTACTGTTCTCTTATATACCATTATGTGCATTTACAGTCTCTTAAGCTCTGCAGGTGGTTGTCATGATTTATATATTCCCTCCTCAGTATCTCCATATAATTTCTCACATTTCAGGGATATGCATGTACATTACTCACAGATGTATGTATATCTCCCCAGGTGTTATCCTTTGTATGGTATGATAATCTTCTTAAGAGTCTGTCATTCCTTCATATCCGACTCACCACTACATCATCCTCTTCTTCACTGAATAAATAATATCTATAGCATTTTTTTCTGAATGCCTATTTAACGTTTTTTTGTGTTAAAGTTGAAAAAGAAATTATTGTGATGGGTCAATTTTAATATTATACACAAACATACATACTCATTTACATTATACATGTATTGCTTCTATTGACTACATTTTAATTGATACATTAGTTAAAGGATCACTGTGGTCAAATTATTTTTATGTATTTATGCTGCTAATTAATCTGCCATTTTAGCTTCCAGTGAACTTCTTCCTGAGATAGGAGGAGGCTTTGATTGTGCAGAAAGTTTGTATCTGCACAATGGGAATGTGGCAGTAGCAACTGCCAACACTTTAAGTTTAATAGGAAGTGTATTCATTTACAAGGATATACCCTGTTGAGACAGAAGCTCCAAGATAAAGGCAATAAAGAAAATGGAAGCCTGCAGTTAAGAATTATTTTATTAAAAAAAAAGGATTTTGTTTATTTGATCCTTTAAGAAATTCAGTACTACAGCTTCAAAGGAGATATGTGAGAAAGGCATGTCCTAGGAAATTTGGAGTAAGATGAGCAATAAAAAGGAAGAAAGAGGGACAGGGGGTGTTTATAAAGTGGGATGAAAGTGAGGATAAGCAAAGTTAACTGGAGTTAAACAAAAACCTTAGGGCTCAATTACATGACTCCCATATAACATATTGTAAGCAAAAATACCATGTAAAGTCTAATGTAGCTATTACATGCTGTCCATAACAAACCCTTGAGCACTAAGGCCCACATTCAATTTGAGCCTTGCAACTCTTTCACAGACAGCCGCATAATGGAGAAGCGATTTTTTTACCACTATTCTAGTGTGTGCAAATAGTTTCTCCATTAGAAAACTACTTGGGCCAAGGGTTATCTTGGTCGGTTTACATATGTACATAGCAAATATATGATCTCAATTTTAAAAGGCAACTTCCACTTAAAATTAAGTTTCTCTTATATAAAAAATTACTTTTAGAGAACATTTCTAACTTGCCAGTTACTCCTCCATGTTTGTGGAGCGTAAAATCTGCTATTTTAAAATGGATTTATTTTACTGAATGGGTCAAAAGTTCAAGAGCCAGCTCAAGAACCAAGCTACAGCTGAATTCTCGGCTGTGACAATTGTGTTTATGTTCTGTGTTCCGCATTTCCATTAATATGCACCATCTAGCAATAAAAACAAGTGCTAACACATTTACACACAACTTTCATGTAAGAGTGGCTTATTTTTATGTGAAACATCTCTTTTTGGGGGATTTTGTATAAAGAAATGACCCCTTCTGGATCGCTACCTTGTTGTGCTCAAGGGGCTTGTGTATCCCAATAAAGCAGTGAGCTATACCAAGGTTGGCAGGTCATAGCAGAAAGGTCTGCTGTCTACTGGAAAAGGAACTGGCAACCTACTCAATTACCTTTGCCATGAAAACCTTATGTATGAGCAGTAGACACAAGATATGTCTGACTTAGCGCTACAGAATATGTTGGCGCATCACAAATAAACAATAATAATAATAAGATGTGCCTGGTGTGCTGTGGTCCATCGGTCATAGAGAGTCAGACATGACTGAAAGATTAAACATTAATAAGGAATGGAAGTAAAAGAAAGCAAAGCAAAGTAAGAACATGAAAGAAAAAAAAGAGAAAGAATAGAATAATACAAGTCCTTCACCAAAGGCTAATCAAAAAATCCAATGGTTCCTACTCATCGAGATGTCACAACATTATGCCATACAACTTTATCCTTTTTGCATCTAACTGAATGTAACAAATATTGAACATAGAGCACAGAGGACGGTGGCATTTGTCCTTGTAATAAACTTGTCATATCCCATTTCTGGCTTTCTAAGGCTTAGCAATTTAGCCATAATATCTGTTTTTCCAATAGTTATAGAAGTTACTGTCCTTATAGCGCTAAACTAAGGATGACAGTTATGGCTGAAAAAAAAATCTAAATATTTATTTTGCTAGCAGACTAGCAAAGTACTTCTTTTTTCAAATGTCTATCTCTGTTTATTTGCCTAATGCATTATTTAAATGCTAATCCCTTATAGCACAACAATTTTTCTTCTACTGACCAAAATCCTACCTGCATTGCTTTCTCGGTTTGCACAGCATTTATAAACATGTCCAAATTGATTCAATGTTAAGTAAAGTTCAATGTTTAAATTGAATTCAAAATGCTCACAGTTAAATCCTCTCTTCGCTTGAGCCACTGCCATTTCCAAGAAATGCGCTGCCTCCTGTTTGCATCATACACATTTTTCAAACTCATCCTGAGCTATATTTCTTTTCTTTAAGATGTGAAGGCTCATAAATTAAGATGGTTTGGTGCATGTTAAAAAGAATACTCTTGCTCATGCATCTATAATGTGAATTCTTCACTTCTGTCAGCCTTTACAACAGTAAGATAGTGAGATATCAGGTTAGGGATTGGGTCTGGTCAGTTATTGTGAGACTGGGAAACAGTTGAGCTTCCAAATATGGTATAATTAAGAAACTATAAGGTAACAGCAAGTATTTTATCAATTGAATCTTGTTAAAAATGTGTTTCCCCTACTGGATCTCTACCTTGTCATGGTGAGGGGGCTTGTTTACCCCAATGAAGCCGGGAGCTATACCGTGTAGGACCTGCAAGATGGGCAGGTCATAGCAGAGAGGCCATACAAATCACAGTGCAATGGAGTAAGAACTGTATTATTCTGATGTTATAGCACCTTGTTAAAGTATGGTAATAGATAAGGACTAAGTAACTCATTATTAAATGTAATATTATTTTACAATAGAAATATTATATGGGCTTTAATATTATGTACAAAGCACATAATTGTTATATAGATGTATAAGGGTGACAGAGTTTCCCTAATAAATACCAGCATAGTGGTGCGCTAATATAGCATTATTTGTATGGTGTCTTGCATTAAGATTTAGATTGATTTAATGTGCTACTTCTACAATAGTCA
Organism: Discoglossus pictus; assembly: GCA_027410445.1. Lineage (NCBI taxonomy): Eukaryota > Metazoa > Chordata > Amphibia > Anura > Alytidae > Discoglossus > Discoglossus pictus. The sequence continues at coordinate 81,114,022 of CM050168.1, forward strand.
ATTAGTGGTTATCATTATATGGTATCTCTCAAAAGTGAGAACACCCCTCACATTTCTGTAAATATTTTATTATATCTTTTCATGTGACAACACTGAAGAAATGGCACTCTGTTACAATGTAAAGTAGTAAATGTACAGCCTGTATAACAGTGTAAATTTGCTGTCCCCTCAAAATAACTCCATTATTTTCCAGCACTGCCTTAATCCTCATCGGCATGTAGTTCACCAGAGCTTTACAGGTTGCCACTGGAGTCCTCTTCCACTCTTCCATGATGACATTACAGAGCTGGTGGATGTTAGAGACCTTGCCCTCCCCCACCTTCCGTTTGAGGATGCCCCACAGATGCTCAATAGGGTTTAGGTCTGGAGACATGTTTGGCCAGTCCATCGCCTTTACCTTCAGCTTCTTTAGCAAGGCAGTGGTCGTCTTGGAGGTGTTTTTGGGGTCGTTATCATGTAAGAATACTGCCCTTCGGCCCAGTCTCAGAAGGGAGGGGATCATGCTCTGCTTCAGTATGTCACAGTACATGTTGGCATTCATGGTTCCCTCAATGAACTGTAGCTCCCCAGTGCTGGCAGCACTCATTATTATTTAATCTATAGTTTATGGGGGTAAGTGGTAGGCTCTGCTACCACCATATTAGACTAGGGTGAGTATTTAATTCCACATTTACACTTTGTACTTGTTATAATTTTGCCTGCACTTTACATTTGTAACATTGTGAGATTTATTAGTGTGTATGTTACATTGGTTATACTTCATTTGTGTGTGTATATATATATATATATATATATATATATATATATATGTTATATATTTAACTCATCTCTTTGATATATATATGATCTAAGGTGGATTGGTATTTTGTGATTAATTTTGATTGTTATGATGTATTGATCATTCACGAGTGGGACTAATTTTATCACTTTAATTGTTTTTATTTAGTAAAATCCCTTTTAATATATTCTATAATTGGAGTTCTGTGTTATTATAATTACATATAATTGATCCTGGAAGAGGTTCCCTGAAGAAAATAAAGTGTCTTTTTCTAATAAATTTTCATATTTCAATTTTGATCAGTATGCTTCTAAAGTAGATTTGTGAATTAGTTAAATTAGACAGATGATGTGTTATTTTTATTGGTGTCTGAAAAATACACCATGTTACCATCTGCTTTCTTCAGTTGGGCTCGATAAGGCTGGTATGGCCAACCCTACCCAGCAGGTCTTTCAGATTCTTTTTAATCCCTTCAACAACGATGCCTCTAAAATCAGGATCAGCATACAGGATACTTCATATAAAGAAGTGGTACTGGAATTGCTTTTATTGTAGCGGAGACTTCATTACAGATACACTTTTTTATGTATCAAACATCAGAGCAAATTTTACTAACTTACTGCCTCCCTACATTACAGTTACAGATTACGTCATGAGATTATAAATCAGTGAACTCTTCATGAAACGAACATGCAACATACAGAATTTAACATCATAAGTCAAACACACATAGAGAAGCAAAATAGGGTAATCAACATAACATAAAAACATAATAAATAGCTATAACAACTACAGAACCCATGACCTAAGCAAGGCCCAGTTGGTATCACATATATAGTTGTGAGCAGCAAAAAATGCAGGGCTGCGTAGGACTGCGTGGTATCGCAGCAACCGGCGGATGAGACCCGGAAGAGACACAGGGGAGGGAGAGGGGGGAAGAGACACAGGGGAGGGAGAAGGCAGAAGAAACACAGGGGAGGGAGAGGGGAAAAGAAGAGAGAGGGGGGAAGACAATTTATAAAACTCTATCATGCCATCATTTTTGACGGGCAAGTCGCTAGTGTATATATAAAGATTAGATGCAAATTACATATTGAATATAATAATTAGACACAGACCACTTATTGGAGGGAAAAACGTCCACAGCGTTTATTGGTAAACACAAATAACATAATAACCATAACAATAATAATAAATTAACAGTGAGGGGAGGAGCCTGACCAGAGACAGTACACCCTACACCCTGAACCCTCGTCCAGGGCCTACTGTGCTGGAAAAGCTCTACCACGGTAGGGTAGGATATCACTGTACTGGCGACTTGCCTCACCGTCCGCCGGTATGACAATAACAAAAATACATTTTCTATTAACATATATTACAGACAAAATGATATACCAAGAACAAATGACTACTTAATACAATCAACTAGATAAATACCTCCCATATTGTACTTCATTTCCTTTTTTTTTGTATGACCATTTATTTTATTTATTCATTTACTTTTATATAAGGATGGGTGGGTGGGTATCTTCACACATGGCTAGCTGGGGACATAATGGCGCAGATGGCGCCAAAGAGTCTATAAATGGCTCCACCCACCAGCTAGCCACCTCCAATTGCCATACCCCAGTCCTGAAAGGTCAAGTGGCCCTTTCATCAACCCCAGGAGGCCTGGGGTGATCTACGGGCCCTTCAGTCCCTGCTCAGGTGGATCAGACAAGGTAAAGTTTCCCTATCCAACAACCAGATATGCCCAAGAGGCAGTCCTGATAAAAGTTATTATGTTAGTCCAAAGGGTTGTCAGGAGCATCATGACACACCACATCCATTCCTGTGGTGATGTTGGTGTTTTAGCATACATGTTGGCATGTTTTATCTTCAATTTATCTCTTCTGTTTGTGGGACTGGACTTACTTGGTTGGTATGTTCTGGGGAGATATTTTTATATTCTCTATCAGTTGTCTCTACCCAACTAATTTTGTTTATATTCAAAAGTCTATAAACCTGAATGTCTAACCAACATCTTGCTGCCTGGTTGGGACAGTAAAGGGACAGTGAAGTAGGTGTTAATGAGCCACGACATCTGTCACATATATGATCATGTGTTTTGTATTCTATTATACCACCATTAAACTATATAATGTTGGGTGATCAATGGCAGTTTTACATTTATTCTTGTTATGTATCCCTAATGTACATTACACTCCAATCATTGTATTTAAATTCAAACCAACATATTACTTATGGTAGTTACATCGTGTTCAGGTTGCTACAATCTTTTTAAAACCGCTGGCTTTTAAAAAATGATTGACGTTTAGTTTAATGCAGTAAAATCATTCAAATTATTTTTGACTAAACAGTAACAAATAGACTCTTTAGAACTGAAATAGTTAATATTAACACATTCAGTGTAAATGTCTCAGAGAATTCAATAGCAAATCAAAATCTTAGATAAAATGCATGTAAATGATCCTCAGTAGAGTAAGCGTTATCCAGTACTTACAAGTTTACATTTTAAATAATATAATTCTTAGATTATTCTGAGATGTTCTGACATTTGTTTTCCCCAATCTTTTATATACTGTGCAAATTAAATGACACACACATCAATCAGATATTTAACAAAATACATGGTTGCGGAGGATGGAGAGATAAAACTTTCACTGAGAAGTTAACTTAAGAATGAATCACAGGTTTTTGTTTTTTTTGTTCAGAAAAATAAGAAATATATTTCAACATATGTGCTATCTCAGACTAGATAAGATGAACATGAGATCCTCCTTCCTTAGTATGCAGTGAGTACTGTATATTACGTAGTATAGTATAAAATGGATACAATTATGAGAGGTTATTGTTTCATGAATGCTCTGTGGGTCTGGAGGGAGGGAAGTACCTATATATCAGTGGCGGAGCTATCGCCGGGGAAGGGGCCCTGCACCTTTGAGGGGCCCAGTGCTCATGCTGCTGCGGCCCGTGCAACAATTTTTTTTCTCCATGCACTAGCTCCGCCACTGATATATATATATATATATATATATATATATATATATATATATATATATATATATACGTAGTTATACTTCTAGGCACCAGCCCAGCAGGGGGCTTCCAGGTAGCTACAATGAAGCTCCAACAGCTAGTGTCAAAAGAAGTTACCTGCATGATCTCTAACTATCATTTACTAGGTTTTATAGTTGATATTAAAGGCTTTTTTCTCCAGAACCCTGATGACTATAGTGTCTACTTGCAGCTCCAGTGGTCAGATGGTCTAACCAGTAGTGCTTTCAGATATGATCCAGCTAATCCTTTTTTTGTCACTCTACGTGTGTAAACATTCCTCTAAATTGTGAACCCCATTTACTTCACTCAAGTAACCTACTCTTCAGAAAAAAAAATAAGAAAGATACTATCTGAATATAAGCTGCAACTTAACTATGGTAACTTCTTTTGCAGGTTACAGGCCGAAAATCGTAGCTCGCAAAATGTTACAATCGCTAAAATTGCAAATCGCTATTCGATTGCTACAATTCAACAGGCACTCAAGCCCATAAATGGCAAATGTAAAAGAAAATCGTATGGGTTCCAAATAGGACCCGCAAGTGGGTTAAATGTAGCTCCGTAAATGCAAATTAAGAATCAATATTGCACTGTAAAATATGGGGAAATGGATGAATGACATTAGAATTAATTGTGCAACAGACTCAAGCACGCAAATCGGCAATAATTGTTTGTACGGTCACGAATATAAGCCGCACCCATAATTTACAAGCTCAGAAATCGGAAAAAAAAGTGTGGCTTATATTCAGACCAATAACAGGACAGTGTAAGCTCCATTTTAAAATACAATTTTCAAATGTATTTTAAGGTAAGCCACAGCTGCTGATTTGTCATGTTTACCAATATCCATTGGGTTCCTAAACCATAAGTTTCCAATCTAGTTGTCACGAAAATACTAAAAGGCCAGAATCTGAGTATACTCTATGCTTGGACACACGTGGGCTAATCAATGTGTGAGCAATGTGGCATCCTGTTCTCAGTGCTATTATTAAATCATGAATTGGGGTGTGCCTTGATTTGGGAATGAGATCTCTAAGCTCCAATCTCCATGTCTATATAAATTCCTCAACTGCCACAGGACATATCATAGTTTGCCTTTCCCCCCTGCAATCATAAGGCCCCACTGGAAATCACTATTTTCTAATGCATCAGTGCTTTTTTAATCTCATGCTAGTAAATGAGATGTCTGTCACTCCCAAGTAAAACCTCCCAAGTACTCTAACACTTCAAGATGTATCTTTGTGTTCAGAGTTCCCTCTTTGTTACTTAAGATATTACCCTGATCCTCCCCTGTGGGTTCACCTTTGTGTCCTGTGACAAAATTGTATAAATGATAAGAGAAAATCTGTCTCATTACGATATACAATAGGGCACCATTACCCTTTGTCTTTGATACTTGAAGGGCCGCTGGAACTCTTTAAAGACACGACAAAAGCTCAAACTAGAATTGGAACATAGACATCTATCTGCTATCTAAATAAATACACTAAGTAATGTTTGCACAAATCCTTGGAGAGCTCCCTTTTAAGACGTAATATATAATTGACTTTACTACTTAAGTGCAGCCTATAAACATTTAAAGAGATAGAAAAATGGTTCAACAGATAATATCATTTTGGTTGTATTTTGTTACAGTAAACACACTGAAATTCAGCATTTGTACTTCTTGATTAAAGTGTAATCATTATACTGATTACTAATTAATTTGTGGGCACCATAACCATAAAGCAAATGCTTTATGGTTAACATTTATCAGGAATTAATATATTCTAGCACAGAGATAGAAGCATAGGCTAAGGGAGGAGTCAAGTGAAAGATTGATTAATAGACACAGATTACTAAATATTTATTGTAAACAAAAAGCATTACATTCAACTGATGACATACTTGTTATTACCCATACTTTTAAATTATACAATAATTGTAATATTCGAGCAACATTTTATTATACACTATTTGAATAATTATGCAGTTAAAAATCACAAAAATAACAGGTTGGATCTCTGGATTTCAAGTGAAATCATACTTGAAATTAATTTAGAAATGTTTTTTAAATTTAAAATATTTCCCACGATTTAAACTGTATAAGTGCCTGTACTGGAGCTTAAGTCATATAAATCCATACTGCCATGTGGGAATCACATATATAGTTGTGAGCATGCGAGTTGTTGCTAACGCTTGCGGGCTCACGCAGCTAGCCAAGGCCCTCGCGAAGGGCACCGGGCGAGGGCCTCAGTTGCTGGCATGGATCACCGAAGACGCTCCATGCCAGCAACTGCGACCCTCGCAAACTTCACGTCGCAACGAAAATAACACGACACACACATTACGACACTCGCTACATTTTACGAGCAACGCAAACAACATACGACACACGTTCACACACATTACGGCCTCGCAACACTCGGACGAAACTCACGAACATTACAAAATTAAAAACACAATACATACACACAGCACATACATAAAAAGCTTACCTACAGCAAGAGCAAGAGCATCCAGGACCTCAAAAATGCAACTTACACCTACATTTCACTCAAAATAAAAGAGTTTGGACAATAAAAAATGTGATAAGCGACAGAAAAAATGGCCGCCGAACGAAACGAAAACAAGGCTACACACGCAAACACCATGCGAGACACGTTACCAGACATTACGGACTCGCAAACATCGGACGCAACAAGCCAACATACAAACAATTAAAACACTATAAATACACACAAGACACACATAAAAAACTTACCTACAGCAAGAGGAACCACCCAGCACCTCAAAAAACCAAGTTACACATTAATTTAAATAAAAATAAAATACTTTAGACACTAATGAAATTGCTAAGCGAGAGAAAAAATGGCCGACGAAAAAAACGAAAACGAGGCTACAGCACTCTCAACACGTAAAACACCACAACACACTCGCAAAACACCACAAGAAACTCGAAAAACACCACGAAGCACCGACGGATAATCCGCAAAGGCGCATACCACAAATAACCCGCCATTTTACGTCAATGCGGAAGTACACCACTACGCTAACGGTTTGGTCTCGCGCACGCACACTATTACACTGCACACATTCACCACGCTTACATAGCAGCTCCACACCACTAATGCTGCAGCAACATCAAAACAGATTGTCAGCTCTTCAACACAATGCTTCAAAATAGGTAAAGTATATTAATTTAATTATATATTATATATTTTAGTATTACACACCAAACAGCATTAGCTACCTTACGATTTGATTGCCGTCATTTTTTGACGGGCAATTCGCTAGTAAATAGTAATTTGCATTTATTTAAATGTCAATAAAGATAGCTAGTGTATGCACAAATATATACAAGTCAGTTCTAAAAAAGATTCTTCAGCTCTCTTAATTTTTCATACTACAGTAGAAAGCATATATTGTCACTGACACAATGATAGCTAACAAATATTGAATTTATAATTTACAATTTACTTGTAATCCTGCCATTGATAGAAGGACGGGCCACTTATTTTTTCTCTGCCATGGAGTTTCTCTCCTTGTAGTGCATTAGAAACATAAAGGTTATGTATGATCGTATAACAGTATTTTTGAATACATCTGAAAACAAAGCTGACCAACATTCAATTGTTGCTAGAATAATGTAATCTATCTGTATATCTATCTATCCATCTATTTTACTCAGAAATAGAATATTTCTTAAAAAAATAAACTCTGTAGAACATTTTCAAATACCATCTATAAGCGAAACAGAAATGTGCATTCGGTGTCATTTTAAGAGTTATTTGAATACTCAAATTCAACTTCTCCGATAAAGATCCTCTAGCACAAATGAGACAGTATATGGAGGAATTAAAGGGTGCAGCTCTGCCAGTGCCTGCGAGGCACGTATCACTGTGAGATATCTATATCAAAGCATAGTGCATGACATTTTTTGTTAATTCAGGGCCCAGCCACACTTTACATAAGACATGGGAATTAGAATAGTGTTTGAAAAGCTCTGTGTTCAGTGACATAATTATGCAAAACAAGGAATATAACTGAGGAGAGATAATATGACGTTATTTAAGGCTAATGGGCTAATGGTGCATTAACTTAAATAACAGGGGACATGGGTTACTTAAGTATGTTAAACACATTCATATGAAAAGAATCTGAAAATATCTCAGCTGCCAATTTTTAAGCATATTAATCAGTGGTTGCTTCAAGGAATTGTTCAATATCTCAAATTTTTTGCTGATTCATTATTTTAGGAGCTGGTTATATTAGCAGAGATTTTAAGCAGGAGAAAAGGATCAACTTCATATATACACATGCACACACATTAATTTTTTATTTGATCCACCCTTCCATTATTCTTATTTCATCCAGCACCTCATTTCATCCAGCTATATACATATATATATATATATATATATATATATATATATATATATATATATATATATAAATTGTTATATAAAATCTTGAGTTTATTTTTTTATAGGAAACCCCCAGAGTTACAGATTTTCAGTTTCAAGAACCTCCTCCATCTTCCTGTTCTCTCAAGTCGGGTACCTAAATCCAGCCTAGAAGGAGGGACTTCCTATTACTAATGTCTCTGCTGCAAGCAGTGGCATATTGTGTATCTGAGCAACATGAGACACCTTACTTGAGACAAAACAATAAGGCAGGATAAGGCTCCACAAGCTGAGAATGTGTAATTCTGGGGGCTTGCTAGAAGGATAAAAGAGAATAGAATTAAGTCACACAGATAAAACATTTATATAAAACAAAACAAAAATGCCTAAGTAAAAACAAATGCCAAAGTAGTTTCTTTAAGAACTTACATGTTGAGATTCAGTGGTTCAGGTTCATGCTGTTGTAGTCCAGGGAGGTGGAATTTCTTTCCATAAACAATCTCCAGGTGAGCTGTCTATTGCAGTGATAGAGGAAGTGAATTGAAGGCCGGTGCAAAATAATCCCTACTCATTTTAAGTATCTTGAGGAGTCAATAAAAAGTTAAAGCAATATATAGGTTATCAGAACACCGCTTTGGTGATCATATCACCTTTCTCTCTCCCCTAATAAATTAAGATTTCCCTTTATTTCAGGCAACCACCGGTTGCAGATGCACTCCAATCTAATGTGACCATGGGTGCTTTGGACCTGTTGCACCCAGTAGCTCCTCCACTGGGTGAGTTGTAAACTATAGTTATTAACCTACAAGTAAAGGAGCGTTTTGCAAAGGAGCTGACGTATTTTTTTTATTTTTTTTTATTTGAAATCATCAAAACTGTGTAGTTTCCCTTTTCTATGCATTCATTGCATCATTGTACAATCCCTTTAAACATTAAGAATGCATATGCTGCACTGTATTAATATTTCATATGCAATGAAAAACAGTCAATAAACGCAGTAATGGAGGAAGGAATGATGTAGCCATAGTTACATGAAAATGTTAAGTGTGTAATGAAATTTACGCTGACTTTAAAGCTTTATTGGAAAGAAATATTCTTTGTTAAAAAATATGTTTCATGTCTGATGTTAAATGAAATACATTTAAGCAATAGGTATTAGATTGGTGAGGTCATATGGAAATTCATAGCAACTGTACTGAAAATAAACTAGGTTCTTGTGCAGATTGGAATTTAAACTGCTGTATAAAAGAGAATTAAGTGGAAAAAAATGCCAATTGCAGAAAATTAAAGCGTGGAATTAGATGTTTGCATGATACAAGGCATTAACATACCAATCCTACAGTAACTATATTCTCTGTAACAAAGGTGAGAAATGTAATAAAATTAAAATCTGATTCTTTAAAGATCTAACAGATTGAATCGTTAAGCTGGAAACATTTTATAAATAGATCATTAGCAATTCTGAACAGAAAATGACAACAATCGAGCAGTCTCATTACAATGCACACCATTTAAAACTGGCATAAATATACTATACAATGGGGTATTATAAACTGCAAAATGATTTCCCCAACCATATGAATGAATACAAATATATTGTAACATGCTTTACAAGGTGTAACCACAGCATGTAGGCTATCATCAGAGACTAAGATGAAATACAAAGTGGATGCATTGAGAAATAACGCGAATCCCTGAAAAAAAGGATCTAAACGACCCTTAAACCCTCCAAAAATCCTCAAAATGTATTTAAAAAAGCATTAGCACATAAACTGTGTCATTTAGGCCCAGAAAAAATAATTAGAAAAAATGTCATTTTTTTTTAAAGATTTGGACTGCCTGTCTGTGTCGGTTATGCCGGTTTAGAGGAAGTTTTGTTCGAATGGGAAATTGATGCCGGTGCCGGGTGCCGGTTAGGTGCCAGATAACCGGGATTTTACTGTATATATATATCTAAATATATACTAGCGACTTGCCCATCAAAAATGACAGCAATAAAAAGTGAAGCCTGGCAATGCTGTTTGCCACACAATGGGAGCCTCTCCTCCTCTACTTTACTGACCTTGCAATGAGGGCCTTCATCGCTCATCACGGGACTTGCAATGAGCACCTTCAGTGCTCATTGCGAGCCATCCCCCCACCTCTCCCACCATCTCCTTTACTGGCCTCGCGATGAGCGCCTTTGGCTCTTTCCCCCTCCCCTGAGTCTCTTCCCCCTGTGTCTCTTTCCCCCCTCTCCCTTCCCTGTGTCTGTTCCCCGCTCCCCTGTGTCTCTTTCCCCCCTGCCCCCCTCCCCCTGTATTTGTTCCTTCCTCCCTCGTGTCTCTTCCCCCTTATTTCCCTCCCCTGTCTATCTTTCCCCCTCCTCTCCCTCCCCTGTGTCTTTTTCCCCTCCTCCTCTCTCTCCCGTGTCTTTTTCCTACCTCCTCTTCCTTACCTGTGTCTCTTTCTGTCCTGTGACTCTTCCCCACCTCTCCCTCTCGTGTCTCTTTCCCCCTCCCCAGTGTCTCTTTCTCCCTCCCCTGTGTCTCTTTCCCCCCTCTCCCTACCCTGTGACTGTTCCCTCTCCCCTGTGTCTCTTTCCCCCCTCTCCCTCCCCTGTGGCTCTTTCCCTCCTGTGTCTCTTCCCCACCTCTCCCTCCCCTGTGTATCTTTCCCCCTCCCCTGTGTCTCTACCCTCCTCCCCTGTGTCTCTTTCCCCCCTCTCCCTTACCTGTGTCTGTTCCCCACTCCCCTGTGTCTCTTTCCCCCTGTCCCCCTCCCTCCACCTGTGTCTGTCCCCCCCTCCCTCGTGTCTCTTCCGCCCATTTCCCTCCCCTGTGTATCTTCCCACCTCCTCTACCTCCCCTGTGTCTCTTCCTCCTCCTCTCACTCCCTGTCTCTCTTCCCTCCTCCTCTCCCTCCCCTGTGTCTCTTCCCCCCTCCTCCCCCTCCTTTATGTCTCTTTCCCTCCTGTGTCACTTCCCCAGCTCTCCCTCCTCTGTGTCTCTTTCCACATCCCATGTGTCTCTTTCTACCTCCCCTGTGTCTCTTCCCAGTCTGCGCGATCGGATCGTTATCAAACTGCGATTTGTCGCAAATTGTGATGACGAATCGCAGTTTGACAATTATAATATGTGATATGTAAAAAAGAATATATATATATATATGGATATATATAAATATAAATAAATTAATAAATTAAAACAAGTTAAAAAACGTATTACCCACTCAGAATTCTTAGAAATACGGTTATTGCATTGCACTCTGGAAACCTTGGCAGAGGCATGAAAATTAGCCCACGCTCTTTTTTTACATTGCTCTTTTTAAGCAGACAGCACTGTTTCAAAGTTAATGCATCTCACCAGTGTGGGGTTGGTACCTGGCTTTATATAATTCATTTGAAAAAATATAAAAAATAATAATGCCTCTGCTGGTTTATGGAGAATCCATGATACTTTTCTAACCATTGTTTGAGAGGTGCCTTTACATGTTTGCAGGAAAAAGGCTTGCAGTAATCTATGCAAACTGTTTGCTTATGTGCATGTGCAGTAGAGGGAGTAGCTGACAATTTTTAAAAGCACCATTGATTTCCCCTTCTCCTAATCCTCCACCATTCTTTTCCACGGCTGCCTTTAGTAATAGATAATATAACCACAGCACCACTTTCTCTAATCTAGCAGGGATTGCTGAACCCAGGCAATATGGAACATTCTATATACAAAAAGTCTTCAAAAATGAAGGTAAGCTCTGAAAATATTCTTAGTTTACACAGATGTTAATGTTGTTACTTTTCTTATATACTTCACAAATAAGTGAAGTTTTTCCTGAATCCATAAGAAAACAAGACTGGCATGTGCAGACTCTACAGTGTACATAGTGTGTTTGAGCTAATTACTAAGTACTCATCTGTGTTACTACACACTCAGTCTTGTCAATTGTTTACACCAAAAAAAAAAAAAAAAGCTATAATATGTAAAAAATTAAACATTATGAACTATGCTAAGCAAGGAGAATTAAAGCATTTTAGAGAAAACATTAAAGGTTAATAAAATCAGCCTAATAAAATCCCTGTTAACCCACCAAATTACAGAAAATAATCAAACCTAGAATTACAGGAAATAAAAAAAAGGACACAACCAAAATAAAAAAGGACATTACCAAAATAACAAAAGGACATTATCAATATTAAAAAACCTACTATACCACAAATAAAAAAACAATTCTACCACAAATAAAGAAAGCTAAGTTATCAAAAATAAAAAAGCTAAATTGCCACAAAAATAAATATACATTACAGACAATAAAACATACAATAATAAATACATGACAGACAACAAAACATTCAATTAAACCCCTAACTACATTACATTGACCCCTAACTATAATCAATGTAACCCCTAAATACATTCTAAATAACCTAACTACATACATTAACCCCTAAATACATTCTAAATAACCTAACTACATACATTAACCCCATAAATACATTAAATTAACTGCTAACAACATTCTTTATAACCAAGCTACATACATTAAAAAACCCTGTATCTAACCTAAAATGGAATAAATAATAAATAAGACCACTTACCTTGGCCAGATGTCCCTTCATCGACGACGGTGTTCCTGCCACAGGTCGCACCCCTAAAAAAAAAAGAAACATAAAATGAGTCCAAAATAAACACAACATAGAAAAAATAAATATTCTAAATATTAAACTTACCTTTCCGCCATGTCCCCGTCCTTCCTGTAGTCTTCTCTGGCTGGGCCCCTGGAATAAAAGAAACATAACATTAGTACATGAATACACACAACATAACAAAACAATAAACATTCTAAATATAACCTACCTTGGCACGATGTCCCCATCCTCCTCCTCTTCTTCCCCGGCTGGGCCCTTGAAAAAATATGCCGCTCTAGAAATAAAAGGAAAACGAACTCCCTGATGCAGATGCCTTCAGCCCATCACAATGGGATATATCCCATTGGGTGTATCCAATTCTGATTGGCTGAAGGCAATAGTGCCTTCTGATTGGTTTAATAAAGATTGACAGGAACCGCAACAGGAATTTAGAAAATGTTAAGACCGATCCCGACCCCCGCTGCATGGGTTAATTTGGGGAGGCTGCGGGAACCCTGATAGGGATCCCTGCAGCATGGGGATGTGTTTAGTGAGCAGGAGACGAATTAGATGCCGGAGTCGGACTGCTCCGAGGCAGCACATATAGGCTTTAGTAGCCCTTCGTGGGGACTTTTTTGTGCCGGTAGGGATTCTTCTGAGGCTTGCGCTTCACTACGTAGCTCTCTCGGAGTCTATTTTCAGACGTTTTTGGGTGTCATCTCTCAATGACAGCTGCGAGGAACATATTGAGGAATCAGTCCTCACAAACAGCACTAAAATTACTTTTGCGAGGACTGAGGGAACAACGGATTCTAATTTAATGACGCTATTAGTCTGGTGGCAAAATCTATATCATAGTATTACATCCTGAACATTAATTTGCTAAAGTAAGTGATATGACCTTGAGTAAATGAAATATAATGTGTGCTCATAATGTAAAATAAAAAGCATAATTTAAAACAATGAAGACAACATATGTGCTCTGTACCATCAGATAAAAGGTTGAAAAGCATTTTAAAAAGTACTTTCCTTTTTAAAACAGCTGCTAAATAATTAAGGTAAATTGTTTGAAGTTAGTGGTTTTAAGTTGCTTTTAATCTGCCATTGCATTGTCAGAATATGTAATGAGCTGCACCTGCTTGTGGTTACTAATTTGGTCACAAGCTATAACTGAAAATACATTAACATTAAAAATAGGTAATAAAAGACTATATGGGTGTAGTAATGTAATGTAGTAACACCTTTGTGAAACATGTAAATACATAGCCCAGTGGTAACATGCCTAGACTGTGAGATAGAAGATACAGGTTTCCATTTTACCAGAAAAAAGAGGGAAGAAAGATGAGAAGAGAGTAAAATGGGAAGATAGAGGGAAAGGGAGTGCAGAGTAAGAGAAAGGCAGTTGAAAGAGAATAAGAAAAAGGGGAGAGGATTACAGGTGAGAGAGGGAGATAAGGGGGAAGAATGATGGCGGAGGGATGAAAGGCGCTAAGAAAGAGAAAAGGCGAAACCAAGTGAAGAGGGAGAGAATACAGTAAATTGAATAAACATAGTTAAAATATTTATATAAAACAAACACAATTGCAAGAAGAGTCTTGATAATAAATAAGGCCATTGTATTTTGAATGCATTTGACATGACCATATTCATTATTTTAATAAATATGGTTCATTTTAATTTCTTCAGTGTAATATATTGAATCTAAATAAAAATAAAGTAATATTAAAAAGAGCAATCCATTTTGTAGCACTTGATTTAAAATGAAAAACAGCAACCACAAGGTTTCAACACAGTCAATTTTTTAACCAAATAAAATATTTAACAATATGAACCGGACTATTATCCCCTATGAATAAAATACATTTAATTGAAAGCATTGCCTTACACACTACACAGTCAGAAAACAAATTAAAATGATCTGCTGTGCCTTTCTATTGTATGGCTGGACAGGAAGAAATAGCCATGCTGGTTTTTACGTTTTTATAAAGTGAAATATAAATGAGAGAAAATAGAAATGCTAATCCCTCCTGTATGAGAAAATATAAACAGAGGGAAAAGCTGAGCTGTAAATATGACAATATTGATTGGCATGTGAATTGGATATGATTGAAGCAGTGGGATTAATCATTCAATGAGTGGTCCATCAATACGCAATTGCGTCTGACTTTTTTCTAGCGTGATTTATACATTTCATGAGGCAGGAGTTTGATTGAAGTATGTGACAAGATGGTACTGGAGGTTATTGACTTGGAAAGTAAAGGTTTAATAGGTCAGAAATTAACTGTTTGGATGGTCATGTTAAACAAGTTAAATGGCTGAAGAAATATTGGCAAGCCTAAAGCATTTGAAGAGTAGAAATTCAATAAAATTGTATTTCTCAAAATTATTTTGGTTAAAAGATACAGTGAAGGATTTATCAATATGTATAGTAAAAGCGGATACTATGCCTTGGGCATCAGGCTTGCTGGTCAGGTGATGCAGATTTCTATAGCTAAGTATATAAAAACTGACACAATTAGTTGTACAACTCAAAGTTTTCACAAAGATCAAAAATGGAACTGAATCAATGAGTCAAGTATTCTAAAGGTTGAATTATTGAAGAACTCTTGGAGAACCTCTCTATACATATGTTGAAGAAATCTCAGATTTTCTGTGGGTTTACCTTCTGTTCCAGATTTACAAGACACCTACTACCTGTGCCAGTGTCCCAACTTCATAGTGCACTTATTGCCTATGCAATGGTGTCCCAGCTTTATTTTTGATCTATGTCAAGACTTGTATGTTTTTTTTTTCATACACTCAGTTGTACAACTAATTGTGTCAGTTTTTATTTCCTTCGCTATGGAAATCTGCATTACCTGACAAGCTAGCCTGATGCCCAAGGCATAGTATCCCTTTTTAATATACGTATTGATAAATCCTTCACTGTATCTTTTAACCCAAATCATTTTGTGAAATACAATTTTATTGAATATCTATTCTTCAAATGCTTTAGGCTTGCCAATATTTATTGTCTGTACACCTGCCACATGTGTATCACTGTTCCAGATTCATAGTGCTACCATTTCTCCACCTTCTCCGTATTTCTGCAACCTGTGTATCAGTGCTATTGCTTCATAGTACACATTCTACTAGTGTACATATATTCCAAATTCTACACTATATACGCTCTATCTGTGTGCCCACCTGCCCCAACATACCTGCTCTACCTGTTCTACTGCCATATGTGCTAGTTTGTGCACTGAGCTAGCTTATCACCACTGTGTACTAGTGGGAATGTTCCACTTTTTTCCTATACCCCCTCAGACAGATCTCTTTGTTACATATTTCCTGGCTCCTGCCTATGCTTTCTAACAAACTTCTCCAGCTTTGCCAGGCTGAAATTTTTTTGCACTTGGGCCATGCATGGATTGTGCTACCTGGGTCTTCCTTACAATTGGTGCAACTGGTTTGTGCCTCAGTTTTAAGGTCCATGTTTATAGATGGTGGCAAAGTAAAAAGGTGAGCTTTTATCATTCAGTTTATTTTAATTTCTCCTATGGTACTGCATCCAATACAATATTCTCTTTGATACAAAATGTCTAAACAAGTTCTGACTTCATAGAAATAATCAAACGTAAACTTGTTTTAGACCACCACCACAAGGGCAGGCTGGATCAGTAAGGGTGCATTTACATTGTCCAAACTATACTTAGACAGGTCAACAACTTCAGAAGTAGTTTTGAGATGTCATTCTCCTCTTAAAATAGAATGAGATGTAAAAAAAAACTATTTCACTTCTGATGGTTGGTTTAATGTTTAGCTAGTTATTTATACCTGTATAGTAGTGAAAAGCTCATGTTTGCCTTATTGACCAAATAGCTTTAGCTAAATTTATTTGCTGAAGTAATGAGGAAATTGAAGGGGAAATGGAAGGGATGGAAGAGGGCAATGGCATAGATAACGAGAAGTCACAACAGTTATAGACTAGGGGTAACAATGACGAGGTCACATTGACTGAGAAAATGAGACCTACAGTGACTGTAATGTTGTGTGTGATGGTTACCAATAAATAATAAACAAACTTATAAAATAGAAAACTGTAACTGAAAATGTATGTTCTTCTAGTAAAAGTTTCAGAAAATTATTAAGTGCACCTGCAAACACTGTTCTTTATGGCAAGAATAATGGCTACTAAGGTACTTTTTTTTCTGCTAATCATTACAACAGGAGTTCAGGGTAACTGAATGAAGCTCAAACCATTTAAAAAAGGTTCAGCTAGCTCAGCTAGCTTTACAAGCTATTGACACACTATATTAGAGGACTGGTATCCAAAATATTGATACAATTCTGCTTATCTATACTAGGTGAAAAGTATTTTGTAAAGTCATATAAATAATAGCTACTTTAATAAATAACAAATCCACCAACCACCTTAGAATAAGAGGAATATTAAAATAAAAGTAACTTTATTATTAAATTCCAACTGTGCTTTAAGTAATCTGAGCCAGAAATTGCTGTGAAAATGGAAAATATCAAACAGCACACTACACTGAACTTATATTTTAAACAATATGTTTGCAAGACATGCATTTTGATTCTTTATTGCATAATTCCCTAACTGGTATCTGTCATCTCTCAAACATCTCGTCTAGCACTTTAATATTAATACATTGGTTTGTGAATAAAGTATAAAGTATATCTGCACATTTATCAAACAATGTAATGTTATCTTATGTAAAAAACATATAACTAAATTGTCAGCTATTCTCTTGAGTTGATAAATGAAGAAGCGAGTAGAGATGAACACATTTTATGGACTCTGGATCTAGGGTAATCAGGTGGTTGGAAAGAAATAATCCTACTATGTCCTTGCTATTAGTTTACAAAAGGGCCAAGTTAAGCAGTATGTATATATATATATATATATATATATATATATATATATATATTCATATAGTATATAAATAGTACATTTGTATGTCTAAAACAAGTTAAAAAAGACGTGTTTCCTGCTCAGAATTCTGAGTAATGCAGTTATTACAGTGCACTCTGGGAAGCTAAGCTGGGACATGCAAATGTGCCCACAAATGCTTCACTCTTCAATCCATAAACATTTTAAACATGGCTTCCTTTAAGCTTATGCCCACTGCATTACACAGCTTTTTTTGCAAATATATATATATATATAATATATATATATACACACTGCATGACTTGACCCTTATTTCCGGCCCAGTATTCAGAGAAATACAGTTATTCCAGTGCATTCTAGAGACCTGGGCAGGAACATGCAAATGTGCCCACAAAGGATTTGCTCCTGTAATCCGATACCATTTTCAACATCCTTCAAGCATATGTCTGCTGTATTACACAGCTTTAAGCAAGGCTAAGGATGGATTATACAAGTGAGGGGAAGTCTTATATGAAAATGTCCTAATAAGTGTATCACATACGATTAATTATCTATAACTCTGGGGGTGATATTTCACAAGGACCTGCGCAGATGATAGATCTATATAAATAGATCAGAGTAATGATAAAAAACGTAATGTTTTTGTAGTGTAAATGTACATTTTAACTACTGTTTTCATGTGTTTTGTGAACAAAACAACATAATGAAGTTCTCATTAAGCTAAACAGTAACTTGATTTACAAAATGCATATTTCAATTTATTTAACAACATTTACTCAATTTAATACCAGGTAGCAAAACACCATCTCGTTATTAGGAACATTTCCTTGCTCGACAGCAAAACTAGCTAAACAGTTTTGGCAAGCTATAAATGCTATAGCATAGTAAATTAATTGTAATGAATCATACTATCTCACAAGTGAATATAGTGTAGGCAGCATCCCTCTAATTCATTGCAACACTATTAAATAAAATTAGAATCTTCCATTAGCTCATTTCCATAATGGAAGTTTATGAATACTATTAAGAAATAGGTAGCATAATTGTATATATGAGCAAGTTAAATTGAATATATATATTTTGCAAATACATTAATAGTATCTGTATATGTGACATGTAATATTGTTTAGAAAAAGTGTCACTTGTTGGTGGGTAACAAGCTAGCAACATAAGTAGCTGTGTAAGCTAAGGGTAAAAAAGCATTTTACGGAATGCTTTAAAGAGATATGGAAGGTTTCTGGATTTCACTGGGAATGCAATATACAATATGCTCTATTTACTTTAATTTTATGAAGAAGTGCTTGGAAATGCTGTTCTGCCTAAAAACTAATAATTTGTACCTGTTTGGGTCTGCCCTTTGTAGCTCATGTAGCACCTAAATACACAGACTGTGAAGTGCAGTGTTTCAGATTAGCCAGTTATTGACCTCTCTCAAGCAGCATGTTGCAGAATGTTGACACCGATTGTTTACTATGAGACAGTGCACAACCTGTATTCAAGTACACTGTCTTTATGAGCTGTAGAGGGGTGAAACTAGTTAGGAACTATTTGTAAGATTTTAGGCAGAAAAACAGCACTAAATAAAATGATGTACAAAAAAGTAAATAAATAGATACAGTAGGTATATTATATTCCTCGTGAAATTCAGAAACCTTCCATGTCTGTTTAAGTGTCTGCCCTTTTTCCAAAAAGTAGTGTGGTGATTTTACAAATGACTAGAGTCCGATATTAATTGCATATACTGTCAGTGGTATTTACTTACTATATTGTTACAATAGTAATTGAGGTTGAACATTTTGTTTTAGTCCATCAAGTTCAACCTTTTAAGATCTCCTCTGATCTGCAATATGCAGATTAGTTGTTAATTGATCCAGAGGAAGGCAAACAGAAAAAAACAAAACAATGAAACTTACAAATTGTCTCAAAAGGACAAAAAATAAATTCCTTCCGGACCCCAGATATTGGCGATCAGATTCCTATAATTACCCAGGATAACCCTGAATGCCCATTTTATTCATACATATATCCAATCCCTATATGATTCTGAAGCATTGCATGCTATAGTTCAAGCTCTGGAAAAAGGCTAACAGTATAATACATAACTTCTTTTATAGAAAAAAAAGAGCAAATGAATAAGCGATCAAAAGTTAAAATCAAGTGACATATTTTATTGTTATCAATAGGAACTACATCTTATGGGACCATATTATCAAAATAAGAACTCACTTAAAATAATGAATATTTCTATTAATCCACAACTTTCACAGCACTTGGTAAATAGTAATGCTCCTTTTTTACACAGACTGTAAAGTGCCATGTTTCAAATTAGTCGGTCAGTGACCACTCTCAAGCAGCATGTTGCAGAATGTTGCCACGGATTGGTCGCTATAAGATTTTGAAGTACACTGTCTTCATGAACTGCAGAAGGGAAAACAATTAAGAAATATTTTCAGCTTTTATTAATAAAATAAAGTACAGAAAAGTAAATGGATACGTAGGTATTCTATATTCCCAGTGAAATCCATAAACTTTCCATGTCCCTTTAGTTCTAGCGGCGTCTTCTAGTGTTCAGTGGCTTATGTGACAATAATCCTTCCTGTCCAGTGTATGAAGAGTGGGTACAGAGCAGGGAATAATTAAATCGCAATCCGAAGTGCTATAGCATTCTTCCTTCATTCACTGCATGATAGGAAAAGAAATTGGAAGAACACATCCCTCAGGTTCCAAGTTAGCAGAATGTGTGGAAAACAGATAACAGGGAAATTAGTATTATTCTAAAATTATCTTTTATTCAATGCTTTTATTTGAGACCCTATACACAGCAGCAAGCCAGGCACATATGTCTCTGGTTGAGCTTATCCATATGGTTTTCCTAGCAAATATTCTGGAGTGGTTTGCCAGTTCTTTCCCTAGTGGACCGCAATTTGTCTGACCATCTTGGGTGACCCTATATGGTATAGCACACAGCTTCATTGAGGTACACAAGCCCCTTCACTACAATCGGTGTGATGTAGTGAATGTCATATACAGCTGCTAATCTTGTTAATTTGCTAAACTTTTTCCACACAAGGGTTCTTTAAAAAGCCTTTTTAATATGAAGAGGGACAATTTGTGCAGCTATTTCTTTAATAAGAACTCTCAGAATTCTTTGCAAGTTACGTCACTTTCTGCTACAATTTAATCCTCTTATACAGACATTCTAATCCTACGCCCTTCCCTAATAAACAGCTTAGAGAGAAGGGGAATACACATTAAAAACTAAGAAGTGTTTGACCTTTTTGCCTATCATTAGTGGTTGACATTAATTGTACCTGTTTTTGACTGAAACCACAGTGGCATTTACTTATGACAATGCCGAAAAAAAGTGCTACATTCTGCAGCCAAAGAGAAAACTCGTAACCTTGGCTCTCGCACTAAAAGTCGTTCTCTTTTTCTATCAAAATTCGCATAAGAGCAAAAGAATAATGAACTGAAAAGCAGAAACAAGTGGCATGAAAGAGCAAAAGGTAAAAAATAGAAACTACATCATGTACTTGAAAACATCAATCAACGTACAATTATACAACCTGACTAAATTTCTCAACACGTAAAATACTGGTGATTACCCTGCCATTTACAAGAAAGGAAAGACACGCAGATGTGTGAATGTGGGTTGCTAAAAGCTCTCCATGGTGCACAAGACGTATGCTGCCAAAATGATTTAAGATTTATTTTTTGTTTTCACTTCAGAAATATTGCAAATGATTAAAACAATGCTTTCAAAGGAAATGTATTTAATATGTGAATGTCTGAACATCATAGTGCCATTCAGTCAAACATTACTTAGAGTACAGAAAATCTTTCAGCCATTCCTGATAACAATGGCCCCATTCAAATGGCCAAATCGCAATTATTTGAACTTGTAAAGCAGCTCGATAATGTTTCAGATATTCAATTGGCTACAATCAGCTACTCGCATTCCAGTTGTGAGTTACCCACCCACAATCACTACAGGTCAGTCAAAAACGCAAAACCAATCTTAGAACTCTATTGATTTTAGCACAGCTTAAGATGTAAAAGTGTTAAAGAATTAAAATTACGTAAAATCAATATTCCGTTAGACCCGTAGGTCTAGCAAAATTAAGTCTGATGAAATATATATAATGTTACGAGTACTGAATAGGGCTCGCAAGGGCTTTTTCAAACATTTATCACAGCTGCAGCAGCACTGTATAATACACTAATGTACTTTAAAAGCATGGAAAGTAATATAAATACATTAGAATTAAATGCACAACAGTCTCAAACTTACAAATATGCAATTCAAAAAATACATTATTTTTAATGTTTTTTTGTTGTGTGAAATGGATACCAGGACCTAAGGGGTTAACACATATCATGGAAGCCGCATGGACTAGAACAGTTGCTTTAATGATTTTTATTGATTTCTACATTGCTGGATTGTGAGTCGGATCGCAAAATTTACTTCTCAACAATAATGAATTGGTAGTCTCTGAGTGAAGTTTAAGTATCAGATCATATGATCACGCCCCCTGAAATCCGACTTACGAGTGCATGGTTTCCATGTGGAGGCTGTGAGAGGGCAATTTTGAGTTAGAGACATTAGGATGTGTCTAAATGTTTTTAAAAAATATATATTCAGCAGCCAAAATCACAGGCTAGAGGCAATTGCGGGCTTGCAATTGAATGCGGCTCATAGATTTTAACAGCACATAATAGCTAATATCTAAACTACCTATTCTATATCTGGTTAAACAAATGATCGGTATAGTTTCATGTTTATCGCAGGAATGCTTGAACTTTTTTACTGTATTTATCCCCAATACTTTGGTTTAAAGGTTGTTCCATAAAGCTTCACTCTTTCAATAAAGAGATTCTTCCTAACATTCAGCCCTCCAGATATTCATTGCTGAGCACTATTAAATCTCCTTTAATATCACTGTAATGCTATAAGAACTGGAGATAGATGTTATAATTCAATCATTATGTTATGATTCAAAATTAAGCTTACAAACACCTGTTCAGTTTCTTATTTTCATCCCCATCGGTAATTAAAAGTTAGGAATAGTTCTGGTTTGGAAGTAATACAAATAGTTAGGCACAATATTGTGTTTATGTAGGAACAGGACCTCTTCCTTGACTGGAAACTTACTGTGTTTAATTGTTTTTCCCTTAGTAACAAGGATCTTATCAGCTCTGAATGTGCAGCAGCCAATGAAGAACAATATCTAGACACAAGCTTGTGTCTGACACTTAGCACTGCCTCCCTTGTCATTGATGGCAGCTCATGGCGGAGAATGAGAGATTAACTAAAGGCTTAAATGCTGATATATATTATTGAATATTGTTTTTTAGATCATTAAAGAAGGATTATATTAATTACCAATGCCCAACTACATCATGTTGCTTGCAGGTTAGCTTGGCCTTTATAATACTACAATGTTTTTATTTTGTCATCACTTTACTGCCTCTCCTCTGAACTATACCTATAAAGAATAGGCAAGTATTATATTTTATGCCAAGTATCTGAAACGTATTCAAAATTAGAAAACTTCTTATTGCATTAACTATGAGTTATTTGAGGGCCATCAATCACATTTTTTTTATCTTGCAACAGATGTATGTATTTGTAGACAAGCTAAAATATGTAGTCAATTTGCTTTTTATTTTGAATATAGTAATGGTGGTGGCATCTACAGTCTTATTTTGCCTAGGGCATCAACCAGTCATGTGCATGCGTGTCACATAAAGATAACTTATATATATCTCACATACAACATGATGATTCTGCATTCCATGTTGCTTTAGTTTAGTTATCCTGTGAATCAATTTTTGCTGGTCTCAGTTTTGCAAAACCAATGTCAAAAAAATACATAGGCATGGATCTGAAGAGTTTTATTAAATGAAGGTCAGTATAAAGAAGCATATAATTTTGCAAACATGTAGCCGTTTTGGATACGAAAATATCTTCCATCAATGGCACCTTATTGGTGGTAGGATATAGCTGTGTCTGGCCTTGACTGTGCTGAAAAAATAAGTTGTTCTAAGCTAATTCATCTACCATGTATGATTCGCCCAGGATGGATTAAGATGTTTAAAACAGGCAATTACTCTGGCCACATAATGACTTGAAGGAGCTAACAATATCTGGACTCTTATTCATTGAATAGGGAAATTGTATCTTGTGTGATTAGGGATTCGGTTCAGTAGTTGTTATTTAATATGTTTTTATGTTATGTTGATTACTTTATGATATGTTGTTTCCCCAATGTATGTTTGCCTTATGATGTTAGATGCTGTTTCCACTCTCCCTGCATCATAGTTTATATTCAACTTAAAGTTCCAATTCTTGTCAGTGATAAATCTGATGCCTCACTTGATAAAGTGAGGCATCAGATTTCACTGTCTCTGACTGGATGAATATGCATATGGAACAAGATATTTAGAATATATATGTGTCAAAATCCTCAAAGAAGATAAGAGCTGACCTGGTTCTATACAACTAGGGAAATGGATGTTAGGATTTTATGATGCCTTGGTGAAGGGATTAAAAAGAACCTTAAAAATCTGCTGGGTAAGTTTGGCCATAACAGCCTTATCAAACCTAACTGAAGAATGCCACATACTTTATACATGGACATCACCAGATGGTAATACAGAAATCATATTGACTAAAGATGGAGGTGCTCTGTATAGTCAGCAAAAACGAGACATGGAGCTGACTGCAGCTCTGATCATGAGCTTCTCATTGCAAAGTTGAAAACTAAACTGAAGAAAATAGTGAAAATCCTAAGACGAAGCAGATGCAAAATAAATAATAATATTCCCAGTGAATATGAAGTGGAGGTAAATAACACATTTTAGGGGCTAGAAATGCTAGATAGATTGTTTGAAGAACTTTGGAGAGAAGTTTGTGACATTGCATAGAAATCAGCAACAAAGACTATCGGGGAAAAAAAGAAAACTAAGGAGGTTGTCTGATGAGGCTTCCTCCATAGTTCTCCAATGAGCTGGAGCCAGACATTTTGGAGAGTGTATTGAGATGGACCTTAGGATGACTTGGTGATAACAGAAATGCAGGAGTTGATGGAATCCTAGCTGAAATGTTTAACACCCTACAAAATGATATTGTGAAAGTGTTGTTTGAATTATGACAACAAATTTGGTAAACTCATCATTGGTAAAGTAGACTAGAAAAAGTTAATCTACATCGCAATCCCAAAAAAGGCAGTGCCAAAGTGTGCTTCCATTATTGAACAATTGCACCCATGTCACATGCCAGCAAGATATTGTTTACGATCCTGCAAGCTCAGCTCCAACAGTATATGAACTGAGAGCTATCATACTTGCCAGCTGGAATTTTCAGTGGCAGAGGCACAAGAGATAAAAAGGCAAAGTCAGCTGGATAATAGAGAAAAAAAAATTACGCCTGCTTCATAGACTATTCTAAAGCCTTTGACTGTGTGGATCACAACAATATGCAACAAGAAATAGGAGTACTAGATCATGTCATCCACCTCCTGAAGAATCTACTGTACATGTGGACCAAGAAGCCACTGTCAGAACTGAACATGGGATAAAATAATGTATTTGTTGTTGTATGTGTCCCACTCTGAGTGACCTTATGGAACACAGCATGCCAGGCACATTTGTCAGCCATTGCCCCTCCGAGCTCCATCAAGCTCATGTTCATTGCCTCAATGACCTCATCTATCCATCTCTGTCTCTGCCATCTCCTGCTTTCAGTGCCTTCAATTGTTCTCTTCTAGGGAATCATGTCTTCTCATGATATGGCCAAAATATTTAAACTTCAGCCTCATAATCATACCTTCCAGTAAACTGTTTGTCTTGATTTCCTGAAGTATTGATTTCCTGGATCTTCTTTCAGTCCAAGGGACTCAAAGCAGTTTTTGCCAATACCATAATTGAAAGGCATCAATTATACTGCACACAGCATTCTTCATGGTCCAGCTCTCACATCCACGTTACTACTGGGAATACATTTTACAATGAGAACCTTTGTTGATAAAGTAATATCTTTACTTTTTACTAGCTTGTCCAAGCTTGCCATAACTTTCCTCCCTAGAAGCAAAAGTCTTTTTATTTTTAATGGCTACAGTCACTATCTGAAGAGATCTTGGAGGAAAATAAAATCTGCCACTGCCTCCACTTCTTCCCCATCTATTTGCCAGGAACTGAGATTGCTGTTTGCCATGATCTTCAATGTTTAACAGCCAGCAGCAGGCCAGCTTTTGCACACTCTTCTTTCACCCTCATCAATAGGTTTTAGTTCCTCCTTAATTTCAGCCATCAGAGTATTATCATCCGCAGATCTGAGGTTTTTGATATTTCTTCCAGCAACATTGATTTGGGCTTTGCATTCATCCTGCCTGGCCTTATGCATGATGTACTCTACGTTTAAGTTGAATAAATAAGGTGACAATATACAACCTTGTTGCACTCCTTTGCTAATCTTGAACCATTCTATTGTTACATGTTCAATTTGGACTGTGGCTTCTTGGTTCACATAAATATTCCTTAAGAGGCAGGTCAGAGGGGCAGTGGCTGACAAATGTGCCTAGTGTGCTGTGTTGCATAAGGTCACTCAGAGTGGGACACATGTGACAACAAATACATTCTTTCGTTCCATGTTCAGTTCTGACAGTGGCTTTTTGGTCCACATATGGATTCCTCAGGAGGCAGATGACATGATCTGGTACTCCTATTTCTTGTCGCATTTTGTTGTGATCCACACACTCAAAGGCTTTAGAATAGTCTATGAAGCAGAAGTAAATTAATTTCTGGTACAGTGATGTCCATGTGTAGAGTCATCTCGGAGGCTGTTGGAAGAGAGAGTTTGCTATGATCAGAGAAGTATCTTGACAGAAATCTACTAATCTCTGATGTACTTCATTTTGTACTCCAAGGCCAAAGTTGCCAGTTATTCCAAGTATATGTAGGTTTCCTACTTTAGCATTCGAATCTCCTACGATGAGAGTAACATATTTTCTTGGTGTTATTTCTATGACGTGTTGAATATCTTCATAGAACTGTATAACGTTAGCCTTTTCAGCATCCATGTCTAGAACATAGACTTGGATCACTGTAAAGTTAAATGGCTTGCCATGAATTTGAATTTAAATCATTCTGTCATTTATTGGGTTGTAACCGAGTACTGCTTTAGCCACCCTTTGATTGACTATCAGGGCTACTCCATTTCTTCTTGTCCACAGTAGAAGATCTGGTGGTTGTCTGATATGAAATGTCCCATTCCAATCCATTTGAGTTAATTTATTCTTAGGACATCAATGTTTAACATTGTCATCTCATGCTTGACCCCATTCAGTTTGCCTTGGTTCTAACATTCCAGGTTCCTATGCTGATTTGTTCTTTGCAGCAGGGGTCCATAAAGTCATCTTAGCAAAGTTATTTTAGTGGGTTGTAAGTTCCTTCTTCAGTGGACCTTGATTTGCCTGACTTCTCTGCTATGACCTAACGTGAGCTTCACTGAAGTACACAAGCCCCTTCACCACGACACAGCTTCACTGAAGTACACAAGCCACTTCACCATGACAAGGTAGCAATCAAGAAGGGGTCCGTTCCTTATACACATAAAAAAGAAAACATATGTCCATTAATTGCACACTGTATATACCATAGTTATCACATAACTGTATATAGTTGTCAGTTTCCGAAATGCTTACAAAGTTGGTTACACTTTGCAAGCATAAAGTGCAAAACTTCTTAAAGGAGATGTTTCACATTAAAAACAAGTTGCTCTTACATGAAAGTTGTGTGTAAATGTTTTAGCACTTGTCTTTATTGCAAGATTGTGCATATTAATGGAAATGAGGAACACAATTGTCACTCAGCGGTAGTCTGGATTTAGAAGGGGACAAACTTGTATACTGTCACCTTATTTATTCAACTTATACACTGAATACATCATGCGTAAAGGCCAGGCTGGATGACTCCAAAGCTTGAATCAATATTGCTGGAAAAATTATCAACAACCAGAGATACGCGGATGATATTATTCTGATGGCTGAAAGTGAAGAAGAACTAAAAGGCCTATTGATGAGGGTGAAAGAAGATATTTCAAAAGCTGGCTTGCTGCTCAATGTTAAAAAGATGAAGATTATGGCAAACAACAATCTCAGTTTTTGGCAAGTAGATGGGGAAGAACTGCAGTGATACATTTTATTTCCCTGAGCTCCAAGATCTCTGCTGATGGTGACTGTAACCATGAAATTAAGATATGTTTGTTTTGGAAAGGAAAGCTATAGAAAGTCTGGACCTGCTATTTAAACATAAAGATATTATACTATCAACAAAGGTCTGCATAGTTATAACTATGGTATTGCTGCAGAAAACTATTTAATGTCCTTTGGGCTGGAAAAAAATCAGACCAACCAATCAATCAGTCAATACTACAGGAAATCAAACTGTTCAGATGAGGGTTTGATCATCAGGATAAAACTCAGATATTTTGGCCATATCATGATAAGGCAGGGTTTCCTGGAGAAGGCTCTGATTTACGATTGAAGACACATGAAGAAAAGGATGGCAGAGGTGGAGATGAAGAGGTGAGGTCATTGAAACAATGAACATGAGCTTGAGGGAGCTCACAGGGAAAATAGCTGATAGATGTGTCTGGCATGCTACAGTCCATAGAGTCACAGAGAGTCAGACACGACTGACGACTGATCAACATCAAGGAGAATGGCATAGGTCAAAGTAAATGCAAACATGAAAATTACATATATAGTTAAATATAATTCATTCCATAAATATAAATGTCATTGAGACTTTTAAAGTGTTATTTGGATTCTAATCTATACCAATTTGGCATGCTCAGAACATATCACTATATACTCTTTTTTTGCATCAACAATATCAACTGAAACAAAGAAGTATCTGACCTTTTTTCAAAAGGTAATGTTCAAAATTATAGAAGACTTACTTAAATTGTACATATTTCTGGTGGAATTTATTTAATATGATAGTGAAAAAGCACTGCAGAGATCTTGGAGCTAACGAAAATAAAATCTACCTAGTCCAAGCTTTGAAAGAAGTGAAAATAAGTATTTTTTTCTAGAAAAATGTATGCAAGAGCAAAAGAATAAGGGATGAAAAGATAAAATGAAGTGATATAATATCCTAACATTAAAAAATAGAAACTGCATATTTTCGGACCATATTATCTAAGCATGACTCCATTTAAAGTAATATTGTTTTTTATTAATCCACAACTTTCACAGCACTATTAATAACACTACTTCTTTAATTTGGAAGGGAAAGTATTAATCTCTTACTTTGCCACTGGGTTACAGACATGAGTCACACAATAGTCAAATAATATGCTTATAAACCCATACCATCAAATAAGCTTATTTTCCTATTTCCTTTAATTAACACTATGTAAATTAACCATGAATTGTAATTAAATTTAAATTTTGCAATAGTAATATTCTTCTATTGTTACTCAAGCTTTATTTCCGTTGCATGATTGATGTGTGTAATCTACTCAGTGTATCATTCTAGCTATCAAAAACAATGGACTTCCAAGAATCACTCAAGTCAACACACAGTGAACAGATAAAAAGGTTCAATAAATAAATCAGACCTTGGCCTAACCTTTGCTATTTTCATGACAAGCCCATATTGATTGTACAGTTTTAATTAGTTGGGATCAACTAGTCTATAGGAATTCCACATTGTAGCTCATTATTAACTCACAGGCGCAATATAATTGATAGAGCATTCCTTGTTTTAAAAATAAATATATATATATATATATATATATATATATATATATATATATATATATGTATGTGTCTGGAGAATTTTGATTTAATTTGAACTATCAATTCTTTATTATATATTTAACAAGTGTTTTGCTTTATCTTTAACGTTAGCAAGATTTCCAGTTAGATATTCAGATTTAAAAGATTGCATTGCTTAAAAAATTATATCATATAGCAAAATTATACTCATATACAGTGATGCTGAATTCACTATAGTCACTAAGGTCGGTGAAGGTTGCAAACAAGACAGCAAAACCAAGCCTTCATGGTATCCCCTAGGTTATATTTCCTAATAATTTCTCATCATATCATAAACCTTCTTGATGTAATGAGAAATTAAATGTTTTTATGGGATGTGTTGTATGCTGAATTATAGTTATGCTTAACATCATGTATTCAGTAAGGATGTTCCCTATTGTAAATAAACAAATAAAAAATCTATTGCCACAACTTATATAATATTATAAAGTTTTTTCCACCAGTATTTTTGATCAACATATTACGAAAATCTTTATTATTATATTATAGTTTCCTTCCATCAGTCAATTTGTATTTAATAAAAACTACAGAAAAATAAAGATTTACAGCCTTATTAAATTGCGATTCAGCAAATTTAAAACGGCTCTAATTAAGCACAAAGCATACTTTTTTCACAGAAGTTTTTAGTTGGTGAACTTCTATCCAAAAGCAAAGTTTTCACTAACTAAAAACTTCTGTAAAAAAAATATGCTATGTGCTTAAATAAAGCCCTTTTAAATTTGCCAAATCGCAATTTATTAAGGCTGTTAATTTTCTTTTTTATGTTAATAGCTGAAACATTTCGTTTTTTATGTACAACATGTAATTTTTAGACTGTAAATATTAACAATCAATTTGCATTTCTGCTGAATATTGATATTAACAGTAATTAAATTAAGCTGAAAGTATTTTTTTCTTAAATCAAAATTAAATTTCATTTTTTGAAACTTCTAAGTTAAAATACATTGCACATATTTTGTAATATTTATATAATTCAGAGGTGGAAGTATTGTTACTATTTTATCACTGAACAAATTAACTAATTAATTAGTGCCCAATATATGTTTTAGCAGTTGCAATAATCATAGCAAGAGAAATGAGTGAAGACAATAACAAGCTTCAAAGACTTTAATATAATAAAAGTAATCTTTCACATGCTCATCAAGGACTTTCTTAGCAACCCTGGACCATAAAAGCACTGCATTATATCATATCAAAACATCCCACTGTTGCACTTAGATGTTAAGATCTGAAATTTCCATTTTCAACAGCACTGCAAAATTGCAATATCCACCTACTATTGCACTAATGTCTGTATTTTGAGAGAGAAACGAGGTATAAAGAGACAGGTAACAACACAAAAGAGACAGCACTTACAGCACCATTGTAGTACATGTCATGTAAAGCTCATATATTTGTTTGTTGGGCAGAGACTATTGAAATCACTACATAGTTTAAAACAAATAAAAGTTAATATTTTTCTTTACTTTTGACTGTTCCAGTTCTGCATTAAGCAGAGCTGCGTATACCCTCCTACCACTGTCTATGAGGCATGTGGCCAGACCTCCAGGGACGCTGGACTAAATAACGTCTGACCAGTCAGATTCTAGCTCACATTGAGCATGCTAATTAAAAGGGGGCTAGGCTGCTAATTAAAAGGGGGCTAGGCTATGATTATTCATGCACTGTCATTGGATGCCATTGGAAGCAGGTTAAACTCCATCTGTTACTTCTGTTTAGCAGTATAATTGGATCTAATGCCATAATTGGAGCCAATGTTTAGTTTGATTCCAAGACCCATGATAGAACAGTCCCCAGGTAGAGCTGTCCATGCCCTCTGACATGGCACAGGGAGGTGGAGATAAGCAGGTCTGCATGAGGAGAACACAGACAATTAAAAACTATTAACTTTTATTTCTTTTAATCTGCATATAGTTTTGTAATAGTGTATGCCCAAAATACAAACTTATAAACTGTACTTTTTAATGCATTACAGAGGTCCTTTAAAAAGAACTCACAATGTAAAGTCATGATAGAATTTTATATTGTTGTCAAACCCATTTGTTCTTGATAGGACAATTCACAACATTTGTATTAATGCAAATATCTCAACACATACTTCTGATGTCACATCGGAATACGGTGCCCATTGGGTTTCTTTCACGTATGAGTTCCTGTACTTTTTTTGTCAAAAATAAAGAGGTGACCACAGATATATGTTTGATTTTTTTGCTTAGAATATATATATATATATATATATATATATATATATATATATATTTAAACTTTATATGTGTTGATATACACAGAAAATAACTACTCTACGCTATTGTGCTTTGTGATGAACCAGGGCCCCATTCAATTATCAAAATCGCAATTACTTGAACTCGTAAAGCAGCTTGTAAATGTTACAGATATTCAATTGGCTACATATAGCTACTCACATTCCAATCAAGAGTTATCCGCCCAGAACCAATTTCAGGCCTGCCAAAACCATCCTTAGAACTCAATTGGTTTTAGCACAGCTCAAGATTTATGTGTTCTAAATAATTAATGTTACACAAAATCAATATTTTATTAGACCCATAGCTCTAGCTTGCAAATCAAGGGCCTCATTAGATTGTGATTTTGACAAGGGCTCTATATAAGCACACAGCATATTTTTTTTACAAGTGTTTAGTTAGTGAACTTCTATCTAAAATATTTTCTGTGCTTATATAGAGTCCTTTTCAATTGGCCAAAATGCAATTGATGAGGCCCTAATATTGATACAATGTATTGAGTATCTATCAAAAATTGCTGAATAGGACTTGCAAGGGCTTTTTCTTAAACACTTAACACAGCTGTAGCAGCAACTTAAAACACACTAATGTACTTTAAAAGCACGGGAAGGCATAGAAAAACATTAGAATGAACAAATATGCTATTAAAAAATATTTTGTTTTTGTGAAATGGATCTCGGGACTTAAGGGCTTAATACATATCATGGAACCTGTATAGACTAGAACAGTTGCTTTAATGATTTTTATTGATTTCTACATTGCTGGATTGCGAGTCTATACACAAAACTTACTTCTCAACACTAATTAATTTGTAGTCTCTGAGTGAAGTTTAAGTATAAACTCCATGTTTTACTGGCGGCATGATAATGATCTCATTTACTATTGGCTTAAATATTGTCAGATTATATGATCTCACCCCCTGAAATCCTACTTACGAGCGCATGATTTCCATGTTGAGGCTGTGAGAGGGCAGTTGCGAGTTAGAGACAATTGAATGTGTCTAAATGTTTATAAATAATGTAGCCAGCAGCCAAAATCACAATTGAATGAGACCCCAAGTTGTTATTATTTTCATAGGGCCTCATTCAATTGCGATTTGGCCAATTGAATAGGGCTCTAAATAAGCACATAGCATATTTTTTTTTAAGAAGATTTTAGTTAGTGAAAACCTTGCTTTTGGATAGATGCTTACTAACTAAAAACTTCTTTAAAAAATATATGTTATGTGCTTATTTAGACCCCTATTCAATTGGCCAAGTTGCAATTGAATGAGGGCCATAGTATGTTACCACAGCAGCCATTGACTAGTATTGTGCCAAGCATAAAGGGTCACAAAACTCACCAGTCAGATAGAAAGGCAAGTGCAAAGTTTTTATCATTTGTGAAATTGTTGCTGAAATGATTGAGGTAAAAATATTTTTGTTAGGAGTTACAGAGTGTTTGAACCCACCCATTATACTTATATGTCTGTAATGAAGTTGTATCAACCAAGGCAGTAGAACCTGCTGTGTTCAGCTGAGGGAATGTGTGACTGTATAGATTTTATACCCTCTCTTTTGATCAAATGCAGTTACTGTTTCTCCTTTGTCTATTGAATTTACAAGGTAAAATAAACAGGAAAACTGATAAGAAATGTAATGCATTTTCTCGCTATGTATATTCAGAGTATCATGCGTTTCAGCACTTACAAAATATAATTTCTTCTCTGCAGAGCACGCACCAAAGAAATCATGTCAGATTTTCCATTATTGTTCTGATGATGAAAAACCATTCACATTAATAAAAGTTAATACACAGCATATGCATGACAGCATGTAACCGAGGGAAGACTGATTGTTTTTATTGATGTGCAGCTGCTTGTCTCTCCTAATGACAGGCTCATCCCAGGCCCGTTCATTTGATTGACTGGCTGCATTATGCAGATTATTGGCTGTGTAGCATATCCTCTATTCTCATTTTCTATTCCATGGCTTGTGTGAGTGCTTCAAGGGCTATAAAAGCAATAGCTAAACTACCTATAATGATTTGAAGCCACTATCTGATGGTGCACAACTGTATTGGTGAGTTCTGAGTCCATTTACATGTAATATAATTCAACAAGCACTATAAACAGACCAGGGTTTAAGAATATCAATGTTTCAGTAACGATGGCTTAAATAATGGTATTCAATGATGTATTTGGCATAGTAAACATATTTTGAGGGGTAGATGAAACTGGAAAATGCTTGCACACAAAACAGTTAGTAAGGTTTAGTCTGTTAGATAGATACGTTTACACATATTATGTGGTTTGACAGAGAGAAGGTTTTATACAAAGGAGGGACAGGAAGGATGACATCTTCTCAAACCGTTAACTTTGAGTAACACCATTAGGTCAATTGTAGGCAACATTTCTGTTTTCATATCTAAACATGATGACATGGGAAAATAAATTAGATTTCTTCTTTCAACTATCGGTTTGCTAATGTCACTGAAATAACCAGATGTGCTCAGTACCATCAGATGGAGTTTTGTATAGCATGTAGAATAAATGTTTTCCTTTTTAACATTGCTGCTAAAAATTGGTTGAGTTGGGTCCTTTAGATTACATATATTCCCCTCTGAACTGGTTATGTACATAATTAGCTAGTTAGTACCAGTTAGAATCAGCTGCCAGGCGAAGTAATTAGTACATTTCCTTTATATATTGTTGATTCCACTAATTGCTAGTCATGTAGTTAGTTGGTTCAGTGCTAAAGTGAATACCTTTAATATAGGAAGTTGCGAGTTCAAATCCCATACTTTTTTTTTTTTTTTTTTATGTTTTATCTTGGTTACAGGGGAAAAAAAATAAAGAGGGAACAGAAATAGGCCCTCATTCAATTGCAATTTG
Organism: Discoglossus pictus; assembly: GCA_027410445.1. Classification (NCBI taxonomy): domain Eukaryota; kingdom Metazoa; phylum Chordata; class Amphibia; order Anura; family Alytidae; genus Discoglossus; species Discoglossus pictus. Next base: position 81,148,715 of record CM050168.1, read on the forward strand.
GCCAATTGAATAGGGCTCTAAATAAGCACATGGCATATATATTTTTTAAACGTTTTTAGTTAGTGAAAACCTTGCTTTTGGATAGATGCTTACTAACTAAAAACTTCTTTAAAAAAATATATGTTATGTGCTTATTTAGAGCCCTATTCAATTGGCCAAATTGCAATTGAATGAGGGCCATAAAGTGTAAAGTGTTGGGTATGAGACACCCATGTCTAGTTTAGTGCTTTTAAAATAATTATTTTCACAAAATAAAACTATTAATGCAAAACAAAAAGAACTGAAACCCACTATCTATTAGAGGTAGTTATTCTTAGCAACTGTGGGAATTAAATTAATCTCAGTCGCAAAAAATGTAAAATTGCAAATATCAGTGGCAAATTTTCTTTTTAAGATCAATTCTACTGTTACGGTTTTGTTCATAATATATATTTCTTACAATATATTTCTTTATAAAATATAGCTTGGCATAATTTTAAAGTTCTTTACAATAATATTGATCAATTTCCCATACAATGTTCTGGTGAAGACCACCAAGATAAACTGTTCCACAATAACTCTTAGAAGACAAGTGCCGTGCTGTTAGAAAAAGAATGAAAAGGCTGTTAGCCTTGAAACAGCTGCAGCAATAATGTGTGGTTGCGTTTTATACCATTATGTATATTCAATAAAAAGAATTCATGTAAGGTAAACTGAGTTCATATCCATCTTTCTGACATTGTCTTGTTGGAGATATGCAATTGCAATATACAGAATCTGAAAACAAAATGGTTATATTACAGGAAGGTTTAAAGATATACAGCTTCAGATGATGTGTAAGGCATAATATATTCTAGAATTATGGCTGATTGATGAGGGAGTGATTCTGAATGGGCTGTGAAATTCACAATTACATTTTCTGGTTTTCTAAATGGGAAAATATTTAATGTCATCTAACAGTTGCATGGTGGGTAACATCAAGCAACTGTCCAAAAATAAGAATTTTGGAAGACTGCTTCTTTGGCTAAGGAATAGATGTGTTAAGGTGTGAAACTTGAAGCACTTTTACATTTCATTGCTGTTGTATGGGGTAGTTAAGATATAATATTATAAATCTTAGAGTTCTCTATGAGTTCTCCACATTTATATTTTTTGGTAGTAAGTGTTGAGGACATTCTTTAGTTATGTTTTAGCTTCTTCATAAGTAATAAGTTGTATTATAATTTTTTTAGGCATAATCAGAATTTTTGAAACTTTTTTTTATTTACTGAAGAATTCATGCTGTCTTTGTGTTATAAGGTACTGGAAGTCCGAGTATGAGGGATGTGTGCTTTTATCTAGGGGGAAGGAGGCATGAGGGAAGAGGTGAAGTGTATCTGGATAGATATTCGAATAATAATCAAGCTAACACCAACACCCTTCCCATGCAAATAACTAGAAACAGACAACTTACATAATTAGATGCAAGCCCTGTTCTCCATAAATATAAACATCCTCTCACATACTTATTCACTAAAGTATTATGGATGCCTCCCGGGTCCAGTAGGGGCATAAATATTTTATTTTCTAATTTAAACACATTTTATGACTTTTTTCTCTAAGTATGATCTTCCGATTTGGGTTCATTACCTTGTCGTGGTGAAGGGGCTTGTGTACTTCTGTAATGTAGGGTCACCCAAGATGGGCAGGTCATATCAGAGAGGTCAGACAAATTGCAGTCCACTGGAGAAGGAACTGGCAACCCACTATCTTTGTCATGAAAACAATATGGACAAGCACAGCCAGAAACACAGACGTGCCTGGTGTGCTGCATCCATAGGGTCACTGAGAGTAAGATATGACTGAAGGACTGGACAACAAAGTGCAGTTTTTGAGAATCTGAGCATGATGATGATGTATTAATCTGTTCAAACAAATACATTATTTCCTTGCTATAAGCTTTTGCTCAACATAAGCTAAATTAATGTTTTCTTATTATCTGTGATTATGTTTAAACTAATTTCTTATCTAGGATGCTGATAAATTCACATTTCATTATATTGAGAAGGCTGTCATAATAATTTGCAACTTACTATACATTAAATGGAATTACAAAGGAGAGCAGCTATCAAATCAGGAAAGCAAATAAACAAGAAAAATATAATTATATAAACTGTCTTTAATTCACAAACTATATATTTATTTTTACTTCTTAAAATCATTTTTGCCACTGGAGATGTTCTTGAAATGAGCATACCATAAATATAGGATATTGGCAGTCCTATTTGTCAACATGTTACATAATGATGAAACTAATAAATATTATAGAAGTGCCACAATGTGCTAAACTAAGATTACTGTCATAATTTTTTACCAAACATTAATGTTGGTAATGGTGACAAATCCCTCTCATTAGTGTTCAAACCAAGTTATAGTCCAATCTTTTATTATAGTCAATAATAACAGTGTCCAGCATTTAATATTCTGTGGATTATATTTTTATTCTTTTTTGTAATACAGGAGGAAATTACACAAAGAAATACAATTGCTTAAACATATGTATCTAAAGGTATCATGATTTCCTTTGGCACCCTTTTCTAAATGGAGTTCATTTTGTTCTGTTTTCAGCAATTGTATCTATTTTTCCTTTTGTATGAATTCCGTTGAGCATAAGAATTAACATTTTTTGTGTTGAAAGAAAAAGAAAGCAAAGTCACTGAGCTGTATCTACCATGAATGATGCAAAATGCTTTTTATGCAAGTATGATGCAATTATTTTTTTTTCGATAACAGAAATTTCAGGACCATGGACAAGGTCTTAGTCTTTCTGCAATAATGCAGCTTGGAAGATGTCTATTAGTAGCTCTTACAAAACAAGAGTCTGAAGTGGTGATAAATAACACCATTAAAGAACTGTAACAAACAAAATGCTGCCTTTATTATGAATCTCCTTTGAACTCTTTCCAATTCAGCACAATATATGGTGACTAATAGTTTTGTCAATGCAAAATACATTTCTATAGTCAGTCAACATTAACAATGCATTAGGCTTTTGCAAATGGGGGAAGACTTTTTTTGGTATATTGTAATGTGTTTAATGAGAGCACAATATTTCATTTTAAAGCTATGTATATATTAAATATATATTTTCTTTTCAAGTAAAAGATGAAATGTATTTATAAATAAATTATACTTAGAATAAAGTTGTAACCTTTATACTGTGGTTACTTTAAATTTATGCTGTAATTTTTGAACAACTTTTAATCTTTTGAAGCATTTAACAAATATGACAAATCAGAATAGAAGCTGTTTAGAAGCATTTCAGAACATCTGTGTATCTTCGTTTGCTTGCTCATATATACCTAGCTGTGCAAAAAGACTGTGGGAGCTCCTTTTGCACTAGCTACATATTCATCCCAATTGCACCCCCACAACTCTTCCAATAAACTAGCTAACACATACCCAGGCTGTTTTTATGTTGTCCCTAAGCTCTATGGTCTCCACACAGCCTGCTGTAAATTACACTGCTCCATCAGTCCATGGTATTAGGGGTAACATTTAGATATACAATGGGGCCTATATACAGTAGATCTCCATTGTAATAGAGGTTACATTTAGATACCATTGGGGTCTACACAGACCTCCATATAAATAGGGGCAAGTTTGGTATAAAGGGTTAGAATTTAAGTATCATGAGTGTTTATATAGACTCTATGTTTTCAGTACCATGGGATCTTTTGAAGGACCCCCATGATATGGGGTTACATTTTAGATGCCATAGGGGTCCTTTATTATTATGATAGGTGCCGTGGAGGTCCTGCTAGATTTCAATATAGATGTCATGGTGGTCCTTACAGGACCACTGTGACATAGTGGTTCATTTGGAGTGCCACAGGGGTTTATTAGAGACACACATGGTGGTGGTTACATTTTTGGAGCCACAGAGGTCATTTAAGGATTTCTATTGGTCAGGCCTAATGTTTAGATGCCATGGGTTTATATATATAAGTGGGCATCAGGGCCTAGCAGGACAGTGAATAACAGGGCTTCCCTTCTGCACCTGGGAAGCGTGAATCCCCAGGGTTTATTTCAGGTTGTGGGCGGGAATCCATGGAGTTTCCCATTTAATTTACTTGTAATGAGGGAATCCTGTTGCTCTTAGGGGGTCCGGGTAATATGGGGGATTCATGAGATCAAGTATAGGTAATGATTACTGTGTTGGAAGGGATAATTAGCCTAATAATTGTGTCAGCAATGAGAAATCAAGCCTCATATCTAATTTAATTAAGATGCTATAGCAATTACAGAGTGACACTCAAATCATTTTCAGGGGCATTTTTAATGCCTCTACATGTAGAGTACATATAGGACAGGGGATCAAAAAAAGGGCTTATGCACAGTTACTAACTTGCGTGAAGCATATGGATTTTGGATACGGATGGCTTGGAAAGAAATTTGAATGGGACAGCAAGCCAACACATATCATTTCACTCTATTCAGCACTGCATTCACATAGTGATGAATTTTCTCTTGATTTGGATCAATACGTTGGTAATAAAGTGTCAAATTGACATGTAAATTGGCAACGTATCTGTTTGTAATGGTGCCCTATGTCGGTATATAATAAAATGAGTAAGTATATAAAAGGCAGAAATTAAAATGATACATATAATAAAAAAACAGATAACATTTTGTGATTAAGAGGGCCTCATTCTATTGCAACTTGGCCAATTGAATAGGGCTCTAAATAAGCACATAGCATATTTTTTTTTAAAGAAGTTTTTAGTTAGTGAAAACCTTGCTTTTGAATAGATGTTTACTAACTAAAAACTTCTTTAAAAAAATATGTTATGTGCTTGTTTAGCGCTCTATTCAATTGGCCAAATTGCAATTGAATGAGGGCCAGAGGATGGTGGTGTCCTTGCTCAAAGGATCTGAACTCTTATTATATAGGGAAAAACAAAACTATGTATTACCCATGTAAAGAAAATGGGTTCTTCCATAAATATTACAATCAATGTGGTGCTCCTTAACAGTTGCATCAACCATGTATCAAATATTTTAAATAAAAAAAAACAACTTACAAGTGAAAAGATCCGCCATTTGAACATCTAAACTATATTCAAACTATATTAAAATATTTATCTATCTATCTATCTATCTATCTATCTATCTATCTGTCTGTCTGTCTGTCTGTCTGTCTATCTATCTATCTATCTATCTAGATTTTAGTATATCTATATAGCTACCCATCTATCTATTTGTGTGTCTGTCTGTGTGTATCTTAAATCTATTGTATATAAATGCATTCAAGATGTCTAGAATATACAAGTCAAAAGTACCATTCTATTAAATAACCGAGTCTTTGAAATATATTTCCATTATACCAATCTATTGTCCTCCTCCATCCTGTTTCTTTAGTACCAAGCTTACTCTACTAAGGTCAGGTGAACTGAAAGCAAATAATACTTACCAAGAGAACACATTTGGTGTCTGGGAGAACTGATAATGAATTGTAAGAAAGAGCAATCAATGTGTAAAGGTCACTTTTCCTCAATGGCATTGGAGAGTTGTACTGTGAGTCCTCTATAAAATGGATGTGAATGAAAACAATTAGTTGAGGGAATTAAATATTTACTAAACTTAGCATCTCTAGGATTTAGATCGCTTGCTCAAGAATTGTACAACTTTTCAACAATTAGCGTACTCAGGCTACAAACAATTGATATATATATATATATAACTTGGATTCTGTTGCTTCTAATTCTAATTTACAGACAGAGAAGCTACATATATAAATGTAATGCTAAAATTACATGCCTTTTTAATCTTGTCAATTTTGTTAGCAGGCTTCCCAATTGGGAACATAACAAATAACATGGGTCAAATCACCTGTAAACTTTGATCATGTAATATTATAGATTGTGCATAGAAAACTTACTGAGCTGAATCTTACTAAAAAAAATATTACTGAATCCTACTGAAAAAAATAAAGTCTTAAAATCTGTTTGCTTCATTATTGTATAATTATTGTAATCACCTTGGGATTTCAATGAACTACTTCTAGAAACATTAAAGCATAAGAAATGCTGGATCAGCTCAGGCAGTTGTAATTCTGACTGTGACTTAATTTAAAAATACAGATTTATGTAATAAGAGCAGTAGCATGTATTTGAAAACAGAGCTTGTTTAAAGAATCACCGCAGTTCAGGAAAAACTTTACATTGCCGTGGAGGTCCTGCTAGATTTCTTCATTATTAGTAGCTATGTGAACAATGAGCATTAAAACATGTTTTAAAGAAAATCTTAATTTTAGTAGTATCTGGGGCAATGATAGTTTGTCTAGTTTGGAACCTGAGATAGTGTGATCATCCATTGCTTTTCAACAATGGAGGGCGTAGAAAGGGGTTTTGTGGTCTCATTGAGTTCATATTTCAGCACCAGGCAGTTACAATGTTCTCCCTGCTCTGCACCTATCCTCACAGGAAGGATAACTAACATGTCGGCCTCTAGATACTAGCAGGGTCTGCTAAAATTCTCTTTAAATGCTTTTTTATGCTCTTGACATATATATGCAATTTTTTTTATCGTTATATGTTTGACAAAAATGTCATGCTTTCCTAAACTTCAGGAGTCTTTTAAAAACTATTTAAAGTATGCTAGACTGTTAAACAAGATTTATAATCCATTTTGGTTGGTTGATTATTTTGTTTTGAAGAGAGAGAGGTAGATCGATCATCCTTCATCATATTACTGTGTTAAGTGTACTTTTGTAATTTCCTTCCATTTAACTCGTTGGAGATAGTTATCAGTTTAAGATGCCACACCGGTTAAAAAAAGTGTATGAGCATTAGCACTTCTTTATATTTCCATTAGTGGAAACCAGCAAACATGTTGAGTATACTCTGTTGGCAATAAAATAAACTAATAATGCTTGCAGTCACTTATAGCTGTATTATATCCTCTGAAACAATCACATTCACACTGGTGATTTCAGAGGGAAGTTCTGGCATTACTGCAAAGCTGCATTTCCAATATCGTAGGTAATATTATTCTTACTTTTTTTGAGAGGTACTCTGGAAAATATACAACCCTGGAAAGACCATTTTAGGTTTTGGAGACAAGGGTATATCTTGTGTATGCGATAACCCCTCATGCTGAGGCATAATGTAAGGATGACTATGGAATGGTACCTATCATAATGATATATGTCATTGAGGTTCTTACACATATATGTTTTCATTGTGTAGTGATTTTTTAACCAAAAAGTGAAGTTGTGTTTTTTCTTTTTTTTTTTTGTGTGGGTTCCCTGGAGAGAGGATCTGGGAGAGGTACGAAGAGAGGGAGAGGAACAAAGAGAGAGAGAGTTGTGGAGAGAGGGAGAGGTGGGGAGATAAGGAGAGGAGGAAAGAGAGGGAGTAGTGAGGAGAGATGGAGATGGGGATAATTTGGCCCTATATCCTCATATCCCTGTGCCTATATACCCTGTGCCTTATATACTCCCTAAGACAACCCTCTGCATGGCTTCAGCTATATAGTAATATTCCTGTTGAGGTTTACATACACCATTGATTACTGGCCCATATTATCAGTGCCAACCACTCCTCTCTATAAGGCCACAGGCTGCCCATTATGACAGTTATCACAACCCAGTGTCTAACACACAATGGTATTGTGCACACGAGATACCTTCTCATGGAAGTGAAATAAGTGATTGCTCTCAGTACTCTGAGATGTTCGGGATCCATGCTGTTGATCATTGTTGTTTGAGGTGTGGCTAGTCCTTTAATAGGCAATGCATTACAGCACCTGTTGTAGGCCATGTAGGTTTTCCTGATTTGTATTAACATCTGGAGTACTGGATCCTGTGTTACCAATTATGTTCATATATGTTATCTACAGTAGAAGTGTTTTATTGACAATAGTTAATGTTCCCAGATGTATACAGTCACACATTATAATTTAAAAAAATATTTTTAAAAGCAATGTGTGTGCCAAGAATGAAAAGTATTAATGTATAATGCATTTACTCTATTTTTAAAGATTTTATAATACAGTACCATCTCTTTTACCTTCTGGGTCACTACCTTGTCGAGGTGGAGGGACTTGTGTACCTCAATGAAGCTGTGGACTATACAATGTAGGGTTACCCAAGATGAGCAGGTCATAGCAGAAAGGTCAGACAAATCATGGTCCACTGGAGAAGGAACTGTTGATCCACTCCAGTATCTGTGCTATGAATACCATATGGATATGCACGACCAGAAACACAGACAGATGTGCCTGGAGGACTAAACGTGACTGAAGGTCTAAACAACAAAAACTGTCTCTTTAAACCTTGGTACATGTCTCAGCAAGGCTTTTTAGAGTATTTACAGATGGTATTCAATACAGGTGACTTTTTATTGAAAAAGCATCTACCATATAGCCTTACACAGCTTCAGTAACCTGCAAGTGGACCGTTTAAATTGGAATGGGCTTTGAGTCAAAATCAATGGAACAGACCGTAACTTGATAACACTGATCGTTTCAGCCTATATTGCGGTGGCTTCATGCAGCCCTGTAAAAAAGATTGGTTGAGATTGTTAGGTTATTAAGTTATGGTGAAACTTTCACCATATATACCTGTATAAAAGATTGGGCCACTAATCGGTAGAAACTACCATTCTTGATGATTACACTTAACTGGAATATTTTGCTGTGATAATGTGATTAACCCATGAGAGTTGTTTGTAATGATGTGAATCAGTCACTATCCATCATGCATTTATTACCCTCCTCTCTCTCAGATCAGTGGTTCTCAACCTTTTTTATTTGGGGACTGGCTGCTTACTTTTCAATACTTATGAGGATCACTTTTAAAGATCCATGACATTTTAACAATATGTTGCTACATATGACACATTCAATTATCATCTTGTTGTACACAGCTATCAATAGAGTACATTCTACCTGAGTACATTAATAATGATTCACGCCAATAATAATTCTAGTTGCATTTTTAAAAGTGTTAGTCTCTCCAATCCTCTTTGACTTTGCACCAGTCCTAGGATCAGCTGGTCATAACCACACTTCTATATTGTAAACTCTTCATAGAAGGTATCTCAATGCTATTGCATTAAATAGTTTATTACTTGAGTTATATTATTTATACATACCTTCTAAATTGTTCTCTGACTGTATTGTAGCTACTGTACTTTACTGTACCATTGTAAATAGTGGAAGAGTATTTTTTAGTATTAATAACTATAATATTTTTGTGTTTTAATTGAATGATATCAATGTAGCCAAGAGCTGTCCACATTACTATTGTGTGGACTATTTTTTTTTTTCCTTTATTAATATTTTATTATTGTAGAAAGGTATAAATAACATACATTCCATAAAAAGACAGATCTTCTGCCCTATCATTGGAAAAATTGCACATCAACATGCGGAAATTAACAGTATACCAGAGCAAGTAATATATACAACTTAACAACTGTGTACAAAAAAAAAAAAAAAAAGAAACAAAGTACAAAACCCCAAACCTCTTATCTTTACTCTATATTCCCGGATTAACAACCCAAAATTTAAGAGGCATGGGGGTGCAAGACATAACACCGTTATAATTCACACATGTTGTTATTATCATTCTATCCTTTATTACCTTTTTCTTTCTTTTTCTTTTTTCCCCAATTTTATTTCGATTTGTTAAAGCCTTCCATCTCTTATTTGTAGCCTTTACACATTACGTTCATTAAAGGAAAAGCTAAACTACACTGTCCCGACGATAGCCCAATAGTATTCCAAACTACTATAATATCATATATAATCAAAATAAAACACACCACCAAGCACACTACTATCATACAAGGCATCAGGCATAGGTATCACTAGGGAAGAGAAGACAGGTGGAGTGGGACCGAAGTGGAAGGATCAGAATGACCTCGGATAAATCAACAGCTTCCAATTTACGTATTGCGGAAATATCTGTCCCATAGAGACCAGGATAAGCTACTTTTTTTGGTCACACCCAGGTCAGTAAAGTTTAGTTCCAGTAAACGATTTTTATCTACTTTACCTTTAACCTCGTTCCAGGACGGAACCTCTTTCTGCTTCCACATGGAAGCTATTAATGATTTTGCTACCATCAGTACCTGTAGCATAAGAGCTTTAACTTTTAAAGGTAAGGGGGGGAAGATGTGGAATAAAATTATCTCAGGGTGTGGACACAATTCTACCCCACTTATTCTAGTCAAATGGAAAAAAACCTCTGCCCAGAGTTTTTTGATATGTATACATTGCCACCAAATATGCAGGGAAGAACCTATTTCACTGCATTTACGCCAACAAAACTTCTCCTGATCCAACCCACAAATCATTGCCATCCTAACCGGGGTAAAATGCCACCTATTGGAGATTTTAAAGTGGAGTTCTCTATAAGAGGGGTATTTAACAAATCTGTCCGTAATTTCATATGATCTAAACCACTCTTCAATGGTCCATTTATGCTTCAATTCCTCTTCCCAATCCTGAATACACTTGGATTTATATTCCATTTGTGGCCTTCTAATAATATCATAACATTTTGAGATAATATGAGTTTTAGATTCCGCCATAATCAATTTTTCCAGAGGAGTTAAGTCTCTTGATCTAGTCAGGTAAAACTCTGATTTTTTGAGGGCCTTTTCCAGTGATAAAGATTCTAGCCATGAAATCTTTAGTTGAGGGGCTTTCGTTTTAATATTCTCCAATGAGAAATTATTACCAGAGAACAATTCTAGGAGCCGGTTAAATCCTACTTTAGCTATCCTCCTTAGGGTTGGAGATTCAATATGTGATGCTAGATCTAGTAACGGAGTAATTGGTGAGGGAAATGGAATCAAATTATATTTGCCATTCAATTTATTCCATACATTCCCCTTTACTCTAGCCATAGTTTCATCCTGTATCAAATATTTAAAGTTAATCTTTTTTAAAAATAAAAGAATTTTAATGTTCTTTAAACCTGTTAGCTCTTGTTCAATTTGAACCCAATTATTGTCATTAATAGGATCTAGCCATTCCAACATATTTGCCACTAATGTAGCTTCCTGGTATTCTTTAAGTAATGGATAGGCCATACCACCATGTTTAAATTTCCCTCCCATTCTTGATCTTTTTATTCTTATTTTTTTCCCATTGTGAATGAAGATATCAATTTTATTTTGTAATCGATTTAGGAAATAGGTGGGAATTCGGCAGGGGATATTCCTTAAGATATAGGTTATTTTTGGCAATATTACCATTTTTATGGCAATAATTCTCCCAGACCAGGAAATATTTAGACCAGACCAAGCATTAATCTTTTCTATCACCTTATTGTACACTGTTTTATAGTTAGTTATTATTGTCTGCTTCAAATTTGGCTCCAATATTATCCCCAAATGTTTCAAGGAGTTTTGCCATATGAGAGGGAATACTTGTTTTAATTTGAGTAACAATTCATAAGAGATATTAATGGGCATGGCTTCTGATTTGCTAATATTTAGCTTAAAATTTGATATTTTACTATACTCCTCAATCAGTCGGAATAAGGATCCGAGAGAGGCTACCGGGTTTTGTAATGCAACAAGAATATCATCCGCAAAAGCAGATATTTTATGTTCCATAGCTCCCACCTGTATTCCTTGCACCTCTTTCGCATTGCTAATCATTATTATCAGTGGTTCTATAAACAAAGCAAAGATAGCAGGGGATAAGGGGCACCCTTGACGTGTCCCATTTGACATAGGGAAACTGGATGAACTATAACCTGGCCCCATTACTTTTGCGTTGGGATTAGTGTATAGGGCCCAAATTGCCTTTGAACCAAAGTCACCCAACCCATATCTGTCAAACAGTACTTCCAGGAACTCCCACCCGACCCTATCAAAAGCCTTCTCTGCGTCTAATGATACGAGGACGGTGGGAGCTCCCTTACGCTGCGCATAAGAGATCAAATTGACCATTCTCTTGACATTGTCAGAACCTTGCCTCCCTCTAATGAAGCCTTTTTGATCTGAAGAAATGAGTCCCCCTAAAATTGCATTCAACCTAATAGCTAGGATTTTAGCATAGATTTTAATATCCGTGTTCAGTAAGGAGATCGGTCGAAAATCTTTACACGATGGTTCTTTATGATCATCTTTAGGGATTGTTATAATCGAGGCCTCCAACATTTCTTTGGGTGCGCACCCTGAAGTCATAATTTCATTCAAAGCGTTTTTAAGAGGGAATACTAATTCTGACTTACAGATTTTATAATAACAATTTCTAAAGCCATCTGGGCCTGGTGATGAAAAATGTTTAAGGTTATCAATTGCTTCCAAAATTTCTTTCACAGTTATTTCTTTATTTAACATGTCCAAATCGACATCCGAAATTCTTGGTAAGTCAATTTTATCCAAAAATTTAAGTATCTCTTCTTTGGATGGTGAAATAAAAAAATTTTTCTTCCCTCAAGCTATAAAGATCTTGATAATAAAGACCAAAGGCATTCCCTATATCACTAGGCTTTGTCAGGGTTTCATTTTTATACTTTAACCTTTCTATTCTTTTGCACGATGTTTTGTTCTTTAATTTATTGGCTAAGAGACGCCCTGATTTGTTCCCCATATGGTACATTCATTGCTGCAGTGCCCATAAGGATTTATCTAACAGACCTTGTTCTATTTTTTTAATCTGAGATCTTATTGCAGCCATATTCTTTAACATTTTGTCATTTGAGCCCATCTTATTAAGCCTATCTAAGTTTGACAAGTCGATGTATAAATCTCGTAAAGAACGACCTCTAAGTTTCTTCTTCATCACCTCCCAGCTGATCAAATAGCCCCTTATGGAGGCTTTGTGAGCAGTCCAAACTGTAACTTTAGATGTGACAGACGGGTTATTGGCTTTAAAGTAATCATTGAGTTCTTTTTTTAACAACTCTTTTATCTGTAGGTCCTGAAGTAATGAAATGTTTAATTTCCATGGTGGTCTAATAGTTTCTACATGACCCATTGATATATTTATAGAGACCATACCATGGTCTGACCATAATATAGGACCAATTTCTGTTTTTATCACTCTTTTTAACGTTGCGCTATTCACAAATATATAATCCAATCTAACATGCGTATCATGTCGATAGGAATAAAATGAGTAATCCCTTTCCTGGGGGTGAAAGGTGCGCCATGAATCATTTATTTGATGTTTCATTAAAATGTTATGAAAAAGGTTACTTTTTAGTTTCACGTGAGAATCTAAAGCTATCCCTTTGTGGGATTTCCTATCTTGTGTGGACTATTAAAGATGGAGTGGTCCCTCAAAACAGTTGATTTAATTGTGTGAGATCAACTGCTGAGGACATGGAGGCTGAAAAACTTGGGTTAGCTGTATTTTTCGTTTAGAGAATTGCTTTTTATGGACTTTTAAAGACTGAAAAATACACCCTATGTTTCTTGTGTATGAGGCAGACAAGCTAAAGAATTTAAAGTTGTTCAAGCACCTAATATACAAGCAAAACTATTCAACACATCATTACATCATCACGACAAACAGTGATTTCACCTAATACTTATGATGAAGCAGAACTGACATTAATCTGCCCCTGTAAGTTTTATGAATATTGTATTCATTCTGCACAATAAACCCATGTTTATCAACCTCTTCCCCTCCATGAAAAATATTGACTGGAAATATTTCAGATTTATGCTATTTATCGTCGGATTTCTGTTAGAACCCTTCTATATATTTATAGAAATGCATGAATTGCTTTATTCAGCATAAGTTTAGTTTTCCATGATTAACCATTAACATTGATATCACTAAAAAATATAATTAATCATCCTATTACATATATTACTAATGGGTATACTGAGTGCATGGATATAAGATGTTTGTATTGCTATCCAAATGTGCGAAAAGCCTAAATTGTTCTATACTTGCTGAACTGTTAATAACATAATCATGTCAAATAATTTCAAACTAGACCATTACTCCAAAGTAAGTCCATCCCACTTCTGTACATGTTAGGCATTCATTAATTATAATTTAATATGTAAAAAATGTTCATTAACCACTTCTTTATTCATATGAGAATAGTTGAGAGAGAAGCGGTGGATGTATTTAAAGAGGAATTGACAATTTAGTTAAAGCACTTCTTCCCTTTCCAAACAGGTTCTTATCACGTGTCCAGGAATTGGAAGAGGATTTGCCTTGGAGGCTTTCCTAAAATTTCTACTAGACATCTTTTGTTTTGCTTATAGTGGGAAGGAAGCAGAATCAATCTCCCGGACAGATAGGGTCTTCTTAAATTACAGATCGATTTAATTGAACAAGCCCACAATTACATGGCCGATGTCTAAAATCGTAAACCATGAACCAGTACGTAGCATTTCAGAGCATGATCATGATCATTTAAGCAAGCCCGTAAGTAACGATTTAGAAACAGCCAATAGTAAACGAGACCGTCATCATGATATCAGTAAAACATGGCGTTTAAACATCAATCAGTTAGTGTTTAGATGTCCAATATTTGATCGGCCTCGCAATCCAGCGATTTAAAAATCAATAAAAATTAGTGAAGAAACTGTTATAGTCCATGAGTGTGGCCTGATATGTATTAACTCCTTGATTCCCGAGATTGATATAAAACGGAAATTAGATGTAAAAATATATATTTTTATTGCAGACTTGCGAGCTTGAGACTGTTGTGTAATTCATTCTAATGTCTTTCCCTGTGTTTTAAAGTCCAGTAATGAGTTTTTATATGCTTGTAAAGTGTTACGAACAGGTGTTTAACCCCCTTGCGAGTCCTCTCTAGTACTCATAGAATATTTTGCTACATTTGCCATTTAGGGGTTTGAAAGCTATTGCGGGTTTGTGGAATTGTTACAATGAAATCTACATGTGCGGGTCAGATTTACGATTGTGACAACTGCAGGAATTTTCAGCCTGTAGCTCGCAAACAGATTGCGGATAACTAGAGGAGGCCAATTAAATATCATTAACTTTTGTGGGCTACATTATGGGCTTCAGTAATTGAGATTTTCACAATGTAATAGGGCCCATAATCTCCCACTCCCTGGAGTCCTGATAGTAGATGGAGTGGATCATAACTGCTGATGTTTAAAACACTAAATTGGTTTTCTTTCAAATACTGACTTATTGCTAAGCGATTATTACAGGAACTAATTGTATTGATCACTACGATAGTACTTTAAGCCACTTGAAGCAGAATTTTGTATTCTGATGTCTATACTGCAATGTAGGATGTTTTGTTCTAGTTTATTCACAAGCATAAAAAATAATAATTTCCAATTTAATGCAGCTCAAGCATGAATATAAATCATTTCAAAATGAAGCATTCTTTTACTAAGGACAAATACTCTACCTTTTTATTGATAACATTTTAACCTTTGACTGAGTAACTTTTGTTAAAAAATAGATGCATCTTTGTTTTTCCTACGTCTCAGTCTTGCAACAGATCATATTTTTCTGCTATTGTTTTCATCTCCGCAAGTGGAGTAAGTAAATCAATTGATG
Organism: Discoglossus pictus; assembly: GCA_027410445.1. Classification (NCBI taxonomy): domain Eukaryota; kingdom Metazoa; phylum Chordata; class Amphibia; order Anura; family Alytidae; genus Discoglossus; species Discoglossus pictus. Next base: position 81,164,204 of record CM050168.1, read on the forward strand.
CTCAACAGAATGTCACATATCTATTTATTCTGTCATTCTGTCTTTTCACACCCAGTGCACAAGCATTAGGTTGCTATCCGTGTTAACAGATAAAATGTAAGCAAAATCTATTGAATGGTTTTTTGGTACTCCATCAAACTGACAGACATATCTTCTAGGATAAGTTCAAATGCCTTGGACATGTTTTACTAAGGTAAAAGGTGGTGGTAAGTTTGTGGCAAGATCTGAAGAAGCTGAGAATCCCATCACTGTGCACATTATGATACTTACCTCCCATCTTATTTCTATGCACAGCAGTTATGTCCAAATTTATATCATTTGATGCCATTGTCAGTTTAAATAATTAGGTAGTTTTACATATCTATTTATTGCACCTTCATATTCAAAATTACTGACTCATAAGCATGGCTTTTAATATTTAGGACTTTATACTAATTGTAATACCAAGTAAGTCACTTATGTTCTCTGAGTTCAATAATGTATCCAATAAGAATTGCCCATATACATAGGCCCTCATTCAATTGCGATTTGGCCAATTGAATAGGGCTCTAAATAAGCACATAGCATATATTTTTAAAGGAGTTTTTAGTTAGTGAAAACCTTGCTTTTGGATAGATGCTTACTAACTAAAAACTTCTTAAAAAATATATGTTATGTGCTTATTTAGAGCCCTATTCAATTGGCCAAATTGCAATTGAATGAGGGCCATAGACATTAGTGGGCTAACAAGAAGAGCTGATAAATTGATAAAAAAGATGATGAACTGATTATGATTGTGGGGATATTAACTCAAATCAAGCTTACCGGGAACTCTTGCTGTATGTACAAAATAGACAGTTTTATTTCTGATAACGCCAAGATAATCTTACATTTAAATTATAGTGATTGCCATGATTTCAGTGTTTAAAGGACTGATATTGCCAGTTATTATGAATATGGCAAAGGGAGCATGACATTGTTACATTGGGATTATGTATTATTGGGTGTGGTTATATGTTGCCTGTACATGGTTATTATGTATACTAGTTATTATATGTTATAGAGGGGAAATGTATATAGAACAGGAGAACATATGTGGAAATGATAAAAATGCTCTGCACAGAGGTTAGCTGCTGATCATTGCACCCTCACCCTTGATAAACAGCAGCCAAGGCAGATGAATGTACTTCAAGAAGTCCTAAGCAAACACTTGAGATTAACATCAAGGTTGTTTCACTAGTCAGCTATAGATATCTGGTGAATTTGATCTCAAGAATTTGTGTACTAACCAAGGCTGTGTTTCATCACATACATACACAAAGGACACAAGGGTGTGGTATGGTAGAGTATAAATATGTTGTTTTGATAATTCAATAAGGGTCCATTTATAGTTTTCACATATCTACCGTGTGAGACTATTTCTGTGTTTTGTATCCTGGCTTGGGGAGTGGTCTTGCCTTAGTCCACGAGTAACCTGTATCCAGTATTCTCTGCCTGTATCCTTGGGCATTGCCCTCTTCAGAAGACATCTTTTGTGCCACAGAGAACAGGAACTACACGATTCTGCTGTGGTAGGTTTGAACTAGGTTTATATCAAGCCCCCTTGAAGAAGCAGATTGTGACATTGGTGGCATTCGTGGGATCTCTGTATAAAACACAGAAGGATGGCAGCTGAAGAGCTGATGGCAGCTGAAGAGATGTCTGCAGCAGAGGAGGAGGAAGTGTCCAGATTGTACCAAAGATGGATAGAGATAATGCCTGCAGATTCAACCAAGGATCAGCAGAGGGAACTCCTTATACAGATCGCACAGAATATACAGATCACACAGGAGGTACAGGAGAAGTGGAGACGGGTAAGCAATGGCCCTGTCTCCGCTCATGTGGAGTGGAAATGCTTATCCCCAGTAGAGAAAGATAATTTTCTGGTGACTGGAAAGGACTGTAGAGGAATGAGCCTTCTAAACAAATGGATGACATTCCTGAGACTATGGCTAGGTCACGAATTAATGGAATGGATGGTAGAATTGGTATGTGGTTGCCCTGGAGGAGCAATCTGCTGTTTGGGTGGTACCTGTTGGGATACCTCATGGGGGGGGCCTGTTTTTCATTGGGGCTGGAAAAAGCACTTTGGGACATTGTATTTCGGGAACCGGATTGTGGCTTGCGGACAGAGAAAAGATAGCTGTGTCTGTTTGCCAAGCGCTGTTAAATCCTGGGATTGGAGACAGGCTCCCGGCAGCTAACCTACTTTGGTGTTTGATCCAGCAGGAGCTGTAGCTGGAGGTGTATTATATAGACTTGCTGGATGAAGCATCCTTGGATGGGTTTTGACCACCTAGCTGGGAGGGCTCATGACAGTAAGGAAAGGAATAGAATCATCTGACAGGTACTACAGGTACCCAGCTTAATGTTGCCAAGGCTGGGTCAGAAGATAAAGGTATGGACTGTGGGGAGAATTCTGATATCAGGGATTCTAAAAATAACAAGGATGCCTTCATCCATGGTGTTGACTAGGAATAGGAAGAACTGGCCCCTATCTTTAGGGGGTTGAGACTCGCCCAGTTAGAGGCATGGGGACAGGGCCAAACCACAGCAGGTCTAGGGAAAGAACTGGGGAAAAGCTATCCAGCTCCTAGAGGCAGAGAAGAACCTAATGAGCACTGGGCCCTACCAATGGACTGTGAAAATAGTTGGGAGGCTCTTTGGATGACCATTGTCCAGGAGCCAGCCACAGACCCTGGAGCAGAAACAGAAAGTAGCTCTGCTCTTCAGCCTGAACAAGAGGCAGTAGCAGCTGCTTCTCAATGGCTGCCTGTATCTACACACCAGGCAGTCTCAGAAGGAGAGAGTCTGGAGGTTCCATCTGAGGATCCAGAGACCAAAGAGCCAGAGGGTACTCCAGGTTGTGGTTGGCTTCTGGTCTCCCTACAGTGACACCCCTGCAGCTGCCCAAAGACACTGTTTGTGTGCCTTTAACCCTGGCAAGGAGGGGCCACTGGCCAGGCTTGTTGGGAGGGGGGTTGGCCACTGAACCACAACGGCTTATGTCAGAACTGCCCATTAATCAAGCATGGATGACACCAGAGAATGTCACTAGCCCATGTTGCAACTCCAGCATCCCAGTTTATTCAGGAGAAAGCTCAGGCCTGATAAAGGGAAACTTAAACTCCACAATTTTACCCATGGGACTGAGCACTGATCTAGAATCAGCAAGACAGGAGGTCTCCCTAGCCTGGAAGGAGAGGGCTTTGCTGGGTAAGGATCCTCCCAAGTGTGTGCTGGACTTACTAGCCGGGATGTACTGTTGCCCCTGGACAACCTTGAATTGTCCTCCAGGGCAGCTGTCTTATACTTCTCCCCAGGGGCTTGGGAAGGTCACTAGGCCACTGGGAATTGCCTAGTATTCGTATATAAAGTGCGTATTCGCCCTGGACAGGGGGAGGCAGGGTGCCCAGAGAGCCACTGAGGCTATCACATGGATGGACTGCCACGCCAAGAGGACCGCTAACCACCTGTATAGATGGGAAGTTAAACCTGCTATGCTATACTAGAAAGGAAAGGGGAAGAAAAAGGAATAAATAGATTTTTTTTAATTTCATTAAAAGTATGGTTCAAATGTTATAATTGCATGAGCACTAACCAGACCTACACTAATAAAAAAAGGACACATACTGTATATACAGTGATTCTACATTAACCTATGGCTCATTATAATATAATTTACAGGTTTGAAGCTAACAAACCATTCAATAAAATTAGCTTAAACATATTATTAAAACGCTATTGTTCCAATATAATAAACTTCATATTTGGGTCTAAATTTACTAATTAATACAAACTCACAATCTTATATTATAGAATTATGGGGGCAGAGTCCTAAATAATGAGTACACAAATAAAGTTAGGGTCTCACTTATAATTATTGTTAAAATGGGAATTGTAATGTGAATTTGGCGAGGCTTATAAACATCAAGCACTTTGTTAAAACGTAAAATCATATTCTCCTCTAGGTTCCCTATGGTGAAATTAGTTTTACTAAGCCTCAGTGATAGGGCACCAGAGACTGTGACAAATGTGCATCTAAAATGTTCTTTCTAATCATGAACCATGATGCATTTAGAAATGCGTGTTTTATAAAACAGTATAAATATATATTATTAAAGGCATTATGGCACATATATCACATGTTATATAATGTGCTAGAAATATTTTAATCTGAAAACATTCATATTGTATAAGATTTGCAAAACTTTATTATGCTTCGAATGAACAGCAAAAAACTCATTATTGACATTTTACATGTGCTTGATAGAGATCCTCAAAACCACTGATTCATCTAAAATTGGATTTGTGCACCCACATACAAGATAAAAAAGAAAGGCATGAGGGATCAGTGACTGTTACATTCGTCTTATGAAAAGAAAATCCACTCAAGGCTCTCAGAAAATATTAATAAGGCAAAGAGAGCTTAATACAATGCAATTCTTTGCTGTAGAACCACAGGAGAATACAGAAGGTAAATGTAATGTTAGCTTTAAAATAATGGGGCTAGTGTTCAAATTCCCTGTGCTATTAATTCCTCAAATTGTCTTTTTTAGGTTTTCTAATAAGTTAGCAAGTGGCCTACAATTTTACTCATTGAGAAATAAGTTAGATGAAGAGAATAAACACTGAGCTACGATGTCATATAATGTTACATTATGAATAAAAGTATTTAATAATCTCTGGGAAGTGGGCAATAAGGAAAAAAATACAGAGACCAAGAAAAGGGAGAAATGGAAAAGAGCAAATGTATAAAGAGGGCAAATTTAAGGGTAACAGTACAATGGGACTAACACCCATAGGGAAAGGAACAGTGCTTCTAGGGCAATAGCTTATCAGAATGAGTGTAGGAACCCCAAAAATACTGGGGAGGATACATTTTAAAGAGACAAAAACTACATATGATAGTAGTGCAGTATTCACTATAAATAAAATGTGTTAGAATATCAAAGAAATAGTACTTTTCCACCACCAATGGAAGGTATGCGGTAATACAGATTCTCCCTTAATTCTATTGGAATCAGTCCAAGTCCAAGTATGGATAAAACATGAGCTGCTATCCTGAAGATCTTGAGAAACCTCCCTGCAGATTAAATCAGCTTGATGAAAAAGAATTTGGAGGAGTGGGCAGAAAAAGGAAAAAAATGGTGAAGTAATACATGTATAAATATTATACCTACAAAACATAAACAAATATTTTCTACTTAATGTATGTATTATGGAAGAATTATTTACACTTTTGTGAGCTTAAATTGAAAAAGCAAGAGATACCACTTATGTATTATGTCAGATAATTGACTTTTCAAGTATGAAGTAGATAACCTTTGATTAATCTCATACCCAGTGGCTATAAGGTCTAATTATCTTAACAAGAATTTTGTGTGTAGAGTCAGAGATTTTGGACATGTTGCTGCTGTTTTTATGTTTTGTAATACAACCTTTCATGTGTGTAATAAAATTACCTAAATGTACTTCACCTCACCCTCTGACTGTTGGCCTACGCCCAGGTTCAGTCCTAAGCCTTCTCATCTTTTCATAACAAAGGCTTCCTCCCTCCTCACTATCATATCACTGAATAGCAAAGGCTTCCTTCCATCTCACTTCCCTCCAATTGTAATCACTTCATGATACTGTGTGGGTGTCAGGGTAGGTGGGATATGTGTGATGAGGTAAAGAAGGGGAAGGGAAGAGGAATTAGTGAAGAGCAAGAAGCAAAAGACAGAGAGAGGAGGTAAAAACTGAAATGAATAAAAGAAAAGACTGAAAAAAACAGAATAAATATTAAAGAGTAAATGTGAGTTGGAACAAATGAACTAAATATATTACAATAGTAAAAAAAAAAGACAAAATGCAGGTGTTGTGATGTAAAAATACATTTCTGAAAAAACTATATTAGCCATTTTAATTACAATGTTGTGTGTACCTTTGTGAAAAATCTCTATCAGCTGCTCTTGACAGGTAATCTTCTGAGACGTGGCCGCCCATTACATCCTCCCAGAGTAAAGGGTGGTATGACCTCTTGGTTCCATGACTTGGTTCAAAAGCTTCCTTTGGTCATAGATTTCTTGGGAGAGACATACTGTTTAACAAATATATATATTTTTTCAAATGTATTAAGGAGTCCACATACATCTGTTTTGGGAAAAGAGATAATAAAGTGGGTTATGTGTAAATAAGAGTAATAAGCTTGTTTATCAACTCCCCCTCTGCTCTTGAAGTGATGCAAATTAATTAACTTTACCATTAGTCATAAAGTGTACAATTCTTATAAAACTTGTGATTCCTGTTTTGAGGTACAAATGACCATAGGCTTGTGCTAGTGAAGAAATAAGACTTGTCAGTTCAAATTTGTATTTTAGTGTATTATAATTTTTTAAGGAATGGGTATTAAGGGGGCTGATGTCATTGTATTTAGTTATGTGTTTGTAGGGTATCCATATCATTTATTGAATATTTATTTATGGAAGAATGCCTCTTCCCACCCTGGAAGATTAGAAGTTAAATGCCACTGTATAATTTGGTGTGGCTGAGCCACATTGTAATATGTGGTTAAGTTTGGAACCAAGTAAGCCCCCATTCGGTCTGTGTGTGTAAATCCTTGTCTTATTGGCTCTGGACTGTTTAGACTGTTAAGGTGACCAAATAAATGTAAATCATTTTGTAAGCTTTCCATGTCCTTTGGACATATTGGGATGGGAAGCAAATAAAAAAGATAGAGCATTGTGGTTAATAGATCCATCTTAACAGTTATCGACCTAGTAAGGTAAGTAAGGTATGGTTATGCCAAATATTGAGTGATTTGTTTAAACTGGGGATAATTGTTTTTTTTATTTAAGTTTGAATACATTATCAGTGTTAGCTGAGATTTGTTGTCACATTGTGGTTTCTCAAATCATTTCCACTGTTTTGAAGGGAAAGTTGATGAGAAGATGCTTACTTAATCCAGTAATACCATGAAGGATAAACGTTTCATTTTGTCTGCTTTAATAATTCATGGTAGCTAAGAGCCTGACCCCGTTTGGATCGCTTGTCCTTGTCATGATGAAGGGGCTTATGTACTTCACTGAAGCTGTGAGCAATACCATGTAGGGTCACCCAAGATGGGCATGTCATAGCAGAGAGGTCAGACAGATTGCAATCCACTGGAGAAGGAACCGGCAAACCACTCCAGTTTCTATGTCATGAAAATCTCATTGATTAGCGCAACCAGACCCAAGATGTGCCTGGTGTGCTGCAATCCATAGGGTCACGGAGAGTTGGGCATGACTGAATGATTGAACATCAAGAGCCTGAAGATTCTGTGTATCCTCATTCTGGCTATTCTCATCCTTACTGCAGGGATGGACAGAGAGGAGGGAAATGGAAAGAGTAGCGGAATTAGGAGAATTTAGCTTTTGCAACTTGATACCTATCAGTTTCAAGTTTAATTGTACAGTGGTCCTCTATTATAAATGCCCTAGCAATGTGGGTTCTCTGGTGGGCCAGTGTTTAGGATTAGGTGCTTTTACTGCTGCAACCTGGTTTTTATTCCAGTCAGGGAACCAAGAGGTCATACCACCCTGAAGCCAGAGCCTTATCGGTACTTAGATGGGAGACCACCTAGGAATACCAGGAGCTGTATGCTGTGGCCCACTGGAAAAGGAACTGGTCAATGAGGTTACAGAGAGTCGGACACGACTGAACAACACAAATACAACAAGGTGGATTTTTTTTTGTATCATTTCAATATGGTATAAAACTAAACAATATGTCATGTGACAAATCTTGTTTGCAGAGACATCCTCACAGTAATCCTGCATATTTTACTGTGTGTCAAGATGTTCATCTGAACCATAAGCTCAATGCATACAAATCAAAACAGAAAATGAGTTCACATTATAACAATATCATGTTGGACTATAAAAACAATGTATTAATGCACTAAATCCTTTTGTAAAAATTAAATAGAAATCTTTCGACCTTCAAGATTGAGTAATTTTCACAATGTTTTCAAGGATAGAGATGAATTCCCAGTTTATGGAATATTTTGAATAACATCCACATATATATATAAAACAGGATGACAACAACACTCCTAAATGATCTTGCATTCTACTGAGGCCATGAGCACTTTAAATATGTTATGTTTTTTGTATATGCATTCACATATTGGTATTCTCATTATATGTTGTGCTTTGCTAAAAGCTCTTATTTAAAAAGGCAATCGCCTGTATCTAGTTTCCACAAAAACAGTTCTCTCTTTGATTGCTACAATATTGCTTCTTGTTCACAATTTTATCCCTTGGGATTCCATTTTGATTAACTAAGAATTTCAAGAGATGATTTTCAATAGTAGTTATCAATACTTTTGAAGCCCAAAATATGCCCTATTATGGAAATGGGTAATTACCATATTTTCTTGCTTTTCTTATGTTAATTAAGCCACCCTATATGGTAATTCAGATGTGTGCTTTAGCTATGTTGGGGTAATGGGTAGAGTACAAAGATAGACTGATTTGCTCTTGGACAGTAGTCTGCAGCCTTACATAATTGAAGAGCCAATCTATGAAACCTCAGAGCACGGGACAACAAAAAGTGGTGCAGTGCAGAGGGTTTTGGGTTTTTAGAGCACTGGACTGACTTCTCACGGGTACAATCTCTATAGCAGGGATGGATTGCACCTTAATGATGAGAGAGCTTTTGTTCTAGGGGATAGGATAGTAGAACGGCTGGGGGAGTTTTTAAACTTGTAGGTGGGGGGGAGGGACTATATAGAAGTATTGGGGTAAAAAGGGTAGAGAGGGAAAGGGATGAATTAGTTACCCATGGGGAGGAGAAAGGGGGAGGGTTAAAATAGACAGTAGGGAGGTATTAATAGGGTCCTCAGATACAGTGGCAAGCACTTCACAAAGGCAGAGCCATAGCAACATAAAGTGTATGCTTACTAATGCAAGAAGTTTGCCTGGGAAAATGGGCGAGCAGGAATTAATAGCAGTACAAGAAAAATGGGGCTTAATAGGCATTACTGAAACATGGTGGGATGAATCTGTTAATCTGGATGGTTATAACCGATTTAGGAAAGATTGAGAAAATGGTAAAAGAGGAGGAGGGATCTGTCTGTTTGTTAAGCCTGAATTTAAGCCTATAGTCAGAGAAGATATTTATGCTGGAACATAACGGCAACATTGAATCTTTGTGGGTTGAGCTAAATAGTGGAGGAGCTAATTCTAAACGCATATTGGTGGGAGTATGCTATAAACCCCAAAATATATTTGAAAGTGAGGAAATACAATTATTGTTACAGATTGGAAATGTAGTCAAGCACGGGCAAGTTCTAATAATGGGAGACTTTAATTACCCTGAAATAAACTCAATAAATTAGACCAGCAGCTCAGCTAAGGGGAGTAGGTTCCTGAGTACACTCAGGGATCATTATCTGGACCAGGTAATACAAGAACCTACTAGAAATGGGGCCATCTTGGATTTAGTCATCACAAGTAATATTGATATAATATCAAATGTTAAAATATGGGAACCCTTGGGGAACAATGATCACAACACAGTCTCATTTGAGATTGAATACAAAAAACAGTGTTGTAAGGGCCAACAAAAACTCTAAATTTTAAAAGGGCTAACTTTAATGGACTAAGGGCAGCAATACTACATATAGACTGGGACAAAGAACTTACAGGGAAAAATACTGAAAATAAATGGACAACATTCAAATGCTTACTAGATAAACATACTTATCGGCATGTACCATGTGGAAATAAAATGAATAGGAGTAAATCACATCCCATGTGGCTTAACAATGACTTAAAGAGCATGATGAGGAAAAAGAAACATGCATTTAAATTAGACAAGAAGGAGGGAACAGAGGCAGCTTTATGTGACTATAAGGAAATCAACAATGCTTGCGAAAGGGCTATTAGACTGGCTAAAATAGAAAACGAGAAGACAGTTGCAAAGGAAAGTAAGACTAACCCTAAAATATTTTTTAAATATAATAATGGGAAGAAGGCAAGGAAGGAAGCTATAGGAACATTACAATGTGACCCAGGCCATCTGATAATTAGTGACCAGGAAAAGGCAGATGAGCTAAATAGGTTATTTTCATCGCTATACACAAGGGAGGTACCAGTGGTTAGGACACCGCAACGTAATGAGGCTACACTACCATCACTAAATAATTGGTTAATGCAGGAAGAAATCCAAAAGAGATTGGAGAAAATAAATGTTAATAAAGCCCCAGGTCCTGATGGAATACATCCAAGGGTACTGAGGGAGCTGGGTTCTGTAATAGCCAAACCATTATATCTAATCTTTCAAGACTCACTCACTACAGGGTCTCTACCAGATGACTGGAGAAAAGCAGAGGTGATACCTATATTTAAGAAGGGAGCAAGAGCAAAAGAGCAGAATACAAGAATATGTCTATTTGAACAAGATCATAGGTAGCAGTCAACACAGATTTATGAAGGATAGGTCATGTCAGACCAATCTAATTCGTTTCTATGAGGAGGTTAGTAGGAACTTGGATCAGGGCATCTCAGTGGATTTTGATACAGAAGGCTTTTGATACAGTGCCTCATGGGAGACTTTTGAGCAAACTAAGGGATACAGGAATTGCAGTAAATATCTACTCATGGATCGAGAGCTGGCTAAAAGACAGGAAGCAAAGGGTTGTTGTAAATGGAACATACTCCGATTGGACTAATGTGGTAAGTGGGGTTCATTAGGGCTCAGTATTAGGTCCTCTCCTTTTTAACATATTTATTAATGACGTAGAAGTAGGACTCAAAATTAGTGTCTCCATTTTTGCTGATGACACTAAGTTGTGCAAGGTAATTAAATCAGATAATGATGTACTTTCCCTACAAAGAGATTTGCATAAATTAGAGAAATGGGCGGCTAAATGTCAGATGAGATTTAATGCAAATAAATGTAAGGTTATGAATTTGGGAAGGAAAAATAGCCATGCAATTTATAATCTTAATGGAGCAAATCTAGGGGTATCATTTATTGAAAAGGATTTGGGAGTAGTAGTGGACAACCACAGAGGTAGCAGTGTTCAATGCCAAGCAGCAGCTGCAAAGGCAAGTAAAATATTAGCATGTATTAAGAAGGGTATAGATGCAAGGGAAGCAAATATAATTCTGCCACTATACGAATCTCTAGTACGCCCTCATTTGGAATATGGAGTACAATTTTGGGCACCACTTCATAAAAAGGACATTTTAGAGCTGGAAAAAGTACAGAGAAGGCCAACAAAACTAATAAGGGGAATGGCGGGGCTAAGTTATGAAAAAAGACTAACCAAATTAAACTTATTTTCGCTAGAAAAAAGGCATCTACAAAGGGATATGATTACCTTATTTAAATACATCCAGGGTCAATATAAGGCTTTGGCAAGTGAACTTTTTGTAGCAAGAGATTTTCAACTGACAAGAGGATATCCTTTGAGGTTAGAGGAAAAAAGATTTCACCTTAAACAAAGAAAAGGGTTCTTCACAGATTGGGTGGTTAAACTGTGGAATTCTCTACCAAAGGAGGCGGTGACAGCGAATTCGATAGATAACTTCAAAAAGGGGTTATATATCTTTTTGAATAAAGAGGGCTTTCAAGGTTATCCGAGATTTCTCTAAAATAGCACTACCTAGCTTAAGGCCCCATTCCAATATGATACGTTGCTGAGCAAAAAGGCTCTACTGTAACTGGAGATTATTTCCTCAGCAACATATCATATATTTGTGCAAGCTACAGCCCTGATGCACGATTGTTTCCACACAGTCTGCTGCAAAAAACACTAAACCGTCAGCTAAGCAGTGCTGCTGTAAAAAAAACACCCCCTGCCACCATCCATCTACATAAACCCCTTCCCATGACAGGAAAATAGGTTAAAATGATAAGAAATTTGCAGGTGGTTTAAGACCCTGGGGATTCTGAAGTGATTTTGCAGGGATTCCCTCCCCCACTCCCCAAATCCCATATAGAAGCAATAACCATTGGGTTTATTGAGACCCAAATGACACCTAATCATTAACCCCATTCCACAGAGGTCCTTAAAGAACCTCTGTGGCATCTACATATGAATCCCTAACACAGTGGCACACAAAATTAACCCCTATGTGGCACACAAAATTAACCCCTATGCCACATGGATCTAATAAAAACTAGTAACCTAGCATTGGAGTTCCTGCAAGGTACTAATAATATTCCTCGATGCCATGGAAGTCTTTTTAGGGGCACCCGTGGCATCTAATATAAGCCTATATGTCAATAAGGTCCTTACAGGACTTCCATGGCATGTAAATCTAATATATATGCCATGGAGGTTCTGCAAGGACCTTCATGGCACCTACAGTTAACCCTCTATGCCCCTACCTACCACGGGGGTCCTAAAAGGACCTCAGTGGCACAGGTTAAATATTTGGGTGCCATGAACCCATTGACTATTGAGATTAGTGGGGATCCGTGGTTACCGAGGGAGAGAATCTTGGGGCATCCCTTCTGTGCAATCTCCAGATTTCCCCACTGCAAGTGGGAGGGGGGAATCCTCTGGGTCGCACAACTTACTGTACTGTAAATGGGGGAATACTGAGTATCCATAGGCACATACGGGATAAGGGTACTAGGGAGGATCCCCCAAGTATATTTCATATGTAGCATGTTAGAGTCCTCAAACTAACCCCTCAATTATGTCATATATAAGAAATCACTTGGCTGAGGTTTCATACTGTTTTTAGCATCAGATCTGAATCTTTTTCAGGGGCATTTTTCTGCCTCTATAGGTGGTGTTCAGTATGCATTAGTTTGGGGAGGAAAATGGCTTATACATAGTATTTTTCTTGTGTGAACCACCACTAAGAGTGATTGGAAAGGCTTGAAGGGAAATTCGAAAATGACAGGTCACCGTAACTTGACAAATAAGCTAATGTTTTGCCTATTCAGAGGTACCTTTAATCAGTGCTGAATTTTTGAGGGAATGTAATTGAGAAATTAATAAGTTATGGGGAACTTGCACCATAACTGCCTGTGCAAAACATTGTAATGTGGACTTAAGACCACATTTCCTTATTTATTTAATGTTTCCTCTCCTCCATTTCACTCTGCACAGTTGAAGCCTGTTCTTATAATACACCTCCAGACTATGGCAACTTTTGTCAGAGCTAAGTGAATCGTATTCCCTTACTCATTCCTTCTGCATTTTTGTCTTATCTTGAAATATTGCAGCACGACTCACTTCATTACCTTTTAAATGCATTGCTCTCCTGGGTTCCCATTAAGTCCTGCGTAGCTTACAAAATTCATCTCCATCCTTTCAAGGCTATTCACTCTTCTGCTTCTCTTTATAGTTATGGCTTTGCTTTTATGTAAAGCTTACTAATTCATCTCATGTCTTGATTTCTGTCTGTCTACCAGATATAAAATATATAAACTTCAATACCAATGTGGAACTTTTTGGTGTTCATACATGATAGATAATATCTAGTTATATGTAGCTAAAATATTTCAAGGTTCAACTAACACCTTTGATATATGAATACATTTATATGTATAAATGTGATAATATATGTGTTTTATGTAATAGCACTTAGGGTTTTAATATATTTATACTGTATGTATATTTAGGTTTTTATGTACATGTATGTGTGATACTATGCATTTAATTCTTGACACTTATACAGTTACAATGGAGATAATTTAGTTTTTCTTGCCAACTCCCAAGAAAAATGTTCTGAGGAAATCCATGGTGGAATTAAAAAAATAATAAAATAATATTTTTTTTCTTCTTTTACCATTATTAAATTAATGTAACAATGTGTAACTGTACTTTTTTACCACAATTGTTAAATATATACCTATGTCTTGTATCATATGTATTTCTGAAAGTACAGATGATTTTTATGAAGATTTCATTACTAGGAGGATTGAGGAAAAAAAATATAATACTTGTATCATACATATTTATGAAAGTACAGAAGAATTTTATGAAGATTTCATTATTAGGAGGATCGAGGAAGAAATTATATAGAACTGAAAAGGATTACAATGTAAAATCTGTGAACTGATTTCCTTATGTCAACATATAATAATTAAGGAAGGAAGTATTCATCAATGTTGTGATATATCACACAGACTAGTGAAAATCAAGTGAAAAAAAAGCTTAGATTAATTCACATTTCACTGTTTTATAAGCTTTAGCTATTCCTACAACTATCTTCCACTCAGAAGAAATTGTATCTGCAAGGATCACAAATCACAAGCACCCTACAGATGACGATAAAACTAGCATTGGTGTAACCAACACTATAAACTTGTTCCTTTTGATTATTTCGATATTCTAATTTCAAAGGAAATAAATAATTGCAGTCAAGACGAATATGAACATTAAGAGGGAGCTTGTTATTTATGCTCCATTTAGGACCTGATGGAAGCTCAGTGAATCTTGCTGTTTACAGTTATATTAAATACATAGTTTGATTGACACAAAAGCATTTTTATTGATCCAAAGAGGTTCAAATGAAACATTTTTACACACTTTTTGTTTGATTTTAACATGATGGTGCAGAGCAATTTTAATGATTAGTCATTCTTTAGGTTCTTTCATTAAAAATATCTATGCAACTGTTTTTTACTAGTGGTAGCATTTCAGCTGCATTGTATCTGACTTATGTACAGCCAAAAATATTTCCCACTCAGTTCTCATTACTTTCCCTTGTTATATCACACTAAACATGGTATTTTCTCATTATTTATGTTTCCTGCGTGTGCTACACTTTTCAGTTCTCCATATTATTTTGACATCTCTCAAACATTAACAACCCTGAAATCATACTTACAAACTGAAGTATTTGGCACAAATGCTTAACAAGTGTGTTTTACCGCTAACATTTCTTAACATTTAAAGGTGAGTACCACTTTATATTTAATTCAAGGATCTACTCATCTACAAACAATTTAGTGCAGACTTGGGAGTGTAATTTAACAGCAGGTGTTAAATTGAGATATGCCAATGTATTTTCAGGATAGCAAAGACATATATTGAATATAATCAACATTTCAGAATGTCAACTTATGAACATCAAATGACACTGAGAAAGATAGTTCTGAGAAATCATATTAATAGGAGCCTTTAACAAACAATATGATGTAAAAATAGTTTATATACACATATTGTAAGGTCATCAATATAGACCTCTACAATGCTATGTCTTATCTTATTACACTTTGCATACAGTTTAACCTTAAAATGTGTTTTTATACATGTGTATATCTATCTATATAGTTAGTTAATTAATTAAGCATTTTTTTCAGAGACTGACAAACATGAGCTAATGGCAGAAGTTATTGCACTGTTTTTCATTAAACTAGAGAGCACAGCACAAAACTTCCTGTTTCTAAGTTGATATGGAAACCTTCCATGCCATAAAACTTAAAAAAAATATATATTTATATTGCCTCCAGTGGCAATCTTATAACATAAAAAACTAGGGGATGTTTATCTCTGTGAACCATAGATGAATAATACAGGATAATTACTGATTCAACTGATTAAACTTGACTAAAGAATGGACAAGAGTAGAAATCTTTTGGATGGGTTCCATTGCTCTGATTAAAGTGTTGGCATTGCCGTAGCTTTCAATCTTCAAAAGAAGAAATTACAAAGGAGAAACATCCATGTTGAATATTATATTGTACTAGCAAGCTTGTGTGATCACCCATGTAATCTCTATTTATCATGCCCCAATACTACCTAACAGGCGGCAAATAGAAGGCTCATTTACTCAACCTTATAGGCTAACAAGCTTGTTGTACTTTTAAAAGTTTGGAATCAGCTATACCAAACTCATAATCTTGATCCAAGCTCATCACAGTTATTCTCTTACACCACTACAAGCATGGACATCATAAATCATCTTTTGTATTTTGAAACACAAAGATATAATGGTAATTGAACATCTTTATTCTACAATAAAGGCCTTCTGCTTTTCCAAGAGTTAGGCTCTTTCAAGCATGAAAATCATAAATTATTCCTAGTATTTTGAAACACAAAGATATTACAAGAATTTATCATATTTATTCTAAAAAGAAAATACCTTCTAATTTTCCAAGATTAGGCATTTCATGGCTTCCCTAACAAATCTAGGAAAGCTGACTTGCATCTATGAGACTTTTGAAGAGCAAATTTCCAGAGCTATTCTATGGCTCCTCCAAATAAAGATTCCCATGAAACGCATTGACTCGCACCCAATAAGGTTTGTCCGCAGCTACATTCTTGGAAACTGGGCAGGGACATGCAGTCCACAGTGCATTTTCACAATTTAATCTAATTCCACTTTATATATAAATAAAATGTTTGTCTAGTAAAAAAAAAGTATCACTGTGTAATGCAATACTTCCTTTTTTACATGCCCAGTCATAAATATGGGCACACACCCATAAATATGCAGGGGTGGACAAAAAAGTCTAAATAAGGTAAAATGCACACACGTAAATATATGAATTTATATAACACTTTGACTTCTAATTGGCTACCCAATTACCGATTCATAAATATGCCTAGTTACATCTACTACATGATTCTGATTGGCTGAAATATGACTGACACATATTTCAGCCAATGAGAAGCCACGAAGAGGAGGAGTTCATTAGAAAAATATTTTATTTTTATAGAGCGGCAGCTTTTTAGGTAGAGCCCCCTTTCACTTGACCAGACAATGAGGCTTCAATCAAGAGAGAATCTTAAATCAACATGGATAACCCACTTATCCAGAGCAGTAATCGCTTGAGGTCATCACAGGGAAGGTAATAACATATTTTTAACCCTTACAGGAATAATTTCATTTTTAATTTTTACTAATTTATTTATTTATTTGAAATATTTAATGGATTTATTTATTACAATATTTTTTTATTTTTATGTTGTTTTTATTTTGCGTACTTATTATTTATTTTATTTTGTGTCATTTTTTTTAATGTTGTGTTTTGTGTTTTAATTTACTGTTAACGGTCCTTTTGGAACTCTCATGTGGGTAAATTAAATACCCCTAATTTTGGCAATTAGGATGTCATGCGGTTCTTGAAGTCCATGGCACATAGGGATTGATGTTAGTTGTCATGTGGGTCCATATGGACCTCGTGGCACATACAGGTTAATTTTAGGTACATGGGTGTCCCAATGGTGGAAGAGGTTGATTATAGGATTGTAGGTACCAAATGAGCCCTTTGGTATCCCCCATGTTATTAGGGTTAACTTTTAAAAGCCATGAAGGGCCTTGCATGACATCCATTGCTTAGGGGTTCATTATAGGTGCCAGTCTGTTTTGAACATCTGGCACTACTGCTTTTTCTGAGGATTGGAAAAGCTAGGTAGTGATTTATGAGTAAACTTGACTTTCAAATCAGCTAAAAAAAAAGATTGGAATGGAGCCTAAAGTCTTGTATTGCTTTCTAATATTGAGTTAATGTTTACATTTATTTTGCAGCTTTGAAACATAATTATATAACCCCATTCTGTTTAAATATTTACTGTGTTTAAATTACTTTATTTGCTATTTCTCCAGAGCCCTGCACATTGCAATACTGGATGCACTTTAAAAACAATTATATACTAGCCATTCCAATGACTACAAGGAAAAGACAGAGAACAAGCAACATGTGCAATACTAGCACAGCAAAATGAGATATATTCTTGGAGAATATACTTCTCTTTGCTGTGACCTTGTTGCTGTAATCACTTGGAGTTGTAGGAAGTCTGAACTGTCAATACATCCTTGTGTTGTACAGAGAAGCACTGCGACAGGAATAAATAATCGTTCTTGAAACATTTTGAAAATAATGACGGAGAGTTTGGAGGATGTATATCAAAGGGAGATAAAAATGGAGTTAGTAACACCACTTTCTATCACATGCTATGGAGTCTGTTAAGAAAAAGAAGGAAAAAGGCAACTCATAACTTGATACTGACTCAATTTAATGATATGAGACTAAGCATAACACTGTAAAAATATAATGTTATTGAGAATCCACTAAAAAAAATAACTAAAATTAAGACATAGTTGGAAACAATAAAAAAATCTAAGTATTAGAGCCTAGTTAGCCAGTTTTAATTTACCCAATAGTATCAGTTTACAATAACTAGTTTATTCAGAATTGGGGGAAATTGTCCCTCCAAAGTTAAAACAAGGGTAAATTCTCTATTGATGAACATCAATTTTTTGGTGTACTTTAATGCTAGGTGGCATCTAAGATATTGGCAACATGGACTACCACCTTTTTCTCTATATTATTAAATAACTAGCGACTTGCCCGTCAAAAAATGACGGCAATGAGATGTGTATGTTTGAAAAGTTGTTTAGTTATAAATATATCTATGTGACAGTTGTAAGTATTGTGATATTAAAACATGTTTCGTTTAGTAAAATGTTCTCTTAGTGAACAATAAGTGTTGAAACATTTTCTATTAAAAGTATTAACCTTTTAATGTAAGAACAGTTGAAAATGAAATTAATCATTATTGTAAACTTTAGGCAATAGTTTGTTAAGATGCAATTTGTATGTGAAGAATTGTTAATTTCAATATACATGAAATCCCAATAAAAGCAAATATAACTTTGTAATATATGTAAATAATAAACTTGAAATTGTATTTTGTGAAAGTTTAACTTTATTATTTGTGTAACTTTGGAACTTGACAAAACATTTATATAACTTTGAACATTATAAACAATAAGATAGTGAACACATTTTGTAACATAATTTGGTATACAAATTAATAACATTTGAATTTAAAAACAGTTGAACTTTAAACTAATCAGTATTTAAACTAATCAATTTGTATCAGAAGAATTATTAACTTCAATATTTTACATTTAATCCCGATGAAAACAAACAGTAGAAACCCAGCTTTTTTAAATATATTTAAGTAAGAAACTTGACATAATATATTTTTCAACTTCAAGTTTCTTATATATGTACATTTCCAACAGTAAAAAAGATTTGTACAAATTGAAACAGTATAAACAGTAACATAGTGAATAAAGATTGTAACATAATTTTGTATTGAAAGTATTAACATTTGAATGTAAAAACAATTTAACTTCAAAGTACTCAATATTTAAAACTTAAGGCAATGGTTTTTTAACATGCAATTTGTATCCGAATAATTCTTAACTTCAATATACATCGAATGCAATGGAAGGCAGAAAGTAAAAACTCTCTGTAAAATATACTCAATGAAATAAATTTCTTCATGACCACATGAACTGTCGATAAACCTTAATACAGGGAGTAATATTAACATAACATACAATATTTACATTGTGTCTTAAAACGTGGTGGAGCTGTTAACATGAACTGTGTAATATGTTGAAGTAAAGAAAGTTAAAATCTTGCTTTCCAACTTTAACATTACAAACAGTAACATAGTTAATTAACATTTTAACATAAGTATCACATATATATAGTTGCAAGGCAAGTGTTTTGTGAGTCGAATCATCCATAAAGAGTCGTTCCATAAATGATGACTGAAATTGTTTCTTGTTTATTATTTTTGAATGTTTTTAAATGTGTTTTGCTTCTTTACTGCAAAGTTATAGTACTTTATAGTAGACTATGTTTTTAGTAAAAATACGTCCATCTTCTAATAAATCACCTTGACTTTCATTCTTTTCAATGTAAAGTTTAATACCCTGTGGATTTTTGCACCGTGACAACGCAACGTACAATTGACCATGTGCAAATACTGTTTCTTCCAGGAAAATACCCACAGATTTGAATGTTTGACCTTGTGATTTATTGATGGTCATGGCAAATGCCATAATAATGGGAAATTGTCTTCTTTGAAGTATAAAAGGGAGACTACTTTCACTTGGTGCTAAATCTATTCTTGGTATGAAAACTCTCTCTCCTTTATGGGTCCCAGTTAAAATTTCAGCATCTATAAAATGGTCCTTTAATTGTTGAACAATTAATCTTGTCCCATTGCATAGTCCTTTTTTGGGGTTCATATTTCGCAGTAACATAATAATTGCACCTTTCTTTAGCTGCAAAAAATGTGGTGGCATTCCAGAAGGAGTTAGTGAGTTTATGAATTCAGTCGAAAAGTTGGACTGACTTTCATTGTCATCAGCAAGTACAGAATCCGCACTGTGATAATTTCTTTGTGGTGCATTAATTTTTTTAAAGATTTCATTATTGAGTATTAATGCATCCTTATTTTTACACGTTAGTATGACTTGGTTGGCAAGCTCGGAATATTCCTCGTTATTTATACTCCCTTCAAACATAGCCGATATAATATCTTGACAAATCATATGAGGTGGGATCTCTACAGTGTCGTCAGGTAAATGTGGTATTTTTTCTGTTCTGCCTTCTCCAATTTTAATAAGCCAATCATTGAAATCAGTTTGGCCTTCTGATCTCATATTTTGTTTCAGTTGAAGATGGGTAAAATGTTTCCATAGTGTGCTTGACTTTATACATGTTTCAATAATGTCAGTTCGATTTCCATGTACAACGACAGGTAATGTTTGTCTGAAATCGCCACCTAACAACATTACCTTTCCACCAAATGGAAAAGTATTATCCATGACTTCACGAAGCAAACGGTCAATACATTGGAGGGCATAGCATGACATCATTGTGGCCTCATCTATTATAATTAATTTACATTTGTTGAATTTCTTTGCTTGTAATGATGTCATGCGAATATCTGACACAGAAGTTTCTAAAATAGGCACTGGCAGTTTAAATCCACTATGAACAGTTCTTCCACCTTCTAACAAAAGTGCAGCAATTCCAGTAGTGGCAAACGCCATTGCTATTTGACCTTGTGCTCGTACTGAACTCATTAATAAATTATACAGATAGGTTTTTCCTGATCCGCCAGGTCCATCAAGATAGAAATAACGCTCTGTCACCATGTCATAATCTATTGCATTTTAATGGCATTAAATGCTTGCAATTGTAGTGTATTTAAAGTTGCAAGTCTTTCTTCTGTTCTTTCTGCTTGTAGTTGAATGTCATAGTCTTCAAAGTTTATGTCATCTATAAGACCTGGATCAGGCAAATTAAAACTTGCACAACTTAATCCATGAGTTAAAAATACTTCTTGGATTTCCATTAACGCTTTTAAGTGTGCAATGGGTTCATTGTATCGTCGCATAAAGTCTTCAGCCATATTACTTTTAAAAGTCTCCCACAAAGCTAATGCATTTGGAGCATTTGAGAAGATACAAATAAAAGCAAATTGTCTCTCATCTGTCGTGGCATTTGACATTGTGCTGCTTCTTCTAAACATCTTTCCCATTCTGTATCATCCGATAGTAAGTTTCTATGTCTTGCAGCTAAATGGAAGGATTCATATACAATGTCATTAACAGTTCTTAAGTGTTCAAAACTTTGTGCTCCAGGAACATTTAAAAGTAATATCCGTAAGCAAAAATGTTCAACATCTCTTGGACTGACTGTGTAAATTCTTGGAATTATTTTATTGCCTCTGCTTTTTCTTGGTCTCAATAATCCATTCACAAAAACATAGTGATATGGAATTTCAATATATAAGTATTCAGTTGCTTCAGAATCAGTGGCATATAATTCAAACCATGCAGTTAGTGTAGTGTGACGATCTTCACTTTGGGCCAATGCATTCATTTCATTTCCAGCATGGAAATAGACTAAATGTCGTTGTGGCAAATGTACTGCTAACCTATATACTGCATGTGATCTATCGTGCATTTCAAATTTTAGAAGCCGCCACATAGCTTCTGGCGCACTGACATAGCGAGCATCTACATGAGATGCAAGTTCATCATGTACTAACTCACTACTTTCAGGGTTGTCTGCACTTTTGACGACTACAGTAGCTGCATCGTAACCTTTGTAAATATATTTGTAGACATATTTAATGGATTTGATGGAAGTGCAGGCTTCTACGTTGATGTGGGCATTGTACTTCATGAGTAAATGTGGATTGTAGGGTACTACATATCTATTGTCCACTTTTTTTCCACAAATAATGGCACTATCTCCTTCTCTTCTTTTATAAAGTGGATATCCATCACAATTGGCATAGGTTTTGTCTCTATAATCTTTTGGAAATTATTTTGAACATTTATTATTTTCCATACATGGTGATTGTGGATTAAGGTCACCACAGGGTCCATGAATCATGCGATGAGTAACAATCTCATATAGTCTACCATATTGTTCTGGATCTGGTAGTTCAGCAACAATGACTGCATCCACTTTGTCCGAAGTATCTAATTGATCTTTTTCTTGAAGTATTATTAGAAGATGTGCATGTGGAAGGCCTCTTTTTTTAAATTCAATGGTATATACATAAGCAAGACATTTGCCAAATAACTGATTTATAGTGAAGTCACGTATTAATTCATTTAATTTAATCTTAAAAACTCTGGCTACTAAATCTGGTCGATCTAAAGCAGTTTGTCCAAGAAGTAGATTTTGTGTAATTTCTGGCCATTGTGGATTACATGTAAATGTCAGAAAAAATCGGGTTTGCCAAATTTAGTGACAATAGCCATAGCATCATTGTATCTTTCTCTCATATTTCGAGGAGATCCTTGAAAGGAAGATGGTAAAATGATGGCTTTGCCAGCTTTCATGTCTCTGCTTGTAGCCACGTCAGCAACATAGTCCATTAATCCAGAATATTGTTCTATACGGAGTTTATCTTGTTGATATTTGATAAAGTTTAAATTATTTGCCTCAACTTGCAAATAAGAATCAATAATCCATTGTTGTGTTAGTTTTCCACCACATAAAATTGGATTAAATACATTGCGAATGGAAATTTGAGATACTTTAAATTCAAGCATAGAAACATTATTTTGGATTCTGGCTTTAGCATTTGGGTAACTGGGAAGAGTTAATTTTGGTTGCCAACCTGCTTCTCCGTGTGGGAAAAAGATGGGATATGTCATTGGATCTAAATTTGGACTTAAGATACTCATATTAATGAACGGTTGCTTCTCATTTCTGGGATATATTCTAATGTCTCTTTTAAATGGTGGTTCTCCTTCATCATTCTGAAACACCATTGCAACCTCATTTGATGTTGGCAAGTTATAACGACGTTTATCAGTATGTCTGTCTCTTTTAAGCACCATATTAACCTTGGGCATTCGTAATTGATGTCTTTGTGCATGAAGTAGTTGTTCATTTTCTACTTCTGCCAACTTTTTATAAGCTTTACTGTAGGGATTGTTGTCCATAATGTTATTTAGCTCTATGAAAACACTGTGTAAGCATTTTTTATTTTCTTCCATCTGCATACGTTGGTCAACAGCTTCCATTGTATCTAGGACATATAGTTGAGCGAATTTTCTTTGATCTCCTTCCTCTGGATGTAAATGGGAAGTGCGATGATAAATTTGTCCTTGTACTTTAAAACAGTAAGGACCATGTCCTGGTACATTAGCAGCTAATGTTGCCCCCATGGATGCAAAGGATATGGCACTATTGTAGGATCTTATGTTTGTTTTAAAATTTTTGTAGTTTGGAAAAGTAGGTTGTAAATAGATAGGACATTCTTTCCTTTCTGGAAGTTTGAACTTGCCTTTTTGACAGCAACTAATAAATTGGCCATCTCTGGGTCTCTCCTGTTTAAAATAATAAGTCTCACAAAACTGACATTGAGTAGTCATGTCCCCACAACTATGAACCTCTACTGCTAGACTTGAGTAAAGGACAATTTGCTAACCATATTGTATTTTGACTTTCATATTCATCAGGTGAAATGTCATATAATGTTTCTACAACAGGTTCTAAATGCTTTGTTTTTTTCGTGGCTTTTCTTGGTATATGTTGTATTGTTTGAGGTAAAATGTCATGTAATGTTTCATGAACCGGTTCCAAATGCTTTGTTTTTTTTGTTGCTTTTTTGGTATCTGTTGTATTTTTTCTGGTAAAATGTCATCTGATGTTTGAGCAACAGGTTGTAAATGTTTTATTTGCTTTGTTGCTTTTTTTGACATATCTTTAATTTCTGCAGGTGACAGTCTTTTGCTTGCAATTCTTTTGCGTTCTTTTTCTCGTCGAATTTCCTTCTTCTCCGGTGTCTGCTGGCTGTCTGCTCTCTGTCGTCGTTCTCTAGCTTGGCGTCTTTTCTTTTCTTGTTTACTCTCATTATCAGCCATGTTAATCGGTAAAAATAACATAATGTATTATTATTTTATTTTGAGATGTTAAGTTTGTATTGATGAAAAATTGTTATCAACAGTGTGTTTACATTTTATACTTAATCAATTTCAATGCGGTCAATTGAATAGAGGTCTAAATAAGGCCATCAGAGAATTATTTAAAGAAGTTTTTATTTAGTAAACATGTATCCAAAAGCAAGTGTTTCACTAAGTAAAAAGGTATTTTAAAAAATATGTTATGTCCTTATGTACAGCACTATTCAATTTGTCAAATGGCAATTAAATAAGGGTCTATGACTGGAATTTTAGAATGACAAATTGTATAGAGTCTGTGTTTTGAGCCTTTTTTGGACTATGCAATTTTTTTTTTCAGGCTACATTGAAGTTTTTATTTACTGTTAAAGATTATTGGCCCTAAAAGAGAAATAAGAGATAGATGAAAAATGTGTTAGTTATATTTTTTTTAACAGTTATAGTTACTGGTGCTTTATTTTAAATTTTATTTTCTGTTGACATCGATGCAAAGCTAAGATATTTATTTATTTTTCTCTTTTTTTACTTGTTATACTGTACCTTGGTTGAAGTTTGATTTCAAGCAGAATCTTTGTTGGTCCTGTGTTGAAAGCCTTCGTCTGATGGTCTGGTCCTGTGTTGAAAGTCCTCGTCCGATGGTGTAGTCCTCTGTTGAAAGTCCTCGTCCAATGGTCTGGTCCTCTGTGGAAAGTCCTCGTCCGATGGTGTAGTCCTCTGTTGAAAGTCCTCGTCCGCTGGTCTGGTCCTCAGTTGAAACTCCTGGTCCGATGTTCTTGATGCAGTATCTGTTATAAAATAAAAATGAAAATGTTATTATATTTGAATGTCTTTGTATTAAGGAAAAAATGACATTATTTCTGTGTTTTTCTACAATCCTATTGGTGCGCCCCACTTTTGGTATGCTTATTTAGGGTTTTTTCTAAGGCTTATATGTTGTTAAACATTAAATAAGAATATAAATGTAGTTTGGTATGTGTTTGTGTGAGTTTTCGTACAATCCTGTTTGGTGCGCACCACTTTTGGTATACTTATTTATGCTATTTTCTAAGGCTTATAGGTTGTTAAACATTAAAGAAGAATATGAATTTAGTTTGCTATGTGTTTGTGTGAGTTTTCCTACAATCCTGTTTGGTGTGCACCAATTTAGTTTATGCTTATTTATGCTTTTTTCTAATGCTTATAGGTTGGTAAACATTAACTAAGAATGTAAATGTAGTTTGCTATGTGTTTGTGTGAGTTTTTGTACAATCCTATTGATGCGCACCACTTTTGGTATGCTTATGTAGGCTTTTTTGTACGTCTTATAGGTTGTTAAACATTGAAAAAGAATATTAATTAACTTTTCTATGTGTTTGTGTGAGTTTTTGTACTATCCAGTTTTTGCGCACCACTCTTGGTATGCTTATTTTGGCTTTTTTCTAAGGCTTATAGGTTGTTAAACATTAAAGAAGAATATTAATTTAGTTTGCTATGTGTTTGTGTGAGTTTGCGTACAATCCTGTATGGTGCGCACCAATTTAGTTATGCTTATTTAGTCTTTTTTGTAATGCTTATAGGTTGTTAATCATTAAATACGAATATAAATGTAGTTTGCTATGTGTTTGTGTGAGTTTTTGTACAATCCTATTTGGTGCGCCCCACTTTTGTTATGCTTATTTAGGCTTTTTTCTAAGGTTTATAGGATGTTAAACATTAAAGAAGAATATTTATTTATTTTTCTCTTTTTTTACTTGTTATACTGTACCTTGGTTGAAGTTTGATTTCAAGCAGAATCTTTGTTGGTCCTGTGTTGAAAGCCTTCGTCCGATGGTCTGGTCCTGTGTTGAAAGTCCTTGTCCGATGGTGTAGTCCTCTGTTGAAAGTTCTCGTCCAATGGTCTGGTCCTCTGTGGAAAGTCCTCGTCCGATGGTGTAGTCCTCTGTTGAAAGTCCTCGTCCGCTGGTCTGGTCCTCAGTTGAAACTCCTGGTCCGATGTTGTTGACGCAGTATCTGTTATAAAATAAAAATGAAAATGATATTTTATTTGTATGTATTTGTATTAAGGAAAAAATGACATTATTTCTGTGTTTTTCTACAATCCTATTGGTGCGCCCAACTTTTGGTATGCTTATTTAGGCTTTTTTCTAAGGCTTATATGTTGTTAAACATTAAATAAGAATATAAATGTAGTTTGGTATGTGTTTGTGTGAGTTTTTGTACAATCCTGTTTGGTGCGCACCACTTTTGGTATACTTATTTATGCTTTTTTCTAAGGCTTATAGGTTGTTAAACATTGAAGAAGAATATGAATTTAGTTAGCTATGT
Organism: Discoglossus pictus; assembly: GCA_027410445.1. Classification (NCBI taxonomy): domain Eukaryota; kingdom Metazoa; phylum Chordata; class Amphibia; order Anura; family Alytidae; genus Discoglossus; species Discoglossus pictus. The sequence continues at coordinate 81,190,708 of CM050168.1, forward strand.
GTTTGTGTGAGTTTTCCTACAATCCTGTTTGGTGCGCACCAATTTAGTTTATGCTTATTTATGCTTTTTTCTAATGCTTATAGGTTGGTAAACATTAACTAAGAATGTAAATGTAGTTTGCTAGGTGTTTGTGTGAGTTTTTGTACAATCCTATTGATGCGCACCACTTTTGGTATGCTTATGTAGGCTTTTTTGTACGTCTTATAGGTTGTTAAACATTGAAAAAGAATATTAATTAACTTTTCTATGTGTTTGTGTGAGTTTTTGTACTATCCAGTTTTTGCGCACCACTCTTGGTATGCTTATTTTGGCTTTTTTCTAAGGCTTATAGGTTGTTAAACATTAAAGAAGAATATTAATTTAGTTTCCTATGTGTTTGTGTGAGTTTGCGTACAATCCTGTTTGGTGCGCACCAATTTAGTTATGCTTATTTAGGCTTTTTTCTAAGGCTTATAGGTTGTTAAACATTAAAGAAGAATATTAATTTAGTTTCCTATGTGTTTGTGTGAGTTTGCGTACAATCCTGTTTGCTGCGCACCAATTTAGTTATGCTTATTTAGGCTTCTTTCTAAGGCTTATAGGTTGCTAAACATTAAAGAAGAATATTAATTTAGTTTGCTATGTGTTTGTGTGAGTTTTCATACAATCCTGTTTGGTGTGTACCACTTTGTGTGTACCATATGTTGCATACTTTGGCCCTCATTCAATTGCAGTTTGGCCAATTCAATAGGGCTGTAAAAGTGCTTATTTATAGCTCTATTGATTTGTCCAAAATATCAATTGAATGAGGGCCTTTGGTTGCTGCATTTGTTATATTGTGGGGGCCTCATTTAATTGCATTTTGGGCAATGGAATAGGGCTCAATATGACCACAGAGCATATTTTTTACAGAAGTTTTTAGTTAGTGAACTTGTATCCAAAAGCAAGGTGTTCACTAACTAAAAACTTCATTTAAAAAATATGCTCTGTGCTTATATAGAGCCCTATTGAAATGGGCCAATCACATTTAAATGAGGCCCTCGGCCATTAAAGATATATAGGTCCTCATTCAATTGCAATTTTGCCAATTGAAGAGGGCTCTATATAAGCACATAACATATTTTTTGACGGAAGTTTTTAGTTATTGTAGACCTTGATTGTGGATAGAAGTTCAGTAACTAAAAAGTTCTGTCTAAAAAATATGTTATGTGCTTATATAGAGCCCTATTCAATTGGCCAACTCGCAATTGAATGAGGCTCATGGTTCGTTTCTTTTTTATACTTAATACTTTACCTTGATTGAAGTGTGGAATGACAGAGGGTCCCCTCCTGCCAATCTTAATCCGCCGGTCTTCTTGTAGTGTCTGTTTGAAAAAGAAAGTGAAATAGTTAATTGTATATTTTTTATTTTTTATTTAGCAAAGCATGGCCTTTTCAGCATGTAATGTATTGTTCTATCTTACCTGTTCTTCTTTGTTGGTGTTCTTTAAAAGGGATTGTGCTTCACAATGCACGGTGCAAATTGTTGAGTGACGCTGTTGATGCAGAGTCTGCTTGAATATTAAAAGTAGAAAGATTGAGTTTTACATGATCTATTAAATTGCAGTAAATTAATGTAATTTAAATATACTTCTGTAATTATTTTCAATTAACATTTTTTTTTTGGTGTGGCTACACACATATGTCACATACATGAAGCACATTTGCAGAGTTCAATGTAATTTTTTTGTGTGCGTGTGACATATCACTATACATGAATGATATTTTAATTGTTAAATGAACCTTATTTTTTGTTTTGGCCAACACACATAAATGTGCGTGTGACATGTCACTATAGATAAATGGCTTTTTTTATATAAAAATACTTGTTTTGTTTGTTTTTTGTTAAATGAACCTTATTTTTTTTGTGGGCCTACACACATAAATGTGCGTGTGACATGTGACTATACAGAAATCACATTTTCATAGTTCATTTTTTTTTTTTGTGCTGTCTTGATAATAAAATTTAATATATTATAGCTTACCTCTCAGTTGTAATTTGCACAGTGTAAAGTAGTAAATTATGAAAGAATTGTCTTCTCAAGTAAAAGCAGCAGATATCTATGAAGTCACTCTGTTCATCACCTGAGTAGAAATGTATAAGTTTCTGTAAATTAGGCAGTATTTATAACCTTGTAGAAATTTCTGGAAAGTGGGCAGTATTTTTTTTAAACTTTCAAGTGCCTCAGAACGTTAGCACGCAATACGCATGCGCTATTTGCGTTCGAGCTTACAATTTGCGTTCCATCCGCCATTTTGTGCGTAGTAGTGTTCAAAATGGTGTTTAAGTGTGACTGTGGTACGTTCCGCATAGTATGTGTTTCATTCTTGCGGGTTACTGCAGTGTAGTTACGCCTGAAGCCTCGTTTTCGTTTTGTTCGGCGGCCATTTTTTCTCTCGCTTAGGCGATTTTCGGCCGTTTAAACTCATTTTTTTTTACTTAAATGGACGTGTAAATGAACTTTTGGAGGTGCCTGATGCCCCCCCCCCTTGCTGTTAGTAAGCTTTTTATGTGTTCGTTGTGTTTATTTCTTGTGTTTGTGATGTTTTGATGCGCGGCGGTTGGAATGGGTCTTTAGCGGCCGTATTATTTTCCGATGCGTCCGTATTTTGTTGCGATGCTGTCGTATTTTTTTGCGATAGACGCGGTTAGCTTTTACGTGTACGACGCAGTGTCTTTGTTTCGAAGTCGTGCGTATGTGTGTTAAGAGCGTGTGAGGGGCCTTTTTTACTGTTTTTTTGTTAAGTTTTGCAAGTGATGGGTGCTTGTCTCTCAGCAGGGCAAGGGCAGGGGACAAAAGTAGAGTTAGGAAGTGAAATAATATGTCCTGAAACATAAAGGGGCTCAGCATCCAGTATTTATTCTGGGCAGATGATGTACTTGGCTGACTTGTACAAATTAATGTGGTATATTAGTATTCTTTATCAGAGGCCACAATTTAGTTTTTGGAACCCATATACATTTTTCAACATGATTGTTGCCTTTTCATGCTAGCATGTACACTTTTATTTTGGATCCATTTATTATATCTATATATTTAGGATATTTTGCACTCTCTCATGAATTTTTAAACAATTTACTAGGACAGATAAGCCTCATCTTCACATCTTGTGAACTTTTTCTGATTATTTTATCATATAAATATATATTTCTTCAAAAAAGGAAAATAAACATATTAATAGTACACGCCATTACAAACAATGTTTACATTTGAATAATTATAAAAAATAAAGTTGGGGAAAAAATTATTTGTTAATTATATTTTAGTACCAGTCATGGTTCGAAAATGTCTCCCCATGAAAAATGTTGTTAACTATATAAGGGTCTGATAATGTTAAAGACAAACTCCATATTTTGGTATGAGATAGGTTTTATTACATCGGACCCTGCCTTCCCTGAAATCTTCAGCAAGTTTTCAAAAAGAAAAGTACATTTCTTTAAAATAATTTAAATTTAAACATTGTATGTCATACCCCGTTCCATTAAAACATGTTTTCATATAAAACTTTTAAGGACAATAGAAAATGTTAAATACATTAAGAAGTATAAAATACTTGTCTTGTCATTTGCAGAATGCGTCTAATTGCAGCACAATTTGCATAATGAGCTGTATTGGAAATTGCATAGTGCATTACATTTAAAATACATTTGCAACTATTAGTGATTCATAATCAAAATACAGAGATTCTGAAAGCCATAGTTTACTTATCAAGTGCAAAGATTACCTGTGGTTTCTGAAGTCTCGGTCCTTCCTATATAAATTACTTTTTTACATTTGTCCATTAATGGTATCAATAACTGCAAACAACATATTGACAGGTGGTTTTAGTAGCTAATGTATAAATATGTGTATAAGTACAAGCAAATAAATATATTGACGATGCAATTTTATAACATGACTCTCATAGAATCTTACTGTCAATCTTACTACACATGCATCTTGAACTCACCAAATGATATTATAGGATGTTGATGTAAATTGCACCTACTGTTGTATGTCAGCTTTTTCCAGCTATCACACAGTACATATAGTAAAACTTCCCACACTATTTGAGAGGAAGGTCTAGTCACCTGACAATAAACCCTTCCCTGTAAAACTTTACAATTTTTTAAGTTTTACTTTGGAATTCATGGGATTGAAGGTAACATTACAATTGCTTCTTCAAATTGTTTATTGAAAGTACACAATTTATAGTTTTTTTCTTCTTCGACTGCTAATGAATTTCCCTTACGGATTTATGGCCCCATTCCAATTGTTCTCATAGCTGAATTACAAATCACATTGGCACATAAATCTCTACTTAGTTATTCCACTCTACAAAAAATCCAGTGCTGAGTGAAGACAGAGCTGAATAGTGTAAGAGAAGATACATTGGCAATGTCGGTTTAGCTGTCACATTCAAATGTCCCTCCAAGCCAGTCCAATCTGAAATACAGGGGCTTCACACAAGTCAGGAACTGTACGTAAGCTCTTACGTGACCTGATTTTCTTCCTCAATACTAGTTGTAATGCTCTGAAAATGAATCAAGCATCAGATCTGATGTTAGGATCAGTTTAACAGGCTTGATGAATGTTCCCTAACTTATGAGGGGGTGTTAGGAGGGCTGGAATGGAATACCTTCATAGCTTGAAAAACAAGCTCGCACAGTTACGAGCAAGCTTTATTTTTTAACTACGTAAAAGATTGTAATGGGGCTCTTGAAATGTTTTTAGTGCACTAATCAGAATATAATTGAAAAGAGAACATACTATGGATGAAAGTAGTGTTTTGACACGAGTAACAATTTCACCCTCTTCTGGATTGCTACCTTGCCGTGTTGAAGTGTTCTTCAATGAAGCTGTGAGCTATACCATGTAGGGTCACACGAGATGGGCAGATCATGGCAGAGAGTTCAGACAAATCGCGGTCTACTTTAAAAGGAACCTGCAACCCCCTCCAATAATGTTGCCAAGATAACTTTATGGACAGACACAACCAGAGAGATAACAATATGGCACCAGAAAATTAGCCCCTCAGGTCAGTGCCTACCACATTACCGAAGAAGAGCGGAGGGTAAGTACGAGTAGCATTAGATCTAATAAAGTGGTTGGGCAAAAGCCAAAAGGACACCCAGCTATGGATGTGTCTGGAGTGGAAAGGAATGAGCAATTCAGCACAGGAATTTGGAATGTTAGAACTATGAACTAAGGTAAACTGGACATGGTCAAACATGAGATGGCAAGGTTAAACATTGATATCCTAAGAATTAGTGAACTTAAATGGACTGGAATGGGACATTTCACATCAGACAACCACCAGATCTTCTTCTGTGGTCAAGAATGGAGTAGCCATCCTAGTTAATCAAAGGGTGGTCAAAGCAGTGCTCGGTTACAACTGAATAAATGACAGAATCATTTCAATTTGAATTCAAGGCAAGCCATTTAACATCACAGTGATCCGAGTTTATGCTCCAACCATGGATTCAGAGGAGGCTGAATGTTGTTGTCCAGTTCAACAAAGATATTCAACACATCATAGATATAATACCAAGAAAAGATGTTGCCATCATCATAGGACATTGTACTGCTAAAGCAGGGAACCAAACAACACCTGGACTAACTGGCAAGTTTGGACTTGGAGTACACAATGAAGCAGGTCAGAGATTAGTAGAATTCTTTCAAGATAATTCTCTGGTCATGGAAAGCACCATCTTTTAAAAGCATCCGAGACAGTTCTACGCATGGACATCACCAGATTGTCAATATAGAAATCAGATTGACTATATACTTTGCAGCCAAAGATGGAGGAGCTCTATGTGATCAGCAAAAACAAGACCTGGAGCTGACTGTGGCTCAGACCATGAACTTCTTATTGCAAAGTTCAGAATTAAACTGAAGAAAAACAGGAAAATTATCAGACCAAGCAGATATGAATTAAATAATATCACTTGTGAATATTCAGTGGAAGTAAAGAATACATTTAAGGGACTAGACATGGAAGATAGAATGCCTGACGAACTTTGGACTGAAGTTTGCAACATTATAAAGGGAACAGCAACAAAAGAATAACCCTAAAAGAAAGAAAACTAAGAAGGCAAACTGGCTGGCTGATGAGGCTTTTGAAAGTAGCCCAGGAAAGAAGGAAAGTGAAAGGTAGTGGAGATTGGAAAAGAGTTGACCGACTGAATGCAGAGTTCCAGAAGATAGCAAGTAGAGATAAGGAGACATTCTACAATGAGCGATGTAAAGATATAGAAGAAAATAACAGAAAGGCAAAGCCAAGAGATATTTTCACCTTTCATGCCAAATTGGGCGTGATAATAGAAAAAAATTGTAGGGACTTAACAGAAGAAGATCAGATAAAGAAGAGGTGAAAGGAATACACTGACGGATCTTAACAGCAGTGATGACCTCAATACTTTGTCCAATGAGCTGGAGCCAGACATCTTTGAGAGTGAAGTAAAATGGGCCCTAGGATACCTTGCTGATAACACGGCTGCAGGAGTTGATCGAATCCCAACTGAACTATTCAAAATTCTACAAGATGATGCTGCGAAAGTGTTGCTTGCCTTCTGCTAACAAATTTGGAAAAAAAGGATGTGTAAAACAGTGCTCCAATTATCAAACTATTGCACTAATTTTATATGTCAGCAAGGTAATGCTTAGGATCCTACAAGCTTAACTCCAACAATATATGTACCGGGAACTACCAGATTTGCAAGCTTGGTTCAGTAGAGGAAGAGGCAGAAGAGATCAAATTGCCAGTGTCCGATGGATAATAGAGAAAGTTCCAGAAAAACATTTACTTCTACTTCATAGACTATTCTGAAGCCTTTGGCTCTGTGGATCACAACAAAATGTGGTAAGTTCTTAAAGAGATGGGAGTACCAGGTTATCTCATCCACCTCCTTGAGGAATCTGTATGTGGATCAAGATAACATAATGTTTCAAGAGTGGAAAAGGTGTGCACCAAGGTTTTATATTATCATCTTATTTATTCAATTTATACACAGAATATATCATGCGTAAGGCTGGGCTGGATATTTCCAAAGCCAGAATCAATATTGTTTGAAGAAATATCAACAACCTCAGATATGCTGGTGATACTACTTTGATGACTGAAAGTGACGAAGAGCTAAAGGAACTATTGATGAGGGTAAAAAAAGAGAGTGCAAAAGCTGGCCTGCTGCTAAACGTAAAAAATGTGAGGATCATGACAAACAGCATTTCAGTTCCCGGCAAATAGAAGTGAAGGAAGTGACAGATTTTATTTTACTGGGATCCAAGATCTCTGCAGATGGTGACTGTAGCCATGAAATTAAAAGACTTTTGCTTCTGGGCAGGAAAGCTATGGCAAGATTGGACAAGCTAGTAAAAAGTAAATATATTAAACTGTCAATAAAGGTCTGCATAGTTAGAACTACGGTATACCCAGTAATAATCTACGGATGAGAGAGCTGGACCATGAAGAAGTCTGTGCACCGTAGTATTGGTGCATTCGAATTGTGGTGTTGGTGACAACTACTTAGAGTCCCTTGGACTGCAAGAAGATCCAATAAATCAGTACTTCTGGAAATCAAGACAAACTGGTAACTAGAAGGTATGATCATGAGGCTGAAGGTCAAATATTTTGGTCATATCAAGAGATGGCAGGAATCCCTAGAGAAAACTCTGTTGCTGGGAAAGATTGAAGGCACAAGAATAAGGGAACAACAAAGGCAGAGATTGATAGATGAGGTCACTGAAGCAATACACATAAACTTGATGGAGCTCAGAGGGGCAGTGAGTGAGAGATGCACCTGGCGTGCTGCGGTCCACAGAGATAGGCGGACGTAACTGAATGACTAAACACCAACAACAAACAATTTCACATACCTGTGTATCTTCTTTCAAAACAGAGTAGGTGCCAGACATACAATAGCAGAGTCAAGCTGTTTTCATTTGTAACTGCTAAAGTTTTATGAAAGCTTTATGAATCAATAAAGTAATTTTTCTAATTAAACATATCACCAGGCTCAATCTGACATATTTGTTCCCTAACATTCTGCTTGCTTATGTAATTCCAAAGATGGTACAGCAGACACATTCCTATAGATAGGGATTAGGTAATGCAGCAATAAATAAAAAGAGGCAAAAGTTGTGGGCAGAGATTATATATTTTTCAATTAATATTTTAGCTGTTTCAGTTTATGGAGAAAAAAAGACATTGACTATTCAGGAAATTAGATGGAACATACAAGTTCCCTGCAGCAAATAGAAAAGAATAAAAAATAAATGATGCTTAAATGAGTGCTGGAAATTGTTAGCCTGCCTATACCTTTCTTATTAAACATTTATTAAAGATTTAAAATCTACACATGCATTGTTATATGATGCAAAGGAAAAGAGCAAACGTTCCTATCTCATGAAAGCAAACAATTGTTTTAACTTTGACAATACTCATTTAATGTTTTCATTACATTTAGATAGTCTATCTCATTACAAAACTAATTTGCTTTCACCTTAATCAAATGTCAATAACATTTCCAATGATTTTTGTTTGTGGCATACAACTGTTTGTGAGAGCACGTCATTTAATTATGTACAGTACAATATAGGTAGAATAGATATCAATTTCTATTGAATGAAACTCTAGGAAAATTCAATGAGTCATTTAGCTTTGGTGCACCCTGAATTATTTTGCCTTTGTTTACCCCGACTTAAGGTGGTATTTAGAGAAACAAGTTCATATAGATGTGTGAATGCATTGAGCTGCATATAATACAAATGGAACAATACTCCTTTTCAACAGACAGTCTTGCTATTAAAGTCAGTATGACCTCTTGAAAACTATTGGCTTTATTTTGTTTTTATAGACTCAACACAAGGTGCAAACGGCACTCACAGTGTGACAAAGTACTTCTGAACCCATGAATGCAGCTCTACATAACAACATTTCATTTGATGCCCTTTTCAATATTTCAAAATAGTTTTAATTAAATGATCGACTGTATTTTTTGTTTTTCAAAGTGTCTAATTTCAGTGGTATTATCCCCAGTTCAGCTGCACCTGCAAATATGTTGAGTTTATGAGGAGAAAAAGCTGAAAGATCCTAGGTTCTGAATGACCCTTTAAATGCTTCTTCACTGCAGTACTACAGTATTAAATTCACCTTTAGGGTTAGTATGTCATTAGCTGACATGTTTTTGAAACAAAAACAAGTTATGGGCATTTGCAGGGTGCTTGTGTGGCATACAGATCCACAGAGATAAATAACTGCATGAAGTATTGACAGCTGCATGGATAACTATCTTATATTATAAAATAGTGTAGTGAAATGTGCATCACTTTTAAAAATTCAAAAATATTTGTTTCACTGGGTTTAAAAGGGACATGGAAGGTTTCTGGATGTCACTTTAATGTATTGCCCGTTATAAGCAAGTATGCATTCCTGGGGAATGCATTTTTCCTTTGTTTTTTGTAACTCATGTTAATTCAGAGGGACCTCGGATGCAGAATGAATCTCCTCTCCTTTTTGTTCAATTAAAATACTGCCACAATAGGATTAAATCAATATAATGTAACCATTTTCCATCCCCTAGCTATGATTTGTTTTGGTAATTCTTCTTTTTATTTTTACTGTAATTTTTTTAAAATTTTAATTGTATTTTTTTATTTTAATAGTGCTTTTCTTTTTTATGCAAATATTTTCTTTTATACATTTTTATTTTATTGTAATTATATTTGATGTAAAATAAAGTTTAGGTAGTTTATGGATCCCTACGTGGTGATAGGGTCTTTGTGTACTTATCATGCCATGTGGGTCTTGAGTTATTCCCATGGTATGGGGTTAACGTTAGATACCACGGGGCCAAAGAGGACCCCATAGTTATAGGTTAGTATACTGTGAGGGTCCAAAACATAATGTATCGGGAGTGGGGGCCTGATGGTCCCTCAAGTGCAGAGGGATGGTGAGGGATACCCAGATTTAGAAGGGTAAGGGTCATAACTTTATTTTTACTTATTTTTAACCAGACAGATGGATAGATATGGGTGGGAGAATTATAGGGCTAGTGTGGTGTGTTCACGTTAGAAGCTGATGACAATGTACAGTCATGTTATCATTTTGCTTGTTTTTTGTTATTATACACCCTTATTAACATAATGCCAACCATTGCATCTTGCAGACCACTATTGTACTTTTGCCGATGGAAAAAGCTGTTAAACTATGCACGCTTGAGCTCTATAACATGGTCTACTATGGATTGGGGGTGTATACATACTGCTACCTCAGGTCTTATTATGCTGCATCATGAACCTAATTATAATAGCAGAGCTTTAATACATCAAATGTACACCTGAGTAGCTCCAATGTGCCCCAATAGATTGCAGCTTATTTGTAAATTCACCCCAGCATCTCTTTAATAAAAAATATGCAATCAAAATTGGCCATGTGTACTGAAGATTGAAGTGGTGAAAATGGGAACATATATTGCTGTTTTCACTAGTGAATAACAAGTACATTTATCAAACAGGGATAAAAGTAGGGATAAAAAGTGGAGTTAAATATCCTTATTTCCTATGTTGGAATACCCCAAGCTGTGCATCAAAGAAACTTAAAGCTTATGTTTTCTTGATAAATTGGATCCACAAACAAATGAAAGATGAGGTATTTTGTTTTTTAAAGGATATTTTTAAAGGATATTTTAACAAAGATATACACTTGAAAATATGCAACTTATTTTTAGAATGTGAAAAAATAATACATTTTATATGCATTTATGCTGCTGTGGGATCTGCCGTTTTGCTTTCAGTAGCTCAACTTCCTGAAATGCTAGGGGCCTCATTCAATTGCGATTTGGCCAATTGAATAAGGCTCTAAATAAGCACATAACATATTTTTTTAAGGAAGTTTTTAGTTAGTGAAAAGCTTGCTTTTGGATAGATGTTTACTAACTAAAAACTTCTTTAAAAAATATATGTTATGTGCTTATTTAGAGCTCTATTCAATTGGCCAAATGGCAATTGAATGAGGGCCCAGGACTTTGAATAAACATGAATTTGCGATTCGGCCAATTCTAAAGGGCTCTATATAAGCACATAGAATATATTTTACAAACGTTTTTAATTAGTGAAGACCTTGATTTTGGGTAGAAGTTCGCTACCTAAACATTTCTGTAAAAAAAATATGCTCTGTGCTTATATAGAGCCCTATTTAATTGGCTGAATTGCAATTTAATAAGGCTGGAAGTTTGTAATTTCTCTCTTCCAAAGCAGAAATGCTGCTCTAAACTCCCACTCGCATCTCTTTTCTTTCTAACTCCTTCATTTGCTGGATGCTAGAGATATATCCTCAAACACATGCCCCTCACTCATTTCCACTCATTTTCAGCCACACACAACCCCTAGGCCAGCAAACACCCAAAACACCCATAATTTAATAGCTATCACCTGTCATAAACTACCTACTTTGCCCTTCTCCTGTGTATTATGGGATGCATAGTTTATTTGCAATAAACTCACTTTCATTCATGATCTGTTCATTTCAACTACCTCAATCTATTGGCTATCACTGAAACTTGGCTCACTCATCAGAAACTGACAATCTAATATGATGGCTTTAACTTCAGTCACACACTTAGACCTGGGAACAAGCAAGGTGGAAGTGTGAGCATATTACTTTCCTCTGCTTATTACACTGGATACCCCCAGTTCCCTCCCACCAATTCTCATCTTTTGAAGTTCACTATCTCCCGTCTGGCCCACCCTCTATATTTCTGGAACATTTTGCCTCTCAGCTTCCTTATTTTCTTTTCTCCAACGTACCTTCACTCATTCTTGGTGATTTCAACCTTGCTGCTGACACTCCCACCTCCCCTACAGCTGCAAGATTACTTTCACTTACCTATTCCCTTGGCCACTCACAGTGGACAGAATCCCCAACTCACAGTGATGGACTCCTACCATATTTTTACCAGAGTCTGCACAATCTCCCACCTTCTTAGCACCCTCAGCTCCCTTACCTGCCCTGACATTGTCACCTCACAGTACAACATGATTATAACTTCCACCCTTATCACTCTGGCCCCAATAACCACAGGCAGACACCCTCACTCTCATCCACTACCATGGCACACTACACAAGCATGCTACATCCGAGTTGCTCTCAAGCTTTTAAGAACTATAATTGAAATCTTGGACTTCAGTAGACGTCTTCAATTACATGTTTATATTGCATTACTTCTCTGCCCTCAACCTTGCTAAACAGCACTACTTCAGATTGCTAATATCAAATCAGTCCCCCAACCACAAACATTTGTTTGTCACATTAAACACTCAAAGCTGCCCACCCCATCTCCTGTCCCTTCCTATCTCACAGTTAAAGATTTTGTCACCCACTTTAAATATAAAATTGAAAATATCCGAAACAATCTCTTCTTTGAAAGTGGCCCAAACATGTCCACTTTTCAACAGATCAACAACACACAGCCTTTACCTATCAACAATACCACATCCATTATGGACTCCTTTGACTGTGTAACTGAAGATGAAGTCTCTAGTTTAATATCAACCTCTCACCTTATAACTTGTCCACATGATCCTATTCCACCACAGCTTATTCCTCTCTTCTCTACCTCACTTATCCCATCTCTCACTCATCTGTTCAACTTTTTCCTAAACACTGACAAGTTTTCATAATCTTTAAGACATGATATAATTACACTTATTCTTAAGAAATCCTCCTCTGACTCAGCTTCTGCATCTAACTAACATCCTTTCTCTCCTTCTCCTGGTTTAAAAACTGCTCGAGCAACTCATCTACAATCACCTTATCCAATTAATTTCTTCCAACTCCCTACTTGACCCCTTCCAATCTGTCTTCCAACCCCAACACTCCACAGAGATAGCTCTCACCAAAGTCTCAAATGATTTGATCACTGCCAAGTCAAAGGGTCACTTATCAATTCATGTATCTCTCTACTGCCTTTGACACAGTTAACCATCCTCTTATAATCCAAACTCTAAACTCTAAATTATCTTGGCACAGCTGTCTCATGGTTCACATCATCCTAGAAGATCAAGCATTTGGTGTCTCCTTCTCTGACACCTCTTGTTCGTCTCACCCTCTGACTTTTGGAATACCCCACGTTCAGTCCTAGGCTCCCTCCTCTTCTCCATTTATACATCCTCCCTTGGTACCATAATAAAATCTTTGACACCCAAATCTACCTCACATAACCAGATCTACCTTCTTTTCTAGCACATGTATAGCACTGCCTCTCAAGCATATACTCCTGGCCATCAGTTCAAACTCAAAATGTCTGAATCTTCACACCCTTGATTACAGCTTCCACTGCTTAAATATCTCTCACTGTTAACTTACTTGTCACTGGCCGCCCCATCATCCATCTGATTCCAATCCATAATGAATGCTTCTGGTAGTCTAATCTACCATATTAGATGCTATATGTCTTCAGAACCTCTCTGTCAGTCACTCCATTGCCTTCCCATAGCCTTTAGAATAAAATTAAAAAATCATGACCCTAACGTATTAATCCCTCAACAACAATTCACCCCATCTCTGTTCTTGTATTAAAATACTCTCCCAGCTGCCCTCTTTGCTCTGATAATGACCTTCTTCTTTCCCTACTCTCTTATCACTCCTGCCTTTAGGACTTTAGGACTTTTCTCATGCTATTCTTTAAAACTCTTTGCCTCACTCCACTAGACTATCAAATCCATCTCTACAAATAAACTAACACCTTGTGCCACATTTAAGACTTGATTGCTTAAATCTAACACTATTAAGGGATTAATATTCCTACCTCCTGTCATGACAAAGGAGTGAGGGGACCAGGTACACCCCCAAAAAATTCCTGCTTTCAGCTTACACGACAACCCCTTGGATTGTGATGGGTTTGGATATTTCGGCTCCCAGCTTGCTTCTACAGTTTAAGAACAGTAGTCATCAGGACACAGGAGCAGTTGATGGCCCCTTTAAGATAGGACCCAGCATGGAATAAGGAATCCAGCAAGTGATTAGCTCAATAAAATAACAACAATTCTTCCCTGTAGAACGATACAAGCACAATGTCAAATAGAGCATCACTTTATCACCTCTTTTTGTAAATTTTCCACATGCAAAACATCAAAGAACAATTGCTTTAACCAATAAGAATATACCACCTTTGACATAGCATAATGATCACCACACGGGACAAGATTAGCTTTAGGGACTTGGAGACTTCTGGTCTCCCCATCCCCTAGGTGCCCGAGAATATTGTCAGACTGGTTTATCAACCTCTTCTGACAGCATTATGGACAAGATTTAATTAGCCATTGTCCAGCTTATCCTTTTTCATGCTACAGGTTCTGGGCACAGCAGAATTGATAATGTGGACAAGAGCTCTTTCTGGGTGGGGTCTTATGCAGTAAGCCTGTCATTGAAAGTAACAAAATGGAAAATCTAACAACATGACATACTAAATACAAAGATGACAGAAACATGAAAGTGCAGCTCTTTATTCTTCTACATTCTGTTCTTAGCTAGTGGCTTACCTAAGAAAAAGGAGCCCTGGTGGTAGATGATAAGGACATGTAAGCCACATTCTACTGAATACAACATGTCAACCATTTTATACAATGCAATAATGACAGAAGCACCCTAATATTTACCCCTATACCACAGCTGTCTCTATGGACCAATCAAGCAAGAAGAGGTTGGATTTTTCAATCAACATGGAAGTGCCCATTTATCCAGGGTTGAAGAGCGGGGACTAGGGCATCAATGATTATCTCTGTGGGGAATCAAAAAGATAGATAGTGTATTTTTCCCCACTTAAAAATATAACTTTTAAATCTTTAGTATTAAGGACCTCAATGAAGGGTAGGGATGATGGGGTACCTTCAGGCTATAGTATAATATAATACATGGACCGCTATGGTATAGGGGTTAATATTAATTGCCTTCGGGTCCAAAGGTAACCCCATGGTTATACTTTATATGGGGGAATCCTAGAGGATACCCAGATCATAGGACATAGCAGATCATAATAAGAGGGGTCATAAACCCTCTGCATTGATTATTATTATTATTTAATATGTTCCCTGCCATGGTAATGTGGATAAATAGATAGATAGATATAGATGTCATGCATTTTGGATATGTGTTTTTGAGACAATAGCAAAATCTAGAATATCAATTGGATGTCTCTTTGTTTGTGAAAACTGTCTGTATTCAGATAGATCACAATATTAAATCAATGAAAGATTTATTAAAATCCTTATAAATGATTGAATGACAATCTACAGTAGACACTCAGTAAACCGGCACCCATGAGGATTGGTAGATGTGGGATAAATGTAGTTTATGGTTGCCTGAGAGTTACCATTAAAAGAGGCCTAGATTAGCAGCACATAGGATGCTCTGCTAAGTATATTTGTCAGTGTTCTAGCGTCCATCTGGAGGGTGCGGTGCTGAACCCGGGTAATGTAACGCCAACACTGCACTGGCTCAGTCACTCATGTTTGTCTGCTTCCAGGTAACACTGAATTGCAGACGTACAGTGGATGAAATCTAGGTGCCTGTAAGCATTGTGGCATGACAACCTGGCTCCTGGTATTTGTTGAGCCCCGTACATTTTTATTTTTATTTAAAGTACAGTATTAAAAAAAAAATCTGGTTGCTTGAGAGTTCTGGTTGCTTGAGTTCTGGTTAACTGAGAGTCTACTGTATTTTAAAACATGCTATATTCTGTTAGTTCAAGATCGAAATCAATAAGTTTATAAAATCTTATCAAGCTTGGATAAACAAACAGAGGCCTATTCAATAGAATATATTTGGTATTATATTCAGTGGTATATAGCATGTTTCTCTGTGAAAGCAATAAATAGCAACATAATAGAAAAAGACTTAGGTTATAATGTAGCTAAATATAATTATTATAAAGATATTGGATTATGCCATAAAGAATTTTGTAACAGAATTGATTAAACGTAATTTATCAAAGCAATAAGTCTGTTTTTGATAGAATGGACCTGAGTCGAAAAAAATAATGGTTTGTGGCCTATGTCTCAATATGAAGTTGGCAGGGAGACCCTTGCTGGGTAGTTCTGCTCCTTAACTTGTTTAGAAGTAATCCCTTTTTGATATTCTTTTTAGGCGGAATTTGTAATTGAGGTAGATATAGTGAAAATCACAGAATAAAGAGAAAATGGCAGAAGTTTATACCAGAGAGTGAGAGACAGAAAAGCCAGAGACTTTCTCTGATAAACTCTTTTCTTTTCACCCACTACATGCCACAGGGCTCATTCAACCAATTTCAATAGCCTCCTGCCATATTGGTATGTAAATGCATAATTATAATGTATATATATGGTGGAGTGGTGTTTGACATTCTGCCCATGAGAGAGCAGTTTTGTTCCATGTTTTAAAATGAAATAATAATGACCTTTGGTCTAGATATTTCAGCCAAATACTTTGAGCTATAGAATTACCCATTGTGTGTTATTTCTCACCTGCGTTTATAATCCATGGTTAAAACAATGAGGAAGAGACGAAAGTAGAAACATCATGAATATGCTTTATCTTTACAGGACAATAATGTGTTTCTTTCAAAAGGCCTTTTAAGTCATCTAAAATGATCTGGCCTTGGCTCAAGTCCCGCTTGAAGGACATGTTAGTAAATTTAGAAATATTAGTGCGTAAAAGGAACATGATTAACCCTTTACCTGGAAAATGAGCACACAATAAGTATGGGTGTGTTTACATTGATATTGGTATGTATCTCTCTATAACTGAGGGTCATCAAGCCTTTATCTTCCTGCCACCTTGTACTTATGAGTGGGGGGTCATAAACCCCTACATGCTTTAAATTGGTCACAAAAGACCCCCATAGTCTCTATCCCTCATGAAGTCCCTTCTGTCCCTCAAGGTCCTGATCACTATTCCTGTTCCTGTCTTGCATATATGCTAATATGCTAATATGCTTATTTTCTTACATACTTATCAAGCATATTAAGTTTTGAATAAGTGGTCCTTTAAGTATATCCATGTACTGTATATTTACCTACCATGTATGCTGGACAGCTGTTTCCCTTATTTGTCACCTTTCCTTTTATTTACAAACAGTTACACAGTTTGTAAATATTATGAATGTAGGATATTACACTATTATTTACTAATTAATATTATTTGATGCTATCTTTATTGTTTGTTGGATGTTAATATTATTTGTTTTACACTATTCGTCCTGTTTAGTTCTCGCTGCGAGACATGTCTTTGAGTATACAAGTCTGCCGGTGTACTGTGGCTTTCAGTTATATTTTTAGAATAAATTATCTGGTGTGGTGTGCATGTTGATTAAAGCAGCGTTTTGTTTGTGACAGCATCTGAAGGGGATAATCGCTGCCTGGAAAGTTTTATAAAATAGAGTTATAACAGTAATTGCTAATGGTCTAAATTAGAAAATTCTAATGTTACAGTAAGTTGTTTGCTTGGCAGAATCTTACACAACATGGTAATTATGAACACTTAAGGTACAGAATCAGTGTTATTGAAATCTGTACATTAAGAGTCGTACTTCAAATATTGGTGTCAGAAAGCAATATCAGAACTATATTAAAGTCCTCTTAGCTGTGAAATACAAATGGCAATATACAAATGCTTAGGTTCAAATGTATATTCATTGAAATATTTGTGATTTAATCTTCTAGTATTTTATGATTTATAAGAAAAGGGACATGCTTATATATAATCTAATGTCCGCAGTTGTACATTTTAATGGTAGCAGGACTGTATTGCAGAAACAATTCCAGTCTAGATGAAGATATGGTTCTAGCTTTTTTTTAGCCTCCAGAATCGTCATTGTCAAAAACTGGAAGACAACTACCCCTGCTTTTGAAGAAGTCTTTGTGGAAAATTAAATATATTTATTTGATGAGTATGATATCAGCAGAGCTTGATGTAAATGATAAAAGATGGGTTTCTTGTTGGGATGCTTGGACCTTGTGAATTGTCTCCCCCCTTTTTTTTTTTTTTTTTTTTTGTTGTGATTTTAATTTTTAGACAATACTAACCTTTGCTGATTAATTAAAAAATGTCTTATGGAAATGTATAAAACAAAAAACTAAGGGAAGGAAAATTATGGCTTAACCTACATAATGCTAATTGCTTCTATATTGTGTCAATTTTGGCAATGTATATTTGCACTTAATATAGGCAGACAAACAGAACCACAGATTATCAAACTGTGAGACAGACAGAGATAGACCGAAAGTCAGATAGAATCAGTTTGTTATATAGAATATGTGCTTGTCCAATGAGATTATTACAGTATATAAAAACATTTTAATGGACTAAGTGTATTTTATTATTTAAGCTTTCAAGAGACACCTCCTCAATGTAATAACTGTATGTTTAAACACTTATCCAACTTTATGTACCATTATGGTTTAATGTTCTACTCTAATGTTTTACTCTACTTTATTTTGCTTGTTTGGCAACAACTCAAAATGTGGATGGGACAAATTCAAGCTAGATATCAGTTGGGCTTGAATGTGCACATTACTGTAGTGCTTATACATAACGTTATCTTGGCAAAGATACTAGCATGGGTTGCCAGCTGATTCTCCAGTGGACCGCACATTTTCTGACCTCTCTACTATGTCCAGCCCATCTTAGGTGACTCTACATGACATAGCTCACATATTTGTTAAGGTACACAAGTCCATGCACCATGACAAGGTTGATCTGCTTCTTCTATGGGCTTGATAAGGCTATTGTGGCCAAATCTACCCAGCAGAGCTCCCAGATGTTCTTTTATCCCTTCATCAAGACAGCTAGTGTCTCTTAAATTAGACATAGTATTTGAGAATATGAATGCAGGCTCAGCATTTTAAAAGCAGGAACTGCTTTATTGTTGTAGAAACTTTATGACAGGTTCAATAGATGTACATTTTAAACTTGAGCTAACAACAGTTATATTACCTCCCTTTCCTTTTAGGAGCATATATACACACTTCATTAATTGTGCAGGATCAGGGCAGCTATAGTCTCTGGCACTCTGACACATAAATCTCCGCAGAGTCACTTAATAGCTGGGTTAGCTTCCTGGATCTACAATGGCAGTGTCATAACTAGATGGACAGCAGGACCTGGTGAACATAAACTACGTCACGGTTCTGGGTTAACATGTATGTGTTGTTATGGATGTATTGTAAAAAAAACATTTTGTCTAACTGGGGCCATGTTAACTGGTTCTTGACCCCAAAATACATAACTCCCCAGATGTCTTGACAACAAGAATTACTCCTGTCTCTTCCCCCTCCACGGCCTGAGCAGAGCAGGTCACTTAGTATAAACACAGGATCTTGCAACAGATCAAAGCATAATACATTTCCAGACCCCTCTATCTGGTCTAAGCTGGTCACATAGTATAAACACTGGATTTTGCAATGGATCAAAGCATAATACATTACCAGAGCCCTCTATCTGGTCTAAGAGAGGTCGTAAAACTTAAGAAGCCGCTAACAATTACCCCCTCCCAAGCCTGAGACAACTGGTGTGAGTAAAGACAGGAAAACAATATAAAAACATGGGTCTATGAAAGGAGGGATGGGTCTGAGAGGAGTTAGCTGGTGGGTGGGGAAAGTTGTTAAAAGGTACTGGATCTGAAATAATAAACTGAGTCTGCTCGAACTACACAAGGTTGTGGATGTTCTTTTTGTGTTCTAAACCAAGGGATGTATGAGAGACAGATTAAACATACATCAGCATTGTGTATGATTTAATCTGAAAAGATAACAGAACTATGGCAATGGATCCTATCTGATACTTTGCTCCTACACACTGGGAGAACTCTGCTGACTTGGATTCCTGTCAGTCCTCGGTCCTGTTATGCTGTGTTGAATTCATTGCTGCTTAAAGGGATTTGCAAAAGAATCCTTGGTCCTACAGTGGGAGAGTAGGATCGTAACAGGCAGCTATAGTCTCTGGCACTCTGACACATATGTAATTCTCCTCAGAGTCACTTAATAGCTGGGTTACCTCCCTGGACCTTCAAGGGCAGCCATAGTCTCTGGCACTCTGACATATATGTAAGTCTTCTCGGAGTCCCTTAAAGCTGTTACCTTTCTTTCCTGCTGCCTGGTCATCACACACGCCATGCAGCACAGATTTTACCTCAGACAGTGACAGTACATAACTACCTTATTTTCCCTCTTCCTGCTGTTGGATACTGACTACCTCAACGTTCTAAAATATTTAACACTTAATGAACCAAACATGCAGCATACAGAATCACACATCACAAGTCAATCACACATAACATACAGTAATTAACATAACATAACATACAGTAATCAACTTAGTATAACATTAAATAACTATAAACAGACTTAACCCAGTCCCACACCACCAGATCACATGAGTCCTAAAAACTGGTGGTCAGGAAGAACATGACAGTATAACTCACAGCTTCATTAAGGTACACAAGCCCATGCACCACAACAAGGTAGCGATTCAGACGGGAAAATGGTAGTGCTGCTAGTCAAGTGGCAAAAGCAAATGTTTATTCTATCTCCTGCAAAATGTAGTTTGTGAAAAACTAATAGGTTAGCTCTATGGACATGATAAGCCACTCTGAGAGCACCTCTTTTAGATCACTTGTGCCCTTCAGAGGGAGAAATATCCTGTAGTATATCAGTCTGGTCCCACTCACTAGAGTGGTCCAGCCCTGAAATGCCAGGTCATTCTACCCTGAACAGGAAAAACAGCAAACACCAGACGTACGTTTCGGCCTTCATTGGGCCTCGTCAGTGGGGTGTATGGGAAAAAGAATTAGTAAAACTGAGGAGGAAAGTGGAAACAGAAAGGAAAATATTTTGAGCAAAACATTTGTACATTGCTAATATTGCCCACATATGTTTATGTATGTACATTAGTAGCACATATTTCTGCTACACTAGGACTATTTTTGTGTACCTTATTTTTCACCTTTCATTGACAAGGAATATTTCAGTACTCAAAGCTAACTGATTGCCACTATGTCCAGATAGCAACAAGAATTTTTAGCGTGCTTACTAGTAGAAACCCTGAAGAGCACTGAAGGATCTAGAGCCTCATTCAATGCGAAGGCTGCATTTCGCGGTATTTAGGCCGTAAGTCTGCTGGCCTGTTGCGGGCTCATGGTCTGCTACAAATCCGGTGCTATTTAATTGAACAATTGTGCTAGTTATGGGCTGAAGCCTCAAGAATGTAAACCCCTCCAGCGGCCGCAAACTGTGGTCCGCAGTTACGATCCAGTCACGGTATAACGAAGTGCGAGGCAGGCCTCTCGGCCGATAGAAAGCAGATTGCTAGATTAGCCGAAGATGATTCACAGAGAGCGATTACAAAGTTACGATCCACCCGTCCATGCATTGACTGTGTTGTAGATTCTGATAAAGTAGCACGCAGGGCCCGGAGTTGGTGGTTTGAGCGGGAGTTTTCAGAGCAGTATATTGCGTTTTTTTTTTCCTTTATATTCCTCTATTTACGAATTTCCACTTATTTACAGATAACACATAATACCAATACACATAAATAAAATTACACACATAGATACACATAGAGCTGGGTAACTCCATAAACACACATCCATCCCATCCCCCACACCCCATAAAACACATATTCTTTTTATTTATAGCTATATATATATAATACAAAAACACTTATTTTTATTTATACTTATATTCTTTTGGGGATTTAAATGGAGGGAGGAGAAAGGAGGGGAGAGGAGCGGAGATGCGAGGAGGACTGTCTATTATGACAGAACTTGGGACCCACCACTTATCCCGCTGTAAAAAAACTAACTATACTAATCTCCTAATTGAGAGATCCTTCTTATATGTGGTGGCTTGTGGGGCCTGTCACTTACCCCTTAAGCAGTGCTATACATGTGAAAATCTAAACTACTTTATACACATCGTTGTTCTGACCCAAATTCATTCATATACAATATATAAAGGGATATCAATAATATATACATATGATACATAGATTACTGATCTTTGCCAAGTTTTTATGCGCAATATATAAGCAAACTTGTAATAAATACACATAATATGTAAATCCAATAATTTAAAATATAGATTTACAGCATTGTGAGTCTTAACTTGCAATTGGTGTATTTCCCAACTAGGAGTTATGATTCCCGCAGCTTGTTCATTGCTGTTACGCTTCCCTGTGACGTCATCAGAGGCTGACGGCGTTCCTACAGTTACCGACACGCGCGTTTTGAGCCTGCTTCTTCACGGGCCAGGACTCATGATGTGGACGGTAAGTCTTTATATAGTGTGGTAACTTTCCTCTACTAACCACTTCTTGTTTTTTCTTTCACTTGGGTATTATGGATAGCCGACAATCCTCTAATAAACTCAAAGGGGTAAAAACAACATATTAATTTAGCCAGACATAAATTCAAATATTCTTAACCCAAAACAGATATTTTATTGCAGCTAAATAAGATTTTATTCATTAATCAGATCACTTTATTTAGAAAGGATGCCATGGATCTCTTTGTTGTTATTAATAAAGGTTTTTACAGTTAATGTGTTTCTTCTAATATATTATGACAACAATCTCAACACTAATAGGGCCTTTTTTATTTCAGAAGTACATAGCATTGTAAATCTCTTTATTAGTCTATTAATACTTTAGTTATTTATAGGCCTCTTTGAGAACATTATCAGCCTTATTAAATTGTGATTCGGCCAATTGAATAGGGCTCTATATAAGCACAGAGCATATATTTTACAGACGTGTTTAGTTAGTGAAAATCTTGCTTTTGGATAGAAGTTCACTAACTAAACACTTCTGTAAAAAATATATGCTATGTGCTTATATGGAGCCCTTTTCAATTGGCCGAATCACAATTTAATAAGGCTGTACATATCTCTTATCTTTAAATTGATTCATGCCTTCATTATTTTTGGGTCTCTTCTAAGAGGGACTGATCTTTAATTGTTATATTTATACCAGTCAATTAGTGATGTAAGATGATGTAATATCTCTTCTTATAGAAAAAAAGGGTTTATTGAATGTTAACTTTAACAATTACATACTATTGCATACTATTGAATCATCCAGATGAATAAGGAATTAAAACAATTTGAAGGATTAGAAGATTTCAAGAGACAATATAAGAGCGTTAAAGAAGAATTAGATAAGAAATAGAGAAAGATAATATAATCTAAAAAAGAAAAATTCAACAGGGATACCATAGATTATCAAAATGGCAACATTTATGATTGGGCCCACAAAGATAGCTCTAAGAGGCTTTTTAGGTACCCAGTAAAACTGGATAACTCTTCTCATATTTCCTCAGACTTTGAAACTTCAGGTACTGATGATGAAAATACCAAATCAGACTATGAGTTAGATAATAGACAAAGCAAGGAATCATTTTTAGAAGTTGGTCAGAGCTCACAAATACAACGAACAAGTGAGCAAATACAGACCAGAACAGATCCAATATGTACCAGAAATTTAAGGGATACAGATGTGAATACAAGAACAATGACAGTACCTACAAAACCAGGAATTGGCCAAGAAGACCCAGATGGTGAAAAAAGATGAAATATCAGTTATTAATTTATTGTCTAAAGAGATACGTAAAGATCATATATCTATCTAAAATAAAGCATTGTCATTTTCGCCTACAAGGAGCTTTCATCTTTTTGAAAAAATTAAGGACTTACATCTATATGTGAGAAAACATTTAATCAGGAAATACCATGTAATTAAAAATGATGATACCTATTTGAGAATAGTCTCTTACATGAGTACTGATAACTCCAGTCTGGGACATAGTCCCAATAAAGTAAACTGGCTACAAAATTTAAATACAAAATCAAGTCATCGTGTAATTAAAAATGAGGATACCTGTCAGAGAACAGACACTCAAATGAGGGGTGATAACACCTGTCCGGGACATAGTCCCAATGAAGTTAATTGGCTGCAAAAATTACGTATAAAATCAAGCTTGAGCGTGAGAAATTGTCTAAATGTTTAATATAGGTGTTACAAACTAGTCTGTAAACTAGTCCTATTTTGAACCCTTAAGATTTGGGCCAACATTTGATGTTTGCAGGCTTGACTGCATTTGAGGGATTTTAGCAATCGAATAGAGATGTGCGCTTTTAGCCTGTGTAACTCTAGCGGACTTGAGAGATCAAAGGCTTCGATGAGCTGTAAGTTCCGGTTTTAACAACCGAAGGGATTTCAAGCCTGCAACACATAGTCCTTTTGCGGCCCCCCAAAAAACGCCAATTGAATAGCAAAATAACTTACGGCCTCCATTACAGGCTACTGTAACTTACAATTGCTCAATTGAATGAGGCTTATAGACTTAGCCATAGATGATTTCCTTATTTCTCCATTTGGAAAGGGACGTGATAGGTTGTTGGCTGCACTGAGCTATAGTAAAGCTATAAGAAAGCCTATACCACCAATGATAGGTGCTTACCAGGCAACACAACATAAATTATAGTAAAAATTTGAAAGTTCCTTTATAGGAATCTTTTGCAGAGAGAATATTTCTGTAATAAAAGATTTAACATATTATAAACAATGGATAATAAAAGTAAATTACGCTTTATATTTTACTAATATCCCAAAGATGAATAACACTTTTAAATAAAAGTTATGATATATACAGTAACATGTGGCAAACATTAATATGTATTACCACATATGATTGGGGGAGTCATCACAGCACTGGGATGACTCTGTGTATGTTGAATCATAAGTAGATAAATCAATGGTGGTGATGTCTACCTCTTGATAAAGCATGGTCATTATTAGCCAGACCATACATATCATAGCTTAGTACTTGTTTAGTTTGCCTTTTACTGTGCCATTTCCTTTGATCATGTGGGTGCCACTATCATATTATAATTTTGACTCTTTCATTTGACTGGTCCAGTGAGCCAATCAAATTACTGAGAATTATAATATGCTATTGGTACCAAAATACAGGTCAAACATGGAGCTGTAAAAATCATTTCCGTATATTGTTACATGTATCTTATCTTAAGTTTGCTACTTAATCGGACACTTAATTCAGTAAAATTTGGACCACAACACAGTAAAGATCTCCAAAATGTATGATTAAATATTTTTTTGCATTTTTAAAATACATGCATTTTTCACTAAGAAATCAAATAAATTAAAACTGTATTTACATGAGGTACTGACATACCCCCAGCCAGACAAACATTGCAGATCTGTGTAGTGAGCAAAAAAAAAAAAAAAAAGGTTAACCCTCGCCTCATCTATCTGTGCAGAATATGGGATACTGTAATCACCTAAATAGGTCAGTAATAGGTTAACTTTTCACTGCATTCCTAAGTTCACGGAAAATCTGCTATAAATCAGTGTCCTCACCACACAGCTCAGCATCTGTTGTTAATCATGAAACTTAAACATACTTAAAACTTTAGATTTCTTAGCTGGTATAGCATAATTAAAAAACAATATATCATTTTAACATAAAATATTGTTCTCTTTCACACCACGAAAAGCACCTACAGTAAGGTAAATGGCCCTTTAATGTAAAGTCAATGTATATTTATATGGACCCCCATTTAAAATACCTTTGTATGTATTTATGATTTATTTATTCCAAGTTCAGTATCTATGATGTACAGTGAATTCATTCTAGATATTCTTTTATTTCCAGCCATAACTATGGATTATTTTCACAGTTGAAACTCTTATACAGCATGTGGACTATAAAAATATGCTTGAAATACAAAACATAGCAAACAGAATTGAACTTTGTTAATATAAAGGGTCACTGTATAAACAAAATTGCTACTTAAACAAAGGTATCTTTTGGATGCCAAGACATAATTTATTTTGTATGACCATTGTACTACAACATAATCACCGTCAAATTACTATATACATACATTATGTACACAGGGCTTAAATTACTATACAACATAACAAAAAACACTTATTATAGTCTCAATAAAACCACATGCAACACAATTATATATACCTTTTAAAGTTTCCAAAGTATGGGATGCTAAGCTCCCTTTGTCATCAAACTGTTGTCACTGTAACATTTTAATTGTGTGAGCTCGACAAAAAGTAATAGTCGGGTTCTTATCTAGATTTATGCTTAGTCTTGGACCATAGAGCCAAGTCTTCAAGTTTGTTCTAAAATTGTAGCTAATTTATCCTGCTGCTGTTTTATATTGTCTCGCAAATCACACAGTTCTCTTTTGATTCATATCATCAAATACATCTAACAAATAAAACCTGAGCTGTGTCATTACAATCATTCTAAGATATACAGTAAAAAGTTGTTAACTCTAAATGTACTCACAGAGATAAAATCACAATCTAAAGATGGTCTTATATGTAGATTTAAATTGGCAATATATTTAAAGGCTACTTGGGGGAAGCTACTTGCTCCGTCACATACACATATCAAGTATCTGCTTCAAGTGTAAGTGCCCAATCACCCTGTTAGATTGGATCACAAGATAACACTTGAAGTATATACAAACTGTAAAGGGTAGATATGGGACAACAATGGGAGTTAAATATAAACTTATAAAATTATCTAACTAAAAATACTAAGGTAAAAAAAAGAAAAAGGTATAAAGGGGGATTTGAATCTAGATCCTTTAGATTGTAAGTTTGCAAGTTTTCAATCTTGCATGGTGCTTTGGGGAAATCATTATGGAAACTGGATTCTAAGTTCAAAGACAGGCCCTCCATCCTTTGCAATGTGTTAATATTGCTATTGTTTTAGTACTTACCCATCTAAAGCGTTAGGGAATATGTTGGCGCTTTACAAAAAAAAACAATAATAATAACAGAGCCTACAGTTCTAAATATAGAAGGTTTTACTCACTGCTCCAAATCTCTGTAAAGTAAGAAATACAGAAGCCCTTAGAGCTTAATTAGATTCAGTGGGACAGTTACAACTTGGGTCTTATATTTTCTGCAGATTCTAAATTAACTCTTGGTTTTTAAAATGTAAACAACTTTCCCACGTGTTTTTCCACCATTATCTAATGGTGCATAGGGCATATGGTAACATCATTGTTCCCTTAAACATCGACAGGCTCTTTGTTGTTGTTTAGTCATTCAGTTGAGTCTAACTCTCCATGACCCTTTGGACCACAGCACGCCAGGCACATATTGTGTCCACTTGTACTAGTCCATAAGGTTTTCATGGCAATGAGTGGGTTTCCAGTTCCTTCTCCAGTGGATCATGATTCGTCTGACCTGCCCATCTTGGGTGACTCCACAGCTTCATTGAGGTACACAAGCCCCTTCACCACGACAATGTAGCAATCAAGAAGGGGACAGGCTATTTTATTAGGCTGTAAACTGTAAAGCCTGCTTTCCCTACTTTATAGCCAAACGTATGCACTGAACAGGAAATATACCACATCTGCCAGCATCTAGACACTAGCATAATTTGCTAAAAGCTACATTTTCTCTAAAAATGCTTTTATACAACTGGTTTACACAGCTGCTAATGTTGTTAGCCTGTAACATTGTTCAAAAACAAATGACATTATCCTTAACTAGTGTTGGTAAGGACATGTAATTTATCTAAATTATGTTAAACAGTATAACAGTATAGCAAAAATGTCCCACTACACATTAGTGTAAATGTTCTAGAGAATTAAAAATATAAAAAATGAATATATATCTGTGGTTTCAGTTGGTCACCCCAAAAGAAATACTGCTCCAATGATAATTCCATAATTAGATCACTAAGAATATTTGTGATAAAAATAGTGTTTCTCACCTGTACATATATACTTAATTGCATCCTATAATTACAGTGGTTCATACTAAATTCCCCTTTCATAAAATAATTATTTGAATGAATTACTGATTCACTAATGGTATCATGGAAGAGAATATTATTTTACCTTTTAAAAGCATTATTTGACTTGGCTTAGTGCACCTGCTAATTAAGGTATGCACTTAAGACTATCAGCAAAAGTGACATAACCATTTGTCTCTGATAATTAGATCTAGAAGCACATGTGTAGTGTTCGGCAGCTTCAATGTGCATCTGTTGGATTATATTAGCTTGCAATTTTCCTATATGGCAAGCGTAGAGCTGGCATTGCGTCATTTCTCGCATAAATGTTTCTAACATGCCTTGGCACAATAATGGAGAGACCAATGCGAACACTGTACAAGGATATTGTCAAGGTGACTAGCTGGGCTGCAGTTTATTCACATGTAAATGTAATTGACTAAGGCATAATGGAACGATACATATACATATTGTTAACATTCAGTTAGTGCTATTTTATCATAAGTAAAACATTCCACATAGTTTGGAACACTTAGCTTTATTTCATATTAAATCACTATTTGATGTGACACCCCAAAATACTACTAATCAGACTGAAGGACTAATGTGGTCATAAATTTTATTTATACTATTTAAAAAATACTTGAAAATAAGCAACATGTCTTTAGAACATGGATGTAAGAACCAAAGAAAATCTGGGGGTGGGGGGTGGGTACCGGATATAGAATAAAAGTACCACTCACCTACTTCTCTACACATAAACACACACAATGAAAAAACTCGGGTGGCGGGGGGGGGGGGGGGGGGTTGTCCCCCTCATCACCACCAGCTCCTACACCCATGTTTCAGAATGTAATTTACATCTTCAAATTTATATTTTATTTGTAATTTTGCTGTTGCTATTTTATTTTCTACTAATTTATTTCCTGAGGAGAGTAAACACAGAGAAGAAGTTTCTATAGGCACTATGTGAATGTGGCAGCTGCGATTTCCAGTTCTCAAATTAGAATTAATGCAAAGCTTGTTAGCTTGCAAGTATATACAATGGCGAGACAGAAGCTACAAGAAGCAGTCTAGAAAAGAAAAAGGAAGTCTAAAATAAAGTAACTTGTGTATAAAATTTAAAAAAATTAAATCAACGTGTTTTATTTATTTATTTATGTATTTTTGTTTTTTTAAAACTGTTTTCATTATCAAGTTTTGTTTTTCATATAGAAATAAAATTAACACAGTAGTCATTTAAACAACAGTCAACAATCAATAGTGAACTCATGAGTTTACACAGACAGGAAGGTGTCTCTCTTCTTTATCTTGTATGTTCGTGAACAAATCCAATTATAGAAGTTTCAATGTTCTTGGGAATTTCTAGCAAGCGTGTGTAAAATGTTAAAAAAATATGTGCTCTCAACATAATACAATTTACAAGTCCTTGTCCTTCATTAAAATAATAACGAGCAAAGTTTACTTGTTAACCAGTTACCAGTAATTACTTCAGACACCTTAAAAAAAATAAGAGAAATGCGCTCTGAATGTTCGTGAGTTACCTAAAATCGTAACCCAAGAGTACCTGTCCCATTGATATTTTGTAAAAGGCCATCACATTGTTCCAGCTGTGAAATCTCAGAACTCATAGGTTAATTTGAGTGGATTCTTTCACCCACCCGTAGAGGCATAAAAAATGCCTCTGAGAAGTCTTATCAACAAGCTAATACCTTACTTGTGTTAGCTTTGAGGCTTAATTTTTCATGAGCCAGGGGAACACCAGCACCCCCTAAATACCCACTACCTACTATGAGACAAGTAATTCCCCAGGATACACCTTCCTACTTGATAAGTAACTGGAGTTAGGTGATCCTCTGGGATTTCCCTGCTTACCCCCTGTAAGCACGGTGATCCCTTGGGACTCCCCCTGTTCACGTGATATCCTCTCCGTCCTTGATTGAAGCTAATGATCCTCATCTGAAATGGTCCTGCGCCTAAAAATCCTGCCGCTCTAAAAAAAATTATTACTAATGAAGCTCGTCCTCTGAGGAGCTCCCCCACCAATTAATGAGTTTTGGAGCGCTTTCCAGCCTTAAATAGACATTTTAAGGGAATTGAGGAATCCACACTAGATATATTTTAAAGCCCAAAAAGTACATAAATGAGTAAGTCCCAATGCAACACTCACTTATTATTCATAATATTGTAATTGACAGAAAAAAGAAAGTGTGAGTTTAATGTGCACTCTTTGGTCAACAAAATTGTAATAATCTCCAGTGTGTAGGAGAACTATGTACATACTGTATATACAATACAACTTAACCTTTATATCAATAATAAAAAATGTGGTTCTTTTTATGGCGAATAACAGTCTTTTAAAGAAATGTTTTCAACTGCTTTTCTTCGTTTCAGTATTGGAAAGATTATGTGCAAATATCCAAGACATATCCTCAAGAAAATGACTTATCAGAAGAGTAGGCATCAAAATGTCATGTAAGTTAGAGTACCTATATCATAGGATGATCCTATGTACAGGGTAAATGTACATCCATGATTGTTATAAGAAAGAAACAAAATACCCTGGGGAAAAGGTCTAAGTCACAGTGATCAAAGATATAGGGCCTCATTCTATTATCGGCCGCAGCCGCTGCGGGGCCGCAAGGACCGGCCGCAAGCTATTCTGCTATTCTATTCCCTTACGGCCGGATGCTCCGGCAGGCTTGCGGCCGGTGCCTTGCTATCTCTTGCGGCCGATCGCGCCGGAGGAAAGCCTTTGATCTAAAACGGCCGCAAGAGATTTGCAATTCAATTGCTCCGGGAAACCTCTCTGCAAGGCTAAAAACGAGCCGCAGTTACTTGCAGGAAAAAGGTCTCGCTAGCACCAATTAAGCACATAAAATAGCTCAAATAAAGCCATCCTGCACTTTGAGAAGACTATAAAGGGATTTTTGGTGTTAGAAAAAATAGCACATAATTATCCTGTACTCAAATCCGTAAAATATTTCATTTTTAATATCCGTAAAATATCCATGTAAAAAGTCCAGAGTGCTTGGAGCACCTCAGACACGCCCACGCCGCAGCCGGCAAATAAACAGTTAATTTGAACTCGGGTTTGGGCAGATGTGCAAGCTTGAGAGTGGGTTCCTTTTAATCCTCATGTCCCCCAATATGATCCCTAGCATTTACAGAGCTGTACAGTGCAGGCTTGAATTTATTTTTCAGTTTTTATATTTCACAGATTACGGCCGGTTCCAAGATATGCGGCCGGCCGTAAAAGGAGATCCTTGCGGGGCCGTATAATAGAATCGCGAGTTAACTGAACCCTCGCAAGGAATCGCAGCCTTACGGCCGATTTACGGCCGATAATAGAATGAGGCCCCAAGTGAGCAAACAAACACCATTTTACTATACAGACTTTTTCTGTGCCTTAATATATATCCAATGAAATATATATAAAAAGACAAAAGAGATGCGATAATGAGGTTTAAAATTATTGGTTTGGGTATAGCGTGGAAGGAATTATGTCCAGGTTGATAAATATGTGGAATATTCAATGTTTAATACTTCAACAACAACTGACAGTTTAGCAACATTGTCAAGCAGTGATCTTCTTAAGGCTTCTGATATGATGGGACAGCTTATGTTTCAATTAAAAGGAAAAGCCTTAAAACATGACCTTACATGGCTCTTTAATACATTATGCAACC
The DNA here is from genome assembly GCA_027410445.1 of Discoglossus pictus. NCBI lineage: Eukaryota > Metazoa > Chordata > Amphibia > Anura > Alytidae > Discoglossus > Discoglossus pictus. The sequence goes on from CM050168.1 coordinate 81,222,214, forward strand.
AGGGAAAAATATAACGGTTAAGGAAAATTTGGTTCAGCCTGCTGAGATGTATCCTAATCCCCCTGGAAGATCCAGACTAGTTAGAAGATGCAGATTCCCTGAGAGGATAAGCCCTTCATCTTCAACTCCTACAAAAAGAAGAACTAAGCTGAACTCACATGTGACCTGTTTTAAGCAACTGTCTGATCCTGCTGCAACCTCCGCTTCCTCCTGCTGAAGAATATCCCCCTGGAGTTCAACCCAATCATCTTCTGCTGCCTTGCAGCATGGTGGATACATATGCTTATTACGAAGATTGCAGATATGGACAAGGCAATATTATCAATAAATTAGTGTGATAATAAATATGAAGAAACTGCAGAGCCCCATGCTCTTGGTGCTGTTTCATGTGCAATGGTATAGGACTTTCACATTATTTCTGATATGGATCAGTGCATTAATCTATCATCTTCTGAAACAATATGGAAAATGAATTTGATCCAGATGATGGAGCATCTGATAAGAATATTATACAAAAAAGATTATAAATTAATTCTAAAAAATACAGTACATTTTATGGCCATGTAGATGTTAGCACGAGGCCTTAGCAATTCTGGTCTTTTCATAAAAAAAGAGAGGTCTTTATTGGTGAATATATATTTTATGAAAGAAAGGAAACATTTTTAAGTAAGAAAGCTGAGCTTAAGGACTTAAGTTATATTCATGTCAGGAATCAATTTCATCATACACAGAATATTGAGAATTATCCTTTTACTAATAAAAAGTAGGTCTAATGTTGGGAGAATGGGTATATGATGTTTCTTATTCTAGAAACTCAAGAAGAACTAAATCTTTCAAGAAACACGACAGGGTAGTACTACCTGAAGTACCAGCCACATATGGAGATGAAGCTATTTTTAAAGCTCCTAATTTTTTGGCCAACGTGTGAGGTTTTCGACAATCTTTAAATTATTCTTAGCGCTGTCAATATAAATGATACTGTTAATTTACCAACTTCTATTTATGTATTTAAGTAAATATTTTCTCAATTAGAAGGTAACCGGGAAGCAGGTGTTAGTCTAGCAAAAGCCTGGGTGTGTTTGCCAAAGATTGCTTTAACTTCTAGAGATAGGCCTATTCATGTGTGTAGGAACAGGGGGAGGGGCGAGGGGGACAAAGCCCCCCAAGATTTTTCAATGTATGTGTTTATGTCTAGATAAGTAGTTGTGTGGTATTTTTATACTATATGCAGCATCCCCCCAGATGTTCTTTGGCTCTTAAACCCATGTGCCTATTCCTATATCTGCAGAAGTAGATGCAGCACCTCGATTAACTTCGACATAAACAACCTCTGTCTTTTCAAATACATTAGTGTCGGCAGTGGAATCTGGACGTAGTTTAGGTTTGTCAGATTCTTCAGATAAGTCTGATCCTGCTTAAAAACCACAGGACCTATTGAAATGTATATATCAAATGAATTAAAGGAGTTTATAAAAATATTCTCTCTTCTTCCACTAGATAGTTATCACAAAAAAATTCTGGAAAGATGGATGAATATAAAAAATAGGACGAGGAAAGAAAAAGAAGGTTAAAAAAAAATCCCTAAAACGTTTGTGGAGGAATGGTTTAATGGTCATATGATGAGCATTTTAGACTGAGAATGGTGGTATCTGAACATATGATAGGGGATAGGGAATTATTTACTAATATAATATTAGTTATTATTATGGATAGATATACTGCATACATTCATTCTTATCATGGTGAAAGAGACAAATCTCTGGTTAAGGTCATATTTATCCATATAACAATTATTCGTTTCTCTGATGTATAGCTAGATTGTTCTTCTATTCCTTTAATTTTAATGTATAATCCTGTCTGATTAAGATCAGAAGTATTTATCATTATTCATTTCACCTAGTGATTTACAGAAGATCTGTTTCTTTTGACTGTATAAATATATATCTACACAGTTTCATTAAATATAGAATAGGACACAGAATAATTCTGTATAATAAAATAGTGTTTGTTTGCTTACTACGTATTTGATCACTTTCGTTTGGACCTTTTCCCAGGGTATTTTGTTAATTTCTTATTATAATCATGAATGTACATTTACCAAATTTGTTGTCATCTCACACGATGATGGATCATCCTATGATATAGATACTCTAACATATATGATAATTTGATAATGACTCATTTTCTTGAGGATATGTCTTGGATACTTAATACACAATATTTCCAGAGCAAAGGAATCCAAATTGATTTTAAAAACGTTTAATTACCATAAAAATAACAACACTTTTTGTTATTGATATAACTAATAATATTTTATGGTATATATGTGCAAAGTTCTACTACACATTGGAGATTATAACACATTTTGTTGACCAAAGAGTGCACACAAAGCTCACACTTTCTTATTTCTGTCAATGGCTGAATCGTGTGTCAATCATATTTCAGCCAGTCAGAATTGAGTGTTTGACGTAACTATGGTATGGGGTTAATGATAGGTGCCATAGGGGTCCATTGTGGACCCTGTTGCACATGGGTACATTTTAGTAAGGACATCTGTGGTATGCAGGTTAATTTTAGATGCCACAGGGTGTCGATTAAGGACATGCATTGTATGTGGGCTAATTGTAGTGGTTTATTTATAGTGAAATATACCAAGTGGGTCTGAAATACCCCTATGGTTATACTGTAGATGGGGGATACCCAGGGACATAGGGGCTAGTGCATGTGGAGGGGGATTCCCATGGGATACATAGTCTTATAGAGCATAGGCAGAGTGAATTACAGGAGATTGATGGACTCATAGTGTGTAGGCGGATGTATCCTAGATTCTTACTAGTTAGGAACGGGAAATCGAGTCACAGGTAGAGGGGTAATTAAAACACTGAATTATTGTTATTGTTAATTGGCCCCTTCACTGACATTGGAAGGGTTTTTTATATAGAAATATAGATAGCAATAAGGGAGGATGCTAGGGCTAGTGTAGGGTGTTCACATAGTGGGTACCATTCCTCAAAATTGCTATATAGATCACTGAGCTTCAAATTCAGACTCTCCTGCCAGCAAGAGAGTACACATTAGGGCTAGAGAGATATTTGCAAAACACTCCTTGGTTCAAGTCTATTAATTTTTCAAGCAGGAGCCTAACAGCTGACTGAACACATAGGCCTCCATTCAATTGCAAGCCCACAATTTACTATTTACTATTGGCTGTTTCTAAATCGGTAGCTACGGTCTTGCTTAATTGATCATGATCATGCTCTGAAATGCTACTTACTGCTGCATGGTTTATGGTTTAGGCTTTCGGCCAGGTAGCTGCGGACTTGATCAATTGAAATGCTCTATAACTGTTGCCGGTAGGAAGTCAACTGCAGGCTCAATTGATCAAGCCCACAGCTACCTGGCCGAAAGCCTAAACCCTAAATCATGCACCTGCAAGTTGCATTTCAGAGCATGATCATCATCAATTAAGCAAGGCCATAACAAACGATTTAGAAACTGCCAATAGTAAATTAGATCATCATCATGACGTCAGTAAGACATGGAGGCATAAACGTCAATCAATTAGCGTTTAGAAGTTTGATATGCAATCAGACTCGCAATTTCGGCAATGTACAAAATGATAAAACTTGATGGCGAGACTGTTCTAGTCCATGTGGGTGGCCTGATATGTATTAACTCCTTGCTTAATGAGATTGATATAACACGCAAATAAAACATAAAAAATATATTTTTTGAATGCAGTTTTGCGAGCTTGAGACTTTTGTGCAATTAATTATAATGTCTTCGATCGCTTTGCCTGTCCTTTAAAGTACAGTAGTGTGTTTATATTTGCTTTTACATTGCTACGAACAGGTGTTTAACCCCCTTGCGAATTCTATCTGGTAACCGTAGGATTTTCTTCTACATTTGCCAACTACGGGTGTGAAAACAATTGTGGGCTTGCGGAATTGTAGCAATTGAATATCAATTTGCTATTGTAACATTTACAGGCTTGAAAAATAAAAGGCTTAGATGGGTTGAAGTTACGATTTTGACAACCGCAGGGATTCTCTGCCTGTAATCCAAAAATCGTTTGGTGGGTAGCTAAAATGTGCTAATTAAATAGCAAATTATTTTATGGGCTCCAGTAACTAACAATTGAATGGTGGCCATAGATTGGAGGCTTTATAACATACACATGTTGTCAGATGAAAATGTTCTTTAATAGTTAAATAGCTAATGTGTAGAGCATAATCTATGCTCAGCACTGATTATTGCAAAATAATAGATTGTACAGAGACATACAACAGCAGTTTACCTAAACTCTGTACTAACTTGTATAATATGTTTTTAATACAGTGCCAACCTTTAAATAATTAGTTTGCATTTTTAAATACTATTTCTATATTTAAAGGAACTGAGGTCATAGGCCTGCTGTTACCGCTATCCATAATTACTAGGTTTAAAATTGGGAACACAGCTGTTTTTTTTTCATGCATCTATCAATGCAGAGAACATGCTCATTGGCAGACAGAGGGCAAGCCCCGAAGAGAAATTAAACTTCTTAATAAGTTTTTGTGTTCTGAAACCTTTATTAGAAAACACGCTGTAACAACTATTCTCTTTCTGATGCAACAATGAAAATAAAATCCCCATGTCCCTTGAAGAAATATTATTGTTAATGATTGTGCTTATTTATTTTTATTTAGACTTTTTTTGTTTAGAAAATCCAAGTTTAATTATTTTAATGTGACAAATTACAATTATCTTGTTTACGAACCGTAAAAATAATTAATTCCTCTGAGTTTTATCACTTTATTTTCCTAGTTGCAAGTTCATGCTCTCCTCCGACAGTGTTGACTTTATTTCATATTAACATTATTTGTAATAGGTTTTGACATCTGATTCTCTTTTTGGTTGTAATCTGAATGTCATGATGAGTTGGTTTATAAAACGCTTGATAGTTTTCCATATTTACGACTACATATTAACTAGACAGTAATCAGAAAAGATCAAGTTAAATTGGATGGGCACAGAAAATGTCTGGTACTTGGTATTATTGAAAACACAAGTACTTTTATTATTATATTGTATGGAAAAAAAATGGCTAAAACTTTGACTAAATTGATGTTTTAAGTGTATTAAAATCATCTCATGGATTATGTCCATTACGGATTAAAAGGTATCACTCCATGGCTATCATGTACTCAGTGGCTTAGTTGTTAAGCCCAGAATGAAGATTTAAAAAGTGGGATTCTGTGCTCAATGTCAGTTGTATGAACCACTAAGAGCATTTTTTTGACCCCCACCCCTCCAGAGAGTGATAATCATTATCAATGGAGTCAGTGGGGATAGAAAATATTGAGTTCATTTTAAATGCTAGAATATTAATTGGATGTTTTTGTAAAATTAGACTATAAATGTGCTATATAAGTCTATATATAAAGTCTGAATCTTTCTATGTGCCTTTAAATTTTATTTTTAACATTTACTTATATAGTTTAAAATGGTTCATATTATCATACACAACAAAATAATAAAACTATTTGAAGACTTAAGCACGTATCAATATAACATTAAATGAATATGGTTTAAGATATAGGCCTAGATTCAGTAAATATTATGTCAAGGTCATATGTCATGGCAGGGTGATGGCATGTTTTGTTATATACTGTACACTAAGCAAAGTGGTAGCTTTACCATTAAAAAAATATTATAAAATATTATTTTCTTCATGGTCAAGCTACCACCTTGCCACATGCTTTGATCCTTAATTTGCAAGAGCTTGGCCATTTTGTAGAAACAATCATATTGATCACTAAATTAATTAACACTCAGAGGGGCAGTGGCTAACAGATGTGCCTTGAATGCTATGATCCATAAGGTCACGGGGAGTTGGGCAGGACTGAACAACTGAACAACAAAGAACATTGGTGTCTACCTTCATTAAGATGACAGTAAGTATTACTAAATGAACTCACCAGCTTATTCTAGTGACAACTTATTAGCATTGCACTATGCCTTGATTCAGTTTATATTGTAACAGAATCTAATGTTTTTTTTTTAAGTTAAAGCCGTGGATTAGTATCAAATGTATTTGTATGCGTTATAACTAAATTACTTATAAAACAAAGCTCCATATCATTTTTCTGTATTAGGAACCTCTTACAGAGTAGTTTAGCTTTATTGAGCCATAAAAATAACTACTAATTCTATAAAAAGCTGAATGGAGAGTTGATGTAATAAATGTAATAAATGTTTTATCTTTTTCAAAGTGTTTGTGGCCTAATATAACAATTTCTAGATTAATAAAATAATATTAGCAGAGGTAATTATTTTCCCTAGCATAATTAATATTGTCAATATGATATCGTAGTCCTTCAGAATGGTTAAGTAAAGACATATAGCCTAATACTTAAACTTTTATAATAATTAGTTTTTGTATTTAACAATTTGACAGAAAAGTAACATACATTTAAGAATAATTATGATTTATTTTTACCATAAATAATTCCAAGAAAATAAATGTGTTGTTGTTTAGTCAATCAGTCATGCCCGACTCTCCATGACCATATGGAAAGTAACACACAAGGCACATCTGTATGTTGCTAATGTGAATACTATAGATCTAACCATGCAGACCTTTGTTGATAATATAATCCTTTTTACTTTTTTAATAGCTTGAATGAAGAAATGACAAAATATAATCTTGTCACTCTTCTTTCCTGATCATGAACCATTTTGTTGTCCTGTGTTGGTTCTAAATATGGCTTTTTGTTCCACATACAAATTCCTCAGGATGTGGATAAGATGATCTGGTCCTCCAATCTCTTTAATAACTTGCCGCATTTTGTTGTGATCCACACAGTCAAAGGCTTTAAGATAGTTGATGAAGCAGGAGTAAATATTTTTGCGTAACTCTCTTGCTTTCTCTATTATCCAGCTGATATTGGAAATTAGATCTCAAACCCAGCTTGAACATCTGGTATTTTTGGAGCCGAGCATGCAGGATCTCAAGCATTACTTTTACTTTGAATCGTTTTTTTCAGCAGCAGACTTTTCTTACCCCTATAGACACATCCTCTCAACTTTATCCTAACAAGTTTATTAGATCTGGTGCTACTCATACCTACCCTCTGCCCTTGGCCAGTAATGTGCTAGGAGCCCTCTGATCTGAGGGGCTCATCTTTTATATTAGTATGTCTCTGGTTGTGATTATGTATAAAGTTATCTAGGCAAAGATAATTTAGTGGGTTGCCAGTTCCTTCTGAAGTGAACTACCATTTGTCTGACCTCTCAGCTATGACCTGCCCATCTTGGGTGACCCTACATGGTGTAACTCACAGTTTCATTGAAGTACACATTTGGAGAATATAAATACATTTGTTAATAGAACAGTGATTGCGTATGTAAGTGATGGAAGATCTAGAATGTTTAAAGATCAAGATAATTATATTCTTATGTAATTAAGAAGTTTATCATTGTCAATCACATTTGGCAATCAAAAGTTTTTTGCCTGTTTTGTAAACACATGTATTTAAACAAAATACTGATTATTAGGTGAAAGACCTTAGTTGTTTTTGAATGACTGCAATATAAATTGATAATTGACTAGTTCAATAGTAATTGCTTTATGATGTAAAATAATGGATTGAAGATCTAATGCATTTATTGATTAATATGCATTTTTATGTAACTTTTTCAGTTAATTGAAATAGCTTCTTAGTCTTTTTGTAAGCATTTAGACCTATAAAAGTGCTAAATATTAAATAACAATTCAATATATTTACATATAAGTATATGCCTGCTGTGTAGCTTGGTAACTGACTGATATAAATTGTATTGTTTCACACTATTTGCATTGCTCCATGCAAAACCTGCTGATGATTTATATTTATTTTAATTATTGATGAAATTTGTCATAGCCTTTCTCTCTTTGTAAAGTCTATATGAAATATAAACTTGAAATAATTTATAAATATGAAAGTGTAATTTACTGTATATGCTCGGTATAAGCCGATTTTTTCAGCCCTTTTTTTAAGGAAAAAAAGGGCCCCCTCGGTTTATACTCGAGTCACTCTCCCCTGGTGTCTCTCTAAGCCCCCCGTGTCTCTCTACCCCCCCTTTTGTCTCTAACCCCCCATGTGTCTCTAAACCCCCTGTGTGTCTCTAACCCCCCCGTGTGTCTCTAACCCCCCCCCCCCCCGTGTGTCTCTCTACCCCTGTGTCTCTTTTCCTCCCCCTTCCTCAACCTAAACCCCTCTCCTCAGCATAAACCCCCCTCAACCCCCCTCCTTCACCTAAACCCCCCTAAATACCTCCCCCCTCTCCCCTCACTTACCTGCTTGTGCTCCGGCCACCGCTCCTTGACCCGGCGCCGGCGCGCATGTGACGTCACATGCACGCCGGGTCAAGGAGCGGAGGCCGGAGCGCAAGCAGGTATGTGAGGGAAGAGGTGGGAGGTATTTAGGGGGGTTTAGGTGGAGGAGGGGGGTTGAGGGGGGTATAGGTTGAGGAGGGGGGTTGGGGTTGAGGGGGATTGAGGGGGGAAGTTGAGGGGGGTTGAGGTTTAGGAGGTGGGTTGGGGTTGTGGTTGAGGAGGGGGGTTGAGGGGGGTTGAGGTTGAGGAGGGAGGTTGAGGATGGGGGGTTGAGGATGAGGATGGGGGGGTTGAGGAGAAAGGTTGAGGAGGGGGTTGAGGATGGGGGGGTTGAGGAGGGAGGTTGAGGAGGGTGGGTTGAGGAGGGGGGGTTGGGGTTGAGGGGGGGTTGAGGTTGAGGAGGGTTGAGGAGGGTTGAGGCTGAGGAGGGGGTTGAGGAGGGGGTTGAGGATGAGGATGGGGGTTGAGGAGGGGGTTGGGGATGGGGGGGGTGAGGAGGGAGGTTGAGGAAGGGGTTGAGGAGAAGGTTGAGGATGAGGAGGAGGGGTTGAGGAGGGGGGTTGAAGTTGAGGAGGGGGGTTGAGGATGGGGGGTTGAGGATGGGGGTTGCGGAGAGAGGATGAGGATGGGGGGGTTGCGGAGGGGGATTGAGGATGGGGGTTGAGGAAGGGGGGTTGAGGAGAGAGGTTGAGGATGGGGGGTTGAGGAGGAGGATTGAGGATGGGGGGTTGAGGAGGGAGGTTGAGGAGGGGGTTGAGGATGAGGAGGGGGTTGAGGATGAGGAGGGAGGTTGAGGATGAGGAGGGAGGTTGAGGATGAGGAGGGAGGTTGAGGAGTGTGATAAGGGAGGGGGAAAGAGACACAGGGAAGGGAGAGGTTGGAAGAGACACAGGGAAGGGAGAGGGGAGAAGAGACACGGAGAGAGAGGGGGACACAGAGGGCACAAGAGGGACACAGGGGGTAGCACATTTCCCACCCTCGGCTTATACTCGAGTCACTCATTTTACCCAGTATTTTGTGGTAAAAAAATTACAGGCCACAGCTTTATTAAAGCAACCAATTTTATATATAACCATAAATTAACATAATTAACATTCTTACACAATATCTTTAATTAACTTCCCAGAGGAGGAGCGCGCCCTGAGCCCCCCAATGCTTTTCCAAAGCCCACCCATGAGGCAGGGCTAAGCCCACTTAAGCCAGTGGGCCGGGCAACCCACCTCCACCCATTGAGCAGACGAGGGACCCCTCCTGAGACTGCGACCCCCCCTTTTTGCTCAATAAAGCTAAGGCCCATCTTGCCACTTCCTTCAGCTCCAAAGTTATCAGTTCTAGACCTATCTCTGTTAAGTGGACCTTATCGAGACCAAAGAATTTATCAGCGTCTGCGCCTTAGAATGCTTGATGCCTAATGGTAATAAAACCCAAGTTTCGTATAGAACTAGCCATCTGTTTGTTGATCTTCTGTCTAGCCCTATCAATTGAAACCGGATCCCGAGCGTTCCACCATGAGCGTCTTTTGATCATTTTGGACCACACTACAAATAGGCCTGGAAATTGATCTAATCAAAACTCTCTCTTCATAACTTTTAACATTTTTCTCATAGGCACGACCCCAATTTCATTGCCCCCAGCATGTATAATTAATAGATGAGGTCTACAGGCCATTCACCTATGTCCATCTCAAGCCTCAGAACCCAAGCCATCGTACCAGTAGGTCCGTCTCCGTTATGCCCAGTTGGACGCTGTTTCCAGTGACTGAGGCCAACCGGTGGGCCCAGTACATGTAAGAATGTCCACATCATGTCCCTGAGTCGCTTTGACAGTCCATGTCAGGGCTGGTAGAGCTGATCTGTGGCCTAACTCTTTTGTCAGGGGATTTTTGTCTCTTTGCTGGCGTTGAAGTAAAGATCAAAGGACTGTACCTGTTCGTCGACTTCCGGACCCTGGTGGGGCGTGTCTGCCGTGCCACTGTGGCCGTCGCAGGAACCTCATCAATCACCACTAGACTGTTATTGGCCACCATCTCATCGATCACTAGGTTTCTTCTCCCCCTAGTGGTCTCTTTGCTCCCAGCAGTGCGTCGTGCCTGTGAAACACCTGCACTACTGGCAGTGGGTGCGGCAGTGGGGCCCGCAGGGGACATGCAGTGGGAACCTGTAGGAGCTTTTTTACAGCTCCTTGTATTTTTGCTGTTACCCCTAGAACCTGGGGCTGGGCAGGGGTGGTGTTGGAACCGGGGGTCTGCTGCTGGCCTTGGGGCAAGTCGCTGGGTGGTGGCCGGATGGCTAGGCCCTCGCTCCCGCCTCCCGTTGGCAGTGCCTTCTCTGCAGTGGGGGGGAGGGGGTAAGCTCTTGGCTCTCAAAAATCCTATCAGTGGCCCCCATGCTCTCCATATCCCTATTGCCCAAAACCAGGCTTGCACGCTGGTCTGTGAGACTAATGGGCCTGTCTAGACTATAGGGCTCACCCACCGGGCCCCGGTCCCGGTCACTCCAGGCCGTGCCTGAGCCCTGGCAGGCACACCCTCCCCACTTGGCTCTAACTCCATGATTTAAAACCCTGGTTCTAACCGTGGCTAGCAAGGCTTCTAAATCCCCAGGATCCATACCCAAAACGCAACCACACACAGACAAACACAGACTGACAAGGACACACAAACAGCAGGGAAGCAACTATTATGGCACTATATACCTAGGATTTATGGGATAATGTGTACATACACAGGAGCACCAGCGTGTGCTGCTTATCTGGGCAATGGCCGGTGCAGAGTGAGGAGAAAGCCTGTGAACCGGGCGAAAGTCCCTCCCTCAAACCCTCTAGCCAATCAGTAGCGCCCAGGCTCCGCTGGGTCACGCTGTGCTGCGTCAGACCCGGCGTGCCTGGTGCTGCCTCTGCTCCGGCCAGTTCTTATGCATGGCCCCTACTCTAATATCAAGACAAAAAGTCATTGGATCCTATCTTCTGATGATCTTTCCAGGAGTACAGTTTCAGGGCAACTAAACCAGGCTTGTTGACCATTGGGCCTATACTATGTACTGTATCATGTGATAACTACGATCCATATTGTAGATGTAAAGTACAAGCAATTAAAGGACAACTGCCATGTCCTAACAACAGTGGACATCTGGATAGGTTGGAGGTGTGTAAAAGCAACCTATCTTTAGGGTGGAATTTCTATCTTTTAAGTATTAAATACTGGTTAAAAAAATTCTCAATTTACTGAAGTTTAAAAAAAAAAGAAAAGGTACCTTGAAAATAGCAGGTTTCCTCCTCATTTTCAAGATAGAGCTCCTGTAATCCTTTTGGATGACAGCTTGTACTACCACTTCCTTGCACAATTCAGCACAAAGTAATTTAAACTTTTCACAAACCTCTCAGTTTTGGCGGCAGATAGGAGAATCCCTATCTTAAAAATCAAGAGAAAAACAGCTATTTTAATAAAACATTTTCACAAAAGATCACATTTTTGAAAATCACAATAACTTGAAAGTTGTTTATATTCATCTTTACTACTTGCATATTGTGAAAGCTATACCATTACTGTGGCCCATTTCATCTGTTAGATTTAACTTATACAGCATCTCCTGTGCTCCTCTTCCTATAATTACAGTTTATTGATCCAGAGGAAAACAAGCAAGAAACCCCATTGAAATAATTTCCATTTGAGTATCATGCTGGAAAAAAATAAATTCCTTCCTGACCCATGAATGGCAAGTGGATCTCTCCATGGATTCTATAACTAAATTAATAGAGTAAGCCTGGAAATCATTTTGTGCCACAAAACTTTTTTTCTTAAAGGTAAATACTATACTTTACAGAAGAGTAATGCATTCCCTTGTAATGCGTTTTACAGTATGATTATTATTCTGGCAAATTTAATTTTCCTTTGGAGATAATTACATAGAGCCTCATTCAATTCCGAGTTGCCCAATTGAATAGGGCTCTATATAAGCACATACAAAAAAAATTCACAGAACTTTTTAGTTACTGAACCTCTATCCAAAAAAAGGTTTTCAACAACTAAAAATGATGTCAAAAAAATATGTTATGTGCTTATATCGAGCCCTATTCATTTGCCAAAATTCTAATTGAATGAGGACCATAGTCTTTTCAACTAGTTGTAAGAAATCACCCATTGCAAATAACAAAAAAAAATGTGGATTATAGAATCTTAGCACACTGCTCTGGTAAAGCAGTACTAATGAAATATAGACTATAGACAGCCATAAAGGGATTGTCATCCCCTCAAAAATTGTTTTTCAAGTTATGTCTACAGAGCATAAAAATCTGGCTATATATTGTATTAGCTGCATGCAGCACAGAGCACTCCACCACCCTGCATTAGTCTGCATTGCTCATATTGCCAGAGAGGCAAGAGAGCAGAAACCTGAATTTTCTGCCCGTAAGAAAAAAATATAGAACCCGTTCCCTTCAAACCTGAAATATAAGCAGTCTGGCAAAAACCTTACCATTGACTTGAATGTGGGACACACATGTGCAACCTAATTCTTTGCAGATATGGAGCAATCTGTGGGCAGTCTTTCACACGTATAAACACAGATTTAATTTTTATTCCCCAGTGAAAAATGCACGTATTTCAAATTTTCAAAAAGTATTTCAACGGCCTTTAGGAGACAAAAATTGTGCTGAATTAAGTGACCCTTTAAGCATCTCAGACACACAAAGTCCAGCAATTCCCCTTTATTATCAATGGAATCAATTATATTGACATTTCTGGCAGCCCAGCAGTTTTGTGCAAAATAATCTTAAAAATAAGTTTGAGGGATGTTCAAAAGACTGAAAAATGGAAGAACAGCAAAAATAACACTCAGTGAATCTTCATATATTTGTATTGGTTAAATCAGGAAAAGGTTTAGGGAGCAAAAGGATATAAATATTTACATATACAACATCCCTAAAAAAGGAGTCGACCAGAGCTAAACTATGGAAGTCCAAGTGGAATGCACAGGTTAGGATTAAAGGAGTTCTCCTCTTTGATCATCTCATCCACATCCGGAAGAATCTGTATGTAGACCAAAAAGACATGGTAAGAACAGAACATGGGACAGCAGAATGGTTCAAGATCATAAAAGGCTTGCAAAAAGGTTGTATATTGTCACCTTATTTATTCAACTTATACACAAAGTACTATCAGTATTGCTGAAATAAATATCAACAACCTCAGATATGCAGATGATACTACTCTGATGGCTGAAACCTAAGAACTAAAAGACCTATTGATGAGGGTAAATGAAGAGAGTGCAAAATCTGGCCTGCTGCTCAATGTTAAAAAGGCAAAGATCACGGCATACGGCAATATCAGTTTCTGGCAAATGGGTGAGGAAGAAGTGGAGGCAGTGACAGATTTTATTTTCCTGGGAACCAAGATCTCTCCAGATAGTGACAGCTATGGCAAGCTTGGACAAGCTATTAAAAAGTAAAGATATTAAACTATCAACAAAAGTCTGCATAGTTAGAACTATGGTATTCCCAGTTGTAACACACAGATGTGAGAGCTGGATCATAAAGATGGCTGAGCACTATAGAATTGACGCCTTTGAATCGTGGTGTTGAGAAAACTACTTAAAGTCCCTTGGATTGAAAGAAGATCCAATAAATCAGGACTTCAGGAAATCAAGAAAAACTGTTCACTAGAAGATATGATCACGAGGCTAAGCTTAAATATTTTGGCCATATGATGAGACGGCAGGATTCCCAAGAGAAGACTCTGAAGCTGGGAAACATTGAAGACACAAGAAGCAGGGGACGACAGAGACTAAGATGGATAGATGAGGTCGCAGAAGCAATAAGCATGAACTTGATGGAGCTCAGAGGGACAGTGACTGAGAGATGTACCTGGCGTCCTGTGGTCCTTAGGGTCAGGAAGCATCAGACATGACTGAATGACTAAAAACAACAACCTCCATGATCATAACCAGTATGACTGGGGCCCTGGATTATTCACACGGCACAGAAGGGAAATCTTAAAATTCTGTATTGCCAACTTACAACATAGTTTGTTGACTAGATGGCAAAACTTTATTCCCTGCAAAACTGAAAACCAGATTCATCTGTGGTGAAATTATGTACATACATTAAACTAGGCCTTTTAAGTGGAAGCACTATTACTTTCTCTTGACTACTTAGCATCCCTGCTATGCACACATGTGGTGTTTCCTTTTCATTTATTTTTACACTCTGCTATTTTTTTGTTTAGGTCTATAAGAAGAAAACTCAAAGTTAAATACTATTTGCCAGGCACCTGTCAATCCAGTCCCCTCGACTGACTCAAGGCTTTTGCTTTTTATTAGCTTTAATGGAAAATTACATTAGTAACTATGCTTTACTTCACAAATAGACAATACTCAATGTAAAGTTTTTTTTATTTTTTTATTTTTACTTCCAGTGAACTAGAAAATAAATTACAAGATGGAATAGGGGTTGAGGGAGTGCACCACCCCTAGTGCAGATGACCTTGCTTGATGTAATAGCCAAATATCTAACAGAAGTATGGGATTTGACTCATGAAAGTGAGGTACATGAAACCACTTCCCAACGTTCCTCAAATAGTTTATTGGTACTCTACAAACCCCCTCGTCTGTGATGTAGTACACCGCTGTGTGTACAGTGTGTATTGTACAATACACTTATGATTGTTGTTATTATAATTATAATTAATAATTATAATATAGTGATGCATTGTTATTATAATCAGACTTGTTTTATGCCGGTGTGAGGTCGATGATAAGAAATTTAGGCTTGATGGCTATAATTATATATGTTGGACCTTTTTCAGGTGTAAACAAGCACCAGATGAATGTTAGGTAATATAGGTACTTTATTAGAAACCAGCGATTGTACATACAATTGAAATATATATATTCTCTAATAAAGTACCTATACTGCATCACTATATTATAATTTATATTATAATAACAACAATTATAAGTGTATTGTACAATACACACTGTACACACTGCAATGGACTACATCATAGATGAGGGGATTTGTAAAGTACCAACAGAGTATACAAGGAACATTGGGAAGCGGTTTCATGAGATCATAAAAGGTAAGAGTCTACTCCCATACTTCTGTTAGATATTTGGCTATTACATCAACCAAGGTTACCTGCACTAGGGGTGGTGCATGCTGTCTCCCCTATTCCTTCTAGTAATGTATTACAGATACAACCATGAACATTGTTTCTTTATGAGAACATCTGCACACCGCAAAAAATATGACCCCCTAAATTATATTTCCTGCAAGAGTAGGTGATTCAACTTTCCTGTTCAATTTGCCTTAGCCCATAAGGGTCCCGAATAACAAAGAAGGGCACACTATTACCACACCTATCCTGCTCAAGAGCACTAAAGGGAATTGACTGGTTCTATTGTTTCCCGGTATCTTGGCATAGAAAATATATCAACCTTAAAAAGACACAAAGTTTTCCAATATGGAATGATATATAATAAGTAATTAAGTAATTATCAGTTGAATGTTATTTAAAAATATATTTTCTTACAGAAAACATATATTGAAGCTTGTATTTCTTATGTTAATTACTGATCCCAAACTAACTGCTTGCTTTTTTTTGTGTTATAGTATAACTAGCGACTTGCCCGACAAAAAATGACGGCAATCAAATTGTAAGGCTAGGAATGCTGTTTGGCACACAATGTAAGGATTGTGGATAAATTGTCGTGCAACCTGACTCCCAGATGCTTGTCCCCTTGTGCTGGGAGTGGTGTTTTTCTGTATTTTTGTTAATTTTGGTGGTGTTTTTTTTGTTTTTGTATGTGTGCGGTTTTTTTGGGGTAAGTGCCCCTTTCCTTTTTACAAGTGTTACGGCCCGTAAGTTTTCCACAATTTTTTTTTTGTCAATCTGCTACGGGTCTCGCATTGTGAATGGTGTAATTTAGATTTCTGTTGATGTGTAGTTCCGTGGGTCACCTACTGCGCTCATCTCCACCAGAACAGGGAGCGCCTTAGGGGCTCCTTGCCAGTAACATGCAGCCTTTGCTTCGCTACGCGAGCCCTCAATCGTTAGCAACAACCCGTATTGCTCACAACTATATATGTGACTAGCGAATTGCCCGTCAAAAAATGACGGCAATGAAATTGTAAGGTAGCTAATGCTGTTTAGTGTGTAATAATGAAATATATAATACATTAATAAATGAATATACTTTACCTATTTTAAAGCATTGTGTGGAAGAGCTGTGAATGTGTTTTGATGTTGCTGCAGCATTAGTGGTGTGGATCTGCTGTGTAAGCGTGCTGAATGTGTGCAGTGTAACACTGTGCGTGCGCGAGCCCAAACCGTTGTCGTGTACTTCCGCATTGGCCTAAAATGGCGAGTAATGTGTGGTATACGTTTGTATCGGAATATCCGTAGGTGTTTTGTGGTGTTTTGCGAGTTTCTTGTGGTGTTTTGCGAGTTTAGAGTGCTGTAGCCTCGTTTTCGTTTTGTTCGGTGGCCATTTTTTCTCTCGCTTCGCTTTTTTTTTAGTCTCTAAACTGTTTTATTTGGAGTAAAATCGAGGTGTAAGTTGTATTTTTGAGGTGCTGGGTGCTCCCTCTTGGTGTAGGTAAGTTTTTTATGTATGTGGTGTGTGTATGTATTGTGTTTTACATTTTGTAATGTTCGCGAGTTGCGTCCGAGTGTTGCGAGTCCGTAATGTGTGTGAACGTGTGTTGTATGTTGTTTGCGAGTGTCGTAATGTGTGTGTCGTACTGTTTGGGTTGCGATGTGAAGTTTGCGAGGGTCGCAGTTGCTGGAAAGGAGCGCCTTTGGCGCTCCATGCCAGCAACTGAGACCCTCGGGCAGTGCCCTCGCTTTGCGAGGGCCTCGGATCGCTGCGCGAGCCGCGGCCCTCACTACGCGAGGGCCGCAGCTCGCTACGCTAGTCGCGGCCCTCGCTTCTCGAGGGCCACGGGCTCGCTACGCGAGCGCGCAGCGTTAGCAACAACTCGTACACTCACAACTATATATGTGATGACTGCTTACTGCTCTTTGGGGTCTACATTTGCTTATAATGAATGAAATGACAATTGAACTGCTCTCAAAGCAAAATCAGGACACAATGGAGTAATTAGCAGTTAAAAAGATAACTAAACTGTAACACATTGATAAAGCCAAGGCCTAACAGGAAGGAGTAAAAAAGACTGATCGACAAGAATTACAAACTTCTGTGTAAGTTTACTATACTGGAATGTTTCAAATCACCAAATGGTTATTACCAATAGTTGTGTACTACAGTATGCTCCATATGGTAATGGCTCTTTATGTCTAAGTGTAATAGACTTTCTATAGTTGCTTGATTCTCAAGGCATAGCTAAGTTTCCCGTGGTCTAATCTAACACATGCTGCTTATATCAGAAACACACATTACATTGAGTCATTCTATACACATACCGATTTATTTTATTTAAAAATATAAATTGTTTTCCCCAGAATTGCTTACATAGCTCAACATAGTCAACAGCAGCACAGTGCAGAGATCCACACAGCAAGACTACACACTCCATGAGACTTTGCTGCAAAAACTGTCATCACAGATTGAAACAATGTTATAGCTACCTGTGGTTGGGCAAAATGAGTTATGAATTGTATGCTAGTTTTAGCAGGGAATTTCTCATAGGAGCTGTCTGAACACTGCTCCATTCTCTTGATTAGTTGGCTGGACGAAGCAGCTTGTTTGCTTTGTGGCTAAGCCCCAACCTCATTATCTTTGTAGATGTTTCTGGGAAAGTTTCAGGGGCTATACAAGCACTAACAAAAGGTAAGGTCATTTTTAAACATTTTCCAAAAATGCCAACGATTTTCCCATGTAATTTTCAAGATGGGGCTCAGCAGTTTTCTTAAATCCTATGTCCCTTTAAATTTCAGCATAAAACATTCCTGAAATATTTTGCCTTATTAGGTAACATATTCCTTTACACAGCAAAACAGCTTGTCAGAGGTTTGTTTGTGCTTTAAATTAATGGACCAGTATTACAGTTGTTCAGGGATGTACTAGCAAATGGGTTTTCAAAAAGCCATAAATGATTAATAGATAATATAATATATCTAGCAAGCAAACTAAAAATAATGCAAATTCATCTTGGTGCAGTTTTACAGTGTGTATTTTAGTGTAACGTTGATGCACTTTGCAATGCTGAACCAACACTATGTAAAATCAGCCACAAAATCATGCTTCATGCAGATAACATTTTCTTAAATGTATCATGTTCTCTAATTTCTGTACCATCCATGCATAGAGTTGCCTCCTTGGGAAAAAAAATCTAGATTTAAGGTCAACAATAGTAAATCAGAAACTTTGTTAATTTCAGAATGCAGATTAAATCAAAGAGCAAATAAATACAACTATAATTAACTGTGAACCTGATAAAATTGTGATATCTAGGAGTGCAAATAACCAAACAATACAATATACTAATTATAAGATAATTTGAAATGTAAGGACCAAGGATTTAGTGGAAAACTTTAAAAAATTACATTTAGTCAGGGCTTGTGACAAAAGGACTTGATACCCTTCCTAGTACCTTAGATTCAACCTGAGTGCTAGCATAACTCTCCATTCCAGCAGAATATGTCCCCTTGCTCTGCTTCTTGCCTGGTTTCTCCACTCCCAGTCCAGCCTTTGGCACTTTGCCGCCTCATGGAGACACCATCCCTGCTTGCACTCTGAGGGAGGCTTGTCTACATGACGTCTACATGACATCTACATGTGCAGTGGGATTAGGATAAGAAGTGCTTAATGCCCCACAGAATTAAGATAAGAAAACTTGCTGGCACCTCACTATGTGAGCCTGGGTCTTAGACCACCATTTTGACTCCCATGTACAGCAGGCAGTTACTGTAAATTTGTGCCCAATTACAGCTCTACGGTCAAGTCTCTTACTGATCTGATGAAGAAGCAGTTGTCTCAATTGATTGATTGGACCCAGGCATGAAAACAAGCCTTCACCTGCCTAAAAACTGCCCTCACTTCCCATTCTGTCCTGACTACATCAAACTACTGGCAACATTTCATTTACCAGCCTCAACCTGTTCAAGGTGTTAGCTGACTTGAGCCACTGGAAGTGGGGAATGATTGTAACAAAGGACTTGATACCCATTCCAGTGCTTCCGACACAGCCTGAGTCCTGGTTAACCCATTCATAGCAGCAGAATATGGCCCCTTATTCAGCCTCCTGCCTGGTTCCACTACTCCTTGGGCCTATGCCTTTGATCCCCAGTTTTATATCTTGAAATCTCCTGGCACCACCAGCACCTGCTTTCACCCTGAGGCTTGTCAATGTGGAGTAAGATAAGGCGCCCTACATGTCACAAAAGATTAACAGAAGGAGACCAGACTTGGCAGCACCACCACAACCCATAGTTTTCTCAATTGAGGGGCGGCATCTTCCTAATTAGCGCAATAAAATTCCTCCGGCAGGGAGCTCTCTGAATGATTGGACACTTGGAATAGTGAATACCAGAATAGTCAATGGCTACAGGTCCCTGTTTGGAGGAGATACAAGTGGATAGAAATTGAAGTTGGGCATGTTTAAAATGTGCAATATTGACTTTGTTTAATTTTTGATTTACCAATTGTTCCCCTCCATATAAAATGTTCACCTATCCCCCAAATAAAGATTGTTGTTCTGGTTAACAAATACAAGGGTCAGAGCTGTATCTCATTATTTCAGGGAGTTTCTGTGAACTGGAAACCCTCTACTTATGGGGGGGAACCTATACAGTTACTGATGAAAATGTACCCGACCAACACGAAGACCTAACAGGTGGGAGTTCCAGAGCATGCCGCTACAGCTAGTCCTGTGTCATGACAGGGTTAATATCTAAAATTTACGCAATATTGTTTGAAGACATGGACTTACTTGTAGACCACTATAGACATAAGTGGAAAGAGGACATCACACACAAGACCTGGCTGACAATCTAGGTGAATGCTCAGAAAAGTTTGAATAGAACTGTGCTCCACTGGTACTTAATCCTACTCAAGCTTCACATTATAAACTGCACCAGATTACCATCCCTCCTTGTGGTCTTGCACTCATTTTGTGGTATTCTGGGAGAAAGTTTATGATTTACATAAAATAACAAGCATAGTGTTTACAAAGAGTCATTTGTTCTCTTTGTTAAATTACACAGAACCCAGTATGAGGGCAATTGTTCACCACATCAATTGCACAGCAAGACAAGCAACGTATTCTCAATGGAATCAAACTTTAGCTTCTTCCAAGATCATGCTTATAAATAAAATAGATATTGTTAGAAGTAGGATTAATAGCTGACAACAAAAATATGTATATATGGATCATACAAAGAGCTTCAATGCATTTTTTTAAAAGACGTTAAATTATACGTTCATATTATATTAGTGACTAAATAAAAAGTTTTGTGAAATGTGCACTGTATAATTGAAAATGTCATAATGTTTTATACATTATCAGTAATACCTTTGTGAGGATAGGGTAAACCTACATGTAAATAGTAACACTCAAGAAGAACTATTTGCTAATTGTATCCTAAGATAACTTCAAAATTTGTTCTACCTAGAACATAAATGTAACATTTTGTGTTTTTATTACCTTTAGAATTTAATTTCCTAAAAGTAATAAAGAATAAGTAAAAACAAAAAATATGATCTGACATGGACAAACAGAATTTGTCATTACATTAACCTTTGCCAGATCTGATGGTGTAAAGGTGGTGGTTGCACATCATGACAGGGACGGAAGAGACTAAGGTAGAGCTGATAGATTGTCCCTCCAAGTGGGGTCTAGGCTTCGTTGAAACAATCGTGATCATTAGCAGGTCCAATGTCATAGGCAGGCCGGGTAATACAGCTCTTAGACTAGAGATTATCAGAGTCTCGAGTAAGGAGGAACATGGTCAAAGGACGTCCTTGACAGGTGAAAAGGCTCCTTTGCTCTGGAATTTTGGTCCTCCTAAATAGGGGAAAAAGGTTGCTGCAAAAATGGAAAACCAGCTTCTGGTGCTCAGATATGTACATTTAGGAAGCAACCATATTTGATCATGATTCTAGTTGAAAACTTAGCAAACCATTTTAATATTTGCATTTAATTATGAATGTTTAAATTATCAGGTTGTTGTTTTTGTGTGATTGCATGCAAAACACTAGTCACTGTTAGATTGCCATTATAGAATTCACTACCAATGTTTCATTTCTCCCGTTTTATAAAATTACAATGTGAAAGACTTGGCATGGCCAATTCCAGTAATTATATCTTATTTCATTCATGTATATTGATCATCAGTTGGGTATAAAATATTAGCAGTTTATTCATTATTATTGCAAGATACTGTTCATACAATTTTTTTTTTAGCCCAGTCAACTTTTAGCAATTATGCAGTTCTACTATGTCAGTACCCTTGAATGCATATAACTGGCGTTATTATTATATTTTAGTTGTAGAGTGCCAGCAAGATCTCTAAAGATAAGGATACAATAAGCACACGGATAACATTTGACAGACAGACAAATTTGAAGACAGTATAAAAAATTCAAGATGTGAAATTGGTGCATACTGTATATATTGATGCAGGAGGAGCATCAGAGAGTTTACAATCTAAGGCCCCTATTTAATTCCAAGCCTGTAATTACCTTCATACAGTTTATGGGTTAGAAATTTGCTACAGTTACAGATGTATTTAATTGACTCACACCAAACCATGAACCCATATGTATAATTTCGGGGCATGATCATGATCAAGTAAGCAAGCCCATAAGTTACAATTTAGACAGAGCCAATAGTAAATGAGACCGTCATCATGACATCAGTAAAACATGGAGTTTAGACTACATTTAATTAGTGTTCAGAAGTACGATTTGCGATCAGACTCGCAATCCAGAAATGTAGAAATGAATAAACATGAATAAATTAACTGTTCTTTGTTTCCTGGGATCAATATAACATGGAAATAAAACCTAAAAAAAAAATATATGTTTTTATTGCAGATTTGCAAGCTTGAGATAGTTGTACACTTAATTATAATGCCTTTTATTGCTTTCCCAGTAATTTAATGTACATTAGTGTGTTTATATTGGCTTTTGTAGTGTTACGAACAGGTGTTTAACCCACTTGCAAGTATTGTTTGATACATTTGCCATTTAAAGGTTTGAAGGCAATTGTGGGCTTGGACCATTGAATAGGGCCCTAAGTATGTCATCCCCAGCGATCACTATAGCATCAAGAAGGAACGTGGATGCAAAGTAAGTGTGTATATTGTTGGCCATATTAGCTTACATTAAGTTTATACCATGACGTCTGCTACAAGACAGAGGAATATAACAGTAAGGAAGAATTAAAGAGGCGAAATGGCAGTCCTGATAGAGCTCTATTACACGGTTTCCATAAGAACTCTGATACGGTTAACTTGTAGCTACAGGAGTTTTGAAAAGCAAATTTTACTCCAATTAAATTTACCGACCTGCACCCAGGGTGGTATGTCCATAGTTCTGCCTAAAGTATATCTATCGGTACTTCTAGTCTGAATCTCATTAGTCTCCATAGCAATGATATGGGATGGTCCCACTAACACGAACACACTACACTATTTCTAATAGCCTCTCATATTACTATATATCTTTATAAACCCCTTCTCATGACCTGCTACCCCTATGAGCTGGATATCCATTAAGGATTCCCGCCCAATACCAACTACCACTATGAGACTAAATCATCAGGATGCCCCGGCATTACCCAGGGAGTCATTGGGCCCCTTCCTCTATGCCTTGTGCTATAGATCTTTGTGGGACCTCTAACCACAAGCATGGGAGGCCCTTAAAGGAGCTCATTCCGGGGCCAGAAATATAGGGGGGGGGGGGAGGCTCGCAATGAACGCTGAAGGTGAGTCCCACAATAGGCCCAGGGGGACAGGTGAGGGCCACAATAGGCGCAGGGGGAGACAGGGAGCCCATAAGTGAGGTTGCTTGCTAATTTGCTATTCAATTGGCGTCTCAGGTCAGCAACAGTCCAAATGTACATTGTAAGCTGCAGGAAAATCAAAACAGATTGTTAGCTCTTCAGGATATTGATTGCTGGATAAATTAATTGGTAAAGTACATTAATGTATTAATTAATGAATGCATTAAATATTATTAAAAAAATATATATAAAAAAATACAAATAGCAGAGACCCAAAAGTACACAAGGGGAAAGGCTCGTAATGAGCACCAAAGGCGCACACTTTGGGGCTTGCAATGAGTGCCGAAGGTGCTCAGACCACCAAAACTATGCCAGGGGAGAAGCTTGCAATGACCGCCAAAGGCGATCATTGCAAGCCTCGCGATGAGCGCCGAAGGCAGTGAGGCAGAGTGAACAATATGGTGTCTTAGCTATGGAAATGTAACAGTGGGCTTAGGAATCCAGAGAAACAGACCAGTGAGGTAGAGTGAACAATATGGTGTCTTAGCTGTTGAAATGTAGCAGTGGGCTCAGGAAACCAGAGACACAGACCAGTGAGGTGGAGTGAACAATATGGTATCTAGAAGAGAGTGGAAATGCCATGGGGTTGTGTACGGTCTCCCATGGTATAGGGGTTAATGTTAGGTGCCATGGGAATCCATAGGGACCTCCATGGCTTTATTGATTGAGGAAACCTTGGGGAAACCCATTCTCATAGGGGGGTGCAGGTATGAAGAAGGGATCCTGGGAGATCCTCTGGCTTATAAAATATAGCAGTAGTAGCCCCTTAGTTTTTATTGGATTTGAGCAATCAAGCCTCCAATTGGACACAATTAAAGTACTACCTCCTTCATAGTGTCCAGACATTCATTATATTAGGGACATGTCAAGTACTCAGAATGCTTTTCTTGGGGTAAGATTTGTGTGTGACGTGATAGCTTAGTAGTGATTTTTAAGCTTTGTTCTTATAGTGGAATAGAGGCCATATTAAGAGTAGTAAGGCCAAAATATTTCATGTTTCACTAAAATGTTTATGAAAAGTATAGAAAAGTTAAAAAAAATTCAAAGTAAAACAAAAAACTTGCATTTGTTTAAAATACCTTTGAGAAGTTTTTACAATATAGTATTTTAATTTACTAAACTTGAAGGGTAAAACTATTTCAGAAAGCAGAACAAATAGATAAACACAGCATTTACATTATATTTTTTACTGCAGCATTACATTTATTTTAGTTTTTTTGATGCTTCCAAACTAGGGAACGTTCAGTTATTGCTAATAAAAGTACTAGCAGTTTTAGATGCCACATTCTGATTATGCAAATACAAGCTTTATGGGTATTCAAATTATTTTCCCACTTCAGCAAGTTGATTAGCAGAACTTAAAATGGCAGATTTCACAACAGCTTTATTACATGTAAAAAAGAGAGGCTTATTATTTTTGATAACATTAACTCGGAATATTTTTACGTTTAGCTCTTCAAAAGTGTCCCTTTAATATCCATTCTTAGAGAACCTATCCAACCGTTATAAAGTTACTTTCATAAGGCTTGTATTTTTTAATGGTTATCTAAATTTCCCTGTTTTTACTTTTTTCTAATCTAACACGTGCTGCTTATATCAGACACACACATTACATTGAGTTATTCTATATACATACACATTTATCACATATTATAATTGTCTAACTACGAGATGTAATTACGCTGTTTGCGTGGTGTGTACGACAGCGATGAGCGCCGCAGGTACGCTGTTAAACTCGGAGCACTTAGGAAATGAGCGCCTAAACTCGGAGCACTTAGGCAATGAGCGCCTTCGCGGCGACCAGTTAAAACTCGGAGCACTTAGGCAATGAGCACGTTAAACTCAGAGCCCTTAAAAAAAAAAAAGATATGAGATGCAAAAATTTACGAGATTAGCGGCCGAAAAAACCCCCTCCAAAACACACTAAATATTCCATCAAAAATACCAAAACATCCCAGACAGCATGGGGAAACAGCCAGGACGTCTGTGAGTGAGGTGGAACGTGAATTTAACTCGATTTAGATGGTTTTCGCCACAGGAAAATCACGTAAGCGAGGAAAAAATGCCTGCAGATAAAAATGAAAACGAGGCTACACGACCCGGACCGCGCGAAACACTGTAGCACTGTAGCACAAAACACTCGTAGCACTTTAAACATCACACTACGACCTACAACATACACTATTAGAAAAGCAGAAAAATGCTCACGAGCATTTCTAAGTACCACATTAATAACATTACGACTATACAATGGCGCTTTACACAATGAACCAACGGCTTTACCTAGCGCACGCAGCCTATTTATAATGCACACTTCAAACACTCATTACACTTTATAAGCAGGTCACCAACACTCAAAATGTATATTCTATGCAAACGCAAAATACAAACAGATTGTTAGCTCTTCAGCCTATTGCTCGCTGCATATATCAATTATAAAGTATATAAATTTATTGCAGAAATAATTCATTATTACTTAATTAATTACCGTATATACTCGAGTGTAAGCCGACCCGCGTATAAGCCGAGGCACCTATTTTACCACAAAATACTGGGAAAACTTAGTGATTCGAATATAAGCAGAGGGTGGGAAATGTGCTGCCCCCTATGTCCCTCTTGTGCTCTCTGTGTCCCCCTGTTGTGTGCCCTCTGTGCCCCTTTCTAGTGTCCCCCCTCTCTCTCCCCTGTGTCTCTTCCCCTCCTCTCACTCCCCTGTGTCTCTTCCCCTCCTCTCACTCCCCTGTGTCTCTTCGACCCCTCCCTTCTTCTTTACCCTGTGTGTCTTCCCCCCTCTCCCTTCCCTGTGTCTCTTTCCCTCCTCTCCCTTGTGTCTCTTTCCCTCCTCCTCCCTTATCACCCCCCTCAACCCCCCTCCTCATCCTCCCTTCTCATCCTCAACCCCCCTCCTGCTCCTCCCTCCTCATCCTCTCTTCTCAACCCCCATCCTCATCCTGTCTCCTCAACCCCCTCCTCAATCTCTCTCCTCAACCCTCCTCAACCCCCCTCATCAACCACCCTCCTCAACCCCCCTCCTCAACCCCATCCTCAAACCCCCTCCTCATCCTCTCTCCTCAACCCTCTCCTCAACCCCCCTCCTCATCCTCTCACCTAAACCCCCTTCCTCATCCTCCCTCCTCATCTTCTCTCCTCAACCCCCCTCCTCAACCCCCCTCCTCATCCTCAACCCCCCTCCTCAACCCCCTACTCATCCTCAACCCCCTCCTCATCCTCATCTCCCCTCCTCATCCTCAACCCCCTTCCTCAACCCCCTCGTCATCCTCAACCCCCCTCCTCATCCTCAACCCCCCACCTCAACCTCAACCCCTCTTCTCATCCTCCCCCCTCACTTTACCGCTTTCTAATCACCTCCCCTTCTTCCTTTCCCCTCAATTACCTTCCATCAGCAGCTGCTCCTTCACTCCTCTGTGCTTCTTCCGGCTGTGTCAGGACCTGGCCAATGCTAATGACGTGACGCGCATATGAAAAACGTCATTAGCATATGCCTGGTCCCAGCGCAGCTGGAAGATGCACAGAGGAGCGGAGGAGCAGCTGAGGGTGAGGGGAAAGGGAGAGGGGGAGGTAATTAGAAAGTCAGGAGGGGGGTTGAGGAGGGAGGATGAGGAAGGGGGTTGAGGTTGAGGAGGGGGGGTTGAGGGTGAGGAGGGGGGTTGAGGATGAGGAGGGGGGATGAGGAGGGGGTTTGAGGATGAGGAGGAGGGTTGAGGATGATGAGGGGGTTGAGGATGAGGAGGGGGGTTAAGGAGGGGGGTTGAGGAGAGGGGTTAAGGAGGGGGGTTGAGGAGGGGGGTTGAGGATGGAGGATGAGGAGGATGATAAGGGAGGGGGAGGGAAAGAGACACGAGGGAGAGGAGGGGAAAGAGACACAGGAGAGGGGGGAAGAGATACAGAGGTAGAGAGACATGGGGGGAAAGAGACACAGGGGGACTTGAGTATAAGCCAAGGGGGTTCGTATCTGCCTTAAAAAACGGGCTGAAAAACTCTGCTTATACTTGAGTATATACAGTAATTATTACTTAACTACATATACATAGAAATATATATCTCTCTCAGAGGACCAAAAGTACACGACAAGGCATGGCTCACAATGAGCGCCGAAGGCCCTGAGGCTCGCAATGAGTGCCAAAGGCACTCATTGCGAGGCATTTGATGAGCGCCAAATGCGCTCAGCGCAAGCCTCACAAAGAGCCCCGAAGGTCCTCACAGTACAAAACTGTTTCAATTATGTCTCGAACAGCATTCAAATGGCTTCAAATTTAATTTTTTGAAGGGAAAGTCACTAGTTTAAAAATACAATGTATTTTCTACACCCCAGAGCTTCTTACATAGGCACAGTGTACCTACCAATAGAAATACTGCATATGGGTATGGCTTTTAACTCTATACTTATCTTCAAACAATAGCAGCACAATGCAGAGAACCTCCTTGCTTTCTTGTACAGGGGACTACACATTCTATGATACTATGAAACTTTGCACAAACTGACATCACAGATTGCAACAATGTATTAGCTGTCTGTGATTGGCCAAAACAAATTATTAATTTTTTAGCAGGGAGTTCCAGGGATGTTCCTCAACCTCCTGCAAACTCAAGAGATTTAGCAAACTTTAGGTTAAGCTTAATCATTTTTATTTGTGCATTTTTTCATGCAAAAACTGTGTTCATACACTACTAATTCTCCTCTATCAGATGCACTCATACAACCTCATTTAATTGGCACCTCTTAAGTCCAACATGTAGCTCGTAAGGGCTGCGTTCTTGAAATTTGGCCAAGTTACGTTGCTATTTAATTGGAAATTAAAATCGTAGCTCGTTCGTAGAAAACGGCGATCAATCAGTGTAGACCGTAGATACGGGTTCAGACGGAGCCAATGGAAAAAGAGTTTGTTAGCATTACGTCACTGAAAAAGGGGAGGGGAGATTTCAAAATCCTACGTGCTTCAATTACAGTTTGCGATCTGACCCATATTCCAGATTAATGCAATATTAATAAAGCCATAAAAATTATATTTTATTACATGCGAGTTACAGTATATGTCTTAACACATTGATTGCAGGGATCGATATAACACGAAATATAAACATAAAATAAAGTATTTTTCGGGGCCAATTTGCGGGCTTGAGAATGTTGTGCCATTAATTCAAAGACCTGACATCACTTTCCCTGTTAATAAATGTACAGTAGTGAGGTTTTTTTTTGCATTTCAAGTGCTACATGTTGCACTTTACTCCGCTTGCGGGTCCTCTCGAGCACACGTTGGCCTTTGGGCTCCATTTGCATGTTATGGGCTAGCTCGCAAGTGACCATGTTGCAATTGAATAGCTAAATTTAAAACGTAGCGGTTATGGGTTTGACGGATCAAAGGATTTACGGCCGCGAAGTTCAATGTTGCTCAACACGTAGCCTATTCTCTTCTATCCTGCGTCTTAACACGCAAGTCCGCTGCGAGCTACGTTACAGGGCTAATTTAATAGCCGTAACCTGTACATTTGGTTTTAAAATGTAGCATCAATTTAATGAGGCTGATAATCAAGTTTTGTCAATTTGATCAATACTGTTTCATTATAAGTTATTCCTAACAGCATTTGCTGTGTCCATTCTTTGAAATAACATAAAAAATAATCCTCATTTACAAATTGGAAATCACAGCTTCATCCTTAAATTTGTCAAGTACTTCTATCTTGTGTTGGCATTTGAACTTACAAGTATATTGAATTCTTTTTAGGGAAGATGATAAAAAAAAAGATTGATTTTATGCTAATACTTTGGCCTAAAATGATAAAACACATTTATAATTAAAAATGATAACACTTGAAGTCTTTCAGTTATACACTCGATTTAAATTTAATTTAACAGAACACTAATTCTAGATAAAAGGGCATGACAATATCTTTGAAAATATTAATCAGAAGCATAAAATGAGACAAATGTTAAAATATCTTAATTGTGCTATAAAGCTCAGAATAAAGTATGATAAAACACTACTTATTTCCTAAATACCAATTTATATTGATAAAACAGCTGTCCATCCATACATCCAACTCGTTTATCAGCGCACAATAATAGATATATTATTAATTTAATTTGATAATGTGATTTTCATAATAGTTCACAAAAGACTATACCTTACTAAACTTGTAAAATGATTAAGCTAGTGCAAGGATATTGATTTGTTGCATACATTTTCCAAACTTTTAATGAGAGGCTGAACTACACAATTGCGTGTTTTTATACATTCATTAAATCCTGTAAATCTGAATTGGTATATATTTAATGGGCCACTAAAAATATATGAAATACTAGTAACTTGCCCGCCATAAATAACGGTATCATAAAATGTTATCTTGAGTTGTCTATGCTGTCTCTCTCTGTCCTGTCTCTCTCTCTCCTATCTCTGTCTATTTGTTCTGTCTCTCTCTATCCTATCTGTCTCCTGTCTCTCTCTCTCTCTCTGCCTTATCTCTCTCTGTCCTGTCTCTCTCTCTCTCTCCTGTCTCTCTCTCTCTGTCCTGTCTCTCTCTATCCGGTCTCTGTCCTGTCTATCACTCTCTGTCCTCTCTCTCTCTCTCTGTGCTCTCTATCTCTCTGTCCTCTCTCTCTGTCCTGTCTCTCCTGTCTCTCTCTCTGCCCTATCTCTCTCTGTCCTGTCTCTCTCTCTCTCTCTCTCTCTCTCTCTCTCACTCTTGTCTCTCTCTCTGTCCTGTCTCTCTCTATCCTGTCTCTGTCCTGTCTATCACTCTCTGTCCTCTCTCTCTCTGTCCTCTCTATCTCTCTGTCCTCTCTCTCTGTCCTGTCTCTCCTGTCTCTCTCTCTCTCTGCCCTATCTCTCTCTGTCCTGTCTCTCTCTCTCTCTCTCTCTCTCACTCTTGTCTCTCTCTCTCTGTCCTGTCTCTCTCTATCCTGTCTCTGTCCTGTCTATCACTCTCTGTCTCCCCTCTCTCTCTCTCTTTCCTGTCTCTCTCTTTCTCTTCTTCCTGTCTCTCTCCTGTCTCACTTTCTTTCCTGTCTCTGTC
The DNA here is from genome assembly GCA_027410445.1 of Discoglossus pictus. NCBI lineage: Eukaryota > Metazoa > Chordata > Amphibia > Anura > Alytidae > Discoglossus > Discoglossus pictus. The sequence goes on from CM050168.1 coordinate 81,252,566, forward strand.
CTGCATCTGTCCTGCCAGTCTCCCTCTACGTTCTCTCTGTCTCTCTACGATCGTTCCTGTCTCTCTCTATGTCTTTTCTCTGTCCTATCTGTTTCTTTCTGTTCCATCTCCCTCTCTCTCTGTGTCCTGTCTCTCTCTGTCCTGTCTGTCTGTCTATCTCCCTCTATGTGTCCTACTGTCTCTCTCTCTGTCCTGTCTCTCTCTCCCTATGTGTCCTGTCTCTCTCTGTCCTCTCCCTCTCTCTCTGTCCTGTCTCTCTCTTTCTCTTTTTCCTCTCTCTCTCCCGTCTCTCTCTCTCTTTCCTGTCTCTCTCTCTGTCCTGCATATGTCCTGCCTGTCACTCTCTATGGTCTCTCTATCTTTCCTGGCTCTATGTCCTGTCTCTGACCTATCTGTTTCTCTCTGTTCCGTCTCTCTCTCTCTGTCCTGCGTCTGTCCTGCCTGTCTCTCTCTACTGTCTCTCTATATTTCCTGTCTCTCTCTATGTCCTGTCTCTGTCCTGTCTGTTTCTCTTTGTCCTGTCTCTCTCTGTCCTGTTTCTCTGCCCTCTCTGTCCTGTCTCTCTCTCTGCCCCGTCTCTCTCTCTCTCTCTCTCTCTCTGTGTATGGTCTATTTTCTCTCTCTCTCTCTCTCTCTCTCTCTCTCTCTCTCTCTCTCTCTCTCTCTCTCCTGTCTCTCTCTCCTGTCTCTCTCTTTCCTGTCTCTCTCTCTGTCCTCTCTCTCTCTGTCCTGTCTCTCTCTTTCTCTTTTTCCTGTCTCTCTCCCATCTCTCTCTTTCCTGTCTCTCTCTCTCTGTCCTGTGTCTGTCCTGTCTGTCTCTCTCTCTACAGTCTCTCTATCTTTCCTGTCTCTCTCTATGTCCTGTCTCTGTCCTATCTGTTTCTCTCTGTCCTGTGTGCCTCTCTCTCTCTGTCTCCTCTCTCTCTCTGTCCTGCCTCTGTCCAACCTGAATCTATCTACTGTCTCTTTATTATTCCTCTCTATGTCTTGTCTCTGTCCTGTCTGTTTCTCTCTGTCTTGTCTCTCACTCTCTGTCCTGCCTCTCTCTGTCGTGTCTCTCTTTCTCTTTTTCCTGTCTCCCTCCAGTCTCTCTCTCTCTCTCTTTCCTGTCCTTCTCTCTGTCCTGCCTCTGTCCTGCCTTTCTCTCTCTACTGTCTCTCTATATTTCCTGTCTCTCTCTGTACTGTCTCTCTCTGTCCTTTCTCTGTCCTGTCCCTCTCTGTCCTGTCTGTCTCTCTGTCCTGCCTGACTCTCGGTCCTGCCTGTCTCTCTGTCCTGTCTCTTTCTCTCTGCTCTGTCTCTTTTTATCTGTTCTGTCTCTCTCTGTCCTGTTTCTCTGTCCTCTCTGTCCCGTCTCTCTCTCTGCCCGTCTCTCTCACCTCTCTCTGTGTGTATGGTCTCTTTTTCCTCTCTCTCTCTCCTGTCTCTCTCTGTCCTGTCTCTTTCTCTCTGCTCTGTCTCTTTGTATCTGTTCTGTCTCTCTCTGTCCTGTTTCACTGTCCTCTCTCTGTCCCGTTTCTCTCTCTCTATGTGTATATGGTCTCTTTTCTCTCTCTCTCTCTCTCCTGTCTCTCTCTGTCCTGTCTATCTCTCTGTCCGGCAGCCACAGTTCTGCTCATGTGCGGCTGTCATGCGATGCCCCAACAATGATGCATCTGCAGACAAATCACCCTGCAGGCGTGGCAGACAAACCAGCAATTACATTGTAGACTAGTCGTTTGCCCGCCATAAATGATGGTATAATATTTCATGTCTCTCCCCCACCCCCTCTCCCTCCTCTGTGTCTCTTTCCCCCTCTCCCTCCCCTGTGTCTCTTTTCCCCCTCTCCCCTCCATCCTCTGTGCACTGCGCATTGCTGAATATAGTTTCGCTACTGCTCATGCGTTAACCAGCGTTACACACTCTGGAAACTTTAAGTCACATTAAATCCCACGCTCTTATGTGCAGCGCGAGACCGAACGGCTGCGAGCTGGAAACTTTGCTGATTTACTGAGCTATTAAATTAGAACATGCTGCGAATTACGGGCTTCAGAGGCAAACCCGTAAACCATTTTTCACTTGTTGTATGTGCAGCCGTGAACACGATCAATTAGTCAAACTCGTATTTACGGGTTTAGATGGAGCCAAGGGCAACAGAGATCACCATCATTAAGTCACAGAAAAATGGAGGTTGGATTTCAAAGTCTTAGGGGTTCAATTACGGGTTAAGATCAGAACCACATTCCAAATATAATGCAATATTCATATAGCTGTATATATGATATTCTATAACATGCAAGTTCCATTATTACACACATTGGATCGATATAACATGGAAATTAAACATGAAATAAAGAACCATATTTTATTTGGTTGATTTGCGGGCTTGAGAATGTCTTGCTATTAATTCTAAGACCTAACATCACTTTCCCTGTTGAGAAAAGTACAGTAGTGTGTGTATATTTGCATTTAAAGTGCAAAAGATTGGACTTTACCCCCCTTGCGGGTCCTCTCTAGCACTAGTTGGCTTCTTGGCGCCATTTGCGAGTTACGGGCTTGAACGCCAGTGATTTTGATGCAATTTAATAGCGCGATTGGAACGTAACAGTCATGGGCTTGTCAGATCAAAGGATTTGCGGGCTCGCAAGTCAAATTCTCATGTCCGTAGGGTTTACTCTCTCCAACCCATGAAAGTCGTCGCCGGGGCTGGTTTAAGAGGCCAATTTAATAGCCTTAGGTCTTGTGGGCTACGTTACGGGCTATGGTTTTATACAGGGAATTTAATAGGGCTATATATTAGTGATATCAATGGAGCTCAGTGAAGAACTATCAGTCTACAGTAACATTTTCCTTCTCTGCCTGGGGTGGCATATCGTATTTAAAAATTTACAAGCTTGTTTACACCAGTTAAAATGTTAAAGGGACATGAACACAACTGATTTGTTCACACATTTAAAAGAGCATCCTTCAAATATTATAAAATATGTTGTTTGCATACAATATCTAACGTAAAACCTGTTTAAACTACCAAGATGTGCATACAACATACTGTAGTCTACATCTCACTTGCACACAAACATGACTCATAGTTAAACTGCTGCTCATTGGCTGACAAAACAAGTTCCTTAGGTCGATAATGGAATAATTTTTTCTGCTCCAAGATCTTTATTTGAAAAAGACATCCAGTGACAAAGATACTAAGAAGAAAATTATTTAATGTTCCTTTAAACAAGGATTATTGGATTTGTGTGCAAGGCAAGCCTCTAACACTGTGGTGCAACAATTGAAAACTGAGGTATTTTCCCCATGTGCAAATACAAAGTATCATCAAATCCTTATGTGCAAAAATATCCAAAATAGTATATATATATATATATATATATATATATATATATATATATATATATATATATATATGTTTATGTATATATATATATATATAAAAAGTACATCTGTGTTCACATTTGAATGTCTAAAGCAAGTTAAAAAAACCTGCTTCCAGCTAAGAGTTCTGAGAAGTTGAGCTGGGATACACAAATATGTCCACAAATGCCTCGCTCTTCATTCCGTAGCCATCATCAAATATGGCTTCCTTTAAGCTTGTTTACAGTATGTGTGTATACAATACACTGCTGCCAAACTTTATTGGTTCATTCACTAAATACAGACAAACAAAACATATGTTTGGCTCTGTGTTAGCAGACAAATTTATAATTACAATCCTTTTAAATGTGTCTGAACTTATTTTTGGTTTTGTTCCAATTTGTCTTCACATAAATTAAAAAAAATAGATAACAAGCAGTTGTAGAAATCATTTTTTAGATTCACCTTACAAAATACTCTTGTACAATATTCAGATACGTAGGGAATATTCCACACTCTTGATAGATGCTTGGCTTTCCCTCAGCTGGTCACGCTCATGTAAAATCTTGAAGGAACTTAAAATGTAGAGGGAAATAGCCTAACGACATTCATGAAACATTTATTAAAATATGCTTAAAACATTTGTACATTTATGTATCTGTGAGAAGACAGTCATGGGCTCTCACTATCAGTGTTTGTCACTATAGTTCTTTTCTAGATCTTTGAATGCCAGGTCTCCCAATGAGTGCACTTTCTTCAACTCCTGTTTGAGGAACATGGAAAGATTAAAGCTCCATCTACCCTTCATGCTTCACCTTGGAAGGCTTCAAATGCATGTGCACTTTGTTTTGTCTCTTCTATTTCCATATTCGAATCTAGTATATAGCTTGTTTTTACTAATTAACAGAAGTTTTTAGTTGGTGAACTTCCATCCAAAAGCAGGGTCTTCACTAACTAAAAGCTTCTGTAAAAAGATATGCTATGTGCTTATATAGAGCCCTATTCAATTGGCCAAATTGAAATTTAATAAGGCTGTAAATGTACCCTATATGTGGTAGAATAGTCATCCACCCCTTTTACACAATATGTAATAGTGTCTTTGCACATAAATATATCAAAACAGTGTCAAATCAAGAAAAAGTAGGAGGTATAAAGGCATATATTTTTTTACATAATGCCATGGTGAAGGGACTTGTGTACTTCAATGAAGCTGAGAGCTACACCATGTTGGGCCACCCAAGACCGGCAAGTCATTGCATACATATCAGACAACTGTGATGCCCAAGGGGGCTTCTGGAATTTGGAACTGTTAAAAGGATATGGGCTCCTGGGCTGGTAATATTTAACATAATCTAAAATATATCAGTGTGTAATTTCTTTCAGTTAGAGTATGGTGTCATGGCCACATGGATATCATGAATAGGGATAACATGTGTGCCATGCAATTTAACAAACTGCACAATATTTTCCGTAAAGAGCTAACTCTCTTGGACTATTTGGTTTCACCAAGGATTATGTCATTGTGTCCATGTGAACTTGTGCATGTCACTACTTAGAATCCCTTGGACTGCAAGAAGATCCAACAAATCGGTACTTCAGGAAATCAAGACAAACCGTTCACTAGAAAGTAGGATCATGAGGCTGAAGCTCAAATATTTTGGTCATATCATGAGACGGCAGTATTCCCTAGAAAAGAATCTGATGCTGGGAATGATTGAAGGCATAAGAAGAAGAAGACGACAGAGGTGGAGATGGATAGAGGCAATGAACATGAACTTGTTGGAGCTCAGAGGGGCAGTGTCTGAAAGATGTACCTGGCGTGCTGCGGTTCATAGGGTCACTGAAAGTCAGACGCAACTGAACGACTAAAAAACAACAATAATTTGTCACATATCTGATGCTGGCCACCATTGAGAGTAAAATGTGAGGTACCTGGATTTGATGAGGGATATACGATCATCTATCACTATTGAAATTCAGGGAACTGCCATTGTTGTGCAGCATTTCCATGTGATTAGAGCAATATATGTGTATATGGTGTACTTGTGGTTGTAAGTTGGTGTATGTGATATTCACCTGGCAAGGAGACTTGATCCTTTATATCCTCCAGTCCTGGAGCTCCGGGAACGGTCCCCGCTTCTATTACCTCCTCCAGCATCCCCTCCCACTGCTTGTAAAGGACAGTCACTGTGGGGCTACCACTGGTAGATGTGGCACCTCTCGGCTCCTTCTCCATCATCTTTCTGACCTTTGCCAGTTTGTCCTTGGAGCAATGCCTTACAGACCTCAGCTCCCTATGTGCTTAACTGACCTCAGTGACTGTGGTTGCTACTTCCTTCTTGGCCTGGCCCTTGGGGCCTGCCTTAACTTTCCTACAGCCAGTAATAACGTGAACGTGGATGGTTTTGAGGAGTACCACTCTCTTCTGGCCTATAGTTAGGGGCTCTGTTTTTGGCTCCAGCCTCTTGTCCTCCCGACTGTGGACTGGGATCCTGATCTCCCTGCTCTAAACCTGAGGCCTGTCCCTGCCCCACGCGACCCCTCCCGTAAGATCAGGCCCCTCCCTCTGACCCTGAACTATGTGTGCATAGATCTATGGGCTCATCACACCCTACCTCTACTTCACCACCTGCCCCACCCCAAAACTACAGCTCCTAGCACTCCCACCCTCAGAACTACCACTCCTAGTATTCCCCCTCCTCTACAACCCTCCCTACGTCTCCTTCCCTCACCCCACTTCTTCCCTCCCTCCCTCTACTTACCTCACCCCCAATTTATATATCCCTCTACCGTCCTCACCCCCACTTCCTCCCTTCTTCCCTCTACTCCCCGGGCCACCTCTCTCTCCTCCTCTCCTCCTCTATCTTATACCATCCTCCCTCCATCATTGTCTCAAAAAATAGATAATTTAAAGGATACATTAAACAAAGCATATGTGTATATTTTTTCATTTAAAAAAATGTATGTTTTTCTCCTTCACGCTCTCTCTCTATATATCCAAAAACTAACAATTCCTGGGACCCAAGTGCTAATTTGGGAAAATCTACAACACAGCAGAGCTTGGACAGGAAACTTGCAAATATATACAGGATGCCTGTCAATCATTAATCCATGTCCGGTTTCCATTGGCTGCTAAGGCTGTGACGCAGCAAGAATAGCCGTAATTGTTAATTGATTGGTGAATTTTTGCACGGGTGCCGTAATCCAACCCCTTCAGTGCTACTGACGGAATCAGGGTTTACGTATGTGGGTCGTCTGCCATAATGGGTGGGAGCTTAAGTTTTACATAAAGGTGTAACATTGGGAAAAAAATCTCCCGCAGATGATTTTCGGCAATGTCGCAATTTACAATGTTAGATTTACATAGGGACCAAAAAAGTCACCTTGATGCTACTATACATTTTTGCCATGACGAGATAATAAAGTGCCTATTCGCATAATTAGAACTATTTATAAGACAAATTTTTACCAGGTATTATTATAAAAATCATCTGAGGACAAATTAATTTTATACAGTGGTTTACATTATAGAGCACATTTTGTGACACAAGGTGGTTATACCTAGATTGTATGAAAATATTATTTGCAAATATATTTATTATATTTTGAACTCAATGTACAAGCATATTGTAATCAGTGAAAATGTATATGGAGGTGTCATGCCCAGGGGCTACTGGGGATCTCTTGGAGTTGATTCAACAAACCGGTGCCCTGCGAGTGCATGGGTGCGTGGCACAAGGAGTCCCTTTCAAGGCAAACATTGTACCTCCAACGTATATATGGACTGTACAAATGTATATATAAACTGTACAAATGTATATATAGACTGTTACATTTGGATATATGGACTGTATCTGGACTGTTATTTCCCTGTGGGCAGGGTGGTCAAAATTGTTGTATTCTCTGGATATATGGGATGGGATCGCCCTGCTGGCATGTGTGGGTTTATAATAATTATTGTTGCACTAGCGAATTGCCCGTCAAAAAATGACGGCAATGAAATTGTAAGGTAGCTAAATTAGTAAATGAATATAGTGTACGTATTTTGAAGCATTGTGATGAAGAGCTGGCAATCTGTGTTGATGTTGCTGCAGCATTAGTGGTGTGGAGCTGCTGTATAAGCATGCTGAATGTGTGCAGTGTAACACTGTGCGTGCGCGAGACCAAACCGTTAGCGTAGTCGTGTACTTCCGCATTGGTGTAAAATGGCGAGTAATGTGTGGTATAGGTCTGTATCGGAATATCCGTAGGTGTTTTGTGGTGTTTTGCGAGTTTAGAGTGCTGTAGCCTCGTTTTCGTTTTGTTCGGCGGCCATTTTTTCTGTCGCTTAGATTTTTTTTTAGTCTCTAAACTGTTTTATTTCGAGTAAAATCGAGGTGTAAGTTGCATTTTTGAGGTCCTGGGTGCTCCCTCTTGGTGTAGGTAAGTTTTTTATGTATGTGCTGTGTGTATGTATTGTGTTTTAAATGTTTGTATGTCGGCGTGTTGCGTCCGATGTTTGCGAGGTCGTAATGTGTGGTAACGTGTTTCGTACGTTGTTTGCGTTCCTCGTAAAATTTAGCGAGTGGCGTAATTTGTGTGTCGTGTTTTTTGAGTAGCGACGTGAATTTTGCGAGGGTTTGAGGCCCTTGCCCAGTGACCTCGCCAGCAACTGAGTCCCTCGCTTCGCGAGGGGCCTCAGTTGCTGGCATGGAGCGCCTTCGGCGCTCCATGCCAGCAACTGAGGCCCTTGCCCAGTGACCTCGCTACGCGAGGGCCACGGCTCGCTGCGCGAGGGCCGCGGCTCGCTTCGCGAGCGCGCAAGCGTGAGCAACGACTCGTACGCTCACAACTATATATGTGATTAATGTGATATGGGTGTTACCAGGGAAACTCAAAATGTATATTCCATGGCACTAGTGTGTTTGGTGTGCCGGGGAAAGAGGGTCCAAGTTCTGGGGTACCGGTTACAGTAACAGCACTCCTCCCTGTTTTCCTAAAACCATGCCCAAATACCAAGTACGGTAACCACCATTTAATATTGCCTAGAATATCATGGGAGTTGTTTTGCTGTTGCCATGTTAGGATGTTTGATATCCAGGGGTCGGGTGGACTTTTTAGGACTGAGCAAACTAATATGGCCCCTGGGTGGGCATGGGTTAAAGTGGCACAACAGATCCCATTTTTTCAAAGAGATTGCCCCATCATCTGAGTAAGAGACTGATTTTGCCCTGTTGGCATGCGTTTGTTAATGTTGCCTGTGGTATGATTGTAACATAGATGACTAATATATGTCCTGTTAAGTATGAGAATCCCCATATCATGTTTGGTATCCAAATTACAGGTTTTCCCTGAGGAATATAATAAAGCATGTCACCTCAATCCTCGTGGAATAGGGTTAGAGTTATGGGGTAACAAGTTGAGGGGTTAGGGAAGACTTCGAAGTTCAGATATAGAGCCAAGGACATTTAGTAAAGGTGGGTAAGGGAAATTTAATTAGCAAGTGTTGTTCCCTTGTTACATTTGAAAATTGCCACTTTGGGAGCTTGGCACATAGGCTTGCAATCTCTTACCACAGGTGTGCTTTCATCTTAATGGGGGGCCAGGATACATAGTCACAAAGGCCACTAGACACACTGTCTCCTTCCTTAATTGCTCTGCTAGACCCTGCCTCAAAAAACAAATGAGTAATTTGCTAATTACTGTCCCAGGCTCCAAGGTACATGGTGTGTGTGTGTGGGGGGGGGGGGGGGGGGTAAGAAAGACTGACATCACTTGATTGACAGATTTGCCTATTGGCTAGGCGAACAGGGCTTGAGGATTGGCTAAAGGAACATTTTGCTAAGGGGTGTGACCTTATGGTGAAGGATTACTGATGTGGATACAAATGCTGGATTTGTGACTAATAAACAGCTCTCAGTGTGATCATACATAATCATGGGTGTGCTCATTCTTGAGGGAAGGGATAATCCTCTTCAATGGGTACTGATACATCTGCTTAAGAGAGAGTTACAGCCAGTAACTCTGCTACCCTGGCTAGTAGTTCCCGTGCTCCTCTGGTCGTCCTGTGGGTCCAATATTGGCCTGGTTCCATATCTGCTATCAGGGATAACAACAAGAACCATCATATACCACTGGGTGGGTCAGACCCAGGTTCTGGGCAAGCCCAATTGAAGTAGTGGTCGTGACAGCTGGTGGCAAGTGGTGAAGATCCCAGTATGCATAAAATGCAGGATATGACAGCATGTCATCTGCGGAATTCAGGGACCTTTTCCCGGGAGAGAGCAATCAACAAAACCACAACTACTATCAAGGCCAAGATGGTCAAAGAGCCCTTGTTGGATGATGAGCTCCATCGGATGGAGGAAAGACTGGAAACAGAGAAGGAGGGTGAGCAAGTCACAACAAACCCAGTCCCTACTCCAGAAAGGGCAACATCTGAGGTAGCCATAGTTTGTAATGGAAGACCAGTATGCCAAATGTAACCAATGATCAGCTACTGGCCCTTCATCCTCAAATTAGCAAGGAGGTCCAACGGGAAAACCAAAAAGGATATAACAGTATTTTGCCATGGACATACAGAACTAAAGGATCCAGCAGCAGCTAGGATCAGTTTTTGGCAGTTTTGTGAGGAAAATGGGGACAAAGATGGGATTCCTGCAAGACTTTGAACAGCAGTGCAAGCTACATCACATACCAGAAGCTGAGTTGAATATGCTTCTCGTCAGCAAGTTCAGTGGGAGAGCCAAGCATTCCGCTGTATTCCTAAGGACCAGCAAATGTACAAGGAGGTACTAAGGGTGCCATTGGACAAATATGCTGTGACCCCAGAAACCAATATGCAGCATTTCCGTACCATAACCAGGGGTACTGGGGACACTTATTTTGAGGTCATCTATCGAATCAGGTATGTCTGTCGCAGTTGGTGAAAGGGAAGGATGTATCTGCCCTGAAGGAAGTGATGACTTAATTTTATTAGGACAATTTTCTGAGGTCTTGAGTGCAGGATTGAAAGCCCAGTACAGGGGAGGAGGCTGCCCGCTTAGGCAATCATTTTATGGCTACCAAGGGGAGACAGGGGGTAAGGGTCCCAATGACACAAGCAAGGGGAGATCCCCAGTCCCAGCACCTGTCCCATCTCGGCCTGCAGCTACCCTCCCCTAACCCTGCTGCTCTACAAGATGGCAGTCGACCTCAGGCACCACTGGAGTGGCCCCTCAACAGGACTTACCAGTTTTTGCCCTGTCATTCAGCCCACGAGGGGCTTAGAGTGCTATCGCTGTCACCAACCAAGGCATATGAGAAGAGAATGCGCCAAGTAGCCTCACAGGGTACCCCCACACACACACACACACTAAGCCAGTCTATGGGAATGGAGCATGGACACCGCTGGGCCTGCAATGACCGAGACCAGATCCAGAGAGAAGGATTTCTGTGACCCCCATACATGATGTGCAGACAGGTCTAGAGGGCAAGAGAACTCATTTCTAGAATGTTTTTGTTCAAGGGAGAAAGGCCCAGGGTTTTTTGGACACTGGAGCTGCTGTCACTGTGGTACACCTGGATTTGGTCTTACATACAGCCATTTTGCCCAAAACCATGAAAGTGAGGCCAGAAACTTCTCATCCCAGTTGCCATCTAGCATTTGGATTAGGGCACTTGGAAAGGGGTAAGGGAGGTAGGTGTTATGCCTGAATTACCAGCAATGTTTTACTGGGCAATGACTTAGATTGACTGGAAAGCCATAATGTGAATGCAGCCACCAGGTCTATATAGAAGTACCTTAGGAGTCCAAAGGATTATCTACCTTTGAACTCCTGTAAGGTAAACAGATAAGAGGACCTTTGAATGTGATCAGAAAGGTGTGGGAAGGGGAGTATGGATCGAACCACATGTCGGTGGCCTCACATGTTGTGGCCTTCTGGGGGAAACTAGCCATGCTTACTGGGTTTGGCAGAGAACACATGCGGGTGGCCAAGGCCAAAAACAACTGATATGACAACAGGGGAGCTAAAGAAAGAGAGATCTAAGTGTGGCAGAAGGGGTACAGGCGGTGTTAACTACAGGCAGTGACTCAGTAGAGGGAACCTGATTTATTAGCCCCAACTAGGCAAGATGTACAGAAAGAGATAGTGGGACAAGCAAAATACTTACAGTAGCTGTTCGTCCAGTTCAGTTCCACTGGGTTAGTAAGAGGGTTATTACCCTGTGAGCAGGGTGGTCATAATTGTGGTACCACCTGGATATATGGGCTGGGGTTTCCCTGCTGGCATATGTGGGTTTATAATAATTATTGTTTCATTAATGGCATGTGTACAGTAGTTATAACTGTATGATATGGGTGTTACCAGGGGAACTAAGAATATATGATCAGTGGCCCTAATATGTTTGGACACCAGTCCTCCCCATTTTCTAAATACTTAGGTACTTGGATAGTTACCAACACTTAATATTGCTTAGACTATCATGGGACTTGTTTTGCTGTTGCCATGTTAGGATATATGATATCCAGGGCCCTGTGGACTTTTTGAGACTGAGCAAACTAATATGGGACCTGGGTGTGGGACCTTGGGTTCAACTGATATCTTTTTTTTCGAAGAGATACTTCTAGATCTAGTTAAGGAAGACTTACAGCTACTGCCACTCTGGCTAGTGGTCGTCCTGCGGGTCAAATACTGTACCGCTGGGTGGGTCAGAACCAGGTTCTGTGTGAACCTAATTGAAGTAGTGGGCTTGCACAGCGAGCCTGCGGACCTTGCAAAAAAGTACGAGACACGTTACGAACAATTACGATCTCGCAAAAATCGTCCGAAACCCTCGGACATGAAAAAATTAAAAACACAATAAATACACACAACACATACATAAAAAGCATACCTACAGCAAGAGGGAGCATCCAGGACCTCAAAAACTGAAGTTACACCTCAATTTAAATCAAAATAAGAGTTTAGACACTAAAAAATTATCTAAGCGAGAGAAAAAATGGCCCCCGAAACAAACGAAAACAAGGCAACAGCAGTCTAAAGACGCAAAACACCACCAAACACCTACGGAATTGCCGAAAAACACATACAAGATTTGAAAACAAGGACGCAACCCGCTCGACCCCAAACACATTACAAACACAATAAATACACACAACAAACATATAAAAAGCTTACCCACGGCAAGGTGGTGCACCCAGGACCTCTGCAAGTAAAGTTACACCTTGATTTAAGTCCAAATTTCGGAATTTAAACACCCGAAAATCACCTAAGCGAGAGAAAAAATGTCCGCCGAACAAAACAAAAACAAGGCTACAGGACTCTAAACACGCAAAACACCACCAGAAACACACAAAACACCACAAAACAGCTATGAATATTCCACCACAGATGCATACCACACATTAGCCGACATTTTAGAACAATAACTTATACAATGCGGAAGTACACAGCTACGCTAACGGATTTGTCTCGTGCACGTACACTATTACACTGCACACATTCAGCACGCTTACACAGCAGCTCCACAGCACTTACGCTGCAGCAACATCAAAACAGATTGCCAGCTCTTCAACAGAATGCTTCCTGCATATATTACATGAAAATAGGTAAAGTATATAAATGTATTAATGTATTATGTATTTGATTATTATACACCAAACAGCATTAGCTCACTTACAATTTCATTGCTGTCATTTTTTGACGGGCAATTCACTAGTATATAATAATAAATAGTTATAACATAAGGTATGCACCATATATTCTACATTTATAATTATGAGAACACTGTACACATTTTCATATTGCATATTATAGTTATGATAAAAACAAATATTAATTTGCATGCATTTACTAATACGTTTTTTTAGAGCATCAACTTTCAGTTATAACTATTAATCTATTTAAAAAACTAGAATACAAAATAATAATATATTTATACATTTATATAACATAATATCAACTAAAGTATACAAAAATGTCTATAAGCACAATGTGAATGGGACAGTTCCACCTGTTAGTGCTCCCATCAAAAATACAAGAAAGCTCATTAGTTTACAATGACAGAGCTTCTTGAAAAAGCAGTAGAGTGCGGCAGGCAAGTAAACAAAAATGGAGCCACACATTAAAGAAGAATTGCACATAAAAATTACAAAATGTAATGGTTGCTTTTATCATATTGCTTTCCAAAACATTTTGCCCATAATGACGTTTAGTTATTTAAAGTATCATATATAATAGTTGTCAAACTGCGAGACGTTGTCACGCTTTGCGAGGTGCGTATGACTTAGGTGATGAGCACCGTTGGCGCTCATCACTTGCGAGCCTCGCGAAGCAAGGCGAGACGTTAACCCGCAGGACTTAGCCGATGTGAGCCGTTACGCGGGACTTAGAAAAAAAAAACACGAGATGTGGGACTCACGAGATTTGCGGCCAAAGACCACAAAAACACACTAAATACGCCCAAAAAAAATTACTAAAACATCACAGACAGCATGGGGCAACACCCAGGACGTCTGTGAGTGAGGTGGAACCCGAATTTAACTCCATTTAGACGATTTTCGAAACTCAAAAATCGCCTAAGCGAGGGAAAAAAAAATGTAAAACGAGGCTACACAACCCCGGACTGCGCAAAACACTGCAAAACGCATAGCACTTCACACTATGACCTACAAGATACACTATTACAAAAGCCGGAAAATGCTCACGAAACGCGTACCACATTAATAACATTACGACTATACAATGCCGCTTGACACAATAAACCAACGGCTTTACCTCGCGCACGCAGCCTATTTAGAATGCGCAGTTCAAACATTCATTAAATTTTATAAGCAGGGCACCAACACTCACAATGTATATTCTATGCTGATGCAAAATACAAACAGATTGTTAGCTCTTCAACCTATTGCTCGCTGCATATATCAATTATATATAATTAAAGTATATTAATTGATTTAAGAAATCATTAATTATTACTTAATTACATATACATAGAAATATATGTCTCCCTCATAGGACCAAAAGTACACAACAGGAGAGGCTAGAAATGACCATCAAAGGCGCTTATTGCGAGGCATGCGATGAGCGCCAAAGGCGTTCAGCGCAAGCCTCGCAGTGAGCGCAGACGGTCCTCACAGTACAAAACGGTTTCAATTATGTGTCAAACAGCATTCCCATGGCTTCAAATTGTATTGCCCAGTCATTTTTGACGGGCAAGTCGCTAGTTATATTATAAACAGGACCACAGTGGCAATGGTGTAGGAGCCAAAAACAGTTATGGGGTGGGGGATAAAGTATAAAAAGACACATAGCCTGTGGAAGCCAGTGATGAAGCTAATGAACATAGGAATCTAATGCACTTCAATTCTGGGCCCCTCCAAATCATCGAAATAGAGAAAGTAGAGAAGAACAGATGAGAGAAGAGAGGAGAGATGTAGGAAATAAGTGATACAAATTTAAGTGAAATAAACAGAAGATCAAGAAGGGAGGTACAAGAAGAGAGGAACTAGGTGAGATGTGAGATAGAGCAGAGGACGCACAGGGGAAATGGAAAGAGGGAAAGCAGAGATGGACAACAAGGAAGGAAAGAAGATATGAGAGATATAGCAGATTTGGGAAATGGAGATACAACAAACATGAAATGTAAGAGAGGAAGAGTAAAAAAAAGAGGGAGTGAATATAAGAGAGCAGATGAGGGAAGATAATAGAAGAAGAAAACAAGATGAGAAAAAAAAGGGAAGAACACATAAATAAGAGAGACAGGCAAAATACAAAAGAAAAAGAAGAAGAGAAGAGAGTAAAACAAGAGAAGTGAAGAAGAAATTAGTAGAAGGGAAAATGAGAACAGGGAAAAAAGAGGAGAGAGGGAGAAAGGAGTGAGAATAGAGAGAAAACATAAAAGGGAGAGAGGAGAGAATCAAAGAAAGAGAGCTAAAGGAAGATGAGGGGCATTAAGGTTAGGGTGAGAGGAAAGAGGGAGGAGGGTGGAGAGTCTGAGAGATAGAAAAGGAGACAGAGCAAAAGCTAAAGAAGGATGGGGTAAGGGATGATGGAGAAAGTGAGGGGAGAGGGAGAAGAAAATGGGTGGTAGAAAGTGAGAACTAAATTAATATTGCCAAATAAAACATATACAGCCAAAATCTGACTAATAAATGTTGTTTTAATTTATATTTGCTTGAAACTTTGTTTTAGTTAATTATGTGACTTTCCCATCCCACCCGATTCCATCATTTTCCATAGGTGAGCATGGTGCAGGGCTCAGTGACATCAGTCACATCGAGAACTCTCTGCATTACATTTGGTGGGAAAAAGATATGCACATAGAGTATCCATGTTTTTATTGACATTCATGCCAGATTCTGGTGACGATGATGAAATGCCTTGTTGTGTCACAGTAAGTGGCAGAAGAAACATTAATGAATGAAAAAAGGAGAATGGGACAGAGGGAGAATGAGAAAGCATGAAGTTTTATGTAAGAGAAAACTGTTAACAGAGTCAATGGGGGCAGGGTGATTGCATATGTTGATGCAAAACCCCTGCTTTTGGGTCTGTAAGGGGAAGTGGTGAGGTGTCAATTCCATTCTGATCCAAAGACTATTAACTTCTCTCTGTTCGCTCTTTTCTACTCCAGCCTCCACTGCCAGATATATAAACACACCTTCATGATCCAGGTCTGTGTCAGTTATCAAAAATTCTCATTTTTATAACAATGTTTTCATGTTTATGACACACTGCTGAAGTTAGATTATCACATTTTTCTTACAAGGGCCCTTTAATTAAATGTTTGTCCAATAGAAATATATCAGTTTGTATTCTAATAGTTTTCCAACTATATTATTGGACTTAGGGCTCATACAAACTTCAGTTTTTATTTTCTTGATTAATTGCAAGAAAAGATGTGTGAAAATGTTTCTTTTCACACAGTGTGGTGCTAAATTTAATAACACTTTCTGTAAATGGATGTTTATTTTGTTCTTGTCACATAGAAATGACTGATTAAAAGGATATGCATAATGTCCAACATTGTGTAAAAATCGGTTAAAATGTATTTCTGACTAATGCTATACTCTTGATGGTTATGTATTGATTTATTCAACCGTATAGCATGTTTTCCAATACAAGTTGTCCTTAAACCAATCTATGTAAAAGTTGTGTCTACGTTATATTGGAATGATAAAAGTAATACCAACCAGAAAGAACATTTTCTGGCTCTGGTTAAAGAACAACATATTTAAAGACATTGATGATGTTTAGTCATTCAGTCGCGTCCGACTCTCCGTGACTCTATGGACCACAGCACGTCAGGTGCATCTCTCAGTCGCTGCCCCTCTGAGCTCCATCAAGTTCATGTTCATTGCTTCAGTGACCTCATCTATCCATCTCCGCCTCAGTCGTCTCCTTCTTCTTGTGCCTTCAATCTTTCCCAGCCTCAGAGTCTTTTCTAGTGAATTCTGCCGTCTCATAATATGGCCAAAATATTTGAGCTTCAGCCTCATGATCATACCTTCTAGTGAACAGTTTGTCTTGATTTGAAGTATTGATTTATTGGATCTTCTTCCAGTCCAAGGGACTCTAAGCAGTCTTCTGCAACATCACAATTCAAAGGCGTCAATTCTACGGTGCTCAGATTTCTCTATGGTCCAGCTCTCACATCTGTATGTTACATAGTTACATAGTTACATAGTAATTAAGGTTGAAAAAAGACTTGCAGTCCATCAAGTTCAACCTGTTAAGATCTCCTCTGATCTGCAATATGCGGATTAGTTATTAATTAAATTATTAATTAAATAATTATTAATAGTATAGTATTGGAGAATGAATAAAGAGTTAGTCCATCAAGTTCAACCTTTTTAGATCTCTATTGATCTTTTTAATTTGGACTATTTATTATTATTGTTAATTGTTAATTATTGTTAATTGATCCAGAGGAAGGCAAACATAAAAAAAAAAACATTGAAACTTTGCCAATTGTCTCATAAGGGGAAAAAAAGCAAAATTCCTTCCTGACCCCAGAAACTGGCGATCAAATTTCTCCCTGGATCAATATTCCTTGCTAGTTATCTAGGATAGCCTTGAATGCCCTCTTTATTCAGAAATATATCTAACCCCTTTTTGAAGTTGTCTATCGAATTCGCTGTCACCACCTCCTTTGGTAGAGAATTCCACAGTTTAACCACCCTAACTGTGAAGAACCCTTTTCTTTGTTTAAGGTGAAATCTTTTTTCCTCTAACCTCAACGGATGTCCTCTTGTCAGTTGAAAATCTCTTGCTACAAAAAGTTCACTTGACAAGGCCTTATATTGACCCTGGATGTATTTAAATAACGTAATCATATCTCCTCTTAGACGCCTTTTTTCTAGCGAAAATAAGTTTAATTTTGCTAGTCTTTCTTCATAACTTAGCCCCTCCATTCCCCTTATTAGTTTTGTAGCCCTTCTCTGTACTTTTTCCAGCTCTAAAATGTCTTTTTTGTCAGGTGGTGCCCAAAATTGTACTCCATATTCCAAATGAGGGCGTACTAGAGATTTGTATAGTGGCAGAATTATATCTTCTTCCCTGGCTTCTATACCCTTCCTAATACATGCTAATATTTTATTTGCCTTTGCAGCCGCTGCTTGGCTTTGAGCGCTGTTACCTAGGTGGTTGTCCACTAGTACTCCCAAATCCCTTTCAATATCTGATACCCCTAGATTTGCTCCATTAAGATTATAGATTGCTTGGCTATTGTTCCTTCCCAAATGCATAACCTTACATTTATTTGTATTAAATCTCATCTGCCATTTAGCCGCCCATTTCTCTAATTTATGCAAATCCTTTTGTAGGGAAAGTACATCATTATCTGATTTTATTACCTTGCACAACTTAGTGTCATCAGCAAAAATGGAGACACTACATTCGAGTCCTACTTCAATGTCATTAATAAATATGTTAAAAAGGAGAGGACCAAATACTGAGCCCTGAGGAACCCCACTTATCACATTAGACCAATCGGAGTATGTTCCATTTACAACAACCCTTTGCTTCCTGTCTTTTAGCCAGCTCTCGATCCATGAGCAGATATTTACTGCAATTCCTGTATCCCTTAGTTTGCTCACTAGTATTCCATGTGGCACTGTATCAAATGCCTTTGAAAAATCTAAAAAGACTACATCCACTGAGTTGCCCTGATCCAAGTTCCTACTAACCTCCTCATAAAAACTAATTAGATTGGTCTGACACGACCTTTCCTTCATAAATCCATGTTGACTGCTACCTATGATCCTGTTCAAATAGACATATTCTTGTATTCTGTCCCTTATTAACCCTTCTAAAAGCTTCCCAACTACAGAAGTGAGGCTCACTGGTCTATAATTCCCTGGATTTGCTCTAGATCCCTTCTTAAATATAGGTATCACCTCTGCTTTTCTCCAGTCATCTGGTAGAGACCCTGTAGTGAGCGAGTCTTTAAAGATTAGATATAATGGTTTGGCTATTACAGAACCCAGCTCCCTCAGTACCCTTGGATGTATTCCATCAGGACCTGGGGCTTTATTAACATTTATTTTCTCCAACCTCTTTTGTATTTCTTCCTGCGTTAACCAATTATTTAGTGAAGGTAGTGTAGCCCCATTATGTTGCAGTGTCCCAACCACTGGTACCTCCCTTGTGTAAACCGACGAAAAGAACCTATTTAGCTCATCTGCCTTTTCCTGGTCACTAATTATCAGATGGCCTGTGTCACATTGTAATGGTCCTATCGATTCCTTCCTGGCCTTCTTCCCATTAATATATTTATAAAATATTTTAGGGTTAGTCTTACTTTCCATTGCAACTGACTTCTCATTTTCTATTTTAGCCAGTCTAATAGCCCTTTTGCAAGCCTTGTTGATTTCCTTATAGTCACATAAAGATGCCTCTGTTCCCTCCTTCTTGTATAATTTAAATGCATATTTCTTTTTCCTCATCATGATCTTTAAGTCATTGTTAAGCCACATGGGATTTGATTTACTCCTATTTATTTTATTTCCACATGGTACATGCTGGTGAGTATGTTTATTTAGTAAGGATTTGAATGTTGTCCATTTATTTTCAGTATTCTTCCCTGTAAGTTCTTTGTCCCAGTCTATATGTTGTATTGCTGCCCGTAGCCCATTAAAGTTAGCCCTTTTAAAATTTAGAGTTTTTGTTGGCCCCTTACAACTTTGTTTTTTGTATTCAATCTCAAATGAGACTGTGTTGTGATCACTGTTCCCCAAGGGTTCCCCTATTTTTACATTTGATATTATATCAATATTACTTGTGATGACTAAATCCAAGATGGCCCCATTTCTAGTAGGTTCTTGTATTACCTGGGCTAGATAATGATCCCTGAGTGTACTCAAGAACCTGCTCCCCTTAGCTGAGCTGCTGGTCTCGTTTATCCAGTTTATATCAGGGTAATTAAAGTCTCCCATTATTAGAACTTGCCCATGCTTAGCTGCATTTCCAATCTGTAACAATAATTGTATTTCCTCACTTTCAGCTATATTTGGGGGTTTATAGCATACTCCCACCAATATGCATTTAGAATTAGCTCCTCCACTATTTAGCTCAACCCACAAGGATTCAATGATGCCGTTAGTGCCAGCATAAATATCTTCTCTAACTATAGGCTTAAATTCAGGCTTAACATAAAGACAGATCCCTCCTCCTCTTTTACCATTTCCCCCATCTTTCCTAAATAGGTTATAACCATCCAGATTAACAGTCCAGTCATGAGATTCATCCCACCATGTTTCAGTAATGCCTATTAAGCCCCATTTTTCTTGTACTGCTAATATTTCTAGCTCATCCATTTTCCCAGGCAAACTTCTTGCGTTTGCAATCATACACTTTATGTTGCTATGGCTCTGCTGATGTGAAGTGCCTGCCACTGTATTTGAGGCCCCTATTAATATCTCCCTACTTTCTATTGTAACCCTCCCCCCTTCTCCTCCCCCATGGGTAAATAATTCATCCCTTTCCCTCTCTACCCTATTTACCCCAATACTTCTATATAGTCCCTCCCCCCCACCTACAAGTTTAAAAACTCCCCCAGCCGTTCTACCATCCTATTCCCTAGCACAAAAGCGCCCTCATCATTAAGGTGCAATCCATCCCTGCTATAGAGATTGTACCCAAGTGAGAAGTCAGCCCAGTGCTCTAAAAACCCAAAACCCTCTGCACTGCACCACTTTTTTAGCCACGCATTAACCTCCCTAAGCTCCTTCTGCCTCCCTGGGCTAGCACGTGGCACTGGTAGTATCTCAGAAAATACTACCTTGGAGGTCCTTGCTTTAAGCTTATTCCCTAATTCTCTAAAATCATTCATTAGGACGCTCCATCTTCCACTAACTTTGTCATTGGTACCAATGTGTACCAAGACCGCCGGTTCATTACCAGCCCCTCCCAATAATTTATCCACCCGATCCACAACATGCCGAACCCGAGCACCCGGGAGACAGCAAACTGTTCGATTGCTGGGATCTGGGTGACAAATTACACTGTCTACCTTCCTAATAATAGAGTCCCCTACCACCAAAACATGTCTGTTGCTCTGCCTATTCTGCCCTCCCTCTTCTCCAGTAGAGCTGTTCGCCCGGCTGTTAGAGGGAACAGCTCTATCTGGCATTGCCATTCCTGAATGGACATCGCCAACAGTTTCACTCAATCTGGCAAATCTGTTGTTGTTTGCCATCTCAGAACTGGCCTGCCTCCTCCTGTACCCTCTGATTCCCCTTCTAACTGTAACCCAGCTACCTCCCTGGCCATCCTCACTAGCCCCAGCTTCTCCCTCCATACTAGGCCCAGCTAAACTGTGCTCCGTGAGCACCAACTCCCTTTCCAGTGGAGCAATATCACTAAGTGCTGCAATTCTCCTCTCCAGATCTTCAATTTGAGCTTCCAAAGAGGCAACATGCTCACACCTGTCACAGAGGTATGGACCCTGGATCATCTGTTCCATTAGTGCATACATTTGACAGGATGTACACTGAATAAGGTTGCCACTGGACTGACTCATAATTATTATTATTGTCTACGAAATTTCAGTGGGAAAAATAAAGAATATAATATAATATATTTATATAAAGTTTTCCTCCTTTGCACTATAAATCTGCCCTCCCTTTTCTTTGAAGGCCCTCCTTTTATTTAAACTCCTAGGCTTTTACTAGAATTGCACTTGATACTGAAAATGTTCGCAAGCTCACAAGTTCCCCTTCTCCGGTTTCTATTAACTTCTGCCTTCTCGCCTGGGCACAATTAGTGCACTCTGCAATTTATCAGCCTTTACTTGTAAGGTAAATCCACTTGTAAACAGGCCCCAAACCAGCTCACAAATCCTTTATCCTAGTTTAACAGTCAAGCCACACCCCTCTCACCTGGGCACACTTAGTGCACTCTGCAATTTATCAGCCTTTACTTGTAAGGTAAATCCACTTGTAAACAGCAATCCACTTGTAAACTACTGGGAATACCATAGTTCGAACTATGCGGGCAAACCAGCTGGTTTGATAGTTTAATATCTTTACTTTTTACAAGCTTGTCTAAGCTTGCCATAGCTTTCCTCCCCAGAAGCAAAAGTACTTTAATTTCATGACTACAGTCACCATCTGCAGAGATCTTGGATCCAAGGAAAATTAAATCTGTCACTGCCTCCACTTCTTCCCCGTCTATTTGGAAGAAGTGAGATTGCCGTTTGCCATGATCTTTGTTTTTTTAACATTGAGCAGCAGGCCAACTTTTGCACTCTCTTCTTTTACCCTCATCAATAAGTCCTTTAGTTCCTCCTCACTTTTAGCCATCAGAGTAGTATCATCTGAATATCTGAGGTCGTTGATATTCCTTCCAGCAATATTGATTCCGGCTTTGGATTCATCCAGTCCAGCCTTACGCATGATGTATTATGCATGTAAGTTGAATAAATAAGGTGACAATATACAACGTTGTCGCACTCCTTTTCCGATCATGAACCATTCTGTTGTACCATGTTCGGTTCTAACTGTGGCTTCTTGGTTGACATACAGATTCTTTAGGAGGAGGAGGAGATGATCTGGTACACTCATCTCTTTAAGGACATGCCACATTTTGTTGGGATCCACACAGCCAAAGGCTTTAGAATAGTCTATGAAGCAGAAGTAAATGTTTCTCTCTTGCTTTCTCTATTATTCAGCGGACATTGGCAATTTGATCTCCTGTGCCTCTTCCTCTGCGTAAACCCGGCTTGCACATCTGGTAGTTCCTGGTCCATATATTGTTGGAGTCGAGCTTGTAGAATCTTAAGCATTACCTTGCTGGCATGTGAAATAAGTGCCATTGTTAGATAATTGGAGCACTTTTTGGCACTGCCTTTTTTTGGGACTTGGATGTAGACTGACCTTTTCCAGTCTACTGGCCATTGTTGAGTTTTCCAAATGTGTTGGCATAAGGCAAGTAACACTTTTACAGCATCATCCTGCAGAATTTTGAATAGTTCAATTGGGATTCTATAACCTTGTGCAGCCTTATTATCAGCAAGACATCCTAGGGCCCATCTCACTTCAATCTCCAAGATGTCTGGCTCCAGCCCATTGGAAAAACTATTGAGATCATCACTGCTGTTAAGATCCTTCCTGTATTCCTATCACCTCTTTATCTGATCTTCTTCTATTCAGTCCTTACCATTTTTGTCTTTTATCACACCAACTTTTGCATGAAAGGTGCCTCTTAGGTTCCCAATTTTCTTGAATAGATCTCTTGATTTACACATTCAGTTATCTTCTGCAATCTCTTTACATCGCTCATTGTAGAATGTCTCCTTGTCTCTTCTTGCTATCCTCTGGAACGCTGTATTCAATTGGACAAATCTTTTCTTATCTCCACTACCTTTCGCTTTTCTTCTTTCCTGGTCTACTATCAAAGCCTCCTCAGACAGCCAGTTTGACTTCCTTCTTTTCTTTCTTTTAGGGATATTCTTTGTTGCAGTTTCCTGGATTATGTTGCAAACTTTGGTCCAAAGTTCTTCAGGCATTCGATCTTCCATGTCTAGTCCCTTAAATATATTCTTTACTTCCACTGAATATTCACAAGGGATATCATGTATTTCTTATCTGCTTGGTTTGATGGTTTTCCCTCTTTTCTTCAGTTTCATTTTCAACTTTGCAATAAGAAGCTCGTGGTCTGAGCCGCAGTCAGCTCCAGCTCTTATTTTTGCTGACTGTATAGAGCTCCTCCATCTTTGGCTGCAAAGTATATAGTCAATCAGATTTCTATGTTGTCCATCTGGTGATGTCCATGTGTAGTGTCGTCTCGGAGGCTGTTGGAAGAGGGTGTTTGCTACGACCAAAGAATTATCTTGACAGAATTCTACTAATCTCTGACCTGCTTCATTTTGTACTCCAACACCAAATTTGCCAGTTATTCCAGATGTCCTTTGGTTCCCTACTTTAGCATTCCAATCGCATATGATGATAGTAAAAAAAATTCTTGGTGTTATATCTATGACGTGTTGAATGTCTTTGTAGAACTGGACAAATTCAGCCTCTTCAGCATCCATGGTTGGAGCATAGACTTGGATCACTGTGATATTAAATTTCAAATTGAAATCATTCTGTCATTTATAGAGTTGTAACCGAATACTGCTTTGGCCACTCTTTGATTGACTAGGATGGCTACTCCATTTCTTCTGCGGGATTCTTGACAACAGTAGAAGATATGGTGGTTTGTCTGATGTCACATGTCCCATACCAGTTAATTTATGTTCACCAATTCCCAGGATATCAATGTTTTACCTTGTCATTTCATTCTTGACCACATCTAGTTTGCCTTGGTTCATAGTTCTAACATTCCAGGTTCCTATTCTGAATTGATCTTTGCAGCAGCTGACTTTTCTTTCCCCTCCAGACACATCCACAGCTGGGTGTCTTTTCGGCTTTGGCCCAACCACTTAATTACTTGTACATGCCCTCTGCTCTTCCTCAGTAATGCGGTAGGCACCTTCTGACCTGAGGGGCTTATCTTCCGGTGCCATATCGTTATGTCTCTGGATCTGCCTGTCCATAAAGTTTTCTTAGCAAAGATACTGGAGTGCTATGACCCGCCCATCTTGGCTGACCCTACATTACATTCATAAAAATGGGTTGAGTGTGTTTTTTTCACTTGACTAGGTTGCTTGGTTGTATTTGTCATGGAACTAGCAGCAGAAAAAGAGAGGTATTTATGCCACTCTGTAGATCCCTAGTTAGACCTCCCCTAATACATTGTGTCTAGGTCTCTACTTTGGTTCCATGACCCACCGGTGACCTAAGTTGGAGAGTGCTCCATGGTGTAATGAGCATGAGACACTACCTGGCTAATTTAACAGCTTGTGAGGAATTGACTCTGCTGGGATTCAAACCCTGGTTTGCATGTTGCTGGACCTCTTCCCTACCGGTACGCTAGCCTGCCTCTTGCAGATTTGCCTGAGATCTGATACCTTGACTCTAAAAGCAATGCAATCAGTGACAACTCTCTTTAGCTGTGTCTGGTCAGCTGTCTGGTTCTTGGCCTATATAAGGCACTTCCTGTCTCTGTATCCTTGCCAGATTATTGTTGGTTCCTGATCCCTTCAATAAAGCTTGTTCCTGTTTCACCTACAATTTGCTGAACTGGATTATTGCTGACCTTGGCTACTGGTCTCCACAACCTTGTGATTTCTATATCATTACAGAATAATCTGGCCCTTTCATGGAGTCCGCCGGGTCAGATTCTGCATTGTCTCAGCAGGTTGCTTTTACTGCAAGAACTGTGCAGACCCAGGCACAGACCATTCAAGTGCTGCAGGACCAGGTAGCTGAACTGCAAAATAAATTTCAGTCAATGCACAGTGAGTATACCAGCTACAGGGCACGTGATGTTGCGGCTGCTACTGTTACACCTGCACAAGATGCCCGCTTGCCCTTGCCAGAAAAGTTTGGAGGAGATCGCAAAAAATTTAGGGGTTTCATAAATCAATGCCGTTTGCACTTCATGATGTTACCTCACCAATTTCCATCTGAAAGAGAGAAGGTGGGATTCATTTTTTCACTATTCAAAGATGAAGCCCTGGCTTGGGGCTCCCCTCTTCTGGAACAGGACAGTCCAGTCTTGGGTAATCTAAATTACTTTCTTGAGACCATGTGCCTAGTTTTTGATGACCCCAATCGATATGCTACAGCAGAAGCCACTCTCCTTCATATGCATCAAGGGAGGCGCTCTGTGGCTGAATATGCTGCTGAATTCAGACAGTGGGATGCTGATACTACCTGGAACCAATCAGCTCAGAGGTTCCACTTCAGAAAAGGTCTCTCAGAAGCTGTAAAAGATGAGCTAGCTCGTGTTGATCTTCCTGCTGACTTTGATGCATTTGTTCGTTTGGCTATCCGTATAGATCGGAGACTTTCTGAAAGAAGATTGGAAAGACAGGGCTCTTTTAGACCAAGTACTACTCCTATTTCCTATTCAAGAATTTCTACTCCAACCCCACAAACACCTTCAGACTCTGAGCCTGAGGCTATGCAGTTAAATCTAATAAGAGGACCGTTATCCAATGAAGAAAAACAGTGGCGACGCACTCACAATTTATGCCTGTATTGTGGTAGTGCAGGGCACTATGCCATCAATTGCCCTAGCAAATCCAAAAGAACAATAGCTATGGCTGCTGAGGGCGCACAGATTCGACACCAATCCCAGATTGCAGATCAACTGGATTCTGTCACACAACCCTTGTTTTCTCTGGCTCATGGTGATGAGGGTATGTTGACTCAACATACTCATTTTGTGGTGCCTATCACGTTGCAATGTGGTGATCATAAAATTTCAACTACAGCTATGATAGAATCTGGAGCAGGCGGAAACTTTATGGACATTAAATTTGCAGCAGGAAATAGAATTCAGTCTATTCCTAATTCTTCACCTGTGTTAATGGAGACAGTGGACGGTTCTCCACTTACGTCGGGCCCGGTTACACATGAGACTGTGCCCTTAAAGTTGACTCTGGAAGTGAATCACCATGAGACTATATCTTTCCACCTAATTTCTTCAACACAGTTTCCAGTGATTTTGGGGGTACCTTGGCTTGCTCTGCATAACCCACAAATTGATTGGAAGATCAGAACTGTCTTTTCCTTCAGAACACTGCTTAATGAATTGTCAACCCACTAAGGTAACACCTGTTGCCACAACAATTAATGAAATGGTTGCTACAAACTTGACTAAGCTTCCTCTACAATATCGGGATTTTGCAGATGTCTGTGATAAGAAGAATGCTGATCAGCTTCCACCCCACAGGCCTTATGATTGCCCAATAGAGCTGTTGCCTGGGGCTGCTATCCCATTTGGCCGTATATATTCCCTTTCTGAGCCTGAATTGAAAGCTCTTCATGAATACATACAAGAAAATCTTGCCAAAGGTTTTATTCGACCATCTACTTCCCCAGCAGGAGCTCCTATTTTCTTTGTAGAGAAGAAAGATGGCAGCCTACGGCCATGTGTTGATTACAGGGACATTAATAACATCACTGTTAAAAACCGCTACCCCTTGCCTCTTATTCCTGAACTTTTGGAGAGACTTTGCTCAGCTAAAATATTTACAAAGCTTGATCTTCGGGTGGCATATAATCTGGTTCGCATAAGACCAAATGATGAATGGAAAACAGCTTTCAGAACCAGGTACGGGCATTACGAATATCTAGTAATGTCATTTGGGCTTTGTAATGCCCCTGCAACTTTCCAGCATCTTATCAATGATGTACTACGAGATCTCCTGGATCAGTTTGTTGTGGCATATTTGGATGATATCCTAATATTCTCTGATAATCTTGAAAACCACAGAAAACAGGTCCGTATAGTTCTGGAGCGCCTTCGTACCCACCACCTATACATTAAACTAGAAAAATGTGAGTTTGAACAAACAGAAATTCAATTCCTGGGGTATGTCATAACTCCTAAAGGTTTAACTATGGACGCAAGTAAAATTAAAGCTTTGCTGGACTGGCCCATCCCCAAGAATGAAAAAGATGTCCAGAGATTTGTGGGGTTTGCCAATTTTTACAGGCGTTTCATTAAGAATTTCTCTGCTGTTATTACACCGATCACTGAACTCACACGTAAGGGGATTCCTTTTCAGTGGTCCGATAAGGCTGATACCGCATTTTCCCGATTAAAGACTCTGTTTACATCTGCCCCCGTCCTGGTACATCCTCAGCCGGAATTACCATTTATTGTGGAAGTTGATGCTTCTGATTCAGCTGTTGGTGCTATACTGTCTCAAAGGACTGGACCTAAGATGCTGTTACATCCGTGTGCCTTCTATTCCAGCGAGATGGTGCCAGCAGAAAGAAACTATGACATAGGGAATAAAGAACTATTGGCTATAAAAGCTGCCTTCACCGAATGGAGACATCTCTTGGAGGGAGCTACCCATCCAATTACTGTCAGCCAGACAAGCACGCTGGTCCCTATTCTTCTCGAGGTTTAATTTTTTGGTTACATACCGTCCTGGCTCCAAGAATGGTAAGGCGGATGCCTTGTCTAGAATAGCTGACCCCCTCCATGCTACCGTAACCAAGACCACCATCTTGCCGGAGGATATATTTATAGGAGTTACTTTTCCTTCTGATCTGATGTCTCGCATCAAAAAGGGCTACGCTGAAGACCCAGTTCTTCGTGATCCTCCTCGTGATCTCCATATGACGATGCTTAATGGGTTTTGGATTTTTCAACAACGTCTGTTTGCTCCGAAGTCAGTGCGACTGGACCTTTTACGTCTCTACCATGACTCAAAACCAGCAGGTCATCCAGGAATCCGAAAGACACAAGAGCTACTTGCCCGATCCTTTTGGTGGCCGAAGTATCATGAGGATGTTAAGAAGTATGTGTCCTCTTGTGATATATGTGCCAGACATAAGACTCCTCGCTCATCCCCTGTTGGCTTGCTTCAGCCTATTCCGATTCCTCATCGTCCCTGGGGATCTATATCCATGGACTTTATTGCGGAACTACCTCCCTCTAAGGAACACACTACCATTCTTGTTGTTGTGGACAGGTTAACTAAGATGGGTCATTTCATACCAGCTCGTGGTCTCCCTTCAGCTAAACAGATGGCTGACCTGGTTATTCAGGAAATATTTCGCTTGCATGGAGTGCCTGATGAAGTAGTTTCTGACAAGGGAGTGCAGTTTACATCTCGTTTTTGGAAACATGTAAATCTGTCGTCAGCTTTTCATCCACAAAGTAATGGACAGACAGAGCGAACCAACCAGACTTTGGAGCAATATTTGCAGTGCTATATTAGTTACCTGCAGGATGACTGGCTGGATTTTTTACCCACGGCGGAGTTTGCCTATAACAATGCCCAACACTGCTCCACTTCTCTGAGCCCATTTTTTGCCAATTATGGTTACCATCCAACCTTTCTAGTGAGTCTCCCAATTACTACTCCCGTTCCTGCAGTCACTGACCGGCTAACCGCGTTACGTGATTCCCAAGCACTGTTGAAAGAGACTCTTTTGGAGGCTCAGGATTGTTACAAAAGAGCTTTTGATTGGCATAGAAAGGAGGCCCCAGTCTATCATGTTGGTGACAAGGTGTGGCTGTCAACAAAGAATCTTAAGCTTCGGATTCCTTCTCATAAATTGGGTCAAAGGTTCATGGGACCTTTTGAGATCATTGCTCAGATCAATGCTGTCACTTTCCGTTTGCAACTTCCAAATTCCATGAAAATGCATCCAGTGTTTCACGTTGCACTGCTTAAACCTTTTCATGAAAATACTTTCCCTGGCCGAGCCCTACCTGCCCCACCTCCAGTCCTCGTGGATGGCGAAAATGAATACGAAGTGGAAAAAATTCTTGACTCCAAGATCTTCTATAACAAGCTTCAATATTTGGTTCGGTGGAAAGGCTATGGTGAGGAGGATAGATCGTGGGAACCAGTGGACAACATTCATGCTCCTGATCTTCTTCGGTCTTTCCATGCACAGTACCCTGCTAAACCGGGTAGTAGGGCATCCGGAGGCTTCGCCTATAGAGGTGGGGGTAATGTGAGGAATTGACTCTGCTGGGATTCGAACCCTGGTTTGCATGTTGCTGGACCTCTTCCCTACCGGTACGCCAGCCTGCCTCTTGCAGATTTGCCTGAGATCTGATACCTTGACTCTAAAAGCAATGCAATCAGTGACAACTCTCTTTAGCTGTGTCTGGTCAGCTGTCTGGTTCTTGGCCTATATAAGGCACTTCCTGTCTCTGTATCCTTGCCAGATTATTGTTGGTTCCTGATCCCTTCAATAAAGCTTGTTCCTGTTTCACCTACAAGTTGCTGAACTGGATTATTGCTGACCTTGGCTACTGGTCTCCACAACCTTGTGATTTCTATATCATTACACAGCTTCTCCAGTCACTTGTTCATTCGGTGGCAAGGGAAATCCATGTACAATATTTATTTTGCTTGCTTCGGACTGCAGCTCCTCTTCCCTTCTGGATCACTACCTTGTCATGGTGAAGGGGCTTGTGTACTTTAATGAACCTGTAAGCTATACCATGTAGGGTCACCCAATATGGGCAGTTCATAGCAGAGAAGTCAGACAAATTGTGGTCCACTGGACAAGGATTTAGCACCCACTCCAGTAACTTTTCTAAGATTACTTTATGGACAAGTACAACCAGAGACATGACAATATGTCAATGGAAGATGAGCCCCTCAGGTCAGAAGTTGTCTACCACATTACTAAGGAAGAGCAAAGGGTAAGTACAAGTAACACCATATCTAATGAAGTGGCTGGGCTAATGCCGAGAGGACACCCAGCTGCGGATGAGTCTGGAGAGGAAAGGAAAGTGCACTGCCACATAGAACAAGTCATCATAGGAATCTGGAATGTTATATCTATGAACCAAGGCAGACTGGATGTGGTCAAACATGAGTCAAGGTTAAACATTGATCCTGGGAATTAGTGACCTCAAATACACTGGAAGGGTACATTTCACATCAGATCTACCAGATCTACTACTATGGTCAAGAATCCCACAGAAGAAACTAAGTACACTTCATAGTCAATCAAAGGGTGACCAAAGCAGTGCTTGGTTACAACCCAATTAATGACAGAATGATTTCAATTTGAAATCAAGGCAAGCCATTTAACATCACAGTGATCCAAATCTGTGCTCCAGCCATGGATGCGGAAGAGGCTGAATTTGTCCAGTTCCACAAAGATGTTAAACACTTCATAGGTATAACATCAAGAAAAGATGTTACTCTCATCATAGGAGGTTGGAATTCTAAAGTAGGGAACCAAAAGATACCTGGAATAACTGGTAAGTTTGGCCTTCACATACAAAATAAAGCAGGTCAGAGATTAATAAAATTCTGTCAAGATAATTCTCTGGTTTACAGCAAACACCCTCTTCCAACAGCCTCCGAGACGACTCTACACATGGTCACCACCAGATAGGCAATACAAAAATCAGATTGACTATATACTTTGCAGCCAAATATGAAAGAGTTATATACAGTCAGCAAAAACAAGACCTGGAGCTGATGGTGGCTCAGACTACGAGCTTCTTTTTGCAAAGATAAAAATTAAACTGAAGAAAAGAAAGAAAATTGGCAGACCAAACAGATATGAAATAAATTTCCCAAGTAAATATGCAGTGCAGGTAAATAATATATTTAAGAAACTAGATATAAAAGATAAAATGCCTGAAGAACATTGAGCTGAAGTTTGCAATATTATCCAGGAAACAGCAACAAAGGTTATCCACAAAAGAAAGAAAACTAGGTCAACAAACTGGCTGTATGATGAAGCTTTGAAAGTCAAGGGAACTCTTCAAGAAAATTTGGGATCTCAAATAAACCTTTCATGCCAAAGTGGGTGTGATAAAATACAAACATGGCAGGGACCTAACAGAAGCAGGTGGCAGGAATACACTGAATATATATACAGGAAGAATCTTAATAGAAATGACAGCTTCAATAATTTGTACAAGGCGTCTGAGACAGACATCTTGGAGAGTGAAGTAAAATGGGTCCTAGGATGTCTTGCTGATAAAAAGGTTGCAGGAGTTGATGGAATCCCAGCTGAACTATTCAAAACCCTACAAGATGATGCTATGAGACTGTTGCTTGCCATATGCCAACAAATGAGGTTAAAGCTCAAATACCTTGGACATATCATGTGAAGACATGATTCCCTAGAGAAGACTCTGATGCTGGGAAAGATTGAAGGCACGAGAAGAAGGGGACGACAGAGGCGTAGATGGATAGATGCAGTCATTTAAACAAAGAACACGGTCTTGATGGAACTCAGGAGGGCAGTAGCTAAAAGAGATTCCTGGCTCGCTGTAATCCACAGGGTCAAGGAGGGTCAAATATGACTGAACAACAAAACAACAACAAATACTGTTTATAATAAAACAAAATGCTTTGTAATATTTATTCAAATATATTTTATAGCAGAAACTGTGAACTTTAATCTAATTATTATCTTTTGTAATTCATGTGCATTTTACATCATTTTAATTATTAACATTTCTAATATAATACATTTATTTAGTTTTTTATGTAAATTCCAATAATTAGTGATAAATTTGTTAAAATATGACTAAATGATTAAACCAGAATTCTCCTGTAAATGTGGGAATCTAAACAGCAAGTCTGATTACAATCCTTTTTAGGCTCATTTGGATAAACATATTCATAATAAAGATGTTCAATTCTTATTAAAGATGTTCAACACTTCTCTTTTGATATATATTTTAATCTTCTCTTTGTGATATAGATTTTAATCTTTTTTTCGCTTCTCAACTAACTACCTCTAATATTGGAAAGTTAAGATGAGACAGATTTTTATGTTGATATTCAGTAATTCTCTATATAGCTTTTTTAAAGCAAACACAAACTTCCTATTGGTCCATAAAGTCATGTGCTACTGGACTTGCAGTGTTTTTTTGTTTTTTTTTACTCGTTCAGTTGTGCTTGACTCTCCATGATCATATGGTCCGCAGCACGCCAGGCACATCTGTGAGCCACTGCCCCCCTGAGCACCATCAAGTTCATTGCTTCAGTGAGTGTATGTTTTAGGAGATGCATTATTGAGACTCACAATGTGCTACCAACTCATACAGTAACTCTGAGGGATGGGAGAAGGGAGAAAAGAAATAACAAAACTGTATACATTTAATTAATTGGATTTTGGGTAAGCCTGCGACAAAACTTAGTGATTCTAGCCCATTTTGTCAGATTGTTGATAGCAGAGTAATAGAAGATTTCAACAAAGCCTCTCAAAATAAATTAAACTATAATTCTAATTTCTGCAGCACAATAATCATGTTATCAGCACAGTTCTGCACATTTGTTATAATTTGAGAAATAGCTTATTTTATACAAAATTTAAATACGTATTACTGTACAGTTACTGGATACTGTCAATATTGTGAAAAACAAAAATAGGTCATCAGGATATCAAAGTGCTGGCATTGATGTAACATTTTGTTACCTTTATTAAGAAAAACATATTTATCTAAAGAAAATTGCTTATTTCCTTACAAGATAATAACTCTTGCATGGCATACATAGGAATCATAAAATGTACCCTGTGCTTATCTACTAATTAATTGAATTTTAATTCTATGACATTGAAGTATCTGTGTCTGCTTCATATTTTAGACACTGTTGAGTTAATGAGCCCTTTTGTGTCCACTGTAAAAAAATGTAGAAATAATTTATTTTTTTTGGCTTGGAGGCATCTATGTCTCGCTCTTTTTTATTTTTTGCAATACTGTTTATTTGTTTCATTTTTTTATTTCGCTACTCTGATTATTGCCGTTGCTTCTTTTGATGTATCATATGGAAGATTTACTGAAGCAAAAAACAGAAGATCTGATATGAGAAACAAATCAAGCGAGGTGCAAGAGTCCTTTGGAAAATACATGATTTAACCTGAATTTCAGTAATATATAAACAAGAAAGAATAAGCACAGTATTGTCTTGCAAAATGTATCCTTCAGCCTTAGGGAACACACACGCTAAGAAAAAAGAGAAATAATCTTCCAGTCTTCCACCAAGGTCAAGATACCCATATTTTTAATCATTTTTCTTTTGCAGTGCTCCTGACATGACTCAATGCATCTGCAGATTTGCAGCCCAGTGCTCTGAAGTAGATATGAAACTTTTCTCTCTAGTGGTGCTTGCAATGTATAGTAGGTTTTCAACAGAATCTGCCCTTTGGACAGGAAATTTGATGTTTTAAAGCCTTCTGACTAATAAATCTGTTTATTACTAAAACATAAACATTTAGAGCCTCATTTAATTGAGGTTTTCGGGAGATCTGGGCTCACAAATGGAGCCCGCAAGTTACTTTGCTATTCAATTGGCTTCCGTTTGCATGCTCCGATCGAGTTACGGGCTCCAAACTGAGATTCATTGCGATCCATTAAGTTAAAGTCCTCCAAGCCTTTGATCTGTCACGGCCGCTACACTGCCAAATGCTAAAATCTCAAATCGCTATTCAATTGCTCCGATTCCCCCTCGCTAACCACACCGACAAGCCCGCAAATGGCAAAAATCGCACCCCAAGTTACTGGTACCAAGGAGGTCTCGCAAAGGGCTTAATGACAGGTACGGAGCACTGTAAATGCATATATAAACACTCTACTGTACTTTTATTAACACTGAAAGTGATGTTAGGTGTTAGAATTAATAGCACACCAT
The DNA here is from genome assembly GCA_027410445.1 of Discoglossus pictus. Classification (NCBI taxonomy): domain Eukaryota; kingdom Metazoa; phylum Chordata; class Amphibia; order Anura; family Alytidae; genus Discoglossus; species Discoglossus pictus. The sequence goes on from CM050168.1 coordinate 81,286,562, forward strand.
TCTCAAGCTTGCAAATCTGCCCATGTTCAATTTCCACGTTATATAGATCCTTGCAATCAGTGTGTTAATACATATAATCAAACTCGCACGTAATAGAATATCATATTTATGGCTTTATCAATATTGCATAATACCTGGAATGTGGGTCCGATCGTAACTCCTAATTCAAGCCCATATGACTTTGAAATCCAACCTCCATATTTCATTGAAGTCCTATGGGCTTGAACATGATCGCTGACGCAAGGCCATAACTCACGGTTAGAAACAGCCAATGGAATATGGGTCCGATTGTGATCTTCAATGATCATGTTCAAGCCCACAAATGCTACTTTCGATAGCATGGGTTGCGATGTGTGCTATCGACCCGGGACTTCCAAATGGCGGCTGCAGGCTCGCAGCAGGCATGCAGACATACAGCCTATTCAGATTTAGTTGCGAGCCCCAAATTGAATGAGGCTCTTAGTATGTAGGCATATGCTAGAATAAGTTCTTCTTAAAATATATTGTTTTACTTTTGCTTGAAAGTCATTATTTTTTTCTTGACTGTATATTCCTCCTCTCTGGCATCTGTAGACCTGATGTCACCATTTATCCTTCCTCCTGCTGCACATGCTGCCTCATTTAACTGAAGATCTCATTCTTTTTCTATCCATATATGCCTTGCTTGTCTATTTCATGCACTATGCTAGTTCTCATAATCTTTAATTGCCATAGTTGGCAGCTGCCCAAATTTGCCAATTTTACCTTGCACCTAATTTTCCCATTGCAGGTTTTTTATTATCTGACCACTTGGGGCAGATAACATAATACATACTAGAGCCATTCACTTCAAATTACTTTTCATCAGACCACTTCCCTCACCTGCTAAACAAAAAACCTTTCTAACTTGGCACACCTTCCTACCTAAGCAAACTTTCACTTTCTTACTGACCCTTGCTATTTCTTATATTTTCTTCCTGAGGTTTCTGTCTCTTCCATAGCCTTTAGATTGTAAGTAGCGAGTTTCTAATTTTGTATAGTGTTTTGGAAAAAAGCAATTTCTACAAAGATTATAAACTCAAAACAGGGCCCTCCATTTTCTGCAGTTGTTAATATTGTATTTTTCCTTGTTCTCTTCCCCTGTATAGTGCTACAGAATATGCTGGCATGCTAACATCTGCGAGTGGTGGGAAAAGTGGAAACAATGACTGTGATTGACAATGCAATGCAGAGCCTATAGTCTTTTGGTTGGTTTATTTTCTGAATTCAATAAAAATATAAAATAAGAAGATGATATTTGGTGTTGAACCCCAGAACCATAACATTGATTAAATGCTATAACATTGAGTTGTCTATCTGCCCAACTTAGACTATGATTAAAAAACTGTTTAGAAACAATTGTACCTTTCAACAATGCACGCCATATTCCCGTGCCTCAGCTGGTACAGCCTAATAATATATAAGTAGTAGGAAATAGAGGGACTCAGCAAGCAGCAACCCATGTAAAACACAATCAGTCAGTCAAAAAGGAAGCATGTTTTTTCATGTATTTTAATTCTTTACCTGATGCCGAATATTGCAACTGATGACTCCAGGGAACATTAAAACCATGCAGAATTTAAGAAAATTGTTTATCCCTTGTTTAACAGAATACAGTGTTATGTTCTTCTGAATTTGCATGGGTGGATCTTACTGATGAAATAAAGAAAATTAGATTCCTGTGTTCTGTTAGATAGAGATTTAGACTATATATGGTAAGGTGATACAAAAAGAGAAAGGTTAATCTACTGTACATAGCAATAGAGTATGCCACAAAGGTGGTGTAGAAGAGTCTGGATGAAGCATGACCATTAATTATTTGTTTTACTCACCTGCTTTGGGCTACATCTGTTTATGCAGATGTTCTTCATTGTTTTATACGTATTGAACTAATGTTATGTTCTAAAAGTTCTAGGAACAGCAAGGAGCTTCTTCTTGTTAGTCAAGGCATTACAGTATACTGAACTCTATCATAAATAGGGAAAATCTGACGTTTATGAAAATAAAGGAGTTTAATTTATTTTAGACTTAGTTTTCACATTGAATATTAATTATGCAGCTCAATATAGAAAAGCAAAGATAAAGACAAAGTATCTCATTACAAAACCCATGAAAATAAAATTAATCATTAGTAAACGCAACTATTTGCAAATGGGAAATAAAAACTTTGCTGTAGGTCAACTTAACTTTTTGCTTTGGTAATATAACAGTAAAACATGATGTAAACACAGTCCAGTTAAATAGAATTATACATTATTATATGTTTTTTTATTTCCCTCTCTTCAACAGTAGGTGGTTGCTGTGGCAAATAGAGGATGCTAGTGTGTTAAATTATGGGCAGCAACCTGTGAATCTCCATATTAAGATTCTATATTGCACAGCATAGCATGTGGCTTCATATTTATCCACTGGGCCATGTAGTGCTGATTCCTGCGCTATAAATGGAAGATTTTTGGTTTTCTGCCTACTTAAAATGCACATAGGGTTATAATATGAAGAAATGGAGGAGGATGAACCAAGTCAACATAGCAACCCAAAGAGAAGAGGAATTAAAGACAATTAATAATTCATTATAAATTTCATTGTGCTGGATGCAATTTACGGTTTCAAAAATCATGACTTATTTTACTAGTGTAGTGCTTTTTAACTAAATTATACAATTTTATTTTCATAAGAAAACATAGATTTATTGCCCAAGTCGGATAAACTGCATGATATTCACATACAACAAAATAACTTTTTATCCTTTTGATAACAGTATAGCTTGTCACAATTGTTGAAAAAAATCATGTCCAAATAGAATATTGAGAAGAAAATGTTATTCCTGAGAATATTACTTTGTGAGGGACTTGATGGTTGGAATATTTTTGTTCTGGTTACTTCAAAACTGGTGATCAGCAATATAGCATACATTGATTTTGAAAAATGGATTGTCTATTAACTGGTTATTCATAGCTATCATTATGTGCTTCATTAATAAAATGCAATTATTTTTATATTTTAATATAGATAATCTATTTCATGTAACTAATTGTTGGTAAAGCAGTCAATGACATCACAAAAAGTATTCTCAGACATCCTACATTATTAAAGGGTCACTTAATTCAGCACACCACTGTAAAGATATCTTAACAGCATGTTTAAAAAAATTTTCATTTTCGAAATCCATTCTTTTTTCACTGAGATATTTATTGATTAAATGTATGTTTACATGTGTCCCTGGCAAGCTGCCAGACAGACCAACAGCAAGCTCCAGTGCAGAGAGCAGAGGAAAACTACAGTTAACCTTTTATATATTAATTTGTGCATAGAATCTTTGAAATAAGTTATTTGTGGGTTAAAGGATGGGCTGTAGGATTCCCTTCATCGGAGCTACAACGGCTGTTGTCGACAGATGTTATTAATCATGGAATTGTAAACAGACCTAAAACTTTTGTTTTTTATAAGTGTAATTAAAGAAAAAAAAAATAGATCATTATAACATAAAATCTTGTGCTCTTTCACACCATGAAGAGCACTTATGGTGAGGTAATTGGCCCTTTAATGAGTATTATTGAGCAATGATTGGTTCAAACACTCTAATACATACAATTATTTCTCATTGTTATAGTAAGCTCTTTGCAATGTACTATATAAAAGGTGAGCAAAAGAGAGAAAAGCTGAGCTCAGGTAGGTCTGTGCATTGAACTAGTACCCACCTGTGCAAAATCATCGAGCCATACAACTTGCTTTCCCTGGAGACATCTGCAGAGATGGCCAGGCCCCAAGTGAGTCTGCTTGATCTGTTGCTTTTCATTTTCCTCTGGATTTAATCTCCCAGTTTTGTCTCCCATGTCATTTTCAGTTTGTAACTGAATTACAGCCTGTCGTTGTCTGAGCCGGCACTAGTCCCTTTGTGTTACATTCCATTACATATGCAACTTTTTTTAGTGTGCATGTTTCAGACTTCCCTGTATCTCTCTCTCCAGCCATGAAGCTGATATACATTGAAGCAGGCTCAGAAACATATTCATCAGAGAGGCATATGATGCAGAGACATTGACAGAAACCACAAGGATGCCTGCTTGAGAGAGGGCAATAAAAAAAAAAACATGCATATATGAGTGTGGATGCACATGAGTGTGCTTGATAATGAGCGTGCGTGAGCATATATGAGAGTGCAGACCCATGAGTTGGGATGTGAGCGAGTGTGTGGGAGATAGAATGCTGAAGTAAGAAGGGGTATGCATGAGAGAATGAGAGAGCTTGAAAGGATACCTGTGTGCATGAATAATCAATTGTTGTTGTTCTGTCCTTCAGTTGTGTCAGACTCTCTGATCATATGGACGCAAAATGCCAGGTATATCTGTCTGTGTTTCTGGTTGTGCTCATCCATTGCAAAAACACTGGAGTGGGTTGCCAGTTCCTTCTCCAGTGGGCTGTGATCTGTCTGATCTCTCTGCAATGACCTGCTCATCTTGGGTGACCCTACATGGTATAGCTCACTGCTTCATTGATGTACACAAGCCCCTTCACCATGACAAGGTTGCAATCCAGAAGGGGGAGTAATCAGTATATATACATATAAATGTTTTTATATTGAGACTCTATGTTCTTCACCTCTTTTGCCTATACTTTACAAGTTTGCATATATATAATGTTTTATTGGTATAAATCTTAGAATTATTTATCTCTCCAGTCCCTAAGCTCTTACAAATCTTTTTCCTGAACACGTAACTGTGCATATAGTTATATTTTTCCTTGACACAGTTTGAAATGTTAATATTACGTTAGACAACCCAATAAATTCATTGTATGTTGATCTAAATTGATGTTCATGGCCACATTATTGTAAAGGACAACTTCAATGAGAAATCAATCATTAAACTTGAAAGCCCTTGAAACTGGAGTTGTTTTAAGGCATATATTCTCAAAATGAATGTTCTCTTGGTCTGTAAACAACATTAGCCTTCCTATGTTTTGCAGATTTTACTCTTTTCATCCAACATATTACATCTGACTTATTTCTTTTACATTACTGCACTGCTGGTACTAAATGCTCATCTTTATTTTTTTCCCCAGGTTTCTCCAGATGAAGCAACAATGAGCTGTCTGACACTGAAGATTAATGTGGAAGATTGGCTGTAATATAATTGTCTACCAAGCTCTATTCACTGCCTCTCTTTCATTGCAACTTTTTCAAAGAAAGATTGCAGTGTGTTATGGCTATGTCAAGCCCGTAGATATCCAGAGTTACTCTATATTCTTGTTACATGATGTTTGTTTCTTAAAGCAACACAGCAGAGGTTCCAAATATAGTATAATTTAAAACTATAGGTAATAACGAGTACTTGGTTAGGCGTGAATCATTGCCACTTTTGTCTTGTGTGCATTCGACTACACAGAGAAAGACTAGATATGCTCAGACCCAGGTGACTGCACAAAAGACAATAGCAGCAGAGCTGCTGTCAGGGGCTAATCAAGTAATTAAGACAATGATGACTCATTAACAAAAATGACAATCTTGGTTTGTGGGTAGAAAATGCATTTAAAACAATTTAATAAAACAATTGATGAAATACTTGTTACTACCTATAGTTTAAAAAATATTATCACGGTTAGGTCGTTCTCTGATTGAGCACCTCTATTTTGTTTGTTTTTTGTTTATTCAAATGACCCTTAGGGATTAGTCTCCCTAGGGGTGATAGGGGGCTCCAGACGGGAACTCCTTGCTCACTGTGACTTACGAAGTTATCAGCTACACCCTAATGGTGAGGCCCAATGAAGGCCAAAACGTATGTCTGTGCTGTCTGTCTCTGTGCTGTCTTTCTCGCTCTGTGCTTTCTATCTCTCTGTACTGTCTGTCTCTGTGCTGTCTCTCTCTGCACTCTCTCTCTTTCTGTGCACTCTCTCTTTCTTTGTGCCTTCTCTATCTCTATGCTCTCTCTTTTTCCTGTGTCTCTCTCTCTCTTTTATGTATGTGTCAATCTATCTCTGTCCTCTCTCTCTCTCCTGTCTCTCTCTCTCTATCCTGTTTTCTCTCTGTCCCCAGTCTCTCTCTATCTCCTGCCTCTCTCTCTCTCTGTATCTTGTCTCTCACTCTCCTCTCTATCTCTCTCTTCATTTCTCTCATTCTCCTGGCTCTCTCCTCCCTTCCCAACTCTCATCCTCTTTTCTCTCTCCTCCATTCCCAACTCTCATCCTCTTGTCTCTCTCCTCCATTCCTGACTCTCATGTTTCTCTCTCCCTTCCTGACTCGCATCCTCCTGTCTCTATCCTCCCTTCCCAACTCTCATGTTTCTGTATCTCTCCTCCCTACTCAGCTTTCATCTTCCTGTCTCTCTCCTCCATTCCTGACTCTCATGCTTCTCTCTCCCTTCCCGACTCTCATCCTCCTGTCTCTCTCTTCCCTTCCTGTCTCTCATGCTTCTCTCTCCCTTCCCGACTCTCATCCTCCTGTCTCTCTCCTCCCTTTCTGACACTCATGCTACTCTCTCCCTTCCTGACTCTCATCCTTCTTTCTCTCTCCTCCCTACCCGACTCTCATCTTCCTGTCTCTGTGCTCCATTCCTGACTCTCATGCTTTTTTCTCCCTTCCCGACTCTCATCCTCCTGTCTCTCTCTTCCCTACCCGACTCTCATGCTTCTCTCTCCCTTCCTGACTCTCATCCTCTTGTCTCTCTCTTCCCTTCCCATCTCTTATGCTTCTCTCTCCCTTCCCGACTCTCATCCTCCTGTCTCTCTCCTCCCTTTCTGACACTCATGCTACTCTCTCCCTTCCTGACTCTCATCCTCCTGTCTCTCTCTTCCCTTCCCGTCTCTCATGCTTCTCTCTCCCTTCCCGACTCTCATCCTCCTGTCTCTCTCTTCCCTTCCTGTCTCTCATGCTTCTCTCTCCCTTCCCGACTCTCATCCTCCTGTCTCTCTCCTCCCTTTCTGACACTCATGCTACTCTCTCCCTTCCTGACTCTCATCCTTCTTTCTCTCTCCTCCCTACCCGACTCTCATCTTCCTGTCTCTGTGCTCCATTCCTGACTCTCATGCTTTTTTCTCCCTTCCCGACTCTCATCCTCCTGTCTCTCTCTTCCCTTCCTGACTCTCATCCTCTTGTCTCTCTCTTCCCTTCCCATCTCTCATGCTTCTCTCTCCCTTCCTGACTCTCATCCTCCTGTCTCTCTCTTCCCTTCCCGTCTCTCATGCTTCTCTCTCCCTTCCCGACTCTCATCCTCCTGTCTCTCTCTTCCCTTCCCGTCTCTCATCCTTCTCTCTCCCTTCCCAACTCTCAACCTCCTGTCTCTCTCTTCCCTTACCGACTCTCATCCTCCAGTCTCTCTCTTCCCTACCCAACTCTCATGCTTCTCTCTCCCTTCCTGACTCTCATGCTTCTCTCTCCCTTCCCGACTGTCATCCTCCTGTCTCTCTCCTCCCTACCCGACTCTCATGCTTCTCTCCTCCCTACCCAACTCTCAACCTCCTGTCTCTCTCTTCCCTTACCGACTCTCATCCTCCTGTCTCTCTCTTCCCTACCCGACTCTCATGCTTCTCTCTCCCTTCCCGACTCTCATCCTCCTGTCTCTCTCTTCCCTACCCGACTCTCATGCTTCTCTCTCCCTTCCTGACTCTCATCCTCTTGTCTCTATCTTCCCTTCCCGTCTCTCATGCTTCTCTCTCCCTTCCCGACTCTCATCCTCCTGTCTCTCTCTTCCCTTCCCGTCTCTCATGCTTCTCTCTCCCTTCCCGACTCTCATCCTCCTGTCTCTCTCTTCCCTTCCCGTCTCTCATGCTTCTCTCTCCCTTCCCGACTCTCATCCTCCTGTCTCTCTCTTCCCTTCCTGTCTCTCATGCTTCTCTCTCCCTTACCGACTCTCATCCTCCTGTCTCTCTCCTCCCTTTCTGACACTCATGCTTCTCTCTCCCTTCCCGACTCTCATCCTCCTGTCTCTCTCCTCCCTACCCGACTCTCATGCTTCTCTCCTCCCTACCCAACTCTCATCCTCCTGTCTCTCTCTTCCCTTACCGACTCTCATCCTCCTGTCTCTCTCTTCCCTTCCTGACTCTCATGCTTCTCTCTCCCTTCCTGACTCTCATCTTCCTATCTTCCTGTCTCTCTCCTCCCTTCCCAACTCTAATGCTCCTCTCTCATCCATTGAGTATATATATATATATATATATATATATATATATATATATTATAAAATAAATATTATGCTTTATATAAGATCTGCAGAAATAATGAATACCTGGACTGGATAATAATGATTATTCTATCTATATAAGCACTTTGCACAATAAAGCACTTTTGTGAATCAGCTAATTAACCCTAATGCAGATCTGCAGGGCTAATTGTACCCCATTAGCCAGAGAAGGCTTTTTTATTGTCAAGAAGGAGGAAATTATAAGGTTCTAATAGTGCTATTTGTATCAGAATTTTATATTTTCTGAAAGGTTCCAAGGGCTAAAATAGCAAAGTAAGGACATACACACCTAGCATGATGTGAGCTTTCTTTCCAAAGTACTTACACTTATATAAAGAATGATTATCAATGACTACTTTCTAACACAAAGATAAAAGGAAGTGACTGTTTGGAGGAATGGATTATTTGATTGATACGCAAAAGTAATTATGTTCTGTGTAAGTTTACAGCAAGAAAATAATTATTAAAATAAAATATACTGTTGATAAAATATTTGTTGCTATTTTTAAAATACACATTTTCATGCATTTATCATAGTAATCTGTAAACATTATCAAAGTTGTGTTTTGCATTAAAGCAATTCAGTAACACCTGCTTAAATTTCCATGAAACTAACAGGAAATGAAAAGAGCATATATATATATATATATATATATATATATATATGTTTGTAACAGGGGTGTGTTTCTATCTATGCCCACAAGGTCCAAGCCTGGGGCAGCATATTTCAATTGGGGCAGCGGGCTGCCTGAAGATGCAGTGCAGTATATTAAAATATGTTTGTATATGCACAGAAATGTCTATATGCAGTGATATTTCTGTCTGTATGTGTTATTGGCTCTTTCTGGAATACCAAATATACATGGACACATATAAACTTATAAAAAGGGGGACTATGGATTGTTGCGAACCCTGAGTGGTACCTGGAACCAGAGTGCAGCATTTTTCCTTTCCGACCAAGAGTGATGCCCAAATCCCTGAGTACCTGTACTGTGGTTGCCATGTTGGCTCAAAATGGATAATGTTACTACATATGTTTGTGTGTAACAGCTTTATTGTTATAATGTGTCATTGGTGTTTCTGTGTTATTTTCATTTATTGATTTAAAATGTATAAGTCTGTTTGAGCCCCCCGCGCCGTCAATTGAGCACTGTTTAAATTGGGCAGTCAAACGTGCGCGGTTAAAAGCGTGCAATGTTGTAATGTGCTATTAAATAAAGATAATTTTTCAGACACATTTATATAAACCCATAAATGGTTATCCAACAAATAGCTGGAACTAATCCAAATAGTTATTCAAACAAACTGATTAATGGGACACAAATCAGAAACACTGATTTAAAGGACATATATTGGCCAAAACCTGATAATATGTAGGATTTATTTATCCATAGTCCTAAGCTTAAATCAACTCAATGGTCTCAAGGTTACCAAATGGCAAATATTGTAAAGATTAAAAAAGGAGAGAACGAAAAAATAGCTTCTATGTGTAGGTAACCATACACTAAAAACTGGATTATTTGATGTATAGGCTTAGAAAAATGTGTGAAATGAGTGAAAAATCACCCCAAACAGTAATATACTGGGTATTCTCTATTGTACATAGTTCATATAAAATAAAAAATAACCTTTATTAGATATTGCTTATAAAATATGACTTCATTATAAAAACGACTCAATAAAATCATTAATGGAAAAAGTGTGGCTACCGGTTGGTATAGTGCCCTGTTTTGTGTATATAGTGAATATGATCTGAGTTATAAGCACCAAAAATGTATTATTAATGGTCTGGGAAATATGGCATCCGCTAATAGAGAAACATTTCTTATATTTCAATCCCCAACCAACTACCTTGGGACTATTGTCCTTATTTAGTACAGTTTCTTTCAAAGACAAAATAAGAGGAAAGAAGAGATTGTGAAAGCTTTTTCTAATCTCGATAAACCACTTACCAAAGACGAGTTGGATTGGGAGGGTAGCCTTAAAGACCTAGGAGATCTAATGTATAAACACCTCAGATTTTTTGGGAATAAGTGCGCATATGATAGATATCTTGAAAGACACATAGTTCTTAGAGGTCTAGAGGGTTAGAACTTTACCCTTTTCTCTTTTCACATAGACAATTATAAAGAACGATGGGAACAGGCCTTGACTGTTTGTTCAGAAACATTAGTAGCAATACTCTCAGATCATGAGGATGATATTATGTCTGAGTTGGACAAGGACATAGCGGACCTACTGTAAATTAAAAAGATTAAAAAAAATTGAAACCATGGAGGAATTTAGGTCAGGCTTTGGGAAAGGACTTGGACAAGAAAGAGACATATATAATAGCTACTAGAGATAAGATGAACAGAGATCTTAAAGATTATGAATTAGGGAAAGTATATAAATGGGATTATAAAAGTAACAGATGGAGAAATTGCCTCACATATAAAATCAGTGCTCGTGATAATGTAATTCCCTCCTCTTCTGAATATGAGTCCTTTGCAGGGGAAGAAGATATATCCATAATAACAGTGGGACTAGTGACAGCAATGTTAGACCTTTTTTAGACCAAACATCATGACAACATATGCTGGATCCCTTAGAGATGAGGGACCAAAGGGGAAATCTTGTCATGGAAGTCAATCTCAGAGACAGGGATATATGGGGGTACAGAGTAATAGGTCGCAACCTCGGGAGGAGGAATTCGCAGACAAGGCCAAGGTGATAACGGGGGATTTACAGATCATCAACCTGTCTGACAAGGTCCTCAGTGAAGACCAAATAAGAGTACTTCAGAGAGGTCTTTCCTTCTCACAACGCACAATCCTGAATTATTTGACATAGTCAAAGATGTAAATTTATTTCCCAGTTGCTAATTACTTAAAAAAATGTACCAGTTATGCCCTTCACAAGGAGAAATATCCTGAAGTACATCAGTCTGGTCTCAAAAGAGTGACCTAGCACTGAATTACCAGGAATTTCTACCCTGAACAGGAGAAACAGGGGACTCCAGGCATGGACCCCTTACTCACTGTGCCTTAGGGAGTTCAGCTACACCTCATTGACGAGGCCCAATGAAGGCCGAAATGTACGTCTGGGGTTTGCTGCTTCTCCTGTTCAGGGTAGAATTGCCTGGTATTCCGGGGCTGTATCACTCTATTGAGTCATACCAAACTGATATACTACAGGATATTTCTCTCTGAGAAGGGCACAAGTGAGCTAAAAGAGGTTGCTCTCAGAGCGGGTTATCATGTCCATAGAACTAACCTATTATGGATAGTTTGTTCTCTGATTGATCACCTCTAACATTGTAGAACTGATAATATCCTAAGGGAACTTCTGGGTGATGGTATACAGGCCAGTTGGAGTAGATCACCTAATCTACATGATATGATTGTCAAAAGCCACTTTGGTAACAGACATAAACGTCAAGGAAGACCCTTGCCTTATGGGACTTATGGTTTTCATCATTGTATATAATGACCTTATTTAAAAAATGTCACTGAGTTGACTGATAGAGCTGGGAAGACCCATCAATTTAAGGGTTACTTTACTTGCAATTCAATTGCAGTTATCTACTGTTTGGAGTGCCTGTGTGCCAAGAGGTACATTGGCATGACTAGCCGGGAACTGCACAAATGTGGGGGAACATTTGAGTTTCATTACAAATAGTGCCAAAGATCATAAGAATGGTAAAAATATTGAACACAGCAGCAAAACATTCCCTTAGCTGTCACAACTCCAGACCAATTTTAAAATGTTGGGTCTTACAACAACTGAAGATGCACATTAGAGGTGATAATGTGGAAGAGTCGCTCCTTCATGCTGAGAGTAGGTGGGTATTTCTAATGGACACTGTAGCCCCTAAAGGGATGAATGTAAATATTAACTATACAGTGTTCATCTAAAGTATAAGTTCACTCTCTCTGTGACTGAAAATGGTTGATCTCATATCTCTTTGGCAGAATATTAATCTGTACATACCATATTCCACTATATGATTTGAATTTGTATATTTGTTGATGGAATTTTGATATTCTCCCTTTTTTTGACAATTGTAATATAAAACATAATATATTTCTCAATCTAGACAGCTCTCTCTGTGATATGTTTTATTAGATATAAATGTACTACACATACCAATTGGAATGGACTCTAGTTGGCTATCAATATATGAGAAGAAAGGGTCGGGCGGAGAAGCGCCAAAGATACTATATGGTGTAGTATGTTAATAACAGTTTATTTAAAATATAAAACAACATAAATTGCACTCACATTTAATACAAAAAATACCCAAGTGGAAAACAGATGTCTTTCAAACCCGGATCTTCAATATCGGTCCGTTGTCTTCCTCAATGGAATGCTATATTTTTAGTAGCACTCCCAATGTAGATTCCTTTCGGGCTTATTGACCACCCTCCCCCCCCCCCCCACCACCACACCACACTCAAACCAGCACTAATGAGATATATGGGCCACAAATAAATAGTCCCTGTTATAAATAATAAAACCTGCAGCGTATCCACAGTGACATGGACACAATACAGCTAAAAGTAACAAACCTACTTCAAATCAGACGCGTTTCGACTTTACAGTCTTTCTCAATGGCATATACAAATAAGTCTTTGTATTGATACATACAGTTTCCCTTTGTCTTAGTAGTACAAGCATCACTACTTTCACCAGTCTCTGTGACTTTCTCTTTCCTCTGAGCAGTTCTGAGGTTTCCAGCTCTAAATATGAGTGGTTACCGTCTGGCATGGATAGAGAATAATCCATTTACGATATGGGCGGTCTCTTGATGGTTATTTAAGACTTGGGAGATGAGAATGTCAGGACTCTCCGTAGAAGCGATATCTATGCGAAACGTTCGTTTGAGACCTTTTTGTCCAGTGTTGCTTTCTGTAACCGATTAAGCGCGTCCTAATAACGTCATAGGAATGCGCGGTTGTGTTTAGCAGTGTCCGATATCGCTAGTTTGTTATATAGTGTGTGGTGAAACAGTTAGCTATGCATCTTATTTAGATACATATGGCTTTTAGGATTATATAAACACCATTAGTCTGGGAAAGCCCAGGTCTGATACACCTGATAGTACCATCACCATATTGATCACTAACAGAAAGGACCGAAGCCCTGAATTAGATATTGAGGTCTGATATACCTGATAGTACCATCACAATATTGATGACTGACAGAATGGATTCCTTACTTAGGGCTATATTTTCTATAAATCCCAACAAGAATAGGAGTATAGATTCCTTATTTAGGAATATATGATCTAAAACCACTGAAAAAATTTTGCCTTTTAAAAAAAAAAATCTTTCAGGACAGTACCAGCATAATATTGATTAGTAACAATAGTAACTGCAGAAATATTGTTTTAAAAGTAATTTAGGTGAATGCATTGTTGTTCTTTGGAAACAAGATTGTGGGATGGAAGAAGAGGCCTCCATATCGTTATGTTTCTGCAATAACTGTATTTAGTAAACCTCTACTCAGGCATTATGGTGCCACGAGCCATTTGTCACTTCCTCTCAGGGTCAATTCCTGAAATTTTAGATCAGAAGAGGCAAGATAATAAAAAGGGATAATAACTTGTTAACTACCCCCTACAAAGTATAGAAAGCAGGAAATAGAACAAATGGTTACATTTCTTAAACTTTCAGGCTCTTAAGCCCAGGGAGGTAATTAACAACCATAACTTCCTACTAGTAATTGGACAGATAATACACTTTTGTTTTTGGACAATGTTTGTTGCTAAAGGAAGGGGAATGATGGGCGACTTTGTCAGGAAAAAGAGCTAATGTGATTGGTTATAGGACTGTTTTAAGTATGTGTACTGTGTGAAAATAAATGCAGCCTGTCTCTACACTAATCTACGGTGTTCTTCTTGAATGATGGGCTATCCTACATAAAGGCATTAGGGAAATGCTTTATTATTTTTAATAAGCTAGTAAAAGCCTGTAATCTGATATTTCATGAGTTCCTGTGAAATGGTCCTGAGCCATGCAGGGCACTGAGATTAAACAAAAAACAAAACATTACTCAGAGATTGTAGATAGTTAGGAGTATACGTGGTCCCCACATTTTTGGGTCATAACAAGGAGCTGCTTGTCGGTCATGGGATGGCCCACAATTCTGAATGGCATAGGACAGCATACAATCTACATATCCCCATGCTTTATAGATTTAATTGGCACACAAGTATCACTCATACATCTACATTATTGCTCACTGGGTGACAGGGCAAGTAACGTAAACATTCAAATCAGTTTTTTTCTGCTTAGATTTGAAAAAAGAAAAACAGAGGTTTTATTATTTTAGTTATTTATCAAATACCAATTTGCAGATTAAACAAAGTAAAAATGGTTTCAATGTCCCTTTACACTGTATGAATTTTCTGAATATTCACTAATGAAACCACTTTTCCTATACTGTACATTAGGGAAGTATATGGGATGAGTTATTCGTTCCAAAGAGCCACATTTTATATAAGATTTGCCATAGATCTAAAAATTACTCAAAAAACACAACGTCAATTGAGATATTTCCTGAAAATAATTCTTAGAATTCTTAAAAGCATATAAACTTCTAACACTATTAACAACCAGACACAATATTTAATTGCAGTATGCACTGCGTCCTTTGACTCTCATGCAATTGAATGTTAATTAATGATAATGGATTGTGATTATACAGCAATTTGGTACATAATCAGACATAATTTTGATAAGCTAATTAAATTGTTCAAGGTCCAGGTTAACTATCTTTCTACCACAGTATCATTGGATTGAGGGTTACTTTGAGATGTAGGTCAACTTTTTGAAAACATATTGATAGTGCAACTCCAAACATACAACATACGCTAGAAAACTATCAATGGATATAACTAAAAACATCTTCCAAGTTGATGGAATTAAGATAAAAGAAGCAAATCAGTACGATGTAAGAGCTTATGTCCTAATTAGTCTGCCATGTTATCTAGCTTATAGGGAATCATTCAATGAATAAATAGCAATGTATTTCATTTTTAAAGAACATGAATCATCAATCCTTGCTGCATGATAACTTCAAAAATCTGCAATCTTTTTACTTTATTTAAAAAAAAAAAAAAAAAAATATATATATATATATATATATATATATATATATATATTTATATATATATATATATATATATATATTATTTTGTAATGCTTTTAAAGGCAATCTAATCTTATTACCTCATTTTTTATACTCACTTAAGAAAAATATAGAGATCAGCTCTGAAATTTTCATTGTAATGAGTCAGACAAAAATAATCAATTTGTCTATAGTATAGTATAGTTATGTTTTACCTTCAATAGTCTCTTTTAGCTGGAAGGACAGATAAGCAAAGTGAACTGACACTGTTATAAAAGTGTTGAGCTAATGAGTATGGAATAATGAGATAATCTTAGTCTCCAGGGTTGTCATCGACTTAACAAGTAACAAATATACAGTTGCATAACTCGGTAATATATTTTACCCATTATAAATTCTACTAACTACTGTATGTAATTATATTTTAGTGTGGGCTGCCATGTATTTATTTGTTAAAAGTGGTTTGCCAGATGGAAGAGGAATGTGGATGCAGATAAGATTACGTTTGCTGCTATTATTTATTGTATTCTATCACTAAACTGAAACTTTATTCAATCTAATAGTTAATAAATGAAAGGCTTTATTTAGTTTTACTTTCTAAAAACATTTCCCTTTAATGAAGTCTAGTTATTCAAAAGAGCAAGTTGTGTTTTTTAAGATCTCATTATTTTGACTGTGAAAATGAATGCTTTTCTAAATGTGCATTATCAGGTTCAAACTAAGACACAAAACGGAATAAAGATAAAAGCAAAGTAGTGCTACAACAATGATTGCAATAAAAACAAAACAAAATATGAACAAAAAAAATGATTAAGAATCATCTTAATATCAGTTCAATGTAAATAATTAATACATGATGAAACAGTTCTACACTATTATTGTATGCTAGCGAATTGCCCGTCAAAAAATGACGGCAATGAAATTGTAAGGTAGCTAATGCTGTTTGGTGTATAATAATGAAATATGTAATACATTACTAAATGAATATACTGTACCTATTTTGAAGCATTGTGATGAAGAGCTGGCAATCTGTGTTGATGTTGCTGCAGCATTAGTGGTGTGGAGCTGCTGTGTAAGCGTGATGAACGTGTGCACTGTGTGGTATGAATATCCGTAGATCGTTTGTGACGTTTTGCGAGTTTCTTGTGGTGTTTTGCGAGTTTCTTGTGGTGTTTTGCGACTTTAGAGTGCTGTAGCCTCGTTTTCGTTTTGTTCGGCGGCCATTTTTTCACTCGCTTAGATTTTTTTTTAGTCTCTAAACTCTTTTATTTCGAGTAAAATGAAGGTCTAAGTTGCATTTTTGAGGTCCTGGGTGCTCCCTCTTGGTGTAGGTAAGGTTTTTATGTATGTGCTGTGTGTATGTATTGTGTTTTACATTTTGTAATGTTCGCGAGTTGCGTCCGAGTGTTGCGAGGCCGTAATGTGTGTGAACGTGTGTCGTATGTTGTTTGCGATTGTCGTAATGTGTGTGTCGTGCTCTTTGGGTTGCGACGTGAAGTTTGCGAGGGTCGCAGTTGCTGCCATGGAGCGCCTATGGCGCTCCATGCCAGCAACTGAGGTCCTCGCTTCGCGAGGGTCCTCAGTTGCTGGCAAGGAGTGCCTTCGGCGCTCCATGCCAGCAACTGAGACCCTCGGCCAGTGCCCTCGCTTCGCGAGGGCCTTGGCTCGCTGCGCGAGCCCGCAGCGTTAGCAACAACTCGTACGCTCACAACTATATATGTGATAGACAATATAGCTTGTGCCACCATGCTGTTGGTGCAGCTACTACAAGGCACTTTTGGCCCACTACAGAGTAGTAGACTAAGAGAATGGTAGACCATTATTTGATGGATCCCCTACATATATTATTATTCTTGATTCGTATTGGTATTAATCATATATAGAGTGTCTCTCCTCTCTCTGTGGACTGAGCAACCAACTAATTTCCCATTTCACTAATTATTATTTGCTCACCCCCTCTAGAGATGGTTCATCATTCTAGGCAAGATATAACTATTAAACCATTAAAAACATCACCTGACCATAATTGACCAACATCAAAATGCATGGAATCTGACAGTACCTGACAGATAAAAAGTCTCTACTGAGCATGATGCTCATTACATTTTAAGCTATTATATCTAAAAAATGGCTTAAGCTAGTTGTTTTAAATAATTACTACATTCCCATATTTCAAACAATTCCAGTGAGACAATTTTTAACTATAATAAAAATCTCATCACCCCAAAATTCAAAAAGCCTACGCCAAGTTAAAAGGTCATGAAAAATAAGTTTAGAATGGAACGTACAACAGAACTTGAGTACAACTGTGCTCTAAGATATATATATATATATATATATATATATATATATATATATATATATATATTAGCGACTTCCCGTCAAAAATGACGGCAATTAAATTGTAAGGCTGGGAATGCTGTTTGCCACACAATGTGATTCTCTGACACTCTTAACCTTTTTGTGTTATCTACAAAGAAGTAAACAATTATAATACATTTTCTTTTTTTTTTTTTACATTCAACTTGTATTTCAACAACTGTTAAGCCATATTAACCTTTTTAACTATCATTTATGTAGTATTAATTTAACAGTGGATGAAACTTGAATGAATACGTTTTGTGAACCATTAAATAAAGCTTTGTAACATGCAACTTATATTGGAAACAGTGGTCAACCAATTATTTTTAACAATACTAACATTTTTAATTCTTAGCTATGCATGAGTAATATAACAATAGGTCAACTCTGTATAAATTAGTATTTTAAACCATTAAAGAATGCTTCTTTACATGCAACTTATAGTTGAACTACCGATAAAGCACATGTATTGAATCCAGAGGAAGGCAAACAGTAGAAACCCCCATTGAAACTTAGCTAATTATATCAAAGGGGGAAAAATGACTTCCTTCCTGGCCCCAGTAACTGGCGATCGGATTACTCCCTGGATGAATCCTGTTTATTTAATTATACATTTAAATTGTTAACAAAGGATTATGCTGCTACTGACATAAAGCCTAATAAGATCCAATAAAACAACTTTTGAAGCCTTGTAAAATACAATGTTAACAATGCAAACATTAACTTAGTCCAATAACATTTAAAGAACAATTGTCAAAAAATACAGTGTTCTTGAATATTGAATCCAGAGGAAGGCAAACCAAAAAATAACTTAGTGAAACTTGGACAATTGTTTCAAAGTGGTGAAAAAATAATTCCTTCCTGACCCCATTAACTGGTGATTGGATTACTCCATAGATCAATACTCTCTATGTAATTAAACATGTAAATTTAAGAAGAAATGGTCATCATTGTATTAACATGAACTCTTAATTAGATACAATGAAAACTTTCTCTACCTTTTACAATACAATTTCAACATTACAAACAGTAACATGTGACCTTAAATTGAAAGAAAATGCAACATAACTGTTCTGTGGTGACAATCAAGTGAAAAGGCCACTTCCAAGACATTTCAATGTGTTTGTTTGTATGTCCAAGTGGTTCCCTTGAAAAGAGCCCATGAAACTTGTAAGTTTGTCTATGAGATATAACCACTTTTATTCTTGTTTTAGTATTTTTTTTACTTTTATTTGTTATTCTTGTAGTTCTGGAAAATGGCAGATAGAGTTTCCTAAGGGAAATTGTGGTCCTCTAAAAAGAGTCCCAGAGAAATTCTAGTTCGTCCTGGAAGTAAAACCCCTCTTCTCTATGTTTTTTGACATTTTATAAAGTTTCTTAGTGAAATAGTGGTCCTCTAAAAAGAGACAGTTTTTATCCTCAAAATAAAACCACTGTACTCTATGTTTATAGAACTTCACAGCACACAATGTTTTTGGTAAAAATGCGTCCATCCTCTAATAAATCACCCTGACTTTGGTTTTCTTCAACATGAACTTTAATTTCCTCTGGATTGTTGCATCTGGAAATAGCAACATAGAGTTGTCCATGGGCAAATACAGGTTCCTGTAAAGAAATACCCACAGACTTAAAAGTTTGTCCTTGTGATTTATTAATGGTAATAGCAAATGCCATGATAATGGGAAATTGTATTCTTTGAAGGACAAGAGGTAAACCACTCTCACCTGGAGCCAAATCAATTTGTGGTATGAAACTTGTTCACCTTTATGGGTACCAGTCATAATTTCTATGTGTATAAAATGATCTTTTAATTCCTGCACAATTAATCTGGTCCCATTACAAAGTCCTTTTTTGTGATTCATATTTTTCAGTAGCATGACAATTGCACCTTTTTTAAGTTGCAAAACATGTGGTGGCATTCAAGAGGGAGTTAAAGAATTGATAACTTCGATAGAAAAGTTGGCTTCACTGTCTTGGTCATCAGCCAGAACCGAATCTGCACTATAGTATAATTTTGTTGTTGCATTGATTAATTTTTACATTTTGTTATTCAGATTCAAGGCATCTATATTGTTTTATGTTATTATCACTTTATTTGCAATGTCTGAGTAATCAGCGTTATTGATTGTATTCAGAAAGATTGCTGATATTAGTGTTTTTTTGCAAATCATTTGTGGTGGAATTTCTACAGTGTCATGAGGTAGATTATATATGTGTGGATATTTTCCTTCTCCAAATTGAATTAGTCAATTATTTAATTAATTTTGGCCTTCAGATCTCATATTTGTTTCTAATTCTTGGTATGTAAATATGTTCCACACTTTACTTGTCTAGATACATGTTTTGACAATGTCAGTCCTATTTCCACAACAGGTAATATTTGCCTAAAATCTCCTAACAACACAACCTTTCCACCAAATGTCAAATCATTATCTATAACTTCTTTTAATGATCGATCAGTACATTGCAGGGCATGACATGAATGTAACTCATCAAACAATTATACAGATACGTTTTTTCCTGATCCACCAGGGCCATCTAGATAGAAATAAAGTTTTTTAACCATTTCATCATCTGTTGCATTTGTGACAGCGTTAAATGCTTGCAATTATAAAGTATTTAAAGTTGCAAGTTTTTCTTGAGTTTTTTGTTGTTGAAGCTCAGTGTCATAGTCATCAAAATTAATTTTATCAATAAGTCCTGGATCAGGCAAATTAAAACTTGCGCAATTTAATCAATGAGCCAGAAATATTTCTTGAATTTCCATTAATACTCTTAATAGTGCAATGGGCTCATTGTAACATTTCAAATAGTCTTCACACATATTTAATTTAAATGTTTCCCACAAAGCTAATGCATCAAAGGATACATTGCAAAAAATACAAATGAATGCAAATTGTTCTCTCATTTGCTTTGGCAGTTAACATAGTGCTGCTTCTTCCAAACACCTCTCCCATTCAGTATCATCTGCTATGAAGTTTTGATGTATTGCAGCTAATTAAAGAATGTATCATAAACGATGTCATTTACTGTGCGTAAATGCTCATAACTTTGTGCACCAGGAACATGTAAAATAAGTAATCTTAAACTGAAATGTTCAATGTCTCTTGGACCGACGGTATAAATTTTTGTGATAATTTTCTGAGTATGTTTTTTTGTGTTGTCGCCATTGGCAATTTACAAGTACATAGTGATATGGAATATCAATGTTTAATAATTGTCTGTCCTCAGTGTCCTGACAATTTAATTGAAACCAAGCAGTAAGTGTTGTTGCTCTATGTTCATTTTGTGCTAGGGCATTTTTTTCATTCCCTGCAGTAAAACAAACAAATTGACCTTGTGGCAAATGTACAGCTAACCGACACACAGAGACCTATCATGCATCTCAAATTTCAGAAGATGCCACATTGCTCCTGGAGCACTGACATAGCAAGCCTCTAAATAACTAGAACATTTAAAATTGGATTGTCTTGTTCATTTTGTGCACCTTGCACAACAGTTGCTGCATCATATCCTTTGTATAAATATTTATACACATATTTTATGTATTTGATAGAAGTACAAGCTTCCACATTTATGTGTGTATTGTACTTCATTAGCAAATGTGGATTGTATGGAACTACATATCTATTATTGACCTTCTGGCCACAAATAATAGCAGTTTGTACTTCTCCTCCTTTATACAAAGGGTATCCATCACAATTTGCATAAGTCTGCATGTGAAATTGTTTTGGGAATTGTTTTGTGCATTTTTTATTTTTCATACATGGTGAATTTGGATTGATATCTCCACATGGACCATGAATCATTCTGTGTATTACAATGTCATAAAGTTTAGAATATTTGTCTGGATGTGTCAGTTCAGCAGTAATTACTGAATCCACTCTCTCTGCAGTATTCAATTTATCTTATTCTTGCAGTATTAAAAGTTTGTGAACATATGGCAGTCCTCTTTTTTGAAATTCAATGCTATAAACAAAAGCTACACATTTCCCAAATAACTCTGCTTTAGTTATATCATTTATTAATGAATTGAGTTTTATTTTGAATACTCTTGCCACTAAATCTGGTCGGTCAGAAGTATTTTGGCCAAGTTTTAAATTTTCCTTGATCTCTGGCCATTGTGGATTACATGTGAATGTAATGAATAAATCAGGTTTTCTAAATTTTGTGACAATAGCCATGGCATCATTGTATCTTTCTCGCATATTGCGAGGAGATCCTTGTAAAGTGGATAACAAAATGATTGCTCTTCCAGCTGGAATGTCTCTGTTTGCAGCCAATTCAGCAACATAATCCATCAATCCACAATATTGTTCTATGCGCAGAATGTTTTGTTGAAATTTGATAACATTTAGATTATTTGCTTCAACTTGTGGATATGAATCAATAATGCATTGTTGTGTGAGTTTTCCCCCACATAAAATAGGATTAAAATGATCACGAATAGCAGTTTGTGCCACGTTATATTCCAGCATAGAAATATTGTTTCTAACACAATCTTTAGTATTAGGAAAACTTTGCAATTGTAATTGTGGTTCCATCCTGGCTCACCATTTGGAAAGAAAATTGGATATGTCATTGGATCCAAATTACAACTCAATATATTGATGATTATAAAAGGTTGGTCTTCATTGCGTGGATATATTCTAATATCCTGCTGCAAAGGGGGTTCACCATCCTCATTTTTAAAGACCATGCCAACCTCATTTACTGTTGGTAAAATATTGCAATCTCTTTTCAAAACCATATTTACTCTTGTATTGCCAATTGATGTATCTGAGCATGTTCCTCTTGTTCTTTTTCAACCTCTGCTATTTTTTTGTATGCTTGCCTATATGGGTTGTTGGCCATAATCTTACCCAGCTGTTCAAAGACTATGGCAAGGAAGGGTCAGGAAGAGTCATCCGTTGTTCAACAGCTTCCATTGTATCTAGGACATATTACTGTGCAAGTATCCTTTGCTCTCCTTCTTGTGGGTTTAAATGTGAAATTCGATGGTAAATTTGTCCTTGAACTCTAAAACATTAAGGACCATGTCCTGAGAAATTTTCTGCTAAGGTAGCACCCATTGAAGCACTGTTAAAAGACCTGATTTGTTTTTTAATGAATACAATTTGGAAATGTTGGATTGCTCATTATATCTTCGAAATATTCAGGAAATGTGTGTCTTTGTGGAAGTCTTACCTTTCCTTTCTGACAACAACTAATAAACTCACGATCAGTTGGTCTTTCCTTCAGAAATTGATAGGCCCCACTAAACTGACAAACCACATTCATTAATCCACAATAATGAGTGTCTACTGTTAGTGATGTAAATATAGGACAATCCTGAGCTTCCTGAACATAGCTATCAGTACCAGTGTATATATCAACATTGGTATCATGTGTATCAACACTGGTGTAATGAGGCAATATTGGGTCATTAGTCAATGTTTCACAGGCATGTTTTTGTTTACTTTTTCTTTTCTTTGGAAGTCCATCACACTCAGTTTGTCCTTTTGCACTCATTTTTCTTTTATTGGCAAGTCTCTGTCGGTTTTCTTCACTTAGGGCCTCATTCTATTATCGTCCGTAAAACGTCCGCAAGGCTGCGATTCCTTGCGGGGGTTCCGTTATCTTGCAATTTAATTATACGGCCCCCTTATATCTCCCCTTACGGCCGGCCGTATATCTTGCAACCGGCCGTAAGCTCAGAAAACTTAAAAGGCAAAAATAAATTCAAGACGGCACTGTACAGCTCTGTAAATGCTAGGGATCATATTGGGGGACATGTGGATTAATAGCAACCCCCTCTCAAGCTTGCACATCAGCCCAAATCCGAGTTTACATTAACTGTTTATTTTCCGGCCGCAGCGTGGGCGGGTCTGAGGTGCTCCAAGCCCTCTGAACTTTTTCCATGGAGTTTTGACATAAATTAAAAAATAATTTTTTACTGATTTGAGTGTAGGGGAATGTTGTGCTATTTTTGCTAACACCTACAATCACTTTATAGTCTCCTCAGAGTGCAGGATGGCTTTATTTCGGCTTTATAATGTGCTTAATTGGTGCTAGCGGGACCTTTTTCCTGCAAGTAAGCTGCGGCTCGCTTTTAGCCTTGCAGAGAGGGTTCCCGGAGCAATAGAATAGCAACCGGGCTTTTCTTGCGGCCGAAACTCTTGCGGCCGTTTTAGATCAAAGGCTTTCCTCCGGCGCGAGCGGCCGCAAGGGATAGCAAGGCGCCGGCCGCAAGCCTGCCGGAATCCCCGGCCGGAGGGGAATAGAATAGCCGAATAGCTTGCGGCCGGTCCTTGCGGCCCCGCATCTCCTACGGCCGGTAATAGAATGAGGCCCTTAGTCTTTGTAAAGTCTTGGGCGACTGTGCATCTCTCCATCTTTGCTTCCGTTCCCTTGTCGTTTTTCTTTTCCATTCTTTTTTTGTTTCTGCTTTGTCCTCCATCTTAATCTGGAATTGTAAATACAGACGTTTTAGTTTAAATAGTAAATTTTTCTTGTATAGCAAACAACATGAATCAGCACATTCTTAATATTTTTCCTTAGTTACCTTAAGTATTAAAGGATTAACTTCCTTTCCACTTTCTGATGGTGTTGAAGTTGTATTATTTTCTGCCTTCAAATCTGTAAGATATATAATGTATTTTCATTGTACATACACACATTAATTACTCAATAACTTTCATCAATGCAAAAGCAAAAGACTTAATCATGTTTTGATAAAGAACGGCATCATTAAACCATATACCTGTAATGGTGATGTAATTGCAGATGTCAGATCATAATAAACTGATTTAAATCTGTAACTGCTTTGAGGGTCCTATCCCTGTCAGGCAATGAGCATTAATACAAATATATAAGTGCAGTGTAAAATATATACATTTTTTACTGCAGTGTAAAATAACCATTTTTTGTAGGTCCAGAGCATAAGTATTTTTTTTTTACTGCTGTGTAAAATATATATATTTTTGAGGTCTCAGAGCATAATAAAGTAATTTAAGTAAAACCAGTGCTAAATATAAATTTTTTGAGGTCTTAGATCATGATAAACTGATTGAAGTAAGTGCACTACAACATTTCCATATTTGTAACTGCAGTGTAAAATATCAATTTATTTTATTTCAGGGTCCTATTGCTGTCATGCAATGAGCATTAATACAGATATGTAAGTGTAGTGTAAAATATTATAATTATTAATGAATTAATTAATTGATGTTAATGAATAAGGCCCTCATTCTATTATCGGCCGTAAAACGGCCGCAAAGCTGCGATTCCTTGCGGCCGTCTTACGGCCCCGTGTAGAGCTACCTTTACCTTGAAATTCAAATACACGGCGCCGCAAGGATATCCCCTTACGGCCGGCCGCATATCATGCAAACGGCCGGAAGCTTTTTCCCAGCGCCCGTAAATCTTGTTTTCCTGCCGCAAAGTCAGAAAACTGTAAATGCAAATATAAATTCGAGATGGCACTGTAAAGCTCCATAAATGCTAGGCATCATAATGGGGGACATGAGGATTAATAGCAACACCCTCTCAAGCTTGCACATCAGCCCAAATCCGATATATTATTTACAGATTACTTTCCGTCCCGTAGTCCCGCGGGCTCGTCCTTGTTAAAACCCGTACGGGTTCGGAGATGGAGGGCCGCAAACACAGCATTGTAGAAGCCAATATATATTCAATCCAGCACTGCAAAGCACTGTAAATGATGGGGAACATAATGGGGGGGGGGGCATGAGGATTAATAACAAAACATTCTCAAGCTTGCACATCGCCAAATTGTACTTTGATTTTAAAATCCGTACAAGTCCCACGGACTTCAATGATCAAGCCCGTAGCTCCTTATTCAAGCCCGTGCGGGCTGTCCTCCAAGCCCGCAGCTCGTTCTTAAAGCCCGTACGTGCTTGGAGGTTGAAGGTATCCATTTTGTTACGGTTTTTGCAGTCTGCATGGTTTAAGCCTGTAACCCTAAAATGGAGGCCCAAGCATTACAGCCTCCAAATTAACAATTGTTCAAATTAGTTTAATATTCCTCATATGTTTGATTGGTCAACACACATACAGGTTCCATTGTAGCCTCTAAAACAGCCCTATAATAGAATATGTCACCCCAACATTGGGGCGCACAGCAAATGTGTTTTGACAACATGTAGCTGACATGGGCGGTCCCACATCATTGCGCAGTTCTAATATTTTTGACTACTGTGCGTCGATGAAAGGGCGCAAGTGATATGACCTAATGCCATAAACCCTTCTAACCCTTGTAGCCGCAGCCTAATACTAACCCTTACACCCCACAGCCTAATCCTAATCATTAGATCCGCTCGCCTCCTGTCGGGCCTGCTGTTGTTGATGCGCGCATGTGTCGGTGTGCAGATGACAGCGCACATTCGATGCACGCTATATAGTTGATCAACGATAGAATACACATCTCGCTCATCACATCTACATTAGAGAATACAAATAGTGGCCAAATCAGACCGCCACTTGGCATATATCAAGTACCAGGGGAATATTTCATTATATGTGGTTAAGTTCTTCAGTTGTGTCCGACTCTCCGTGACCCTATGGACTGCAGCACATTCAGCTAGGTCTCTGCCTGTGCTGTTCTCCAAAGTTTGAAGGCCAAAGAGATTGGAGTGGGTTGTCAGTTCCTCCTCTAGTGGATTGGGATTTGTCTGATATTTCTGCTATGACCTGCCCACCTACAGTAGCTCACAGCTTCATTCAGGTACACAAGCTGCTTCACCACCACCACCACTTAGCAACCCTCACCCATGTAAATTGATAAATAGCAGAACAGTTTGGAAGTCCACCAAATGGGAATAACTAGACACCTGGCACATGGCTCCTACCAGGATGGGCGTAGCAGAGATTATGCCTGATGGCGGTGAGTTTGCTGTTGATCCCAGAGCTTGCTGCCTTTCCTGATGGGTCAGAGTAGATATGTGTGGTGTATGTTCCCCTGGTCCCCTTCAGCATTGCTAAGTGGTGTGAAGGGGCTTGTGTACCTGAATGAAGCTGTGAGCTATAACATGTAGGGCCACTGTAGGTGGGCACATCATAGCAGAGAGATCAGACAAGGTCCAATCCCATTGAGAAGGAACTGACAAACCACACCAGTATATTTAGCATGTAAACCGTGGATAACAGCACAGGCAGAGACCTAGCTGAATGTGCTGCAGCTCATAGAGTCACAGAGTGTCAGACACAACTGAAGAACTGAACAACATACATTACAATGTTTCCCTGCTACTTGATATATGCCATGTGCGGTGTAATTTGCAAAATAATAGTGTTACCAAATGTAGATGTGATGAGCGAGATATATATGCAATTAGATAGAGATTTAAGGGATCACAATAGAGCTCATGTGCGTGGCAAAGGGTTCATATGACCTGACTCATGTTTTACTCTTGCTATTGAATTGGGTAGTGTGGCTTCAATCATATTAATCATGTTGCAGCATGGTTTGTCATAATGGCATGTGCATGACCATTACAACATATGATAACCAAAGTATATTTAGCCAATGCATGTTCATTATTGGGCAACTAACTGTATTCACACATATGCTAAGTGATGTTGGTGAAGGGGTTTGTGTACTTCAATGAAGCTGTGAGCTAGACTACATAGGGCCAGTGTAGGGGGGTACGTCTTATCAGAGAGGTCAGACTAATCCCAATCAACTAGAGAAGGAACTGGAAAACCACTCCAGTGTCACCTGTCCTATTCATTGTAGGCCCTCAGGGGAATGTTCCTACTCCACAGTATCGCTAATCAGACTTGTCATGGGTATTAACCCTATATTAGTAGTAGATATGATATTTGGGATCATATGATATCTAAAGCTATTCTGACTCCTCAACAGTTTTAGATGTATTGATCTATTGCATGTTAACTATGGCTCATCAGTTTACATTTATAGGAATGTGACACTAATGTAATGCATGTGGATTTCACAGAACAAAACATATTCATAACACATGGACGCAGTCAGAAAGGTCTAATAAAGCTTCATTTTTTACACAGACCACAATCAGCAGTGGTCAAGATTGTACATTCACATAACAGTATAACAAAGCTTTATTTGATAGGCAGACAACAATCAGCAGTGGTCAAGATTGTGCATTCACATAACAGTATAACAAAGCTTTATTTGATAGACAGACCACAATCAGCAGTGGTCAAGATTGTGCATTCACATAACTGTATAACAAAGCTTTATTTGATAGACAGACCACAATCAGCAGTGGTCAAAACTGCATTAATATCATGGGTGTGGTGTGGGCGGGTCCTTGAAGAGCAAGAGGCTGGAAAAAAGGGGAAACCTACAGGGGTCAATCTAATAGTCTAGAATAAGCATGATGCATTGCCCCTACCAGGGTCACATTCTGCAACTGGAACCAGAAATCTCTCCATTTAACTGAAGAAACCATTTATGTGCATAGCACTTACAACTTGTAACTAGATCTGCTCAATGAAACAGATGATTCAACCTTTGGACTGTGTAATCCAATCCAGTTTCACACATACAGTGTGTTGACCAAACAAAAATCTGAAATAAGTGTTCAAATCAAAAAATGCGGAGGATCCAAAACTATTTAGAATCACGATGTATGCACAGTACAGTTCTAAATACTGTACAAATATACCAACTCACCTGATTCCCATCTGCAAGCATTACTAACTATTAGCTAGGTCTGTGGATAATCAGAAATATGGGCAAATAGCAATTATTATGGAGAGGACACAAAGGTCAGCAGCCAGATTCATGTTACTTACATCAGACCCAAAGATCGGTTCTCAGACTGCTATTGAGGTCAGGATCACATGCTTCACTACTGCATATATTATTGCTGGCTGTCATTAACATGCCATTGTGAGACTTTGCAAGTCCACCGCCATAGCGGTATTAGTCTACATTTAAGCTAACAACAATCATGTCGGAGATATCTGGCTATATGATAGCTGTAAGATTGTGGGAGCTACATGTTAAGGGGGCTGCCATTGAAGGCATGTCTACCTGAGAGGCACTGGGAAAACCTTACACCTCATAATTCCTCCACAATGCTTGCAAATGCAGGAGATGCCTTCATGGACCTAAAAAAAAACAAAAAGAAAGAAGCAAAAAAAGACAAAACCTAAGAAATAAGGCCTGAAAACATCATAGGGCCTGCAGCATCTCTTCTCAACAGCACTCCTTAGTGAAAATGTATTGGTCACACTACTAATTAACAGCCTCATTAAATTGCTATGTAACAAATTGATTAGGGCTCTATATAAGCACACAGCATATTTTTTAAAGGAAGTTTTTAGTTAGGGAACTTCAATGCAAAAGCCAGGTATTCACTAACTAAAAACTTCTGTAAAAAAAATATCCTATGTGGTTATATAGAGCCCTGAATAGGCCAAATCACATTTGAGGCCCTTTGTGTTCTGTTTAACCTGTCACCAATTGATGGTCACTGAGGAGTGCTGTTGAGAAGGCTAAAACATGTCTGCAGACCCTATGGGCGTCATTCAATTGCGATTTGGCCAATTGAAAAGGGCTCTATATAAGCACAGAGCATATATTTAGTTACAGACATTTGTAGTTAGTGAAGACCTTGCTTTTGGATAGAAGTTCACTAACTACAAACATCTGTAGAAAATATGCTCTGTGCTAAAATTGAGCCCTTAGCAATCGGCCACATTGCAATTGAATGAGGCCCTATGTCCTCCTCCGCTTGGGCCCAGGACCCACATTGCCTGTGCCCATCCTCCATCTCCCCTCTGGTGGTGATGGTGGGGGGGGGGGGGGGCGGGCAGTGCCAGGCAGCGGTGGTCTGGGCGGTGGCGGACACATGGGAGGAGAGGAGGGGCCAGGCTGCTCTTGACTGGGGGATTGGGAGATCCCCGTTGATGTTGGGCTGGGGACCATCGCCTGTCTGAGCAGCCTGACCTGAAGGTGTTCACTCGTCATGTGGTGCCTCCTCACCTCCCTGGACAGCCTGGCCAGGCTGTGGGTCATATGCGACCGGAGGGCAGAGATGCTGGCCTCCACCCGGAGCTGGGTGGCCGTCGACTCCTGAATGCTGGCCTCGATCCTCTGGGAGCTTGCCAGCTGCTCCACCAGCACAGCCTGGCTCTGCTGCGACGACACCGCTGGGTGAGCTTGGTGAGGTGTAGTCGGGAGGTCCACAGCTGGAGCCAGGGGGGACAATGTGCCCGGTGGTGACCAGGCCAGCACACTCTGTGCTGTTCCAAGGGCGTGGGAGGGCCCCAGAGCAAGTCTTTGGAGGATGGGCATAGGCCCAGGGCTTGTGGCAGTTGAGCTACCGAGGTCAATGACCAGCCCATCCTCTGACCCAGGGCCCTCCGATCTTCCTTCCTCCTCCCCCTGTGCTGGAAGATCCTGGTATGGGGCCGATGGCCCCGCCTCCTCTGCCTGGTCACAGGACCTAGAGCTCCTCCTGGATGCTGAGAGATAGAGAAGAAAGGTACATGTCATTAGTATGTTGATTAGCGTATTGATATGTGTTCATTTCTAATTATCTGACATCTAGCCTTGAATATGGATGATTCTCCTCTTTGCAACTCTGATTAGCTATCTTATACTAGCTGTTATCTATTCTTAGGTTTCTGTTCTTGATGGTTCTCGGCTCACAACGCTATCTGGATTAAGGCTGCTGTCTCTAACTGCATAGGCTGAAAGGGCACACCAATACATGGACTCTCTATTACAGGGGTGTCCAAACTCTTTCCTGGATTGGAAGATATCCTTTCTGTGCACTGGTGAGTCAATCAGGATGACTGAAGAAGCGATTGACTCACCTGTGCGCAGCAGGGTTATCAAATCCAGGCATGTGTGTGGCCCACCAGGACCGAGTTTGGACACAACTGCTCTATTGCTTGATTACTGTTGTGGTGACCAGAAATGACAGCGATTTGTCAGCTTCATGAATTTAATGATGCATCCATCTATCCCTTGTTATTTCATGGAGCTGACATGTCAGTGTCACGTCCATGTGTAGTGTGTGTGATGCACATGTGGTGGCATGTTGCTGTATGTCATATTCACCTGCCATGGAGGATGGGTCCTGCTGCTCCACCGGGCCTGAAGTTCCAGCTGCGGCGGAGGGTGCAAGCATGGCCCTTGCAATCACCTCATGTCCCAGGTACTTGACCCTCCCCCCGTCATCCTCCTGGGCCATCTTCTTCCTCACCACGGCCCTGATGTCGTCGAAACTGTGCTTTATAGACCGCAGACTCCGTCCACGGCCCGCCACACCATTGACAAGATCGACCACCTGCTGCCAAGCATTAGCCCTGGGCCCAGCCTTGACTTCCCTACCCCCCGAGGTGATGACGGGGTGGGCACAGATGGCCTCCAGGAGGACCATGTTCTCCTCCCGGCTATAACTGTGGGCCCTGGACCTGGCGCCAGTCTCTTGCTCTCCAGACTGGGGTTAAGGACCCTCTCCACTCTCCTCCTCCCTCCTTTCCTCCCTCCTCCTTCCTCCTCCTACTCTCCTCTCCCTCCTCCCTCCTCTCCTCCCTCCTTCCTCTACTCTCCTCCCTCCTTCCTCTACTCTCCCCCCTCCTTCCTCTACTCTCCTCCCTCCTCCTCTTCTCCTCTCCTCTCATCCCTCCTTCCTCTCCTCTCCTCCCTCCTTACTCTCCTCTCCTCCCTCCTTCCTCCTTCCCTCCTCTCCTCCCTCCTTCTCCTCCTCTCCTCCCTCCTTCTCCTCCTATCCTCCCTCCTCCTCTCCTCCCTCCTTCCTCCTCCTCTCCCTTCCTCTTCCTCCTCTCCTCCCTCCTCCTCTCTTCCCTCCTCCTCTCCTCCCTCCTCCCTCCTCCTCTCCTCCCTCCTCCTCCTCTCCTCCCTCCTCCTACTCTCCTCCCTCCTCTCCTCCCTCCTCCTCTACTACCTCCCCCTCCTCAACTACTACCTCCTCCTCACTCCTCCGCTCCTCTTCCCCGCCTCCACGCCCCGGGACTCCCTGCCACTCCTCTCCCCTCTGCTCCTCTCCCTCCATCACCACTTGAAAAGAAAAGAAAGAGAAATAAATAAATGTTTTAGTGGGTTTGCCTGCTCCCCCCTCGTCCCCCATTCTGATCGCCTATAACACTATTTCTGCTTGGATATCAATGTTGTAACTAACTGCAGTAATCAACCTTAAGTGGACAGAGCCTGTGACAGCAGTGGGAGGGGTGTACAGCACCTCTCACTCTGGACCTGAGTGGTGCTGATGAAACACGCTAGATCAATACTTTCCTAAACAATGTGGAAGGGTCAGTTACAGTTTGCATATATACAAGGCATGCGGCTATGTCTGAGGCCACTAATATACTATCTGCATTATACTCTGCACATATTCCTGGGAATGGTACCTATCCTGAAGCCATCTTCTGTACCAGAGGTAGTAGGAACTACATGGTCCTGCTGGGCTAGGCTGTCAAGCCCCATTGAAGAAGCAATTTGGAACACCAATGTGTATTGCAAATATGTGTAGAAATCTCAATCAATCTCAATCACAATCAAACTCAATCAATCAAAATCAAACTCAATCAAATCAAACTCAATCAATCAAAATCAAACTCAATCAAACTCAATCAAACTCAATCAATCTCTCTCAATCTCTCTCTCAATCTCTCTCTCTCTCAATCTCTCAATCTCTCTCTCTCTCTCTATATATATATATATATATATATATATATATATATATATATAGATAGATAGATAGAGAGAGAGAGAGAGAGAGAGAGATCCAGATATAATACGAAACATAAAAAACAAAATAACTTACCTCCCTCCACCAAACTCCTCTCCCCACACCAAAAAACTCTCCAAACCAATAGGCTAAACCCAAAAAAAACACAATTGTACTTCTCGCCAGTGTATTCAGTAAATATAGAAATTGGCAAAACACACAAATAAAATACAGCTTGATAGGATGAAAAGCATGTACAATGCAACTTACCTCCCTCCAAACTCCTTTGTGCCGGAAAAAATTCTCAAACACTCCAGAAACCTATAAACAAGAAAAAGAATGCAATTGTACTTCTTTACATGGTCATCCGTAAATGTAGTAATGGATTCCCGTAAAAAGAACTTAAAACGCGACTTGATAATAAAGCAACTTACCTCCTCTCACCCACCAAGCTCCGGGAACCGCGTGCTACTTCGTCCGAAATCGCAACACAGTCGAGGCGTGGGCGCGTTTCATTCCTATTTATTCACTCCCACTGTCAATCAAATGGTCTATCCCATAAGTGATTGGCTGTGCGACCTGTGGCGCGATGCGTGATTCCGCTATTGGATGGTTCGTGCCGGGCGCGGCTAGTCCGTCCCCCTTCCAGCTTGCGTGCGCGCCTAAACGTCACGGCCTTCCTCCATTCTGAAGGCCGCGATTCGCACCTGGCTAGATTTAATTTACGGCTGCATCCGTTGAAGTCCACACGATGCACTTACGGCATTGGAATGAAACCGGGCTGAAAGGGCCCTAAAAGTATAAATGAAGCAATAAAAGGCATTCAAATTACTGGAAAAACAATCCCCAATGATCAAATATGTTAATAAAAGATATATTTTTATTGTCATGTACATCCTCAATATGGCGGCCATATTAACCCTTTAGCACTCAGAAAGGCTAGAATGTGTCCCTTAAACATATCGACATTATCTGATTTACATCTCTCTTATCACAACTACTTTTTTGAACACAAATATTGGCTATATTTCAACGCCACATTACATAGATCATGTAGCATGGGCCCAAATTCAAATGTGGGCCAGAATATTAGGGGTTACAAATTAAAATGGCTAAACCAATCCATAATTAGGGAACTTCATAACATGATGAAGCTTAGATACACCAGTGAGCTTTTCCATTTGTGAAATCCACCCGGATAATCACAGCTGGGGTAATTAGCAAGCTATATAACCACATCATCATCCATGAATTAGCAAGTCTGAACCATCATGGATAGCAGCAACCTGAGTGTGGTGTATATGTATGTGAGTAGAGCGCAGCGTCGTAGGAATGGATATTTGTTTTGAATGTTGCAGAGTGGAAACCAGGCTGTCAGGCGTGCGACTGAGGAGTGGCTGAGGCGTGACAGAGAGGGGCGGCTGGGAGTGAATGTGGGTGAGCGTGCTGATGCAATCCATGGTGGTCCGGAACCAAGCCAGGCAAGTGGCTCATCACAGGATATGCCTAGGGTCATGATGGGGGGTCAGTTAGGGGAGAGAGCTCCAGTGGCACAGGGACAGGGGGATATGAGGGCACCTGCAGACAGGGAGGAGGACCTTTATGTCGCTGATCAGCTGATGGGGGGGCCAGATGAGAGACCCCTAGAGGGTGTGGCACATGAAGTGGGGGCTCCTGCACAGCCAGACCCACATGGGGGGTGAGCATACACAGGAGCCTGCCAGGAGGCTTCGTGCACCCAGGGTGTACAGGGAGAGAGTCACATTAGAGGGATTAACTGATGTGGAAGTGTATGAGCGTTTTAGGCTAACACATGCCAGCCTGGAGGAGCTCTATGCGGTCCTGAGGGAGGACATGGAGCCTTCCTCATGGACCAATAGAGCCATCCCAGGCATGACATGGATGTTAGCCACCATACACATCCTATCATCTGGTAGTTTTCAGAACACTGCTAGCATAGTAGGAGGAATGTCTCAGGCAAGCCTTTCAAGGTGCCTGAGCACATTCCTCCATGCTATCGTTCCGAAAGCTGCCAGATACATCAGTTTTCCCCACACTGGGGAAGAGATCTTGAAGGTGAAAGCAGATTTCTTTAGAATGGGAGGTATCCCCAATGTGCTCGGTGCTATAGATTGTACACATGTAGCATTGATACCTCCTAGAGAGCAAGAAGCGCTGTTCAGAAATCGCAAACACTATCATTCCATCAATGTACAGGTTGTTTGTGATGCAGACATGCGCATACAAAATGTGGTTGCAGGCTTCCCGGGAAGTACTCATGATGCCCATATCCTGCGTCAGTCATCCACCCATCTTTATTTTGAGTCTGGACAAGCTCCACCTGGGTGGCTACTGGGTGAGTACCCATAAAGGATCCCCTAACATATACATCATGTTCCACTGTAATGCTATTCCATTGTTGCATGCAAAATGCGCAACGATGCATGCGCCAACAGACAAAATAGAGTCCCTCAATAGAGCGCACAACATCTGCGCGCAGGAGTTGAGATAAGGATTTAAGGGTGGACTTAGGGGTTTTAGGGTTAGGGGTCTTTGGGCTAAGGCTTTGGATTCTGAGTGTTAGTGTTAGGCATGGGGTCTCAGTGGTTCGGGTTAGGTATGGGGTCTGAGGGCTCGGGTTAGAGGGTTTTGGCCCATTAGGCAATAGATTCTACAACTTGCGCTCTTTGATCGACGCACATTTTGCCACACAATTTCCAACAGTGCGCTACTGTCGCCTGCTTCTGTCAGCGCTGTATTGTCCGCGCTCATTTGCCGTGCGCCATAAAGAAGGTGTGCCGACTGAGCCATTGCATCGTATCTTGTTGCTGTGCCTAACCCGATGTGACCTGGTCATAGGAGTAGGAAGTTCCAACCCAGAGATCCCTAAACTAACGTCACATTAATCATTGTGTATATTCACAGATGCTTTAACGAGCAGCACAACCTCACATTCATATCTACATCTCCCATTTTTGTTTCCTTCAGGTGATGCAGGATATAGGTTTGCCGTGGTTGTTGACCCCTGTGAGCAATCCACGCACAGAGGGGGAGGAGAGGTACAATGCGGCCCATGCCAGAACCCGGAATGTAATAGAGCACACCTTTGGCCTCCTGAAGATGCGCTTCAGATGTTTACATTCCACTGGCGGGGCACTACAGTATACACCAGTGAAGGTTTGTCACATCATCATGGCCTGCTGTTGTCTGCACAATATAGCAGTACAGGCAAACTGTCTGGGGAACATTGATGATGCTCCGCTTGAACCGGCGGAGCATCCAGTACCTCCCCTTGGTGAGGATAACGTTCAGGGGTCACAACTACGTGCCCACGTCATTCGGTAGTACTTCCCATGTAAGTCTGAAACTAATAACAACCAACTATAATGTACCTTGATTATGGTTACTAATACATCTCTTTTCTCCTTCCCCATTGTCTTACAGAATATCCAACAGTACACAGTAGAGGATAGCTTTGTGATGTAACATATGTCTCGTGACGCATTCTTAATACTGGATCAAATACAGACTGCTCTGATATCCGTTAATGGTAAGTATGCGCACATTCCCATACACATCATATATATTGATATCTGCCAACCTCAAGAAGCTAAGCTAAATGGATGGTCTGATGTATTCCACAATGTCAATGGATATAGGCCTCACAATCATATTTGAAAACATCTTCACAGAACAGTAATGTTCCCATTGTCTGATCATGCTATTCCATATCCCATGGAGGTCAATGCAATTCCTAGCAATCTGGATATATGAACATACCAGCATATTGTAAACCATAATAAATGTACCTCATGGGATGCAAAGAGGGGATCTCTCCAGTTCTTTGTCAGTGAATGCTGGTAAAAGCATTCTCAGATAACAGGAATAGTCTCAAGGATGTGTTAACTAGGATTCATTGTGCAATATATCATATGGATTGTGTGACTCATCTCATCATATTGCCATTACAGAACTGTTGCCATGTGTCAACACATTGTTTACCCACACAAACATGGGAAACGACCTGTACAGCAACAGAACATCAGCTACATCAATGTTGTCTACATTGTAAGTGAGTATTTGCGGGAAACATGTGCGTGTATGCATGAGAGGAAATGACTAATAACTCCATTAATGTAGGCCTTACTTTCTTTTCCTCAAACCACCCCCAATGTATGGCTGAAGCGGTCCGAAACGTTTATCGGACCATGCAAACGTGTTCTGGGGGAACAGATCTCTTCGTTGAATACTCCACTTGATCTATCCAAGGTAGAGAACCACATGTGGATGTCCGAACATGTATCAATGTGTGATAGTTGGGATCTTCCATTTCTATTACAGGCTGCACTGGTCTCTCTGTCTCTCTCTCTCTCTGTCTGTCTGTCTGTCTCTCTCCTCATCCCACCCACCCCTGTTTACCCTTAATAAATTGAGTCACACAAGACTTCAACACCTGAACAATTAGCAACTTCTGCTAACTATCCCAACTAACCCTTTACACTATGTTTTCTCTTGTCTTCTTCCTCACATCCCCTGCCTTTTCCTCAGACTCTTCTTTACTTCTCCCCTTTTTTGTCTCCAACATTTTCATTTCAACTCTCATGCCCACCTCTCTCCTTTTATTCGCCCATCAGCTAATCTTACTCAAGCTGTGGTTAAACTATGTGTCTCCTGACTGTCCCATCTGCAGATTACATTATCTGTCCACATGGGGCAGATACCTTATTACATAATAGTGCATCGCACTTTACATCTGATACCTTTCCTCTCCGACTAATGCATATCTTTCTACTTGACACAACTTCCTTCCTATGTATCTCTCACTTACTTATTAACCTTGCTATTCCTTATCTACTCTTCCCCATGTCCATTACCTTTAGCTTGGAAGTGGTGATTTTCGAATCTTGTGGGGGCCTTTGGGAAGAAATCAGTTATCAACAGACTTTACGCTCAAAACAGGGCCCTCCATTTTCTGGCGTTGGCAATATTACATACTGTATATTTTTGTGTTCTTCTCCCCTGTACAGCGCCACGGAATATGTTTGCACAATACAAATAAATGATAATTAGACTAATCCTAATATTCCCACATCAGGACAAATTAGTCTGGGCCATCATTATCATCTGACAGATGGTTAGCTTGTATGAGATCACAATGCATAACAGTGCCGACATAACTGCATCTGTTGGTGGCTGCTCATATGGCATATGTAAGGTTTCCACTAATATATTATTTGTGTGTTTGTATTCCAGATCCCGGTCAGAACAAGGCATGACGATAAACATCATGACATTCCATGGCCATGTCAATGTCCTCATGTATGTGCATGTGTCCGTTTCATTGCTTTGTTGGATCCAGTTTGATATCTGATGACCTTGACTGAATAGCCGATATGTGTCACGAGACAATTTCACTATACAATGCAGATGTGATGTGACATCTGTCAGCTGATGTTCCTGGTATATCCAAAGCATGTGTATGCTGATATAGTCTATCTAGATTCATATGTACCTATTGGTTTAGACATTCTATCCTCTCCTCTACTTGGACTGTTGTGAAGCCTTTAGCACTAACCCTTCCAGATCTTTTCTTCTTCAGTGCTGATGTGACCCTCCCTGTGCATATGGGGAAGAGTAAATCCAGGCTTGGGACTTAACAGTTAATGAGGTTACGTTAATCTTCAGTTATGCATATGCAACAACAGTGAGTATAGATGCTCAATCAGAGAACAAACTATCCTTGATATTGCCTGGTTTGTTGTAAGTTCTCTGCAATAAGTAACATCTGACTGATATGGTCCTGGTCAGGTCATCATCTTTTTGACCAAGGTTATCTATGTGCTGCTTATTGTTGCGTGAGAACGTACGTTATGGGCTCATAGCATTCACTGATTGAGCACTTATACTTCTGATGTTGCATCAGAGTGTCCGTTTAACACACAAGCATACTTTTTGCTCTCCCCATATGTATATCACCTTATTCTGGATTATTGTGGTCTTTCCTTATTGACTGTTATATATATGTAGCAACAATAATGAGATCTATTATATTGCCTAATGTTGGGTGATACACTGTACATCCCATGATCATCTATATCAATGTAATTTACCCTGCCTGCATTCTGCTCTCATATCCCTATTTACCTATGTTACTTGGATTTTGTATCCTACCCCCCTCCACCATGATCCTTTGCATACATGTGTTGATTAGTCAACCTGTGGCTTTGTGGCAAGCTTGCTTTGTTAATTTCTGTAAATAGTAAACATGATTTATCCGAGATGTTGTTTGTGTCTGCCTCGTCAATGTTGATACCATAGCATTTCCGTAACATCAATGAAAGGACCTTCAGACTCCACATCTGTGCTCTGCACCATCAGTTAGGGGTGTCAATAGAATTCTCACAGTGTGTTTGCATTACTGATTTCAACCATGAGGGAAGGTTGGTATTAACAATCTATATGACACAGAAACAGACAAATGAGACAGGTGTCCATAAGTGGCTCACATCCTAATAGTGAACATACAGGGCCTCATTCAACTGCGATTTGGCCAATTGAATAGGGCTCAAAATAAGCACAGAACATATATTTTTTTCCAAAGATTTTAGTTAGTGAAAACCTTGCTTTTGGATAGATGTTTACTAACTAAATTTTTTTTCCAAGAATATATGTTATGTGCTTATTTCGTGCCCTATTCAATTGGCCAAATTGCAATTTAATGAGGGCCACAGTACATAACAGAAGTGAGTACACCCGTCACATTGTTGTTAATATTTTAGTATATCTTTTCATGTGACAACACTGAAGAAATGACACTCTGCTACAATGTAAAGTAAGTTTGCTGACCCATCAATAACTCAATACACAGCCATTAATGTCTAAACCATTGGCAACAAAAGTGAGTACACCCCTAATTTGAAATGTCCAAATTGACACTGAATGTCAATTATGTGTGGCCACCATTATTTGCCAGAACTGCCTTAACCCTCATGGCCAGGGAGTTCACCCAAGCTTCCCAGGTTGCCACTGGAGTCATCTTCCACTCCTTAATGATACATCAGAGCTGGATGATGCTAGATACCTTGCACTCCCCCACCGTCAGTTTGAGGATGCCCTACAGATGCTCAATATGGTTTAGGTCTGGCGACAAGCTGGCCAGTCCATCACCTTTACCTTCTTTAGCAAGGCAGTGTCGTCTTCGCGGTGTGTTTAGGGTCGTTATGTTATGTTGCCCTGCGGCCCAGTCTCCCAAGGGAGAGGATCATGTTCTGCTTCAGTATGTCACAGTACATGTTTGCATTCATGGTTCCCTCAATGAACTGTAGCTCCCCAGTGCCGGAGGCAGTCACGCAGGCCCCGACCATGACACTCCCACCACCAAAAGTATACATCTATACTGAGAAAAAGTAGTTGAAATAATACCTAAATTACAAATAAATGGATAAGTCACAATGAACACAAAAACATTGATATGAGATGAACCCCTCATTTTGAACCTAAACAGTGATGCAGAGAGAGGGGAGGCAGCATCTGACATCATTATGTAAATGCATATAGGGGGAATCCACACAACATATTATATAAAACATATATAGACATGCATACTGTATATGTTTGGTCTGGGCCTGCATGCATGCTGCCAGCACTGAGGAGCTACAGTTCTTTGAGGGAACCCATGAATGCCAACATGTACTGTGACATACTGAGAAAGAGCATGATCCCTCACTTCGGAGACCGGGCCGCAGGGCAGTATTCCAACATGATAACGACCCCAAACACACCTCCCTGCAGACCACTGCCTGGCTAAAGAAGCTGAAGGTAAAAAGTTGATGGACTGGCCAAGTAGGTCACCAGACCTAAACCCTATCGAGCATCTGTGAGGGCATCCTCAAATGGAAGGTGGGGAGTGTAACGGAACCCATCACTGTTTTACCCTGTTTTATGGTTATGGTTAAAATATGATCCTACTGTTATACTGTATGTATGTTGGTTTATGCTCTGCAGAATATTAGCCCAGACTATTGCAGACCTTGGCATAATAGATAATCCTATTACAGAGACTCCTCATAGGATAAGGAAGTCTATTGTATAAAGTGTTTTCATTATCAGACATAAGAACAAAGAAGGATGATGTAAGCAATGTCTGATTGTATCAAAGTAGCCAGGTAGCCTCCGGGAGGTGTAACCCACCTATTGTCCCTCTATGTGTATTGTGTGGCCAACTATGGGGGATGTGTGTATTGCCTGTGGGAAGAGATGTGTATATATATTTCTGCACAACAAAATAAAGTCATTATTCATTTGACTCCCAATTGAGTGTCGTCCAATATGGGAGGTTGGGAATGGTGAGACTGTAGAGCTTCTTGGATATTATACTGTATACCAGGGGAGATATTGTACTGCGTGTTCCAACTCCGTTACAGGGAGTGCAAGGTCTCTAACATCCACCAGCTCCATGATATCATCATGAAGGAGTGGAAGAGGATTCCAGTGGCAACCTGTGAAACTCTGGGGAACTCCATCCCCATGAGGGTTAAGTCAGTGCAGGAAAATAATGGTGGCCCCACAAAATATCGACAATTTCACTTAGGGGTGTACTCACTTTTGATATTTACCCTGAATGAATATCTCCATGTGTCAGAAACACGAATATCATGCATCACTGTTACTGGAATCAAACTCAGGAATATTACCTCCACCCTCAGATGCACTAGTGGCTGTTACCCCAACCCTACATTAACACAGGGCTGGTATATTGAAGGAAGATTTATGTACTAATACAATAAAGTTGTTGTGTAGCATTCATGTGGTGTTTAACAATCATGGTACAGTACAAACGAAAACAAACAATGATAATGTGAGCAATACATAATATTTAATCTTATTCTTACAAATTATAGAAACAAAAAAAGAAAATTGGAGGCAAACATTCCGTCGATTTGAACCTAAAGAGATAAGAACAAGACATCAATTAGAACAATATACGCATTGACTGCAACACCTCAACGTCAATAGATCTTGGACATCAATTGCTTCTATATGCAACATGAACATGTTCTCACCTATTTCCGCTTTCACTTGTGTGGTTCCTGACTCTCCTGGCCTTTGGAAACCGTTGCCCTAGGCCGGCCACGACCTCGTCGAACGGTTGGCGGCTCGACCAGCCTGGATGCTGGGGGCAAGGTCTGGGAGGTTGAGGAGGTACCCTGTTCTTGGGGATGCCCTTCTCGGGCCATTTCAGCCCTTCGGGCATACTCCTCCATCACACGGTGATGCTGCCTCAACTCTTCAAACATCCGGTCATTGTGTCGTCTCAACTCCAGCATGAACTGTTGATTTTGCTCCCGAGCAGATTGGCCGGAGTAGCCTGCGGGGCCTGCGGGGCCGGAGTGGCCGGAGTAGCCTGCGGGGCCTGCAGGGCTGGAGTGGCCAGAGTAGCCTGTGGGGCCAGCGGGGCCGGAGTGGCCAGAGTAGCCTGCCGGGCCGGAGTGGCCAGAGTAGCCTGTGGGGCCTGCGGGGCCAGAGTGGCCAGAGTAGCCTGCGGGGCCTGCGGGGCTGGAGTGGCCAGAGTAGCCTGCAGGGCCGGAGTGGCCAGAGTAGCCTGCGGGGCCTGCGGGAGCCACATGCCCTGCCGGGGGCCCATGCTCCAGGGCACCATTTCTTGGGGATCCAGACTGTGGGCCCAGCTGGGATGGGACCACATTGGATGTCCCCACATTTGTCCAGCCCACATTGGCTGGGAGCCAGGCGGCACCATTATCCTGGCTGGAGGGGCCATTGCTGGAGCCAATTGGTGGCATCTTGTGGATGGCCCAGGTGCACTTTCCACTGGTGGTCCTGCTGCAGGTGGTGTTGCTGCAGGTGGTCCTGTATCTTGGCATGGTGCAGGAACCTGAGGAGGCAGGGGACGCATGGCTGGTACTGAAATTAGACAAGATTTGGATTTGAGTATTGTTGTTTCCATATCTCTGAGATCATAGTGACTTTGAATTGGCTGTGAATGTTTGACGCAAATCAAAATTGATCTGCATCATTAGTATTGTGGATCCTGGCTGGGATCTTTCCTGTTATGTGACAGCGACTGCTGGCAGCAGCAGTTGGACCGAGGGGCTGATAGATGGCGCT
The DNA here is from genome assembly GCA_027410445.1 of Discoglossus pictus. NCBI lineage: Eukaryota > Metazoa > Chordata > Amphibia > Anura > Alytidae > Discoglossus > Discoglossus pictus. Next base: position 81,329,043 of record CM050168.1, read on the forward strand.
GCCGCTGTTATATACATCATTTTCACCTTACACACAAGCCCAAAAGCACTAGCCCTCACCCTAATCCGAAACCCTTACCTTAACACCACCATAACCCACTAAATCTGCATGATTATATAATCTCCAGGAAAATGCTGTGACATGTAGAGGCTGCTCACTGCTGCTATCAGCAGTCACGGTCAGATAACAGGAAAGGGCCCATGGCTCATATGACTATATGTAATGCTGGTGCGGTGTGCCAACTGCAGTTAATTAGGACACGTGCTCATCTGAATCTGTTGGCCAGTGTGTGAGACAGACCAATCTGTGACCAATCCTCAGCAATGTGAGTTAACATGTTAATGTAACATGGTCCAGATTATGCTGTTACACGACACAAACTTGCAGTCCATCAGAGTCTATATCCGCATATGCTGCAGTGTGCACATCCATACATGTAGTCTCATGGGAATGTACCAGCTAGACCGGACCTATCCTGTTGTATGTGCGCATCTCTGGAAGTGCACCGCCAACGACTCTAGCTACGCCAGCCCAGCAGGCCAGGTAAGTGGTTATGGGTTTCGGGTTCTGGCTACAGTTAGGGGGTATGGGTTAGAGTTAGAAAGTGAGGTTAAGGGGGTTAGGGTTAGAGGGTTAGGGGCTTTGGGTGTACCAATTATTTTTGACGGCTACATGGGGACGCAAGCGCAGCCGCATCCCTAGAGTCGGTGGCGGCACTCTTCCAGCACATACTGAAATGCCCACATAAAACAGGATACATCCGCTATACCTAGTTTCAAAATATACATGGGTTCTAAGCAGTAGGAGTGTTAAGCCAAACAGCTATGAATGGGCCAGTTTAACATGGAGTAGAGTGCGACAGGGGAGCTCATGACAATAAACAAACAATTGCAATGGAGTTGTCATGTATGCTTTATATGCACTCTGAACCAACAGCAAACATAACAGTAACATCAATAGATTTGCAAAACGGTATCATAATCAGTTGTGGGAGGAGGTATTGGACATATATTTCATTGTTAACAATTCTGACGAGTATATTTCTTTACACTGGATTTACATGATTTTTGCGGCCTCATATATCTGTAGTCACAACCAGATATCTTACAGTGCAATTCAACGTCAGTTATCTATCTGTGTGGGGTACATGTGCTTACATATGAGGGTGTTAAGGTGTACATGGTACTCACATTGCAGGCTTTGTGACCGACCCGAGTCCACCAGGCCAAGGAGGCCCACGACTGCCGCTGGCTGGATCATGTCGCGCACTGTGGCCTCCTAACCGGGGTATGTAAATGTTTCTGGCGGCCCACCACCGGTTCCACGTGCCGCATTGGCCTCATTCGCCATCTTCTTTTTTACATCAATGCGGCAGACTTGGTACCGGTGCTGGACAAACTGCCAGGTACGATTTGCATACCCCAGCGAGGAGACCTCAGCCGCTATTGCCCTCCAGGCATCTGTCCTTTGCCTGGCCTCACTTCGCTCCCACCGGTTAAGATGGAGTGGTGTGCTTGAACTCCTCTAACAAGCGTTTCAATTTCCTCTTGGTTGAAATTTGCTGCCCTTTTGCGTGCAGCAGCAGCAGCTTGCTGGCCAGCCTGTGGCTGGGAGGCCCTGCTCTCCCTGACCTTCACTGCCTTCTCCCTCCATCTCTCCTCCTCTCTCTCTCTTGCTCTCCAAACCCTCCAACTCCAAGACCTGTGTGTCCACTTGCACAGCATACAACACAGTCACAGATTTACGAATTTCCCTCCCCTTTAAACTATTTGTGGCCTTGATTGTCATCTTCCTATTGGTTAATTGATTTCAGGTTTGATTTCAGGAATACAGGCTTGAGACTTTTGGCCGTAGCTTCTTAGTGAAGCACGTACGGGTTTGGCGGATGATTGCCCTCCAAGCCCGTAGCTCGTTATTCAAACCCGTGCGGGCTTGCATGATAGATGAAGTTAAATATCTTTATTTGCGGATTTGAGAGTAGGGGAATGTTGAGCTATTAATTCTAAAACCAAACATCACTTTCACCCGTAGGTCTATTTTACCCATTTACGGACTTGACGGAGGCTAATCCAGCAGCCTTTGCGGGTCTGAGGTGCTCCAAGCCCTCGGGACTTTGTGCACGGATATTTGACAAGAATTTAAAAATAAAAAAATTACAGATTTGAGTGTAGGGGAATGTTGTGCTATGAATGCTAACACCTACAATCACTTTATAGTCTCCTCAGAGTGCAGGATGGCTTTATTATGTGCTTATTTGTGTGCCTGCGGGACCTTTTTGGTGCAAGTAAGCTGCGGCTCGGTTTTATCCTGGCAGAGAGGGTTCCCGTAGCAATTGAATAGCAACCAGGGCTTTCTTACGGCCGAAACTCTTGCGGCCGTTTAAGATCAAAGGCTTTCCTCCGGCGCGTGCGGCCGCAAGGGATAGCAAGGCGCCGGCTGCAAGAATGCCGGAATCCCCGGCCGGAAGGGAATAGAATAGGTGAATAGCTTGCGGCCGGTCCTTGCGGCCCCGCATCTCCTACGGCCTTTAATAGAATGAGGCCCTAAGTGCTTTAGGAAGACTTAAACATACAGATATCTAACTGCAGTGATTTTTTTTGTTTGTAGCTAGCAATTAATAAATTAATTTAAGATTATTAATAAATTAAATAATTAATAAATTATTATAAAAAGCTAACCATAATACAGATATATAATTGCAGTGTAAAATATACATTTTTGTTCCTGCAGTATAACATTTTTTTGTTAATAAAGCCCCAGGTCCTGATAGAATACATCCATGGGTACTGAGGGGACTGGGTTCTGTAATAGCCAAGCCATTACATTTCATTTTTCAAGATTCACTCACAGGGTCTCTACCAGATGACTGGAGAAAATCAGATGTGATACCTATATTTAAAAAGGGAGCAAGAGCAAATCCGGGAAATGATAGACCAGTGAGCCTCACTTCTGTAGTGGGGAAGCTTTTAGAAGGGTTAATAAGGGATAATATGGAAGAATATGTCTATTTGAATAGGAATATAAGTAGGAGTCAACATGGATTTATGATGGATAGGTCATGTCAAACAAATCTAATTAGTTTCTATGAGGAGGTTAGTAGGAACCTGGATCAAGGCAACTCAGTAGGTGTAGTCTTTTTGGATTTTGGAAAGGCTTTTGATAAAGTGCCACATGGGAGACTATTGTGCAAACTAAGAGATACAGGAATTGCAGTAAATTTCTGCTCATGAATTGAGAGCTGGCTAAAAGACAGGGAGCAAAGGATTGTTGCAAATGGAACATACTCCGAATGGGCTAATGTATTAAGTGGGGTTCCTCAGGGTTTCTTTATTAGGTCCTCTCCTTTTTAACATATTTATTAATGACTTAGAGGTTGGGATTGGAGTGAGGTGTCTCCCTTTTCACTGATGACACGAAGTTGTGCAAGGTAATTAAATCAGATAATGATGTGCTTTCCCTCCAAAGGGATTTACATAAAATTGAGGAATGGGCATCTAAATGGCAGATGAGATTTAATATGAATAAATGTAAAGTTATGCATATGGGAAGGAAAAATAGCCATGCAATTTATAATCTTAATGGAGCAAATCTAGGTGTATCAGATATTGAAAGGGATTTGGGAGTGCTTGTGGACAACCGCCTAGGTAACAGTGCTCAAAGCCAAGCAGCAGCTGCAAAGGCAAATAAAATATTAGGGTGTTTGAAGAAGGGTATAGAAGCAAGGAAAGCAAATATAATTCTGCCACTGTACACATCTCTAGAACGCCCTCATTTGGAATATGGAATACAATTTTGGGCACCACTTCATAAAAAGGACATTTTAGAGCTGGAAAAGGTACAGAGAAGGGCAACCAAACTAATAAGGGGAATGGAGGGGCTAAGTTATGAAGAAAGACTAACCAACTTAAACTTATTTTCTCTAGAAAAAAAGGTATCTAAGAGGAGATATGATTACCTTATATAAATACATCCAGGGTCAGTATAAAGATTTGTCAAGGGAGCTTTTTGTGCCAAGAGGTTTTCAACTGACAAGAGAACATCCCTTGAGGTTAGAAGTAAAAAGATTCCACCTTAAAGAAAGAAAAGGGTTCCTCACAGTAAGGGTGGTTAATCTGTGGAATTCTCTACCAGAGGAGGTGGTGACAGCGGATTCGATAGATAACTTTAAAAGGGGACTGGATTTATTTCTAATTTAAAAGGGAATTCAGGGCTATCATGTATAATTAGGGAGACAGTATTGATCCAACGAGAAATCCAACCCGCTAGTATCTGGGGTCAGGAAGTAAAAAAATTTTTCTTTGAGACGATTGGCTAGGTCTCACTTGGGTTTTTCTGTTTGCCTTCCTCTGGATTAATTAATAATTACAAATAAAATAAAAAAATAATTAAATAATTGATTAATAATGAATTAACAACTAATTAATTAATATTTAATCCGCATATTGCATATCAGAAGATCTTAAAAGGTTGAACTTGATGGACTGAAGGTCTTTTTTCAACCTTAATTACTATGTAACTATGTAACTATATATTTCTGGGACCAATTGCTATCAGGCAATGAACATTAATACAGATATATAAGTGTAGTGTAAAATATTGTAATTCTTAATAATAATTCTGAATAAGTGCATTAGGAAGACTTAAGCATAATACAGACATATAACTGCAGTGTAAAAGACAACTTTTTTTTGTGCAGTGGGCAAAAATTGTATTTTTCTAATTAACAATTAATAAAGGAATTTAGCATTATTAATAAATTAATTAATGAATAAATGTATGATAAAGAGGTAAGCATAATACATATATATAACTAAAGTGTAAAATATACATTTTTCTTCTTGCAGTAAATATAAAAAAATTTTATTGAGTAATTAATTATTAATCCACATTGTATTAATAATTACATAATAAATTAATAAATGTATTAGAAAGAGCTATATATAAATTCAGTGTAAAATATACATTTATTAAGTGCAGTGGAAAATATTTTTTATAATTTTTTAACATTATATTTAGAATTAAATTAAAAAAATAAGTTAATATACTTCTCCTATTTATAATTAGTATCCAGCAATCAATATCCTGAAGAGTTAACAATCTCTTTAGATTTTTTTTTAAAGTCCCACTTTTCTGTTTTATTTTTTACCGAGATTGAGGCTCTGTAGAGCCTCTACCTCCTCAAATGCGGACACTTGCTTCGCGAGGTCCGCATTTGCAGCAATTTATGTCCACCTCCACAAATGCGAGGGACGCAGTTCTGCAAGCTCGCAAAGCGTGACGACAACTCACACTTTGACAATTATAATATGAGATATATATATATATTAATATATATAAATATAAATATATATATATATATATATATATATATATATACATATACATAAATATATATAAATAAATAAATATATATATATATATATATATATATATATATAATATAACAAAAAATATATGCAGCAAAGTGGTGATTAACACCTTATTAAACATTTGTTAATAGATAATCTAGGGGGAAAAAGAATCTATATACAGGGGGATACTAAAGATAGTACAACTGAACAATATGTCTAGTATAGAAATCATAGGACTATGTCTTTAACAGAGGGATAAAATATTTAGAATAAAAGAAAATATAACACTCTATATACATAGTATAAGCAGATAGCTTCTCCTATGTGTGTAGAAAAAAGTATAAAGGAGCCTCATATACAGTGAGCTGTCCACAGTGGCACAGGACATGCTTGCAATGTCATGGAGGGAGAAGCTCCTTCTCATGAGGCCTCTACCTTACCAGTATCAGGTGTAGTACACATCAATGAAGGTTCCCCGAGCTACACAAACCTCTTTCTAGGTATGTGGGAAAGCACAAAAGTATTTTGTGATGATATTAATATGGAAAAAGTACTACTGTGGAAGAGATACATCAATGATGTTCAAATTTCCAATATATTTACACTCTTTTTTGCACAGTTAAATAACATTTATTTCCCTTTATAGAATACTTAAATCATTGTATTAAAATTTCCAATCCTTTCTAAAAAAAAAAACTTTTATTACATTTAAAATGAAGCCTTTCATCAATCCAATCCAAAGCATTTTAATCTTCAAGAGGTACAGTATGTATAACAACCTTCAATATAGTCATTCAAATTAATTATACCCTCAATCGACTCAGCCTCTTCAGTTCATTGCTTCTTCACACTGTGGCACTATATTTAAAATACACTATTTTGAAGAACTTTACTTGAAAATATCCAACATGTTAGAATGCAAGATACAATAATACAATCTGTAATATTTTACCTTTTACATACAATTATGCTTCTGTGAGATATCTCATTTTGATTTCTCTTGCTCTTCCCTAGGTAACAACAGAAATGTGGCATCTCCAACATCAGAATTTCAGTAGCAGTAATGGAAGCTCATTAGTATAGAATGATTTGGGATAAAACCCACATGCTTTAAAGGAGCCATGTTTAAAATGGTTTGGATTGACAGAGTGATGGTGCATTATGTGGCCTCATTTGCATGTCCCGCCCAGTTTTCCCAGATTGCAGTGCATTTACTGTGTTTCTGAGAAATTTGAGCAGGAAATAAGTTTTTATCAACTTATTTTTAGACATTCAAGTGGAATCACTAATGTACTATTCCTTATTTGTACTACTGTACTTTGTACGGTGGAGGGCTTCTATCACTCTTAGCCCACCATATGTGAAATAATTGCTATATAGAATTACTCTTTACAACAATCAACACACAAACCAGGCACTCACACCATACTGAGGATCGGCAGTAACCGTTAAACAGTACTGTATGTGGTTAAGTGACCTGGTTTGTGAAAAATCCATCCGTTGCTATATCTAAAACTGTGAAATACAGTAAGCATGTGCTTTAAAGGAGCCATGTTTAAAATGGTTTGGATTGACAGAGTAATGGTGCATTATGTGGCCTCATTTGCATGTCCCGCCCAGGTTTCCCAGATTGCAGTGCATATATTGTGTTTCTGAGAAATTTGAGCAGGAAATACGTTTTTATCAACTTATTTTTAGACATTCAAGAGGAATCACTAATGTACTATTCCTTATTTGTACTACTGTACTTTGTACGGTGGAGGGCTTCTATCACTCTTAGCCCACCATATGTGAAATAATTGCTGTATATATATATATATATCACATATTCTAATTGTCAAACTGAGATTCGTCGTCACGCTTGCGACGAATCGCAGTTTGACAATGATCTGATCGCAAAGGCATTTGTCGCGAACCGCGCATGCACAGAGTGTAGCGTGAGCCACGTATGCGCAATGCGTGATGTGACCTGCGCATGCGCAGAGCGTGGCATGAGACGTGCATTGCACAGGCGCGGCACATAAGGAGAGAGAAGAGACAGAGAGGTAGAGGGAAGAGACACAGAGGGAGAGGGGGAGCAGAGACACGGGGGGGGGAGACACAGATGGAAAGGGGGGAAGAGGCACAGAGGGAGAGTGGGGAAGAGACACAGAGGGAGAGGGGTAAGAGGCACACAGGGAGAGGGTGGAAGAGACACAGAGGGGGGGAAGAGACACAGAGAGAGAGGGGGAAGAGGCACAGAGGGAGAGGAGAAGAGACACAGAGGGAGGGGGAGAGACACAGATGGAGGGGGATAGACACATGGGGGAGAGACATAGAGAGGGGGGAAGAGACACAGAGGGTGACGTGGAAGAGACACAGGAGTGATGGGGGAAGAGACACAGGAGGGGAGGGGGAAAAGAGACACAGGGGAGGTGAAAAGAGACACGGGAGGGAGAGGTGGGGAAGAGACACAGGGGAGGGAGAGGAAGGGGGGAAGAGACACAGGGGAGTGAGAGGAGGGGGAAGAGACACAGGGGAGGGAGAGCAGGGGGAAGATACAAAGGGGAGGAAAATGGGGGGAAGAGACATGAGGAAGGGGGAACAGACACAGGGGGAAGGGAGGAAGAGACACAGGGGCAGGGGGGAACAGACACAGGGGAGGGAGGGGGGAAAGAGACACAGGGGGGAAGAGGCAAAGAGGGAGAGGGGGGTGAGACAAAGAGGGAGAGGGGGGAAGAGACACAGAGGGAGAGGGACAGAATAGGCACAGAGATAGAGGTAGGGAAGAGGTACAGAGGTAGAGGGGGAAGAGACACAGAGGGCAGAGAGACACAGAGGTTGAGGGGGGAAGAGACACAGAGGGAGAGGGGTGAAGAGATACAGAGAGAGAGGGGGGAAGAGGCACAGAGGGGGGAGACACAGAGGAAGGGGTGGAGAGACAGGGGAGAGGCACAGAGGGAGAGGGGTGGAAAAGACACAGAGGGTGAGGGGGGAAGAGACACAGAGGGAGAGGGGGGGGGGAGAGAGATGGAGGAAGAGGCACAGAAAGAGGGGCCGGGAAGAGACACAGGGGAGGGAGAGGAGGGGGTGAAGAGACACAGGGATTGAGAGGAGGAGTAAGAGACACGGGGGAGTGAGAGGAGGGGGAAGAGACACAGGGGAGGGAGTGCAGGGGGAAGATACACAAGGGAGGGAAATGGGGGGAAAGAGACACGAGGAAGAGGGGAACAGACACAGGGGAGGGGGAAAGAGACACAGGGCAGGGGGGAACAGACACAGGTGAGGGAGGGGGGAAAGAGACACGGGGGGGAAAGAGACACATGAGAGGGAGAGGGGGGAAAGAGACACAGGAGGGAAAGGGATACAGGGGAGGGGGTTAGAGACACAGGAGGTAAAAACACGGGAGGGGGTACAAGAGAAGGAGAGGAGGGGGAAGGAGACACAAGGGAGGGAGAAGAGGGGGGAAATGAGACACAAGGGAGGAAGTAGACAGGGGGAGAGACTCGCAATGAGCTCCAAATGGGCTCATTGCGAGGCCCGCGATGACCGCCAAAGCCGCTCATGGCGAGGACAGTAAAATAGACGGTGGGAGAGGTGCGGGGGAAGCTCGCAATGAGTGCCAAAGGGGCTCATTGCGAGGCCTGTGATGGGCGCAAAAGGCGCTCATCGCAAGGCCAGTAAAGTAGAGGGGGAGAGGCTCCCATTGTGTGGCAAACAGCATTGCCAGGCTTCACTTTTTATTGCCGTTATTTTTGACGGGCAAGTCGCTAGTATATATATATTAGTTCATCTACGAATAAGGGGTTCGATAAGAGTAGCTCAATTAGCTTCCAAGAATAGGGTAATTTTTTTATTTAACGTTTAATTAGAATTAAAGGCACAACATTCTCAAGCTGGCACATCGCCAAAATACAATACTTGATTTCACGTTTAATTTCTGTCCAAAGTCCTATGGGCTTGAATAACCTCCAAGCCTGTAACTCGTTATTCAAGCACGTCAGACTTTGGACATAAATTAAACGTGAAATCAAGTATTGTATTTTGGCGATGTGCCAGCTTGAGAATGTTGTGCCTTTAAATCTAATGACACCCATTGTGTTCCCCATCATTTACAGTGCTTTACAGTGCTGTCTGGAATTTATATTTGCATTTACATTTCTCCATGTTTGCAGGTTTGAGACACGAGTTACGGCCTTGCGGCTGCTTTCCTGTTTAGGCACACAAGTGCTTACTGCCCAATAGCATGGTTTGTGATTGGTCGTAAAGGGGACTTCCTTGCAGCGCAGGCCAATTGAATAGCAGCGTAGACGTTTAACTGCTCTAATCTTACTACAGACTTGCCCGTCAAAAATGACGACAATAAAAAGTGAAGCCTGGCAATGGTATTTGCCACACAATGGGAGCCTCTCCCCCTCTACTTTACTGGCTGTGCCATGAGCTCTTCCCCCCCTGTGTCTCTTTGCCCCCATCTCTCCCTCATCTGTGTCTCTTCCCCACCTCTCCCCCGGGTCTGTTTCCACCTCCCCTGTCTCTTTCACTCTGTGTCTCTTCCCCCACGACTCCTTACTTGTGTATCTTCCCCCCTCTCCCCCGTTGTCTCTTCCCCCCTCTCCCCCACCGTGTCTCTTCCCTGTGTCTCTTTCCCCCCCTCTCCCCCGTGTCTCTTTCCCCCTCTAACCCGTGTCTCTTTCCCCCCTCTCCCCTGTGTCTCTTTCCGCTCTCTCTCCGTGTATCTTTCCCCCCTCTCCCCTGTGTCTCTTTCCGCTCTCTCTCCGTGTATCTTTCCCCCCTCTCCCCCCTTGTCTCTTTCCCCCTCTCTCTCCCATGCGTCTCTTTCCCTCTCCCCTGTGTCCCTTTCTCCCCCTCTCCCATTGTGTCTCTTTTCCCCTCTCCCTCTGTGTCTCTTCCCCCCCTATCTCTCCCCCCCTCTCTGTGTCTCTCCCCCCTGTGTCTCTCCCCCTCCCTCTGTGTCTCCTGTGTCTCTTCCCCACCTCTCCCTCCCGTGTCTCTTTTCACCTCCCCTGTGTCTCTTTTCCCCCTCCCCTCCTGTGTCTCTTCCCCCATCACTCCTGTGTCTCTTCCACGTCACCCTCTGTGTCTCTTCCCCCCTCTCTATGTCTCTCACCCATGTGTCTCTCCCCCTCCATCTGTGTCTCTCCCCCTCCCTCTGTGTCTCTTCTCCTCTCCCTCTGTGCCTCTTGCCCCCTCTCCCTCTGTGTCTCTTCCCCCCTATCTCCCTCTGTGTCTCTTCCCCCCATTCCAATCGATAAGCAAACCCCTCCCCCACACGAAAAAACTGTTCGGCAAAATATTTTGCCCAATGTGACCTGAGTTTGATTCCAGTCAGGGAACCAATAGGTTACATCACCCTGTCATGCAGGGTTAGGCCTGGTCAGTTCTTGGATGGGAGGCCACCTGTGAATACCAGAAGCTGTATGCTGTGGCCCACTGGAGAAGGAACTGGCAACACCCACCAATATCTCTGCCAGGAATACCAAGTAGATTAACATGGTGTGTTGCGGTTCATAAGGTCACAGAAAGTCTGATAAGACTGCACGATGCACACAACCACATGATAGCATTTATTATTCAGTCAATCAGTTGTGTCTCCCTCTCTTTGACCCCACGGACTGCAGTATGCCAGGCACATTGGTCATTCACTGCCCCTCTGAACTCCATTAAGCTCAATGTCCATTGCTTCAGTTACCTCATCTACACATATCCGCCTATGTTGTCTCCTTCTTTGTGTGCCTTCAATCTTTCTCAGCATCAGTGTCTTCTCTATGGGATCCTGTCTTCTTATGATATGGCCAAAATATGTAAGGCTTCGCCTCATGATCAAATCTTCTAGTGAACAGTTTGACTTCATAGCAAGTAGCATACTTGAACATTAATTAAATGAAAGAGGAACTCCTATCTGTTATTACCGGCTGCTATAGAAAGTGTTAGTCTACAACCTGCATGCATATGGTATTTAAATCTGCAAGCAGATAATGCTGATAGTACAAAACCAGAAAACAGCACTACTCTATGCATTTCACCAATATGCTTCCTCTTTCTACCTAAAACTTAAATCTAGTTTTACACTGTGGTCTAATATTTAGAATCTACCCTTTTAGAAAACTACACTTTCCAATGACAACAAAATGTTTTAGAAAATGTAATAAAAACACAGCCTTTAATTCTTTAACTATTATATGTGTTTACCATTTTAATGCAAGCAGTTGCTGTCACAGCAGAGAGAAGCGGTGTTAAAATATTTTTCTTAAAAACAGCTTATAGTAAATAAAGATCTGTAAGGGTTATTTAAAAATTTGGGATATTATGTACCATATATTAAATATTTCAATTCATTTTATTTTGTTATATTTTTCTATTTACATTTCTCTTTCTACATGCTCTTGCAATAAAATATCAAGCGTTTTAGCTTAATTTAAAGTAGAGTTCCTACAATCATTGGAAGAAGAGGAGTTTCTAATATTTGTCAAATTATTGTTTATGAAAAGGAAACCGATTCTACTTTTAGAAAATCACATCCTCTTCTTAGTGTGGTTTAATTGGAAAAAAAATATATTTTGGTATTTCAGCCTCTCCCCATCTGTCACAATGTATTAGTCTTTGCCAATTACGCAAAAAAGATATGAGGTCTCCAGCTGGCTAATGGACTTTAAACTGCTCTATCTAACGCCACACTCGAGAAAGCTAAGGTGGCTCAAGCTGTGTGTATTTTTGACCATCGTACCAATGCCCGACCATTTCACCAGTCCAAAATAGAACATTTTGTATATTCCACAAATGTGTGTTTTTTATATTGTTTCTTAAATGGAATTTTCTGCCTCCAAAAACATACTAATGTTTAGGGATCTCTTTCCAGTCCCATGAGCAGACAACAAGCTTCACACGGTAGAACGACTTTTGGGAGCACCAGACGTGCACAATGTCAAAGGCTGACAAATGCGCGCACCCAACAGCGCGGCAGTACAGCAATCTGCACTCACCCTCTCCTCCCCATCCTTCTCCAGCTCTCCAACAATGAATAATCACCCTCTCCCCAAGTACTCACCCCCCACAGTATTCACCCTCTCTTCCCCCAGTATTCACCCTTATTAGTACTCACCCTGTCTTCCCCAGTACTCACCCTCTCCCCATTTCACCCTCCCCGGTACTTATCCTCTGTCCCTCCAGTACCCACCCTCTTTCCCCAGCTCTCCCTCCTTCCCTCAGAACTCACCCTCTCTCCCCAGCTCTCTCTCTCCCCACTACTCACTCTCTCTGTCCCTCCAGTACCCACCCTCTAACTCCAGGTCTCCCTCCTTCCCTCAGTACCCACCCTCTTTCCCCAACTCTCCCTCCTTCCCTCAGAACTCACCCTCTCTCCCCAGCTCTCTCTCTCCCCACTACTCACGCTCTCTGTCACTCCAGTACCCACCCTCTAACTCCAGGTCTCCCTCCTTCCCTCAGTACTCACCCTCTCTCCTTAGCTCTCACTCTCCCCACTACTCACTCTCTCTGTCCCTCGAGTACCCACCCTCTAACCCCAGGTCTCTCTCCCCCAGTACTTACCCTCACTCCTCAGTTCTAAACGCGCTGGTGTAGGTGCGCACATTTGTTGGCGCGTACATGATTTCGCACATGTCTCAGGCGCCAAAAAGTTCGCTTCACACCACAATGCAGCAAAACCTTCACCCTGTGCAAAAACACATTTTGCACTTGGATCAAAACTGGCCTGACTAGTCCACTGTTTAAGAGTATATTACTAAACTTCCCTCAGTATTCAGTAATGAAAAGTTGTAGGGGAAAGAAGAATTTGCAATGTGCTGCAGTTGTCTGTTTACCATGGTCCATGCTCCCACCATATTTCTGGCAAAAAGAAAAGTACCAAAGCTGACCAAGACTTTTTCTTATCCTTGTTAGTGAGTGCAGCAACTTGTTGTCATTGGAAAGCTTGTTTTAGAAGAAGTGAAGAAGAAAACACACCATCTTTAATTTGAAGCCATAGTGTTATTATTTACCCGCTTCCTAATTTCTGCAGCCCACAAAGAAAAATAATCTCTACTATATCAATTACCCATCCTATACTCAGCATATAAGTCAGTATTACTTGTTTCATGAAGTTGGGAGCATATTATGAGGGTTTTCTGGCTGCATTATAATGGGTAGAGGAACAAAGTTGTTTGCGTTTGAATTCTCTTACACAAGCATATCAACCCCAGATATATCCCACACAGCAAGATGCTTTTTTTATTCTTTAAATTCAGTCTTGCAGCAATTATTTTCAGAAACTGTGCTTTACCGGTAAAGTGGTTCCAAAGAGGATGGAAACCTCACTGTTTATGGAAAGAGAAAGAGTCAGAAGAGAGAAAGAGAGCGAGTTTAAAATATTTTTTGCTGTTACTGTGAAGGACATCTGATCATTCATTCTGCTGTCTCTGATCATTTTTGTATTTGAACTGTAACAGTGAATATTGTTATGAGCCTATGGTTTTTCATATAATAAATTCTCAACTTGACTGAATATGCTGTGAGTGCTGTGGCAAGATATTTCAAATATAAAATATAAAGTACAGATTCTGTTGACAATTTTTAGTGTGAGAAAATATACAATCTTAACCAAAGGTAAATACACATATACACACATAGATATAATATATATATTTTTATATAGCAGTGATGGATTGCTCCTTAATGACGATGGAGATTTGTGTGCTAGGGAAAAAAATGGCTGGGGGAGTTTTTAAACTATTAGGTAGGGGGAGAGACTAGAAGTAATTAGGTAGAAAGTGTAGAGGGGGTAAGGAATTAATTAACTTGTTATGAGGGAGGGGGCGGGTTAGTATAGTTAATAGGGAGGTATTGTGATGTAACTCAGAAACAGTGGTAAGCAATTCAAAATTGCAGACTCATAACATTATAAGGTGTATGCTTGCTATCGCCAGACGCTTGCCAAGGAAAATGAGCAAGTTAGAATTATTATCACTTTTTGGGAATAAACCCTATTCTCAACTTTTGCGAGTTAGAAAAAATAATTAGTATAGGTTATCCACTGAATCCACAGTCAGATATCAGTGAATAGCCAAAAAGAACTCCACAGTTTCTGAATTTTTTGTTGCAGCTTTAAAAATCAACTCACAGTCATTGATTTTAACATAGTTACTATTAAACATGTGTTTTTTAAAGTAACAACAAACAATTCAGAAACTGTGGTGTTCTCTTTGGCTATTCACTGATATCTGACTCTGTGGATTCAGTGGATAACCTATACTAGTTAGAATTATTAGCAGTAAATGAGAAATGGGACTTAATAGGCATTACTGAAACATGGTGGGGTGACTCTCATGAGTGTACTGTTAATTTGGATGGTTATAATCTATATAGGAAAGATAGGGGCAATGGTAGAATAGGATGAGGGATGTGTTTATATGTTAAGACTGAATTTAAGTCTACAGTTAGAGAAGATATTTATGGTGGAACTACCGATAATGTTGAATGCATGTGGGTTGAGCTAAATAGAGCAGGAACAAAATATTGGAAGGAATATGCTATAAACCTCCAAATATAATTAAAAGTGAGGAATTGCAATTATTGTTACAGATTGGAAATGCAGCTAAGCATGGTCAATTTCTAAAAATGGGAGATTTTAACTAACCTGATTTAAACTTTATGAATGAGACCAGCAATTCAGCTCAGGGGTGCAGGTTCTTAAGTACACTCTGAGATCATTATCTGCCCCAGGTTATGCAAGAACCTACAAGAAACTAGGGTATCTTGGATTTAGTCATCTCAAATAAAAATTATTTTGTATCAAATGTTGAAATAGGGGAACGTTTGGGAAACAGTAATAACACAGTCTCATTTATGATTGAATTGAAAAAAAAAGCTATAACAAGCAAAAACTTTTAATTTAGCCTAGAGTACTTGTAGAAAATCACCTAGGTAACAGTGCTCAATGCCAAGCAGCAGCTGCAAAGGCAAGTAAAATATTAGCGTTTATTAAGAATTGTATAAAAACCAGGGAAGAAAATATATTTCTGCCACTTTACAAATCCCTAGTACGCTCTCATTTGGAATATGGGGCACCACTTCATAAAAAGGACATTTTAGAGGTGGAAAAGTACAGAGAAGGGCAACAAAACTAATAAGGGGAATGGAGGGGTTAAGTTATAAAGAAAGACTAACCAAATTTAACTTATTGAGCCTCATTCAATTACAAACCAACAAGTCGCGGGATGTAGGCCATAAGCCCCCAAGTTGGGGGCCAATAGGACACATCGTACACCATGCTATCGAACATAGCATTTGCAGGCTTGAACATGATCAATTACGCAAGCCCGCAACTCCTAATTCGAAACAGCCAATGGAAACAGAGATCATCATCATTACTTCAATAGACAATGGAAGTTGGATTTCAGTCCTACAGGCTTGAATTAGATGCAGATGTAATGCAATATTGATAAAGCTGTAAATATGATATTCTATTACAGTGCCTTGCAAAAGTATTCACCCCGCCCCTTGGCATTTTTCGTGTTTCGTTGCCTCACAACCTGGAATTAACATGGACTGTTTAATAACAGAAAAAGTAAATGTGCATAACTATTCACCCCCCTAAAGTCAATACTTTGTAGAGCCACATTTTGCGGCAATCCCAGCTCCAAGTCACTTTGGATAAGTCTCTATGAGCTTGCCACATCTTACCACTGGGATTTTTTGCCCATTCCTCCTTGCAAACTGCTCCAGCTCCTTCAATTTGGATGGTTTGCGCTTTTGAAGAGCAATATTTAAGTTTGACCACAGATTTTCTATTGAATTGAGGTCTGGGTTTTGACTAGGCCATTCCAACACGTTAACATGTTTCCCCTTAAACCACTGAAGTGTTGCTTTAGCAGTGTGTTTGGGGTCATTGTCCTGCTGGAATGTGAACCTCTGTCCTAGCCTCAAATCACGCACATAGTGGTACAGGTTTTGCTCAAGAATATCCCTGTATTTAGCACCATCCATCTCTCCCTCAACTCTGGACCAGTTTCCCAGTCCCAGCTGCTGAAAAACATCCCCACAGCATGATGCTGCCACCACCATGTTTCACTGTGGGTATGGTGTTCTTTGGGTGATGTGATGTGTTGGATTTATAGTTTTCTTTGATGGCAGAAAAGTTCAATTTTACTCTCATCAGACCAGAGCACCTACCTCCATACATTTTGGGAGTCTCCCACGTGCCTTTTCACAAACCCAAAATATGCCATTTTGCTGAAAGTAATGGCTTTCTTCTGGCCAATCTGCCATAAAGCCCAACTCTATGGAGCATCCGGCTTATTGTTGTCTTTTGTACAGATACTCCAGTCTCTGCTGTAGAACTCTGCAGCTCCTCCAGGGCTACCTTAGGTCTCTGTGCTGCATCTCTGATTAATGCCCTCCTTGCCTGGTCCGTGAGTTTTGGTGGGCGGCCGTCTCTTGGCAGTTTTGCTGTTGTGCCATGTTCTTTTCCATTTGGTTATGATAGATTAATGGTGCTCCTGGGGATCATCAAAGATTTGGATATTTTTTTTATAACCTAACCCTGACTTGTACTTCTCAACAACATTGTCCCTTACTTGTTTGGAGAGTTCCTTGGTCTTCATGGCAGTGTTTTGTTAGTGGTGCCTCTTGCTTAGGTGTTGCAGCCTCTAGGGCCTTTCAAAAAAGGTGTGTAAATGTAATGACAGATCATGAGGCACTTAGATTGCATACAGGTGGACATCATTTCACTAATTATGTTACTTCTGAAGGTAAATGGTTGCACCAGAGCTTTTTATGGGCTTCATAACAAACGGGGTGAATACATACGCACAAGCCAATTTTTCTATTTCTAAAAAATTGTTTTATGTATTTATTTTTCTCATTTCACTTCACCAACTTAGACTATTGTGTTCTGATCCATCACATAAAATTCAGATTAACAAAACTTTGAACTGCTGTAATGTAACACAATAAGTAAAAAGTCAAGGGGGCTGAATACTTTTACAAGGCACTGTACATGCAAGTTCCATTATATGTATTAACACATTGACACAAGACATATAATATTGGTGAATGCTTTATCGGCATGCATGATAAGCATCAAACTCCTCAAGCTTTGATTTATAAATACAAGGAAACTTTTCTCCTGAGATCCTCGCGACTTGCAGATATTCTAAAACATAGCCTTTGTTTTGTTGATGTGTTTAAAGTTGCTGCCTATTACAATATCAATTGTACTTGCTAAGCAAATAGAGGGCCTCATTAAATTCCAGCCTCGTAAATAAGAGGCTTCTACTTAAGCCCTACGTACTGCAAAGTTTCTCTAACTTACAATGCTATTAAATTAGCCCTGCTGCGAGCAACGTATGAGCTACGCAGCAGGCCCGTACGTATCTACACTGCGTAAATGTACATGAGGAGTGACAGCCTGCGAGATGATATCGCAGGCTCCCACTCCTCATCAAGTGCTGCGGGGGTCCTAAAAGGGACCTCCGCGGCAGTCCCCCACATAAGCCCTGCCGTGGGGGGTACTCCAAACCCCCCCCTAGGCACCTACAATGAACCCCCCCTCAATGCGGGGGTCCCTGTCGGGACCCCCGAAGTGTCCTCACATGAACACCTTGCTGCAGGGGTCCATAGGAACCCCCGCAGCCCCCACACATTAACCCCTTGCAGCGGGGGTCCCCGATCGGCACCGATCAGGCCCCCGCTGCATTTAAAACTTTTAAATTCCCCGCCGCGGCTCCTTAAAGGGACCGCGGCACACTATTACCCAATCCCGGCCGCGGCACTTAAAATTAACCCCCCTCTATGCTGGGGGTCCCCATCGGGACCCCCGAAGTTTCCACACATAAACCCATTGCAGGGGGGGTCCCCGATCTGCATAGATCAGGCCCTCCGCTGCATTTAAAACTTTTAAATTCCCCGCCGCGGCTCCTTAAAGGGACCGCGGCACACTATTACCCAATCCCGGCCGCGGCACTTAAAATTAACCCCCCTCTATGCTGGGGGTCCCCATCGGGACCCCCGAAGTGTCCCCATATAAACCCCCTGCTGCGGGGGGCCCCGATCGGCACCGATCGTGACCCTGCTGCAATTCAATTTTAAATTTCCCGCCTCGCGGGTCCTCAAAGGACCGTAAAGGTCCTGAAAGGACTCGCACTAAAAATATTAACCCCAGGCAACTATAATTACCCCATTAACTCATGATGGTCAATCCAGACCACCATAAGGCTCTAATTAACCCATTAACTCATGGTGGTCAATCCAGACCACCATAAGGCTCTAATTAACCCATTAACTCATGGTGGTCAATCCAGACCACCATAAGGCCTAAATTAACCCATTAACTCATGGTGGTCAATACAGACCACCATAAGGCTCTAATTAACCCATTAACTCATGGTGGTCAATACAGACCACCATAAGGCCTAAATTAACCCATTAACTCATGGTGGTCAATACAGACCACCATAAGGCTCTAATTAACCCATTAACTCATGGTGGTCAATACAGACCACCATAAGGCTCTAATTAACCCATTAACTCATGGTGGTCAATACAGACCACCATAAGGCCTAAATTAACCCATTAACTCATGGTGGTCAATACAGACCACCATAAGGCTCTAATTAACCCATTAACTCAGGGTGGTCAATACAGACCACCATAAGGCCTAAATTAACCCATTAACTCATGGTGGTCAATACAGACCACCATAAGGCTCTAATTAACCCATTAACTCATGGTGGTCAATACAGACCACCATAAGGCTCTAATTAACCCATTAACTCATGGTGGTCAATACAGACCACCATAAGGCTCTAATTAACCCATTAACTCATGGTGGTCAATACAGACCACCATAAGGCTCTAATTAACCCCATCAGTCCCATAAGGGTATATTATTACCATTATGGGCCTGTTACAACCCAACATTAACCACATAAGTGCCATGATGGTCCTCAAGGACCATCATGACACTAACTACAAACACTACACTATAACCCCCAATAAACCATTTAATCTAAACTAACCCCCCTCTACACTAATCTATTAACACTTACACTACCTACCTACACTACCTACCCCCTAATAAACCTTCCCACCACTCTAATTACAAAAAATAAAAAACCTACAGCACAGAAAACAAAAAACAATTACAACCCCACCCCCCACTACAGAAAACAAAAAAATACATTACAACCCCACCCCCCACTACAGAAAATAAAAAAATTACACACCTGAAAAGGAAAGACAGATAAACACAATACAATACATACATATAATACATTACATACATTACATACAATACATGACATTACATATAATATATTAAATGTAATATATTACATATAATATATTACATATAATACATTACATACATTACATACAATACATGACATTACATACATTACATATAATATATTAAATATAATATATTACATATAATATATTACATATAATACATTACATACATTACATACAATACATGACATTACATACATTACATATAATATATTAAATATAATATATTACATATAATATATTACATATAATATATTACATATAGTCCTAATCAAATACCCCCTATCTATCTAACATACAATCTATTTAATTTAAAATAAATCCTAACTATATCAAATACATCCCCCTATCTATCTAATATACAAAAATTCCTAACTACATACACAGACCATTATTCTAAAGTAAAATAAAATAATTACAGTCCTAACTACATACACAGACCCTAATTCTAAGCTAAAATCAATAAATTAAGACCACTTACCTTTAAGATGTTGCTTCAGATCACTAACCTATGGGTCAAACAAAAAATAAAAATTAGTACAAAACATTAACATCAAATAAATAAACATTCTATACATTCTAAATATTCAACTCACCTTTACAGCATGTCCAGTCACTGTTTAGCTCTTCCGGCGCGGCCCTGTTAAAAAAAAAACACAATACATGAATACATGAATACAATATATAAACAATAAATAAAATACACAAATAAACATCTAAATATACATTTCACTTACCTACCCGCGATGTCCCCGGCCTTCTCTCCTTCAGCCCCGGCTGGGCCGCGGAACCATTCGCGCTCTAAAAAAAAAAAAGAAAAAAAACTAACGGAGGTCTGCACTGGCAGACCTCCCCGACGCTACTGAACCTCCCGGAGTCGTTTCCGGGAGGAAATTGGCATTGTCGGCTTGTGATTGGCTGAAAAGGCTGTCAGCCAATCAAAAGTCGTCAATGTAGGAGCCAATCAGGATGCGCAGATGTCTTCTACCAATCACTCCGTGGGGGTGTATCCCATAGTGATTGGCTGAAGGCATCTGAGCGTTGTGATTGGTTCCCAGAAAGATAGACAAGTGTTTAAGCCAATCAGGGTGGGATATTGGGGTGTATCCCATCCTGATTGGCTTACACATTGACGACTTTTGATTGGCTGAAATTGATAGACAGCTTTTTCAGCCAATCACAAGCCGCCAATGCCAATTTCCTCCCGGAAACGACTCCGGGAGGTTCAGTAGCGTCGGGGAGGTCTGCCAGTGCAGACCTCCGTTAGTTTTTTTTCTTTTTTTTTTTTTAGAGCGCGAATGGTTCCGCGGCCCAGCCGGGGCTGAAGGAGAGAAGGCCGGGGACATCGCGGGTAGGTAAGTGAAATGTATATTTAGATGTTTATTTGTGTATTTTATTTATTGTTTATATATTGTATTCATGTATTCATGTATTGTGTTTTTTTTTTTAACAGGGCCGCGCCGGAAGAGCTAAACAGTGACTGGACATGCTGTAAAGGTGAGTTGAATATTTAGAATGTATAGAATGTTTATTTATTTGATGTTAATGTTTTGTACTAATTTTTATTTTTTGTTTGACCCATAGGTTAGTGATCTGAAGCAACATCTTAAAGGTAAGTGGTCTTAATTTATTGATTTTAGCTTAGAATTAGGGTCTGTGTATGTAGTTAGGACTGTAATTATTTTATTTTACTTTAGAATAATGGTCTGTGTATGTAGTTAGGAATTTTTGTATATTAGATAGATAGGGGGATGTATTTGATATAGTTAGGATTTATTTTAAATTAAATAGATTGTATGTTAGATAGATAGGGGGTATTTGATTAGGACTATATGTAATATATTATATGTAATATATTATATGTAATATATTATATTTAATATATTATATGTAATGTATGTAATGTCATGTATTGTATGTAATGTATGTAATGTATTATATGTAATATATTATATGTAATATATTATATTTAATATATTATATGTAATGTCATGTATTGTATGTAATGTATGTAATGTATTATATGTATGTATTGTATTGTGTTTATCTGTCTTTCCTTTTCAGGTGTGTAATTTTTTTATTTTCTGTAGTGGGGGGTGGGGTTGTAATGTATTTTTTTGTTTTCTGTAGTGGGGGGTGGGGTTGTAATTGTTTTTTGTTTTCTGTACTGTAGGTTTTTTTGTTTTTTGTACTGTAGGTTTTTTGTTTTCTGTGCTGTAGGTTTTTTATTTTTTGTAATTAGAGTGGTGGGAAGGTTTATTAGGGGGTAGGTAGTGTAGGTAGGTAGTGTAAGTGTTAATAGATTAGTGTAGAGGGGGGTTAGTTTAGATTAAATGGTTTATTGGGGGTTATAGTGTAGTGTTTGTAGTTAGTGTCATAATGGTCCTTGAGGACCATCATGGCACTTATGTGGTTAATGTTGGGTTGTAACAGGCCCATAATGGTAATAATATACCCTTATGGGACTGATGGGGTTAATTAGAGCCTTATGGTGGTCTGGATTGACCACCATGAGTTAATGGGTTAAATAGAGCCTTATGGTGGTCTGGATTGACCACCATGAGTTAATGGGTTAAATAGAGCCTTATGGTGGTCTGGATTGACCACCATGAGTTAATGGGTTAATTTAGGCCTTATGGTGGTCTGTATAGACCACCATGAGTTAATGGGTTAATTAGAGCCTTATGGTGGTCTGGATTGACCACCATGAGTTAATGGGTTAAATAGAGCCTTATGGTGGTCTGGATTGACCACCATGAGTTAATGGGTTAAATAGAGCCTTATGGTGGTCTGGATTGACCACCATGAGTTAATGGGTTAAATAGAGCCTTATGGTGGTCTGGATTGACCATCATGAGTTAATGGGTTAAATAGAGCCTTATGGTGGTCTGGATTGACCATCATGAGTTAATGGGTTAATTTAGGCCTTATGGTGGTCTGGATTGACCACCATGAGTTAATGGGTTAAATAGAGCCTTATGGTGGTCTGGATTGACCATCATGAGTTAATGGGTTAATTTAGGCCTTATGGTGGTCTGTATAGACCACCATGAGTTAATGGGTTAAATAGAGCCTTATGGTGGTCTGGATTGACCACCATGAGTTAATGGGTTAAATAGAGCCTTATGGTGGTCTGGATTGACCACCATGAGTTAATGGGTTAAATAGAGCCTTATGGTGGTCTGGATTGACCATCATGAGTTAATGGGTTAATTTAGGCCTTATGGTGGTCTGTATAGACCACCATGAGTTAATGGGTTAAATAGAGCCTTATGGTGGTCTGGATTGACCACCATGAGTTAATGGGTTAAATAGAGCCTTATGGTGGTCTGGATTGACCACCATGAGTTAATGGGTTAAATAGAGCCTTATGGTGGTCTGGATTGACCATCATGAGTTAATGGGTTAATTTAGGCCTTATGGTGGTCTGGATTGACCACCATGAGTTAATGGGTTAAATAGAGCCTTATGGTGGTCTGGATTGACCATCATGAGTTAATGGGTTAATTTAGGCCTTATGGTGGTCTGTATAGACCACCATGAGTTAATGGGTTAAATAGAGCCTTATGGTGGTCTGGATTGACCACCATGAGTTAATGGGTTAAATAGAGCCTTATGGTGGTCTGGATTGACCACCATGAGTTAATGGGTTAAATAGAGCCTTATGGTGGTCTGGATTGACCATCATGAGTTAATGGGTTAATTTAGGCCTTATGGTGGTCTGGATAGACCACCATGAGTTAATGGGTTAAATAGAGCCTTATGGTGGTCTGGATTGACCACCATGAGTTAATGGGTTAAATAGAGCCTTATGGTGGTCTGGATTGACCACCATGAGTTAATGGGTTAAATAGAGCCTTATGGTGGTCTGGATTGACCACCATGAGTTAATGGGTTAAATAGAGCCTTATGGTGGTCTGGATTGACCACCATGAGTTAATGGGTTAAATAGAGCCTTATGGTGGTCTGGATTGACCACCATGAGTTAATGGGTTAATTAGAGCCTTATGGTGGTCTGGATTGACCACCATGAGTTAATGGGGTAATTATAGTTGCCTGGGGTTAATATTTTTAGTGCGAGTCCTTTCAGGACCTTTACGGTCCTTTGAGGACCCGCGAGGCGGGAAATTTAAAATTGAATTGCAGCAGGGTCACGATCGGTGCCGATCGGGGCCCCCCGCTGCAGGGGGTTTATGTGGGGACACTTCGGGGGTCCCGATGGGGACCCCCAGCATAGAGGGGGGTTAATTTTAAGTGCCGCGGCCGGGATTGGGTAATAGTGTGCCGCGGTCCCTTTAAGGAGCCGCGGCGGGGAATTTAAAAGTTTTAAATGCAGCGGGGGGCCTGATCTATGCAGATCGGGGCCCCCCCCTGCAATGGGTTTATGTGGGGACACTTCGGGGGTCCCGATGGGGACCCCCAGCATAGAGGGGGGTTAATTTTAAGTGCCGCGGCCGGGATTGGGTAATAGTGTGCCGCGGTCCCTTTAAGGAGCCGCGGCGGGGAATTTAAAAGTTTTAAATGCAGATCGGGGACCCCCGCTGCAAGGGGTTAATGTGGGGGTGCTGCAGGGGTCCCGATAGAGACCCCTGCAGCATGGGGATGTGTATAGGGTGCAGGGGGGAGCCTCACACTGCTGTCTCGGGCTGTTCCGAGGCAGCACGTAGAGGCTTTCGGATCCCTTGCGTGGACTTTTTGTCCACGTAGGGATTCTTACGATATGCGAGACTCGTGCATAGATTTAAGGCTACGTAGCTCTCTCGGAGCCTATTCTCGGCCATTTTCTCGCAGTCATATCGTAAAGCAGGCTGCGAGAGATTCGGTTCTCGCAAACAGCAGGAAAACTGCCTTTTGCGAGCACCGAGAGAACTACGAGGGAGAATTTAATAGGGCCCAGAATCTGATACCAACTGTCTTTCCAATATGGAAGCAACAATCTCAGTTCAATGTAAAGAAACACTTTGTACTCTAGAGATTTGCAAAGTTATGTAGCTGCCCATGGTGCAAAAGCTCAACCACAAAGTCTGAGAAACTCATCTGTGTAAGGGAAATGATCCCACAAAGATGACGCCTGGTTAAAAGATTCAAGCAAGCAAGATTTTATTTAATAAGATCATCCTCTGATAAATACAAACACACTGGTTGAATATATCTAAATAATCTTGTCTTGAAGTTACAAAAGAGCTAATCACTAAATCTAAATTACAAAAATACATATAAACAATAACATAAATAAGTATAATTCAACTAGGTGCAGCTAACCTTATATACAGTATCTCACAAAAGTGAGAACACCCCTCACATTTTTGTAAATAATTTATTATATATTTTCATGTGATAACACTGAAGTAATGACACTCTGCTACAATGTAAAGTAGTAAGTGTACAGCCTGTATAACAGTGTAAATTTGCTGTCCATTAATGTCTAAACCGTTGGCAACAAAAGTGAGTACACACCTAAGCGGAAATGTCCAGATTGGACCCAAAGTGTCAATGTTTTGTGTGGCCACCATTATTTTCCAGCACTGCCTTAACCCTCATGGGCATGGAGTTCACCAGAGCTTCACAGGTTGCCACTAGAGTCCTATTCCACTCCTCCATGATGACATGACGGAGCTGGTGGATGTTAGAGACCTTGCACACGCCCATCTTCTATTTGAGGATGTCCCGAAGATGCTCAATAGGGTTTAGGTCTGGAGACATGCTTGGCCAGTCCATCACCTTTACCTTCAGCTTCTTTAGCAAGGAAGGTCCTGGAAAAATGGTAAAGCACAGAAATGTGTTAAATACTGCACAAACAGCATCCACAAATCTAAACAAGAGAGAGCAACCGCTTCAAACACTGCACTCCTATCAAGGAAAAGGAAAATCTACCACGAAAAAAATAAATAATAGCAACATTTCTATAGCTAAAACCTAATGACCTCCTCTGCCAAATCCAAAGGAGAAACATGTAAATTATACTCTCAGAAAATGTGCAATACCGAGATTATGAATATATATTTTGCATAAAAACGTTATTAAATATTCTTGGTTTGCCTGCTTTATTTTTGCACTGGCTAAATACTCCCTCCATAGTATTTAGCCAGTGGCGGAGCCGTTGAAAAAAAATAATTTCCCGAACCCCCTCCAACCTCAGGGGCCACAAGGGACCCACGGGAGATTTGCAGGCACGTTATCTAGGGGTTGTATTGGACCCTGTCCTCTCTTTCATTCCTCACATAAAATAAATAACCAAATCATGTCCTTTTTGTTTTCCAATATTTTTATTGAAGACAATTTGGTAATATAATTACAGCAGTTTGTATCACATGTTAAGCCATACATTACATATGTTTGATGCCTCTTGTATACATTTCTCTGATTGCTTAAGGAAAGAGAAATAAAATGTTTGTCTTCTTTTTTTTAATGTTATTCATATTTTAGTTTACAAAAAACAATTATTAACTTGATTATCCTTTTAATTTTCATTTCCCAACTCTCCATTAAATTCTTAAATTATACAGTCTGCCTATACCACATTTGCCTAGTATAAGAAAGGGTAGATCAGATTAGTGATTGCATGTTTTCATTTAATTGATTAATTCAGTCAGGCCTAGGCCACTCTTACACGAGCGGAGAGACTCGCAGTGAGCACCAAATGTGCTCAGTGCGGGGCTCACAATGAACGTAGAGGGTGCTCAGAGGAGCAAAAGAACTCCATAGGAGAGGTTGGCAATGAGCGCTGAAGGCGATCATTGCGAGCTTCGCGATAAGCACTGAAGGCGCTCAGCGCAGGGCTTGCAATGAGCGCTGAAGGTGCTCAGAAGACCAAAAACCTTACATTGTGTGCCAAACATTCCCAGCCTTACAATTTTATTGCCATCATTTTTTGACGGGCAAGTCGCTAGTCTTTCATAAGTCACAACAATAATTCTAATTAATTATTTCTTCATATTTCGACTCGACTACAGCAACTCGCTGCTTGCAGCCTGGCAATCACCTTTCTGTTTCCACACCAATCCATAATAAATACATTTGCTAAACGTATCTGCCATACTCAATGCTCAGTGACTGCAGCACCTCTCTGTTAGTCACTCCACTGGCTTCCCATAGCATACAGAATACAATTTAAAACAATGACCCTAACACATAAAACCCTTAACAACAGTGCACCCCCTTATATCTCTGCTCTTGTACCAATATACTCTCCCAACTGCCCTCTGATCTGCGTACAACATTCTTATTTCCTCCTCTCTTGTCACCTCCTCTCATTTACGATTTCAGGACTTTACTCAAGCTGGAACTCCTAGCCTCACTCCTCCAGATTATATACAGTGTAACGCACAGCCACCTCCTTTTACGTCAGCCTAATGTCTTACTCCAGTATCTCTGCCATGAAAACCAAGTGGATCATCATGACCATGGACATAAAGATGTGCATGCCGTGTTATGGTCCATGAGGTCACGGAGAGTTGGAAACGACCGAACAACGCAAAATAAAATTACTTACTCACTGCAAACTTGCCCTGTCACCCTTCCATAACACACCTCAACCTTAACATTTAGATAGTAAGCTCTCCTAAGTAGTGACCTCACTTCAGTTGTACCAAGCTGTCTGCAGACCAATTTGTTT
Organism: Discoglossus pictus; assembly: GCA_027410445.1. NCBI lineage: Eukaryota > Metazoa > Chordata > Amphibia > Anura > Alytidae > Discoglossus > Discoglossus pictus. The sequence goes on from CM050168.1 coordinate 81,356,289, forward strand.
CATATTTGTATTGTGCTGTACCTGTACTTACCTTAGACTTTTTCTATACCTAATTTGCTGAAAATAACGCTACTGAAAATTTTGGTTCTTTATAAATAAAGACTAATAATAATAATGTAAATAAGTATAGATCACTAGGTTGAAATTACTATATACTAGCAGCCTTATTAAATTGCGATTTAGCCAATTGAATAGGGCTCTATATAAGCACAGAGCATATTCTTTTTACTGAAGTTTTTAGTTAGTGAACTTCTATCCAAAAGCAATGTCTTCACTAACTAAACACTTCTGTAAAAAAATACTCTATGTGCTTATATAGAGCCTGATTCAATTGGCCAAATCGCAATTTAATAAGGCTGTATATATGCATTACATGTATACATATACATTATGTAAGTATAATTTGTTTTTAATAGTGGCAGCACTTGTATGCTGTACAATAATTTGTATTACACTTTATAGTTTAATTAGTACTCCTTTCCTAGTGGGTCAGAGAATGAATAACACTAGCAATTAACTAAAAAGAATCTTCTGTCATTTTGTAAGTAGAGCCTGCCCAGCTGTGTGAATTGCTCCATCCCCAGTAATGACATCTTCTATGTATATTCTGTTGCAATATCCAGTAAATAATAATAAAAAAAGGATAATTATATACTGTGGGCCTCCCTCAATTGCGATTTGGCCAATTGAATAGGGCTCTATATAAGCACATAGCATATATTTTTTACAGAAGTGTTTAGTTAGTGAAGACCTTGATGTTAGATAGAAGTTCTCTAACAAAAAGTTTCTGTAAAAAAAATATGCTGTGTGCTTATTTAGAGCACTATTCAACTGGCCAAATCGCAATTGAATGAGGCCCTGTAAGTGGAGTAGAATATGAGTGGGAAAATGGCAACCCCCGTACTTTGTAATGTGAGTGGCAAAATAAGTTCACTCTCACTATGCTGGTCTATTAAAAATAAAAAAAACACTACCGTTAATACAAATATTGTATTCAAAATGTCCACAATGTATCTATGGTAATAATTATGTGTGGCACATACAAAGGCTTAAATGGACTCTGTCACCCCCCAAATCAAATTTTCTTTTAAGTTATTCTTTAAGGGCACACAATATGCCTGTATGTTGTGTTATCCTTTTTTTGTTATGTTTTATGGCAGTCAAACAACACTTCCACCCTTATCAAGCACTCTGAGCCACAATTTAGCATACTGAGCCGGACAATAGCCTATAGTAGCCACAAAATCAATTCTAAGATTATTTACTGTATGGAAAAACTGCTAATACAGTGTATAGACAGTTTTTAATGTTCTTTAAAATTATATAAATTTCCTGTTAGAGTGACAGAACCCCTTTATATGGAGACTGATCCAAACAAAGTGCTGGAAGCACAAACCACTGAAATAAGGAAACACTTTTACAGGGCCAAGTCACATTGTTATGACCACTGCCTACTTTTGACGTCAGCAGTGCGTAGCCAATGAAATATGGCACATTTCATGAGCAGGCTTGATTGGAATATAATGGGGCATGTAGGCATTCTGCAAACAAATCAAATATCACTGTCATGGGTAAAACTTGCTACTTTGAAAAGGGAATGATCATTGGCTTTCGGGCCAAGGATGGCAGTATTTCTGAAACAGAGCAATTTGTGATCTGTTCGCTTGCTGCTGTGGTTAATGTGTACCATGACTGGACAAATGGCACCATTGCAAATAAACAGTATCGAAAATGCTGAGCACCACATGCCATTGATGTCCGAGGTGAACGTCGGCTGCAAAGGTGTGTGAGGGCCAACCAACATGCTACAGTTGAGCAACTCACCATCAAAAACAAAAAAGTGGGCTACCAGACCTTTATCTAAAATGACAGTACAGGGAACCCTGTTGTGTATGTGGCTCTGGAGCAAATGTTTGGTCACGGCACCCATGCTGACGAGCGTTCGTCTTTAGAAACGGCTTCAATTTGAACGACGATGCCCAAATTGGACTTTTTCTAATTATCAAAGGGTTGCCTTCTCTGATGATTAAAGTTTTCTGCTCCATTGACTGGCTGGACGTTGGCGTGTCAGATGAAACCTCCGGGGACAAACACTCTACAACCATTGTTGGAAGAACACAAGCTGGTGTCGGCAACATAATGTTCTGGGGAATGTTTATACATGGTCTATGTTTATACATGGTCCACGCTCTTCACATGTAATTGATACCCTTCATTTGAACTACAGGGAGCCACAGTTTGCACATTGTAAACCCATTTTATTTCAGCCTGATATAGCATATTATTTAAATTTCCTTTAATGGAAAATTGTGTTTATTAATCAATGCCAAACACGATCACTGAACTTGGTTCTAAGGGATGTTTTGCTCTAAGATTTGTAGCTAAGCTACATCATTTGTTAATATGTCATTTTTATGTTTCAGTATACACATTATAAGCTTACATATGGTTTCACCAACAAAATCAGCTCTACAATTGAAATAATGACATATTTTAAAGAGATTACAAATCTTTATTTTCTCTACAGGCGCCTACTTGTAATAACCACACTTAAATTAACCTGTGCCCGCAACATTTTTGTGAATTAGTTTGCAGCAAATTATATTTTATGGAACATCACATATAATAGTTGTCAAACTACGAAACGTCGAGCTCGCAAGAACTGCATCTTTCGCGAAGCAAGGGATGCAGTTTGGTCCACAAATGGGGACCATCGCAAAGAGAGGGGCCGCATTTGTGGAAGGTGGAGGCTTTACGGAGCATGAGTTGCAAACAACACAACCCCACAGACCTCTAAACTCGCAGCACTTAGTCCTACGGCGCCCCAAACCACCCCCCATACCTCTAAGCTCGCACCACTTTAGTCCTATGGCGCCCCAAACCACCCCACACACCTCTAAACTCGCAACACTTAGTCCTCTCCTTCCCCTCCTCCTCTCCCTCCACTGTGTCTTGCAAAACACTGCGCTAACCCCCTGAACCGCGTAAACACAAAAACACTAAAAACACACTAATAAACTCAATAAAGACAAAAAAACACTCACCCACAGCACGGGGGGGGGGGGGGTGCCAGGATATCTGGAAGTGAGGTTACACGCAAATTTAACCCCAAATTCCACCGTTTAGGCACTCAAAATTTTAAATTCCCGCCTTACGGGTCCTTAAAGGACTGTAAAGGCCTTAAAAGGACCCGTAATAATAAAAAAAATAACCCTATCACTCATGAGACTCTATACAGAGCCCCATCAACCCCTAAAAAACCCTGTCACTCATGGGGGTCAATCTAGACCCCAATAAACCCTTACATAACCCTGTTACTCATGGGGGTCAATACAGACCCCCATAAGCCCTTCATTAACCCTGTCACTCGTGGGAGTCAATACAAAATCCCATAAGCACTTGATTAACCCCCTCACTAATGGAGATCAATACAGACATCCATAAACCCCTTATTAACCCTATCACTCATGGGGCTCTATACAAAGCCCCATCAACCCCTAAACGACCATGTTACTCATGGGGGTCAATCCAGACCCCCATAAACCCTTAATTAACCCTTGAAGGGATCCGAGATAAGTTTGGAAACCCACATTTACCCCACATTAACCCTCGCAGTGGGGGTCCCCGATCGCACGCCTTACGGGTCCTTAAAGGACCGTAAAGGTCCTTAAAGGACCAGTAATAAAAAAAAATAACTCTATCACTCATGGGACTCAATACAGAGCCCCATCAACCCCTAAAAAACCCTGTCACTCATGGGGGTCAATCCAGATCCCCATAAACCCTTAATTAACCCTGTCACTCATGGGGGTCGATACAGACCCCCATAAACCCTTCATTAACCCTGTCATTCATGGGAGTCAATAAAGACTCCCATATGCACTTAATTAACCACCTCATTCATGGGGGTCAATACAGACACCCATACACCCCTAATTAACCCTGTCACTCATGGGGGTCAATACAGACCCCTATAATAAATTAATTAACCCGGTCACTCATGGGGGTCAATCCAGACCCCTATAAATCCTTAATTAACCCTGTCCCCCATGGGGGTCAATACAGACCCCATTAGCACTTAATTAACCCCCCACTCATGCAGGTCAAAACAGACCCTCATAAGCACTTAATTAACCCTGTCACGCATGGGTATCAATACAGACCCCCATAAGCACTTAATTAACCCTGTCACGCACAGGGGTCAATACAGACCCCATAAGCACTTAATTAACCCTGTCACTCATGGGGGTGAATACAGATACCCATAAACCCCTTATTAACCCCGTTACTCAAGGGGGTCAATACAGACCACCATAAGCACTTAATTAACCCGGTCACTCATGGAGGTCAATACAGACCCCCATAAACCCATAATTAACCCTGTCACTCATGGGGGTCAATACAGACCCCCATAAGCCAATAAATTACCCCGTTACTCATGGGGGTCAATACAGACCACCATAAGCACCTAATTAACCCGGTCACTCATGAGGGTCAATAAAGACCCCCATAAACCTATAATTAACCCTGTAACTTATGGGGGCCAATACAGACCCCCATAAGCACCTAATTAACCCTGTAATTCATGGGGGTCAAAACAGACCCCCATAAGCCAATACATAACGCTGTCACTCATGGGGGTCAATACAGACCCTCCTAAGCCTCTATTTAACCCCATCAGTCCCATAAGAGTATATTATGACCCTTATGGGGCTGTTACAACCCTAACATTAACCACATAAGTGCCACGACTGTCCTCAAGGACCATCATGACACTAAGTACAAACACTACACTGCACTATACCCCCCAATATACCATTAAATCTACACTAAGCTATAACACCTACATACCTACCTACACTAACTACCTACGCCCTGATTGGTTTAAATAAACATTGACAGGTGCATTATCCAATCAGAGTGGGATTTTGGGGTGTATCCCTTTCTGATTGGCTCACACATTGGCGCCTTCTGATTGGCTGAATTTGATAGACAGCGTTTTCAGCCAATCAGAAGCCGCCATTGACAATTTTCTTCTGGAAAACTCTGTAGGAGGCTCATTAGCGTTGGGGAGGTCCACAAGTGAGGATTTCCATTATTTAAAAAAAAAAAAATTTAGCGAGAGGATTGTTCCAGGACAGTGCAGAAGAGGAGGAGGCCGGAGACATCGCGGGGATGTAAGTACAATGTATATTATGTTTATTTTTTTTTTTTTTATGTTTATATGTATGTTGTAGTAATATAAAGTTTTTATTTTAACAGGGGCCACGCGAGATTAAAAGAAGAAGGACGGGGACATGCTGGAAAGGTAAGTAGTATATTTAGAATATTTAGAATGTTTATTTATTTTATGTAAATGTGTTGTACTATTTTTTTTTCTTTTACCCTAGATTGCTGATCTGAAGGGACATCTGCAAAGGTAAGTGGTCTTAATTATTTTATTTTAGCTTGTATATGGAGACAGCATTTATTGTATGTTAGATAGGGGTATGTATTTTAGATAGTTAGGATTTATTGTATGTTAGGGGTATGTATTTTAGATAGTTAGGATTTATTGTATATTATATAGTATATATTGTATGTTAGATAGGGGTATGTATTTTAGATAGATAGGATTGATTGTATGTTAGATAGATAGGAGGTATTGTGTTTTTTTTTTGTATTGTATTGTATATATTCTATATGTATTTCCTTTTCAAGTGTGCAATTTTTTTTCTGTAGTGAGGGGGGGGGTTATAATGTGTTTTTCTATTTTCTGTAATGTTCCTTTTTTATTTTTTGTGTATTAGTTTTTTGTTTTTTTTTCTGTAATGTAGATTTTTTATTTTTTTGTGTTAGGTTTTTTTATTTTCTGTAATTAGAGTGGTGGGGGGTTAATTAGGGGGTAGGTAGGTAGTTTAGGTAGGTAGTGTAGGTGTTAATAGGTTAGGGTAGAGGGGTGTTAGTTTAGATTTAATGGTTTATTGGATTTAGTGCAGTGTAGTGTTTGTACTTAGTGTCATGAGGGTACTGGAGAACCTTCATAGCACTTACGGGGTAATGTTAGGCTTCTAACTGTTCCATGAGGGTCTCTTAATACCCTTATGGGACTAATGGGGTTAAATAGAGGCTTATGAGGGTCTGTATAGACCCCCATAAGAGACCGGGTTAAAATTGTGTAGTGCTTATACTTTGTGTCATGAGGGTCCTGGATGACCCTCATGGCACTTATAGTGTTATTACATGCGTTCATTAGTGTGTTATAGGAGTCTATATAGTTGAGGCACACAGTACACTCACATTGTGTGACAAACAGCATTTCAACACTTTTTTATTGCACCCATCATTTTTGACGGGCCTGTCGCTAGTCCTGTTATAAATGCCACTTTCTTTATGTTGCGGTTTTCCTCTTAAATAGCATTGTTTGACTAATTTCTTTTGATAACCCCTTTCAGAAACTTTTCTTTCAAACCCTCAGCTTGACTCTCAAAATCCTCATCAGAAGTATATTTTTTCAAAAACTGTCCATACAGTATACCTTTAATATGAGATGAAAAATAAAAACCATCAAGTTTTTGCAACTCCCAATTTATAGTGAATTCAAATTCAAGTTATAAGTATTTAGTTAATTGATAAAGCCAATGAGCAATTCTTCTGGCAACTTTCCAGATCATGATGACATAATCTATATATTGGGCCCAGTCATTTGTTTTCACTATTGCAATGTTGCTTTATTATTCTTTAAGGGGGAGTGAGTTTACATTTTTCTGTTTTATATGTTTTTAATTATATTTGTACCCAATAAAGTTAGATTTTTTTATCGAGTGTGCAGTATTCACTTTTTTATTCCTGTGCTTTGTAGGATTCAATGCATTCTTGTCTTTCCTGATAATTTTGAAACCTTTATCTAATTAACAATGGGAGAGAACTTGCCAAGAAAATTCTTCTGTTTAAAGTTACTTTCCACACCAAGATTTAGCCATATTAAATTAGAGCTAAGTACCAACTCTTACTACATAGTGACATAAGTAGCACTACATTGCTTTTAAATTAGATGTCGGGAGCCTGTGTGTGATTACACAGGCTTTCATTAGCCAATATGGCAATGTGTTTTGCCATTGGCTAATTCAGACCCATTGCTACGTAATTGCTTAATTGATAGTAGCACAATCGCAGATTCAACGTGAAAGGAGACTGGGTTATGAAATACCCTCTCTACTCGCAGCTCTCAACCCCTTTCTAATGTAATAGTAACTCAACTCAGGAGAGTTTTATAGCATGTTGGGTTTAAGAGCTACACATTGGAGTTCCGAGGCTAGAATTTAATAGAGCTGATTGTCAGGGGTCTTCTTAAAGTACTAGTACTAGTAACTGCTTAGCAAGTATTCTCCTGGCCTGAATAATCCTAGGAAATAAGAAACATTTTAATGTGTAATATGTATTATCACTCTGTTGAAACATGGTCTGAATCCCAAAGGTTCTCCTCCATGAGTTGTTGTTGTTTTGTCATTCAGTCTTGTCCGACTCTCCATGAACTCATGAACTGTAACAGACCAGGCACATCTATATGTCCATGGTCAATCTGATACACTTGGTTTTCATGGCAGAGATACTGGAGTGGGTTGCCAGTTTCTTCTCCAGTGGGCCACAGCATATAGCTCCTGGTATTCCTAGGTGGTCTCCCATCGAAGTAATGACCAGTCACAAGGTGGTGTAACCATTTGGCTCCCGGACTGAAATCGAACCCAGGTTGCAGCGATGAAAGCACTGAATTCTAACCTATTGGAAGGTAAGCAACTGGTTCTCAGAACAAAAAGGTTTAGAGCCATTGCCTTAAACAATTGCTGGGATTAGAGAACTTTTCTGTGACTGTAGAGATTAGATGGTGAGTTCGATTTTCTTGTGGGATATTCACATAAAATATGCTTAACGCTTGAGTTATATTTAACATGACTTGACCTTGATAATAAGTATTTTAATGGGTACTTTTTAATGTGAAGCTGTGGAGAATAACCCCACAATACTCCTCATTACTGTAAACAGCTTATCGAAAATGTTAACAGACATAAAGATATTTATCCCAAAGCCATTATACCTTGGCCATAAGGCACCTTTCATATTGATAACACCTTTCAATTGTGCATTTGTTTGTGACTAAGCTTTCTGGCACTGCATATGGCTGGATATGGTCATACTTACGGTGTATTACCATTTAACAGTTTTTTTTCCGTGTTTTTCACTAGAATCGGATAGCTACATATTATGATTATGATGTCAAATGTTCTAGCATCTAACATGCACCAATTCACCAACGAGGAAGCTAGTTGTAATTCATGGTGCCTGTTTAAAAAATTAGAAAGAAATATGTTGATTAAAACCACTGCTAAATAAATATCTATTAATGTTTTTAATATTTTTTTTTTAAATATGACCTCTATTTGTCTATAACTAAACCTGCAATAATAAAACTGCAATCATGCAACTGCAATCATAAAACTGTAATCATTCAACTGCAATAATAATACGAGCAAAGGAGTTTTAACATCACAACAAAAGATTTAGAAAATTGTAGAAAGGAAACTTTATCAAACTCTCAATGGAAGTTGATACAAATAAGTTTAGCTAAAATTGCTTGTGCAATCACTTAGATAGTAATTAACTTTGTCCTGATTAGGTTATAAAAAAGTTGTAAAATTTTGAGGTGTAATTCTGAAACATGAATTATAATCAAAACACAGCTTGCTCGTTACTAAATGAAGAAAAACATAACATTTGGACTGGGAAGAATATAATCAGATATAAAATCATGGTTACTTGATAATCAAAGAATCTATTCAAAGAAATTAACACAAGGAAAAGCACACAATTTATGATGGCAACCACAATGTAATAACGAGAATCAAGTAAAAATCAAATAAAGGCTTAAGCAATATGATACTTGCTTCACACCTCATGAATTTTTAAACAATCAGTGGAACTATCATACACATTGGAGGGCATGGGCCAGATGTACTAAAGAGTGAACATTGGAGAACCTCTCCAAACATAAGTGTATGTTTGTGTGTTTGGCAGAAGGGTCGGGTACATAGTGCACTTCCAGAGCGAGTCTTCAGGAAAAACATTTAGAGAAAATCAATACAAAAACACCAAACGTCAGTGAAAGCAAACCCCCTGAGTGGTTCATGGGTCAACTTCAAGAGAGACAACTGCACAATTGGGTACACAGTTTAGCCTGAGCAACTTGGTTGATCTACTTAACCAGGGTTCAGCAACCTTTTAATACCAACCACCCACTTTTGGTGGTAAGATTTCCTTACCTCCCATCGTATGACCCTAGCTAAGTATCACCCAGTACTTACTAGATAGTGATCCGGTCCTGACTGCTGTCCCTAGGCTATCTCGTCAGCTCTCCAACCAGCCAAGAGTGGTGCTGCGGGTCCCGGTGTGTGATGTCACTCGTCATCAACGCAACCTAGTGATTACCCAGCAGCCCACCATGAAAGCTTGAATTGACCACTAGTGGGTGGTAGGGATCAGGATGACTAACACTGTACTAAACCTAAGTAGCTCTGTGGACCTATAGTCTGTGTGCTTAGGAGAGAACTAGACCTGTGAAAATAGGATTGATAGGATTAAACTATATATGGGGTTGCTGGGTATAAATCAAATGTACATGCGTGGACATCTGTCACCACTGGAAGGAGTCACCTTGCATATACAACAGTCTCTCAAATAATTAGGTTCCTGTTCTGGACGGCAATTGTTTCATCAGCCGCCACAGTATACCTCTCATGTATATAAACTATGTGTAACAATAAAGTGTTACTGTTGGTAAGAAGACAAGTGCCATGCTGTTTTGCTATCCCTTCCTAAAGTTTGTGATACACAGTGTAATGCAGGTTCCCTGACCCATGCATGATCCATTCAGGCTAGTTGATGGAATAACTGACACGACAACTTGAGTTGGGAGAAACAACGGGCCACAGCTTTATTTTGACACAATGTAAACAAACAACCGTAACTTATTTAGATGACTAATTTAGTCCTTTCCTTCCGGGGGAGGAGCCCGGCCACGAACAGTGACCTCACGCTTTGAGCCCTGCCCAAAGCCCCAATGCTTATCTTTAAGCACGCCCTGTGAGGTGGGGCCATCGCCCCCTTAGGCCAGTGGGCCGGGCAACTCACCTCCCGCCGCACAGACATAAATTAACAAAACACAACATACAATAGCCACTTCTCCGAATTCTTTAACCAAAAATATATATATTAATTTCAATATTTCTTATTTATATTACATATGTTATATATACTTTTTTTTTTTTTTTTTTTTTTTTAAAGAATAAACCATAACATCTGTTAACAACAAAATACAGGGTGGGTTGGTGGGATTCCAGTCGGGAGACCGCGCTGCTGTGTTCAATGGCGCGAAACGGGCTTCCGACACGCCCCCCGACGCTCCTGATTGGCTGATAGCCTCACAGGCTCCGCTGGGTCACGTGACGCTACAGGCTGACCCAGGGAGCCTGTGCAGCCTCTGCGTCGTTCAATATTTGTCTTTACACTGACAGGGGTGCAGTAATGTTCCCAACAACCGGCAGAATGGTCAAACCAGCGGCAACACTAGCTATTAGCAGCAGTCTGACTTATGTTTTCACAGTGTGTTTATGTACTCTATATATTGTTTTAGTCATTGTATAAACTGCCTTGGCATTGTACTTTATATCTGAATTCATTTCATACTTGTTTGTAACATAGTATGTCATAAGGATAAATTTAAGACATGAATGTCACTGCATGTAGATAGAAAAAAAACAAGAGCAAATATTCTCCATATCCTCCATTGTGCATTATTTAAAAAATAACACCATATATAAAAAACTAAGTACTCACTTACTAGAATAATATTGGCAGAAATATTTAGTGAAGAGTCTCGCCCCACCACCAAGTTTCTTCTTCTCAGTTCTCTTTGATATCCAAATAGTAGAGGGTTCATTACCCCCTCCTGGAACCTCTTCTAATCAGATTTGGGTGTAGTAAAATGGGACTCAAATGAAAATGATCATCCCATTCACAATGTGTTTCATCCTGCTACTTCATGTTCAGTCATATATATGAAACATTATCAATGATAAATGACACAATCAAACAATTGTAAAATAATTATATTGTATCCTATTTCTTAAACAGGGTCTCAAAAACCATTGAAAACCTCTTCAAAAAATAAAAAGAGAAACCTAAAGGGATATGGAATGTATCTGGATTTCATTAGAAATAAAATATACATATATATGTATTAACTAACATGAATTTTATTTTAAGAAATGTTAAAATCATACAATTCGTGCTTGTTTGGGTCTGCAACTCATATATACAAAGAGTGTGAAAAGTGAAGTGTTTCAAATTAGCCTGTCAGGGACCTCTCTCAAACAGCATGTTGCGGAATGTTGCCTCTGATTGGTTATTATGAGACCCTACACACCCTGTACTTAGAAGTACACCGTATTCATGAGCTGCAGAGCAGAAAACCAGTTAGGAACTGTTTGTAATATTTTAGGTAGAAAACACAGAGCTTTCAAGCACCTTTAATAAAAATTACACAACAGTAAATAGATACATATGTTTTTTTATATTCCTAGTGAAGTACAAAAACCTTCCATGCCCTTTAAATGTACACCATCCCATATTCAAGATCTCCTTTTGTAAGTGTTATTGCATATAGCCTTTTTTGTTTTTGCTTTTATACACACTCCATGGTACTATACAGGCAACTTGAGGCAGTCTACTAAATATTCAAAATATGATACCCTGGTCCTTAAGGTCATTATCCTATGTCCCTGGAGGGATAATTTATTCTTTGGGGACATTGCACTGCTATCACAATCTTACAATTGTCTTTTTATTAGTGAATCAGAAATAAATTAACTCTTGGGTTAGTATTATGAGCTTTATTTCTAATCTCATGCCTGGTGTCAGTGATGACTCACCCACTACCGCATTACCTCCTTATCATATGGAATAGGTATGTACATTCAGGGAAGATAAGTTTACTGTGTTATAAATTATTCATGTGAGACAAATTCACCATGGAATCCAGATAAACATCAAATGACAAGTGTGTAACTATGGGCTTCTTATTGTTGTACCAACTTGCATATAGATACTGTATAATGTATGAGCTCCAGTGCATCAAGGGAAATAATTAAGAGAAACAGACATTGTTTAAATGAAATGCTAGACGCTAATAAGGAGTATATAATGGAATTGTACATCCCTTTTAGAGAAAGGGAGTTTGTGTTGGAAAAGATTTGTGTCAGATGTCTTTAAAACTGACATATCCTCAGTTACACAAACATAAATCTAATGGATATGTGTTTATTTGCAACATTTCAATCTATCCAGATCCCAAAATAGCAATACCAACTATTTTAAGCTTCATAGATTTCTTATTTTTTATAGACTAAAACAATCAAAAGTAGTTTACTGGGGTAGAAATTTAGTCAAATTTGTACTTCTGGTAGCTAAATATTTTTCTGAAGTGTTATGTATCACTAGAAAAAGTTTCATACCAGGGGACACATTCAATTCGAAGCCCGCAACTTGATCGGAGACAGCCGAATGTCTGCAAGTGAGTTGGAGGCTCCCATTGGTCTCCGATTACGATGCTATTCAATTGCTCAAGGCCGCAAGTTACGGGCCCCAAGCAAAAACTGTAAACCATGCAATGTTTCAGAGCAGTTCAGGGAGGGAACATGATCAATTCAGCAAACCCGTAACCGCCCATTTTGAATCAGCCAATAGAAAATGGGGCTGTAATTATTACGGCAGTAAAACATGGAGGATACATGTAAATCAATTAGGTTTGGGGGTCAGACATGTGATCAGACTTGCAAACCTGCCAAATAATAAATAAAAAAAAATTAATGCCAATACTGTTCTAGTCTATATGGGTGGCCTGATATGCATTAACTCATTGATACCCAAGATCGATTTAACCCCAAAATTACATGTGAAAATACATTTTATTTCCAGCCAATTTGCGAGCTTGAGACTGTTGTGCAATTAATTATAATGTATATCATCGCTTTCCCCGTTATTTACAGTGCAGTATTGATTTTTTATTTGCATTTACAGTGCTATGAAAAGGTTTTTAACCCCCTTGCGGGTCCTCTCTGGCACTCGTTGAATTTTCTCCTTCATTTGCCATTTACGGGTGTGAAAACATTTGCAGGCTTGGGGAAATTGAGCAATTGAATAGTAATTTGCGATTTTAGCCTTGAGAAAGTGAAAGATTATAGGCTTCTGGAGGCTGTAAATTATGAGGTTAACCATTGCCATTCTCTCAAGCGCGTAACTCAGAAGCTGTTCTGAGCCCGCAAAAAGACACCAATTGAATAAGAAAATAGCTTGCGACCTCATTTAGGGGACTCATTCAAATGCGATTTGGCCAATTGAATTTGGCTTTATATTAGCGCATAGCATATTTTTTTTACAGAAGTTTTTAGTTAGTGAACTTCTATCCAAAAGCAAGGTCTTCACTAGCTAAAAACTTCTGTAAAAAATTAGGCTATGTGCTTATATAGAGCCCTTTACAATTGGCCAAATCGCATTTCGATGGGGCCTTTACTGACTACTGGATCTCCCGAAAGCTCAATTGAATGGGGCTCCAGGATTGTAGAAACAGCCTGTCTTTAATGTACAGGAAACTTTAGTGTTTATTTAACCTTTTTGTATTTGCATTGTATCTCAAAAGGAGCATAGTTTTATGGTTTTTCAGCCTGTTATTCCTAACTAGCGACTTGCCCGTCAAAAAATGACGGCAATGTGATGTATATGTTTGTCAAGTTGTTTAGTTATTAACATATATTTTTGACACTTGTAAGTATTTTAATATGAACGTGTATTTTTGTAAAATGTTGATGTAATGGTTTTTTAAAATGTAATTTGTATCTGAAGAATTGTTAACTTTAATATACATTGAATGAATAGGAAAGCAAAAAGTAAAAAGCCTTCTTGAAACGTTACGAATTTTAACATGAAGTTTAAAATATATGTAAGCAATAACCTTCAAAGTATATATTTTGAAACTTTAACTTTATTTTTTATGTAAGTTTAGAAGTTGACAAAACATTTGTATAATTTTGAACATTATAAACAGGAACATAGCGAAAACATTTTGTAACCTAATTTTTTATTAAAAGTATTAACATTTGAATGTAAAAACAATTGACCTTTAAATTAATCAGTATTAACATGCAATTTCTATCACAATAATTGTTAACTTGAATATACATTGAATGTAGAGGAAGGCATACAGTAAAACTCTGCTTAAAACGTACGTAATTAAAGTAATTCATTACTGAGCACATAAACTGGCGATAAACATTAATGTAGTTAGTAATCTTAAGATAACAGACAATATTTACATTGTGACTTAAAAGGTGCTTGACCTCTTAACATCCACTTTGTAATCTGTTGAATGAAATAACTTGCAAATATATTTTTTAAACTTGTAACATTAGAAACATTAACATAGTGACTTAACATTTTAACATAATTTTGACTAACAATGCAAGGCAAGTATTTTGTGAGGCGAATCATTCCTAAACAGTACTTTCATTAATTATGACTGAATTAAACAACCAATTGTTATGTATTTTGCAATGCTTTTAAAAAATGTTGGCATCTTGAATTTGTATCCTGCAAAGTTATAGTACTTCATAGTAGACAATGTTTTTAGTAAAAATACGTCCATCTTCTAATAAATCACCTTGACTTTCATTGTTTTCAATGTAAACTTTAATAGCCTGTGGATTTTTGCACCGTGACAACGCAACGTACAATTGACCATGTGCAAAAACTGGTTCTTCCAAGTAAATACCCACAGATTTGAAAGTCTGACCTTGTGATTTATTAATGGTCATGGCAAATGCCATAATAATGGGAAATTGTCTTCTTTGAAGTATAAAAGGGAGACTACTTTCACTTGGTGCTAAATCTATTCTTGGTATGAAAACTCTCTCTCCTTTATGGGTCCCAGTTAAAATTTCAGCATCTATAAAATGGTCCTTTAATTGTTGAACAATTAATCTTGTGCCATTGCATAGGCCTTTTTTGGGGTTCATATTTCGCAGTAACATGATAATTGCACCTTTCTTTAGCTGCAAAATATGTGGTGGCATTCCAGAAGGAGTTAAAGAGTTAATGAATTCAGTTGAAAAGTTTGCCTGACTTTCATTGTCATCAGCAAGTACAGAATCAGCACTGTGATAATTTCTTTGTGGTGCATTAATTTTTTTTAAGATTTCATTATTGAGTATTAATGCATCTTTATTTTTACACGTCAGTATGACTTGGTTGGCAAGCTCAGAATATTCTTCGTTATTTATGCTCCCTTCAAATATTGCCGATATAATATCTTGTTGACAAATCATCTGAGGTGGGATCTCTACAGTGTCGTCAGGTAAATGTAGTATTTTTTCTGTTCTTCCTTCTCCAATTTTAATAAGCCAATCATTGAAATCAGTTTGGCCTTCTGATCTCATATTTTGTTGCAGTTGAAGATGGGTAAAATGTTTCCATACTGTACTTGACTTTATACATGTTTCAATAATGTCTGTTCGATTTCCATGTACAACGACAGGTAATGTTTGTCTAAAATCGCCACCCAACAAAATTACCTTTCCACCAAATGGAAAAATATTATCCATGACTTCACGAAGCAAACGGTCAATACATTGGAGGGCATAGCATGACATCATTGTGGCCTCATCTATTATAATTAATTTACATTTCTTCAATTTCTTTGCTTGTAAGGATGTCATGCGAATATCTGACACTGAATTTTCCAAAATAGGCACTGGCAGTTTGAATCCACTATGAACAGTTCTTCCACCTTCTAATAAAAGTGCAGCAATTCCAGTAGTGGCAAACGCCATTGCTATTTGTCCTTGTGCTCGTACTGAACTCATTAATAAATTGTACAAATATGTTTTCCCTGATCCGCCAGGTCCATCAAGATAGAAATAACGCTCTGTCACCATGTCATCATCTATAGCATTTTTAATGGCATGAAATGCTTGCAATTGTAGTGTATTTAAAGTTGCAAGTCTTTCTTGTGTTCTTTCTGCTTGTAGTTGAATGTCATAGTCTTCAAAGTTAATGTCATCTATTAGACCTGGATCAGGCAAATTAAAACTTGCACAACTTAATCCATGAGTTAAAAAGACTTCTTGAATTTCCATTAAGGCTTTTAAGTGTGCAATGGGTTCATTGTATCGTCGCATAAAGTCTTCAGCCATATTACTTTTAAAAGTCTCCCACAAAGCTAATGCATTTGGAGCATTTGAGAAGATACAAATAAAAGCAAATTGTTCTCTCATCTGTCGTGGCATTTGACATTGTGCTGCTTCTTCTAAACATCTTTCCCACTCTGTATCATCAGCGAGTAAGTTTCTATTTCTTGCAGCTAAATGGAAGGATTCATATACAATGTCATTAACAGTTCTTAATTGTTCAAAACTTTGTGCTCCTGGAACATTTAAAAGTAATATCCGTAAGCAAAATCGTTCAACATCTCTTGGACTGACTGTGTAAATTCGTGGAATTATTTTATTGCCTCTGGTTTTTCTTGCTCTCCATAATCCATTCACAAAAACATAGTGATATGGAATTTCAATATATAAGTATTGTGTTGCTTGAGCATCAGTGGAATTTAATGCAAACCATGCAGTTAGTGTAGTGTGACGATCTTCACTTTGGGCCAATGCATTCATTTCATTTCCAGAATGGAAATAGACTAAATGTCGTTGTGGCAAATGTACTGCTAACCTATATACTGCATGTGATCTATCATGCATTTCAAATTTTAAAAGCCGCCACATAGCTTCTGGCGCACTGACATAGCGAGCATCTACATGAGATGCAAGTTCATCATGTACTAACTCACTACTTTCAGGGTTGTCTGCACTTTTGACGACTACAGTAGCTGCATCGTAACCTTTGTAAATATATTTGTAGACATATTTAATGGATTTGATGGAAGTGCAGGCTTCTACGTTGATGTGGGCGTTGTACTTCATGAGTAAATGTGGATTGTAGGGTACTACATATCTATTGTACACTTTTTTTCCACGAATAATGGCACTATCTCCTTCTCTTCTTTTATAAAGTGGATATCCATCACAATTGGCATATGTTTTGTCTCTATAATCTTTTGGAAAATCTTTTGAACATTGATTATTTTCCATACATGGTGATTGTGGATTAAGGTCTCCACAGGGTCCATGAATCATGCGATGAGTAACAATCTCATATAGTCTACCATATAGTTCTGGATCCGGTAGTTCAGCAACTATGACTGCATCCACTTTGTCCGAAGTATCTAATTTATCTTTCTCTTGAAGTATTATGAGAAGATGTGCATGTGGAAGGCCTCTTTTTTTAAATTCAATGGTATATACATAAGCAAGACATTTGCCAAATAACTGATTTATAGTAAAGTCACGTATTAATTCATTTAATTTTATCTTAAAAACTCTGGCTACTAAATCTGGTCGATCTGAAGCACTTTGTCCAAGAAGTAGATTTTGATTAATTTCTGGCCATTGTGGATTACATGTAAATGTCACAAATAAATCTGGTTTTCCAAATTTTGTCACAATAGCCATAGCATCATTGTATCTTTCTCTCATATTTCGAGGAGATCCTTGAAAGGAAGATGGTAAAATGATGGCTTTGCCAGCTGTCATGTCTCTGCTTGTAGCCACGTCAGCAACATAGTCCATGAGTCCACAATATTGTTCTACACGTAGTTTATCTTGTTGATATTTTATAAAGTTTAAATTATTTGCCTCAACTTGCAAATATGAATCAATAATCCATTGTTGTGTTAGTTTTCCACCACATAAAATGGGATTAAATTCATCTCTAATGGCAATTTGAGCAACTTTAAATTCAAGCATAGAAACATTATTTCGGATTCTGGCTTTAGCATTTGGGTAACTGGGAAGGGTTAATTTTGGTTGCCAACCTGCTTCTCCGTGTGGGAAAAAGATGGGATATGTCATTGGATCTAAATTTGGACTTAAGATATTAATATTAATAAATGGTTGGTCCTCATTTCTGGGATATACTCTAATGTCTCTTTGAAATGGTGGTTCTCCTTCATCATTGTGAAAGACCATTGCAACCTCATTTGATGTTGGCAAGTTATAACGACGTTTATCAGTATGTCTGTCTCTTTTAAGCACCATATTAACCTTTGGCATGGGTAATTGATGTCTTTGTGCATGAAGTAGTTGTTCATTTTCTACTTCTGCCAATTTTTTGTAAGCTTTACTGTAGGGATTGTTGTCCATAATGTTATTTAGCTCTATAAAAACACTGGGTAAGCATTTTTTATTTTCTTCCATCTGCATACGTTGGTCAACAGCTTCCATTGTATCTAGGACATATAGTTGAGCGAATTTTCTTTGCTCTCCTTCCTCTGGATGTAAATGTGAAGTCCGATGATAAATTTGTCCTTGGACTTTAAAACAGTAAGGACCATGTCCTGGTACATTAGCAGCCAATGTTGCCCCCATAGATGCAAATGATATGGCACTATTGTAGGATCTTATGTTTGTCTTAAAATTTTTGTAATTTGGAAAAGTAGGTTCAGTCATAATATTTAGTAAATAGGTTGGAAATTGTTTCCTTTGTGGAAGTTTGAACTTTCCTTTTTGACAACAACTAATAAATTGTCCATCTCGGGGTCTCTCCTGTTTAAAATAATAAGCCTCACAAAATTGACATTGAGTAGTCATGTCCCCACAACTATGAACCTCTACTGCTAAAGACTTCATTAAAGGACAATTTGCAATGCATATTGGATGTTGACTTTGATATTCATCAGATGAAAAGTCATGAAATGTTTCAACAACAGGTTCTAAATGTTTAGTTTTTTTCGTAGATTTTCTTGGTATATGTTGGACTTGTTCGGTTGAAATTTCCTGTAAGTTTTTAGTAAGAGTTTGTAAATGCTTTTATTTGTAGTTTTTTTTTTTGGTCTGTCTTGACTGGTATGTTGTAAAATGTCATCTGATGTTTTAGGAACAGTTTGTAAATGCTTTATTATTTTTTTATTTATTTTGGTTGTATCTTTCATTTTTGCAGCTGATATTCTTTTATTTGCAAGTCTTTTGCGTTCTTTTTCTCTTCGAATTTCTTTCTCCTCCGGTGTCTGCTGGGCGGCCCATCTCTCTTGTCTTTCTCTAGTTTGACGTCTTTTCTTCTCTTCTTTGGTCTCGTTATCAGCCATATTAATCTGTAAACGGAAACAAATAAATGTAATTGTGTATATTTAAATTTGTAATTCCTGTTAAAGATTATTGTGCACAATTGTTGAAATAAAAGGCAAATCATGAATGTATCATTGATATTTAGTTAAATTTATAATTCCTGTCTTCAGTGGCTCAGAATTTGTCCAATGGAATACTGCTGTAAATAAGCATGTAACATATTTATTTAAAATAATGGTTTTATTTATTAAAAACTTTGTTTGTGGATAGATATTTACCACTGCAAAACTTCTTTGCTGAAAAAAAAAGTGATGTGGTTATTGAGCTATGTATTGCATAGTAGCAATTTAAATAAAATAAGGGAGATAGTAAATTAATTAATTTATTTTTCTGTTGAGACGGATGCAACTGAAAGCAGTTTCTTTAGTGTTATACTTTAGTAGTTATTATAGTTTACCTTGGTTGAAGTGTGATTTAAATCCGAATGTTTGTTGGTCCTCGTTTCAAAATCGTTGTCCAATGGTGTGGTCCTCTGTCGGAAGTCCTCGTCCGATGGTGTGGTCCTGTGGCGATAGCCCCTGTCCGATATTGTGGTCCTGTGGCGATATCCCTCGTCCGATGTTGTGGTCCGTTGGTGAAAGTCCTCGTCCGATGGTCTGGTCCTGTGTTGAAATTCCTCGTCTGCTGGTCTGGTCCTGTGTTGAAATTCCTCGTCTGCTGGTCTGGTCCGAGTCCTCGTCCGATGGTCCGGTCCTGTGGAAAAAGTCCTCGTCCGATTGTCTTCACGCAGTATCTGTTGTAATGTAAAATAGAAAATGTTGTTTGAGTGAAATGTCTTTTAAATAAGTAAAAAATGTATTAATTTTGCTGTATTGTATCAGTTATGGTTATTTTTTTCAAATATTTTTTTTTTAACTTTCTGTACAATCCCAAGACTTTTGTTATTCTTATTTAAGGTTCTTAGTAAGGCTTGTGGGTTGTGATATATTAAATAAGAATATGAATTTATTTTGCTATGTGTTTATGTTATTTTTTGTACAATCCTGTTTTGTGCGCACCACTTGTGGTATACTTATTTAACCTTTATTTGGATGGTTATAGTTAGTGAAACATGAAATAATATAATTAATGTAGTTTGCTATGTGTTTGTGTTAGTTTTTGACAATCCTGTTTGGTGCGCATCACTTGTGCAAAACTAATTTCTTCTTGATTGTACAGGTTATAGGTTGTTAAACATTAAAGAAGAATGTTAATATAGTTTGCTATGAGTTTGTGTGCTTTTTTATACAATGCTATTAGGTGCACAACACTTTTGTTATTCTTATTTTTGGTTATTTGTAAGGCTTATAGGTTGTTAAACATTGAATAAGAAATTCTGTTTTGTGTGTAGCAGTTTGTGTGTCATTGAATTGCGATTTGGCTAATTGAATTGTGCCCTAAATAAGCACATAGCATATTAGTTAAAATAATTTTGTAGTCATTGAAAAACTGTATTTTTGATATTTTTTTATTAACTAAAACCTTAGTTTTAAGCAATTGTTATGTTGTTATTTAGAGCCCTATTCAATTGGGCAAATTGCAATTGAATGAGGGCCTTTGTGTGTACCATATGTTGCATAGTTTGGCCCTCATTCAATTGCATTTTTTACAATGTAATAGTACTCTAAGGCCGTAATTGAATTGCAATGTAGAAATTTGAATAGGGTTGTAAATAAGCACATCACATATATTTGTTAAAATAGAGTAAGGGCCTAAAAGTTCTTATTTATAGCCATATTTAATTTTCCAAAATAGCAATTGAATAAGGGCCTTTGGTTACTGCATTTGTTATATTGTGAGCTCCTCATTCAATTGTGTTTTGGCCAATGGAATAGAGCTCAATATCAGCACAGAGCATATGTTTTTACGGAATTTTGTATTTAGTGAACTTGTATCCAAAAGGAACGTGTTCACAAAAGAAAAATTTCCTTTAAAAAATATGCTCTGTGCTTATATAGAGCCCTATTGAAATGGGCAAATCACATTTGAGTGAGGCCCTTGGCCATTAAAGACATATAGGTCCTCATTGAATTGCAATTTTGCCAATTGAAGAGGGCTCTATATAATCACATAACATATTTATTGAGCAAAGTTTTTAGTTATTGAAAACCTTGATTGTGGTTAGAAATTCAGTAACTAAAAAGTTCTGTATAAAAAAAATGTTATGTGCTTATATAGAGCCCTATTCAAATGAGGAAGTTGCAATTGAATAAGGCTCATGGTTATTTCTTGTTTATACTTAATACTTTACCTTGATAGAAGTTTTGAATGACAGACGGTGCCTTCCTGGCAATCTTAATCCGCCGGTCTTCTTGTAGTGTCTGTTTGAAAAAGAAAGTGAAATAGTTATTTGTATATTTATAATTTGTCATCTAGCAAAGCATGGCCTTTTGAGCATGTAATGTGTTGTTGTATCTTACCTCTTCAAATTTGTTGGTGTTCTTTAAAAGGGATTGTGCTTCACAGTGCACGGTGCAAATTGTTGAGAGACGCTGTTGATGCAGAGTCTGTTTGAATATTAAAAGAAATAGAAAGATTCAGCTTTATCTGATGTATTGAATTGCAGTAAATTAATTCAATTAACCTTATTTTTTGTTGGGGGCTACACACATATGTCACATACATGAAGCACATTACATAGTTTAATGTAATTATTTTGTGTACGTGTGACATATCAGTATACATGAGTCAAATTTAAATGGTTAAATTAACCTTATATTTTTTTTTTCCAACACACATAAATGTGTGTGTGTGAGATGTAACTATAGATGATACACATATATGTGCGTGTGACATATCAGTATACATGAGATATAATGTCATTAAAATGTAGTTGTTTACTGATTTTGTTGTAAGCTAATTTTGTTGCATTGGCAATACACATAAATGTGCGTGTCACATGTCACTATACATTATAGACATATATGTCGGTGTCAGATGTCACTATAAAGGGGCAATACACAGAAATGTGCGTGTCAGTTGTCACTATACATTATAGACATATATGTGCGTGTCACATGTCACTATACATTATACACATATACGTGCGTGTCACATGTCACTATGAAGGGGCAATACACAGAAATGTGTGTGTCAAATGTCACTATACATTATAGACATATATGTGCGTGTCACATGTCACTATACATTATAGACATATATGTCGGTGTCAGATGTCACTATACATAAAGCTCTGTTTAATTTTTTTTGGGAGCCTATACACATAAATGTGCCATACATGATGACTACATAAATCCTAGTTTATTTTTTTATTTGTTTGACCTGACCTGATAATAAAATGTAATATATTATAGCTTACCTGTCAGTTGTAATTTGCACAATGTAAAGTAGTAAATTAGTAAAGAATTGTCTTCTCAAGTAAAAGCAGCAGTTATCTCAGAAGTCACTCCGTTGATCACCTGAGGAGAAATGTATTTTTTAGTTGGAAATAGCCAGTATTTATAAACTTGTAGAAAGTTCTGGAAAGTGAGACCGTTAGAACGCAATACGCATGCGCTATTTGCGTTCCAGCTTACAATTTGCGTTCCATCCGCCATTTTAGGCGTATTACTGTTCAAAATGGTGTTTAATATGATTGTGATACGTTCCGCATAGTATGTGTTTCATTATTGCGAGTAAGTGTAGTGTAGTTACGTCTGAAGCCTCGTTTTCGTTTTGTTCGTCGGCCATTTTTTCTCTCGCTTAGCGATGGTATTAGTGTCTAAAGTGTTTATTTTGATTTAAATGTAGGTGTAACTTGTTTTTTTGAGGTGCTGGCTGGTTCCTCTTGCTGTAGGTAAGCTTTTTATGTGTTTGTTGTGTGTCTTTGTTAAGTTTTAAATGTTTGTATGTCGGCGTGTTGCGTCCGATGTTTGCGAAGTCGTAATGTGTGGTAACGTGTCTCGTATGGTGTTTGCGTGTGTAGCCTCGTTTTCGTTTTATTCGTCGGCCATTTTTTTTGTCGCTTAACAAACTATTTAGTGTCGAAACTCTTTTATTTTGAGTGCAATTAAGTTGTAAGTTGCATTTTTGAGGTCCTGGGTGCTTCCTGTTTGTGTAGGTAAGGTTTTTATGTATGTGCTGTGTGTATGTATTGTGTTTGTAATTTTGTAATGTTCGCGAGTTGCGTCCGAGTGTTGCGAGGCCGTAATGTGTGTGAACGTGTGTCGTATGTTGTTTGCGAGTGTCGTAATGTGTTTGAACGTGTGTCGTATGTTGTTTGCGAGTGTCGTAATGTGTTTGGACGTAAACTTTTTTTTTCAAGGGTCGCAGTTGCTGCATCTGAAGACCTCGCTTTGCGAGGTCCTCAGGTGCTGGCATGGAGCGCCTGTGGCGCTCCAAGCCAGCAACTGAGGCCCTCGCTTCGCGAGGGTCCTCAGTTGCTGGCAAGGAGCGCCTTCGGCGCTCCATGCCAGCAACTGAGAACCTGGCACAGTGCCCTCGCTACGCGAGGCCCGCGACTCGCTGCGCGAGACGCGGGCCTCGCTACGCGAGGCCCGGCCCTCGCTGCGCGAGCCGCGGCCCTCGCTGCGCGAGGCCCGGCCCTCGCTGCGCGAGCCGCGGCCCTCGCTTCGCGAGGGCCGCGGGCTCGCTACGCGAGCCCGCAGCGTTAGCAACAACTCGTACGCTCACAACTATATATGTGATTATTTTAAATTATGCTTATTTTCTAGCAAATCTATCAGCAAATCTATATGATAATTTACAAACCATATTATAATATAAACCAAATTCAGATATTGTTTACTTAACATATTTTTTTAAAATTTCAAAATTAAGTCGGAAGCTCCGCCTCTGGGTATAGGAGCCAAAGAAAATCTGGGGGAATACAGCTTATAGTATAAAAATACCACACAACTGCATCTCTACACATAAACACTGAAAAAACTGTGGGGAGGGGATTTGTGCCCTTTATCCCCCCCAGTTCCTACACCCATGTACACATGGCTTGACTTCTCCTTTATTGTCTCCTAATGTGTCATCTCCTCTCCCCACTGTTAGTTGGGGTACTTCTTGTCTGCAGTCCCTTGCTTTTTTTAATGTACACATTCTCTCTAATCAGCTGTTTTCGGTTTCCATGCCATCTTTATGCTGACAATATCAAAATCTATTTTTCCTCTACAGACCCATCCCTGTCCTTACTAACCCGTGTCTCAGCATGTCTGTATAATATATAATTTTATTATTATTAGCCAGCATATTCCACAGAACTATACAGCGGTTAAATACAAATCAAGACAGGTTTAACACATTGCATATTTACAGGGGTTTGTGTGTAATACAGCAGGGTGAAAGATGCCTTGTGCATATGAAGGCTGAAGGTGATAAGCTTCTTGAAACAGATGCCTTTTTAGTGAGGTTATTACGGTTTTGAGGCAGGAGGATAGTATTATGGAATGAGGCAAGGATTTCCAAAGAATAGGGGCAGCACAAGAAAAGTCCTGGAGGCGGGAGTGAGAGGAGGTGACAAGAGAGGTGGATAGAAGAAGGTTGTTAGCAGAGTGAAGAGGGCGGTTGGGAGAGTATTTTGAGATTTCTCACCGTCTAAAAATGAATATCTCCAAGACAGAAATAATGGTTATTCCCCTGTACACCTCGGAAGTCTGTTCTCGTTGTGTAACAAATCATATATACCTCTCTTTCCTCCTTCACATCTCATGACCAAATCCTGAAGTCTCCACCTCCAGAACATCACAAGGATGTGTCCACTCCTTATGCACAATGGTATGAACACCCTAATCCACTCTCTCATTTACTAATTATGCATCTCCATATTAATTACTGTTGCTCTCAACTGCCGAACCTAACCTCAATGTATTACGAACATTTCTGCCAGGCTTATTCACCTTACCCAAATCTCATCTGCTGTTCCCCTCTGCCAGTACCTACCCTGGCTTCCTATCGTATAAAGGATAAAAATACAAAATCGTAACCCTAACCTACGAAGCCCTGAACTACACTGCATCTCCAAACAACTCTACTCTTGTCTCCAAATACATACCAACTACAACATGAAGTTTCTTTCCAAAGCTACCGTAGTGCTTTAAGTAATATAATTGTTGCATATGCAATTAATATAAATGTTAATTATAAAGAGAGAAGTTCACAGACTTGGGAATTTTTGCAATCAATGAGAAATAGGGTAAACACTATAAACATATCTACATTATTTGTACCACAGCAATAAAATGTTTTATATTTTTCATTTGGGATAACTTAGTTCTTTGTTTCAGAATACATAAATCAAATAATATTCTGTTTATCATCATTATATTGAGAATATAATTCCCTTATTAGCTAAAGTTACTAGTTTAATTTTCTTTCTAATCATGCAGAGAATTTTTAGATTCTGGAAAAGGGAGCAATTCTCATAAATATATAAGCTATATGATTTAATAATAATCATTTATCTTTATTAATTATAGAAATGTGCCATTTTCACAGATATATTCAGATCTTAATAAGAACTGAAATATTATTTCAATAAAACGTTCCAGTCATAAGGAATCATAGCACAGCTCCTTTAGTAATTTTTATATGTATGTTTTTACTCATAAAAATATTTATATATTTATATATATATATATATATATATATATATATATGTGTGTGTGTATGTATATATATATATATATATATGTGCGTATATATATATATATATTTATATATGTTTGTATATACTGCATATATATGTGTATGTATATATTGTATATATATATATATATATATATATATATATATTTATATATATTTATATATATATATATATATATATACATACATATATATGTGTATGTATATATATATACATTTATGGTATGCACTAGGATATAATTTTCAAATATTTTAAAATTCACACTTTAGGCATGTCAGCATAATATCCAAGCCAGCAGTCATGGAATAGCAAACACATGAGCTGCTATCACTATACAAGAATATCTTAAAACGTTGACTTGCAAGATCAGCATTTAAACATTTTTGAGTTTTATTTGAATAAATATTGTAAACATACAGAAATCATACATTTTATATATCATTATTTGATTTCTAGCACTTGGTACACTATATATACAAAGTAGGCTCCAGATTAAATTTAAGGGTATTTTCCATTCCATATTTCATAACTATTACGAACCCATAAAGATTTCATCAGTTCTGCTGTATTTTCTGTCGGGTTGACATGGCAGAGCAGTGGGAATTTACTTTTCCATACACAACATATCTTGATTATACATATTTTTCTTTATAAATTTGGACAGCAAGCCAAAGCACAGAGACGTTTTTTTATCACAATACATGCCAGAGCAAAAAAACAGAGGATTTCTGAGCTTATTTTAAATACTATGAAGGCCTAAGGAGATCAGTTGTAATGCCATGTTCTGACATTTTGAGGATATATATAGTTTAACTCCCCTGGTGGGATTTACATTTGGATCTCTTGTTCCTATAGACAAGAAAAACAGTACAATATTAACATTAAAGATTCAGTTTTGCTATCTGTTGGGGTTGCTTGCCAACTGTCATAATATGGATTTAAATGACATAAACAATCACAAGAGAAGTAAAGAGAGCTCTTAAAACAGAATCTAGAGGAAAAAGGATATTAAAAGTATGAAATATTTGGTAGCCAACATTTTAAACCGAAGGTTGTATCAATGTTAAAACAGTTTTTGCCTTGTACTTAACCTATGTATGGCGGTGCGTTACAAATAAAGGATAATAGAAAAAAATATTACCATTATTTTGTTATTTACCATGTACAGTATGACTTTATTAAAAAGCAAAATAACTAATATATTTTTTTATATGGTATTCTTTAAGCCTTATTAACCACAAAGTATAAAAAAATCACAAGTTTGTGAATAATTTTGGCAGTAGAATAGTGATATTGGTTATATTTTATGTATTTATTTATTTATTTATATATATATATATATATATATTTATATATATATATATATATATATATATATATATATGAGGGTAGTGGGGGGGGGGGGGGTGAGAAGCGCAACTATCCAATAGTGCAGATAAATCAATAAATATTTATTGTAGCATAATAAAGAAGGACATCAACGTCACATAAATATAGTAGTACATCACTCACATAAATGAGGTATGGATGCGGCTTGGATAATGATTGGCACGTCTGGGCAAGCTATGATGTCTGTTTCCAAGTGTCCAGGTGGAGCCAGACTTGGTGTAGGTCCACACTGATCCCAAAGGTAAGACTACCCAGTGTCTATGTCTATATCTGGTCTTTATAGTAATGTGGCTAAAGGTAAGAGATAGCCAGTTTTTACTTTTTTTAATCCGATCTTTTTATTATATTTTACCCCTTTAACTGTATTTTATCATTGATTGTACACATTCTTTACTAAACTGTGCAGTAAACAAACATCATTTACATATAAAAAAAAACACTGTAATGTCTTAATAACTGATCCTTGATTATTTACATAACTATTTGACATTTTTGAAAATACAGAAAAAAATATTCAAATTTTCATGTAAAATATATTGCTTATGCACTTTTTTTAATGTAGTTTCCCTTTTTATGTTGTGTAATAATAATAATAATAAATTGCAAGCCTTTATTATGGAGGTGTTTGGCATTTGGTGTACAATATGAAAAACAATAGCTGAGCTTTCTATAAACATATTCACTAACATTTTTTTCTCTCAGAACAGAATCTTCTTTACAACACAGTGAACATATAAAAGAGAATACCTTTTTATATTTAGAACTGATAACAAATCGTATGTATTAAAAAGAACAGAAGGCTATGGGCCTCATTCTATTATCGGCCGTAAATCGTCCGTAAGGCTGCGATTCCTTGCGGGGGTTCTGTTAACTCGCGATTCTATTATACGGCCCCGCAAGGATCTCATCTTACGGCCGGCCGCATATCTTGGAACCGGCCGTAAGCTCTGAAATATAAAAACGCAAAAAATAAATTCAAGCCTGCACTGTACAGCTCTGTAAATGCTAGGGATCATATTGGGGGACATGAGGATTAAAAGAAACCCACTCTCCAGCTTGCACATCTGCCCAAACCCGAGTTCAAATTAACTGTTTATTTTCCGGCTGCGGCGTGGGTGTGTCTGAGGTGCTCCAAGCACTCTGGACTTTTTACATGGATATTTTACGGATATTAAAAATAAAATATTTTACGGATTTGAGTACAGGATAATTATGTGCTATTTTTTCTAACACCTAAAATCCCTTTATAGTCTTCGCAAAGTGCAGGATGGCTTTATTTGAGCTATTTTATGTGCTTAATTGGTGCTAGCGAGACCTCTTTCCTGCAAGTAAGCTGCGGCTCGCTTTTAGCCTTGCAGAGAGGTTTCCCGGAGGAATTGAATTGCAAAACTCTTGCGGCCGTTTTAGATCAAAGGCTTTCCTTTGGCGCGAGCGGCCGCAAGAGATAGCAAGGCACCGGCCGCAAGCCTGCCGGAGTCCCCGGCCGTAAGGGAATAGAATAGCCGAATAGCTTGCGGCCGGTCCTTGCGGCCCCGCAACGGCTGCGGCCGCTAATAGAATGAGGCCCTATGTATTTATATTCTAACACATTTTACTAAATGAAGAACCTGTCATTTTTATTATCCCCTTCTGGGTTGCAACCTTGTCGTGGTGAAGGGGCTTGTGTACTTTAATGAAGCTGTGAACAATACCATGTAGGGTCACCCAAGATGGGCAGGTCATAGTAGAGAGGTCAGACAAATCGCTGCTAACTGGGGGATATTATGTGGTGTATAGCAAATAAAAGTTCTTCTTATAGGTGCTCATTAACAAGCGCTTGACCATGAAGAAAATAGGAGACACTATTATTTACAGATATGATTAACCTAGATTTCATGAGATTCATGTGAGATAAAGTGTTAAGTTCCAAAATAAAAA
This sequence comes from Discoglossus pictus, assembly GCA_027410445.1. NCBI lineage: Eukaryota > Metazoa > Chordata > Amphibia > Anura > Alytidae > Discoglossus > Discoglossus pictus. Next base: position 81,385,485 of record CM050168.1, read on the forward strand.
GTGTATATTAAACAATATTTAGAATCATCCAAATATTTATATATAAAATAAAGATATTGGCTTTGTCCTACTTTAATGTTTGACAAACTGCAGGTTAGCAATTAATTATACTGATATGCTATAAACCAATTTCAATAGCACAGATATTAATTAACCCTTGTTATTCATAGAAGAGAACTGGAAACAACTCATATCTCAGCAAAGGAGATTAGGGGTACCATTCCCATTTACTAAAGTCTGTCACTGTGTTTTTTTAATTTCATACGCCTGTAATTGCTTTCAGGGAAAGATTAGGGAAAGATCAGTGAAAGAGCAGTGAAACAGTTAACCTTCGGCCAGTGACCTCCACACCCTCTGGAAGGCATCATCTTGCATGTAGCATATCAGCATGGGGAAGTAACACAGAAGACTATCACAACATGAGATCGAACCTAAAGGATTAAGGAAAGATCACTGTAATGATGTTTAGATATGCAGATTATCACTTGGGTAGTTTATTTGACTTTTAAAAGCAGGAAACCTTCCATAACCCTTTAATATTGCTCTATCTGCTACCATTATTATTTACATTTGTCCCTGTTTTGCATCAGAGGTCACATAGAGGTAGTTAGTTCTAATATTTTACATTCATTACAGATTCATTTAATACAGTCAAATATCTTCAGCAACACATATTTTATTTAGGAAGCGCACTGCCCTAACATACAGGTCTACATTAAGCTTAACAATGTGCTTATTAAAACAATGTCCTTATCACCTTAATCAAATATGAACGTTTGTGGCTGAATTATGTGAATATCACTTAGTATGAACAAATCAGCACTGACTGTCTCTGATCTTTAGCAAAGCAGATAAAATAAAGTAACTGAGCATGTGCGTGACCAAAATAAATTAAAATCAATTAGTATACATCATCTCTGCCAAGGAAATGCATTGCCATGTATTAAAAGCCATTTCTATTATCCACATACAGAGCAATTTGGTTAATAAATGGTGGGTATATCATATTTCCCCCTTCTGGATCATTACCATGACATGGTAAGCGGGCTTGTCCATGTAGGGTCATCCAGGATAGGCAGGTCATAGCAGAGAGATCAGTAAAATCACAGTCCACTGGAGAAGGAACTGGCAACCCACTTCAGTATCTTTACAAAGGAAACCTTATGGATAAGCATAACCAGACACAAGATGTGCTTCTGTCCATAGGGTCATGGAGAGTTGGCCATGACTCAACGACTAAACAGCAACAGAATATACTATAATATTTTACTTATATACACACAATGTGCATGCTTTGTCTGGGATCAAAGCGTAAGTCTCAAATTTGGGTACATTTAGCATTTACTGCAATATTTACCCAGAAATATGTAGTTTTATTTTTCTTATACAGATGCTCACCTTATAGGCAGGCACAAAAAAAATAAGGAGATCTTTTTTTCTATAGCCCTTGCATTCATTTCACATTTTTATTTTGAACTAGCTTTTATTCATTGTTAAATTTCAACAGCTGCCTCGCCAAACAGGGACACAGGAACGTAGGTCAGGGAAAAATGCTCAGTCTTTTTTTTTTAGCATCGTCTTTAAAATTTTATGTACATGGCCATAACTCTGTCCCTGATGCATTTCATGCCTCCATTTGGCACAAGACTATTTTAGTTCTTTTATATAGCGAGTGAAAACAGTTAAAGTCAATCACACATTAATTAAGAACAAAATATATTGGCCTTATCTAAACATGTATTCTCAAAAGACAACTGTACATTGGGAAAAACTTCATATGTTTGTGAAGTTTGTAAAAAAAATCATGACATTGGTAGCTGCACAAACAGCGGGCATAACAGTATTTTTCATTTAAATCCTTATTTTAGATAGATAAGCGTGTGCCTGAAGGAAGCCATGCTTTTTCCTTATACACTTTCTGTTGGATTGAAGACTGATAAAGTGTTCTACTACATTTTAATATACAGGTGGTCCCTTGGTTAAGGACGAGATCCATTCCTGAGTTTGTCCTTATGTCAGATTGTTATTGTAAGTCGAATACCTATGAATAATAATAATAATGCTGTAATGGCTCATATCTAGTAATAATAATACAGTGTAATAATAATAATACGCCTGTACTGTAATAACAAGTTACAGAAACTATTGTGCTCTTTTTTTTTATTCAAATAAACAGAACATATAAAAACTCATACAAAAAGCCTTGGGAGCCTGTTCTTAAGGAGGGGTCGTGTGTAAATCAAGTCATTTATAACCCTGGGACTGCTTCTATATTAAAGTGTGGAAGGAGGAAGTGGGAAAAGAGAGTGGAAGGAGTGGGAACAAAGAGGTTAATTTGTTGTCTGATTGTTGGATTCAGATAGGATTTCTATATAGGACACCATCTGCCTCCCGCCGAAGCAGCTTTCCGTGCTCGCCATGCTCAGTAACTGCCCCTTGCCCCTTTAAATGAAGTATTGTTGTCATGGCAGCTTCCATGCACTAGCAGAGTCTGATAAAATAAATGATTGTTTGCCAATTGCTTACATAAATGCTAATGCTGTTTATTTGTACCATACTTCACAATTTGTGAAGGTTTTGCTAGTCTGCAACTGTACTTTAACCCTTGTATTGTAATTTTTTATTACATTTTTTTTTACACGTGAGTTGCATTAGAAGTTTTAGAGAAGTATGGTGGTCATTTTTCCATAGGGTCCTTGAATAACTAAACGTGATTATAATTTTTAGAAAGTAACAATTATAAACATAAATTTGGCATTCTTATGTTTTATAACCAATCATTTCTTACTATAGGCATCCAGTGTCTTAAGTCGTCTGATTCTGTCTTTTTCAGGTGTTGTGTCCTTAAACTAATGAGCTTTTTATTACTGTTTCTGCAAGCACTGGCAGTTGTGCATGCCCCTTTCCTCCTATGCTGACATTTCCTTTCAATCAAAGTCCTTTCCTATCTTGGGAAGTTGAGTACCGCAAATAAACATGGTACATGCCACAAAAGCATAATTGTATATACCAGGTAATAAATTAAAGGATGTATTTTATTTATTATTATAAAAATATAGATCATTTCAATTTTAACTAGAAAAATGTAATGTTGAAAAAGTAATCTTTTAAAAATAGGAAAGATATTTTTGTAATAGAGTGGCCCTTTAAAATGCGTAAATAATGAATATTTAATTATTAAAAGATGTCTTATAAGATACACCAACTCCCATTGCACATTGTCCATGATTAATAGATATAAATATCTATATAACAAGTTTTGTATCACCTTATTTTCCTCCATATAATAAATTATATTAAAAACTATAAATTGAGGCTGGATTTTTCTGGACTTGGTATAGTGCTTCACACATTTGCATTTGATGAACATTTGAGGGTTTTATTGAATAATGTAGGATTCTGCCATAGTAACTTGTCTTTTGCATAACAGAAAAGGAAATTGAATTAGGATAATGTCTTTCATTTCCATCTGCTGCCGTATCCCAGACATTTCATTCCACACTGAATATATTTCCTATTATGATGGCTGCAGTTTTATTACTGCAGTGATAACTATTTATATATGACAATGTGTATATAGACATGTGTGTCTGTGTATTGCTGGCTGACTAGTTTTATTACTCAAAGCTCTGAGATACAAGAAAAGTGTTTGTATTGATGGAAACAGACCATTTATAAGAAGACAACATGATGGATACGTTTCACTGCAGGGCTTTTGTGTAACATACATGGGAGCAGTGTGTTTCTGTGATTTCCTTCAGCCCAAGAGAAGACAGACTGATGGATCTTTTACAGTAATCTCACAGAGGAATTGTGAAAAAGCGATACTGAATGAGAAAAGTATATATATATGCATTAATTTGGTTAGAAGGATTCAATGTTTAGTAGTGGTGCATATAGATTGTGCATCCTTAGTCCTCCACCCACCCCTAAGGACTACTAGCGCAGAATTAAAATACATTTTGTACAGTCTTCCCATTAATTATATAAACAAATGTATATACACATACACACACAAACAAGGGGAAAAAATTATATATATATATATATATATATATATATATATATATATATATATATATATATATATATATATCCACACCAGAATTTATTTATTTATGTATTTATTTATTTATTAATTTTTATATGTTTTTCTTATAAATAAATAAATATATAAATAAAAAAAATAAATAAAAAAAAAAAAAAAAAAATATATATATATATATATATATATATATATATATATATGAACAAGAAAAAAATAAATATATATATATACATTCTTGATATTTTTCTCTGGTTTCTTCTTTCTGGTCTGTTCCTTTATCTCCTTACAGTTTTATGGTACCTTTTCTCCTTAAAATATTTATGACCCTGTTTATTTACTCTGACCTACACTTATGCAGACTTGTGCACAGCTGACTGAACAGAACATTTGAAAAAAAGCCTGTAATGTCTTTATTTCAATGGGAATCTGCTATTGGTATTGTTTCTTACTTGACAAAGAGAGGTAACTCTCGAAAACTAGTCATAATATTTATGACTGTTTGTCCAATAAAAAAGATATCACTATATACTGCAATACTCTGATTTTACATCTGGATTACTGGACACTCACTACTACCTCACTCTTTTTATATATATATATATATATATATATATATATATATATATATATATATATATTGGCAGTTGTGTAAGCCATGAGCATAAAATCATTTTTACAGTAAATCTTATTCCTTCAATGTGCCAGCAAGCGTATTTCACGCTATGCAATGGTGTACTGTTCACCATTCCTTTTATAACGCTTACCTTTTTGTACTTCAGTACTTTATAAGAAGTCTATTGCCTATTTTTTTCTATTTATTAATATAATTGTATATATAGAGTGTTTTTCTATTTATTATATATTTTTTTCATTTTTCCCTTTTTTTGCTATTAGTATTTTCATTAATTCTTTATATAGATACGGTCCTATGATTGTCCTAACAGATGTATGAGGACTTCATTAGAAGGATATAAGGGTATATGAGTAATGCTGGGTGTTACTTACCTGGAATCCTTATACATGTACATTTCCAGTTATAACATAGAGACATATCCCTTTTAGTCATCTTTATGACTCCCTAGAGACTCCTGCTATAAGGAAGGAAAACTCTTTTTTTTTTCTTTTTTTGAAATGTATTAAATCTTATATTTAGCAGACTCAGTTAAATGCTTGTAGGGTGAGGGTTATTGGATGTTTAATGCTTTTAGGAGCAAAAGAAAATGTCTGATGCCTTTAAAAAGTAAATTGAACACAATAGTTACAAATTAAAGACTGTAATTATTCATTCTGAACTCTGTAAAATTGTTTTTTTTTTATCAAGTAAATAAGCATACTATATATATATGATAAGTTACCGAAAGTGGATGGTCATGTTGCTTTTCTGAATACCCTATAAACTAAAAAATCACTCTGGGATTGAGGACTGACTTGGCCGAACAAAGTCATCTTCTGACCACAATTTTCGATTCTTGATTGATTTGGCCATGACTCAGAATCAAAGAACCATGAAAATCAAATCACTTATACAAATTGCCTGTATTTAAAAGGCTACTGTTGTGCTCATACAATAGGGTTTAATTTGTTTATATAGTTACTGATTAGATTTGAAATCAGTAGTTGAACAAAATAAAACTATGTAGCTTTTAAAACTCAAATTTGAAATTAGTATTGTAACTTCCCAGGTTCCCTGGTGATCCAGTGGTTAGTATTCAGTGTTTTCACCGCTATCAACCTGGGTTAGATTCCAGTCAGGTAACCAAGATGTCCCTGTACAATAAAGCCGAGCAGGGTGGTGCCTGGTCAATACTTCAATGACAGACCACCTAGGAATACCAGGAGCTGTATGCTGTGGCTCACTGGAGAAGGAACTAGCAACCCAGTATCTCCGCCATGATTACCAAGTGGATTAACATGACCATAGATATAAAGAAGGAATAAACATGGTTACCAGTAGCGAAATAAACAAATGAAACCCTACTTTATGGACACTACAGTGGTTCTTTAAGGTATTATATGTAGTCCTTTTTTTCTCTTAACCTTTACAGTCTAGCGCTTTTGCTTACATCTTTTTATGTTACTAACTATTTGAAAACGCAGAGTCAGGTTTTTTTGGGGACTTTTATTATCTTTGCAAGGAAAATATATTTTTGCTTTCTGCTTAGATATTCTACTTTTCCTTATCACTGCCCACTAGTGATTACATACTAAACTTGGATAGAAAAAAATATATTTGTAAGTAGCACAGACCGGCAAATATTTCATGGACGTCAGTTATTCAAGGACACTATCTTTCTCTCTTCTCTCTATTTATCTTACTTCTGCCTTTATTTGTCTCAATATATCAACATGTTTGTCTGTCTCTTCATCTTTCTCAGTCTGCTCTCCACCTATCTGTCTCTCTTCCTCCGTCTGATATCCTTGTCTTCTGTCTGTTATCTGTCTGCATACAAATCTGTCTGTCTTTCCTTCGCTCTGCATCACTCCGTCTAACTTTGGGGTGTATTTATCAAAGTGGGTACATCCCCACTTCCTATATTCTCTATAGTCATAGTTTTTTCCCTACTGGATAAAAAGCATTGGAATTGAACATATTTCATATTTTAATTTATATTTTATTTCATATTTTAAATCTATTGAACTATGTTTACCCCCATGTATCCCTATATTGATAATTATACCCCTTCCTATGATTCTTTAACACTTTGTTTGTATTTCTTTGTCTAAGTTTTTTCATTACTGTTCTCTATGTATATTCATTCCACCTATCTATCTCTTTCTTTTTATTGTTCAGTCGTATCTGATCCTTTGGACCACAGCATGCCAGACACGTCTTGTGTCTGGTTCTACTAAGCCATACGTTTTTCATGGCAAAGATACTGGAGTGGGTTGCCAATTCTTCTCTGCTATGACCTGCCCATCTTGAATGGTATAGCTCACAGCTTCACTGAAGTACACAATCCCCTTCACCACGACAAGGTAGCGATCCAGAAGGGGCTCTCTATCTTACTCTCTCTGTAAAGTTACTGACACTCTACCATCTCTCATATCTCAGTGTTTCTCTCTACTGTTCCCTCTCTTCAACCATTTTCTGCCTCAATCCCCCCTCTCTCTCTTGGTCTTACATCACTCTCCCTTGTATATACTGTATGTATGTATATATATATATATATATATATATATATTCACAGCTTGGTGGGGGACAAGGGGGACAACCCCCCCCCCCCCCCCCCCCCCAGATTTTTCAATGTGTGTGTTTATGTGTAGAGAAGCCATTGTGTGGTATTTTTATACTATATACAGTGTCCTCCCCAGATTTTCCTTGGCTCCTTCACCCATGTTTTAGAATTGTATAGAAGAACAAAGATGAGCTGAGGTTTAGTAAGTCTATCTTCTTCTCCCTTTACTGTAAACACCAATGTATCCATTTGTCTTTATAAGGTTGTTTCTCATTCTCTCTTAAAGTCTGTCTCTATATTACCCATCGCTCTTGATCATTGTTCCTCAATCTGTCATTCTTTCCATCCATTTTCTGCCAATTTCTCTGCCCTTTTGTCAAACTTTCTTTGTTGGTCTATCTGCTTATATCCATCTCTTTGTTTCTCTCCATCATTCCCTCTCTGTTTCCAATTGTCGTCCGGGTCTCAAAAGAAGCCAGTGGCATCATGACAACAACAGAAAAGTAGCCAAAACTAAAAGCCAATCACCTGCCCCCTTTCTCATACAACAGGATAATTCAGTGGTAATTATTTAATATATAATCTGTATATATTTATCATATGAATCACTGAAAATACACGTTTTAAGTCAAAAATATGTTTATTGATTGCATCCTTATTTTTTATATATTATGTAAACCTAAAATCAACTATGCACAATTTTTTGTGTGTTTAAAACATATTTTAATCCCTTTCCCCTCAACCCTAGTGAAGGCAATGAATTGAAAGGGTAAAAATAAGGATTAGTAATAAATAGAAGAGGTTGCAAAGAGGATGCCTTAAAGGACCCTGTCGTCATATTTTTAACATTTACTCTTATAGAGAACTAAAGTACACTTGCCAACAGGCTATTCAATGCGTAAAGTAAAGCCTGTAATTTATAACCTTTTATATGAAACTGTGCTGCTGTGAAAACCACCATTATGGTTTCAGCAGAGCAACTTCCTGACGTAGGAGGAGATTTTGATGCGACAACTGTACTCAGCTGTTTAAAGTGACGCTCATTAGTTAAAAAAAAAAAAATTACCCTCCTGAGAAAATAGCAGACATCAGAAAGCAATAAAACTAAATTGTGCATATATATGTTCCAAATTGTAAAGATTATGATTCCTTCTTATTTTGCCATTACCATTATTAATCTTAGTTATTCAAAATAGCATGCACAAATTGACCATAGAGGTCCTTTAATATACCACTGTAGACACATTTTGTCTAAAGTGGAAAATTGTAAACATTTTGTCAAAAAAAATACAGAATGCACCATCAAAATATTTAACTTTTACATGTAATTATTTTTTTTACTGCAGGGTTTCATTTTATTTACTGATCTGCTTCTTTCAGCTCTTTTGATGATCTTTAAATTAGTTTTATTGAATTCATTGGCAGTTTCAGCTACCACATTTCCATTGTACAGATTAAAGCCTCTTTAAATTGCGATTTGACCAATTGAATAGGACTCTATATAAGCACACAGCATATTTTTTTCTACAGAAGTTTTTAGTTAGTGAACACCTTGCTTTCGATAGAAATTCACTAACTAAAAACTTCTGTAAAAAAAAAATATGCTCTGTGCTTATATAGAGCCATATTCAATTGGCCAAATCTCAATTGAATGAGGCCCTAAGTCTTCCTCTGCATTGAAAGTCCATTCCCACTGCTTATAAATACACTTTTTCCACTTTCTAGAAATATACTTATTATTATTATTATTATTATTATTATTATTATTATTATTATTATTATTATTATATTAACTACCAACTTGCTTTCAAAAATGACGGGGCAATAAGATTGTAAGGCAGGTAATGCTGTTTGCGGCAGACATTAATTTTTTTGGTGGTCGGAGAGCCTTCGGCGCTCATTGCGATCCTCTTGTTTGTTGTATATTTTTGTATCAGAGGCGCTTTTGCTGTCATTGTAAGGTCGGCGCTGATCTGCTTTTTGCGCTTATTGCAAGGCTGTCCCCTGGTGTAGTTTGTGTACTATGAGCAGCGCTGGCACTCGTTATGAGGCGCGCAATGAATATCTTTTGCGTTTATTGCGATAGTGTTTTTTTTTTTGTGCATATGTATTTTTGTATGTTAATTAAATAAGTAATAAATTAATAAATGAATATACTTTACCTATTTGGAAGTAATATATGCCCGAAGCATTGTGCTGAAGAGCTGACAATCTGTTTTGATGTTACTGCAGCATACAATGTAGGTTTGCACTGTTATTGAGCTGAGGTGTAAGTGTCAGCAATGTGTGCAGTGTGTAGTGTAAATAGGCTGCGTGCTCGAGGGGAAGCCGTTAGGGTAGCTGTGTACTTCCGCATTGTGTAAGTTAGTGTTGTAAAATGGCGGCGAATGTGTATGTGGTACGTGGGTGTGGATGATTTAGTGTCCTTGCTAAAAGTGTATCGTGTACCACATACGGCTTTTTAGAAAAGCTGTATGTGCTTGTTGGTGTTTTGCGGCTTTAGGATCGTGTAGCCTTGTTTTCGTTTTTTTCGGTGGCCATTTTTTCTCTTGCTTAGGGGATTTTTGTGTGTGTAAACTCGGCAAATTGGACTTGAATTGAGATGTAACTTCACTTCCAGAGGTCCTGTGTGCCCCCCCCCCCCTTTCAGTGGGTAAGGTTTTTATGTCATTTTTGTGTGTATTTATTGTGTTTTTAATGTTTTCAGGTGTGCGCGGTTCGGCCGTTAAGGTCATATTTTTGCGAGTTCGTAATGTTTTTTTTTCTAAGTCCCGCGGCTCGTATTTTTTTGTGTAAGTCCGTATTTATTAATTGCGTGTTAGATGTATTTTTTCAAAGTCCCGCTTCTGTGGGTGTTTGTAATCGCTTGTGAGGTGCCGTAGAGCCTACACCTCCGCAAATGCGGCCCCTCGCTTTGGGAGGGTCCGCATTTTCAGCCTGAAATGAGCCTTCGGCTCATTGCAGCCGACGTTGGAGCCTCCACCCTCCGCAAATGCGGCCCCTCGCTTTGCGAGGGTTTGCATTTGCGGCCCAATCTGCGTCCCTCACTTCGCGAGGAACACAGTTCTTGCGAGATCGCATTCCGGGCTCGCAAAGCGTTACAACGTTTCGTAGTTTGACAACTATTATATGTAATCCTTTATTTGTAATGTGCCAGCATATTCCACAGCACTATGCATGGGTTAAGTACAAGGCACCACTGTGGTAAAAAATTTTAAATAATCCATTTTGAAAAACTTCACATTTTTTGAGTATAAATAAAGAATACAACTGCTAATTTATTACTTTTATATGCATAAATCATTCCTTAGATATACAGCAATGCTTTTGTGGCTCCTGTATTCTAATGTGCAGCTCAATATGCTAATTAACGGGACAGGGTGCTAGATAATGCTAGGAAGGGGATCTGTGAGATAACATTAGGGGGCATTGTTTTGGTCACAACATAGACAAGCAGACTGTGATAATTATCACAGCACATCATTATCACATGAAAGCAACTAATTTGTATCCTTGTGCCACTACAGTTGCATATTAATGGAGATCAAACAATGATGAATATCTCAGGTCTAATTCACTTTAGAAAAGAATGGCTATTACTATTTAATAAAAAAAAGTGACAGAGAACCTCATATTCCATTTGATATATTTATAGTACCTTTATCATACATTCATGAATTATCTTTCTATTGTCCATTATTTAATTTTCTACATAATACAATATGCCATTTTGATAGTTTTTGATAGTAATTTGACTTGCCTTGTAAAATGTGCCTTTTTTTACTATACATCTCAAGAGTTTTTAGCTGTACTAAATGTACAGAATTCTTGTTTAAAAGGTATGACAACCTCTGTTTTACATGAGGTCAATTTTGTTTGAGTGCAGGGGCTGAAAGAAAGTGTCTGAAACAGGCGTTTGATATTTTTACCTACAAACAGTCCTTGACAACATAAAATATACCTGGCAAATGTTGGCGAATGCCATGAGGTCAGTCCACGCAAAATAAGGTTATTATTTCACTTCTGACACAGCATTCTAACTGTCATTAAAGAGCCACTTAATTCCGCACAATTTAGACCAAATCACTGTGAAGATCTCCTAACAGCACGTTAAAATACTTTTTTAATTTTTGGTGCATTTTTACTGAGAAATCAAATACAATAAAATCTGTGTCTACATATGTAACAGACTGCACACTGCCTTCTCCACAGGTCAGAGAAGGGGTCTTTCATGCTCCTTCGATACTGTAACAAATAAGATTGCAAGCGAGTGTGTCCCATTCAAGTCTATGGTAAATCTTTTGATTGACAGTGCCTGTCCAGGAGACCAGTGACATTATGGATAGAGGTTGTTCCAATGACCAATCTTCTTTGATAGGAAATCCCCCCTTTCCCTTCTACGTAAATAAACCTATACATACATGACATCATGGGGATTCCCTGCCCCGTCGAGAAGATGCTCTGGCATATCACTGCTGGCTTCTATATGCGCCGGTTGGGGGAAGCTCTTAAAATAACAGACTTCCCCTACAGAGCTCAATACAACAAGCAATATGAAAATAAATAAAACTTAAAGAAAATTTTAACTTTTTAAATTAATCATAACATGCTCTGTCACGTAGACAAAAGCATTAGGAGTGAGGTTGGTGGCCCTTTAAGGACAACAGTTATTTAGCTAAAAGTTCACATTTGGGAAGAATGTAAGAGACCAACAATATTAGCATTGAAGTCAAGAGCATCAAACATTTTTAATGACAATCTCATTTTAAGAAAACTCTGCTGGTGTCTGGATCAGCGACAGCAGTGGAATGTTTCTGCCTAGGCCCATGAGGCCCAGGCCTAGGGCAGCACATTTTGGTGGGCAGCAGGCTGCCTGAAGTCACCAATGCAGTTGCATGGAATAGTGTGTGCATATGCACAGTGTCATGATTTAATTGTTTAAGGACTCATATTGCCAGTAATGTTTGAATATGGCCAAATATGTTGCCTGTACATGGTTATTATGTATCCTAGTTATAATATATTATAAAAGGGAAACATTTTATATAGAACAAATGTGGAATTGGTAAAAATGCTCTGCACAGAAGTTAGCTGCAGATCATTGCACACTCACATACAGACCTTGGGTCAAGACAGATGTATGTACTTCAAGTAGTCCTAAGCAAACACTTGAGTTTAACATAAAGTTTTTTTCACTAGCCAGCTATAGATATCTGGTGAATTTGATCTCAAGAGCTTTGATAGCCCACGGTTGCAAACCAGATGGACTGACATCACACATACACAAATGAACACAAGGCGTGGTATTGGAGATTATAAATATGTTGTTTTGATCATTCAATAAATGTTGAGACATAGTTTTCACATATACAAGGTGTGAGACTATTTCTGTGTGTTGTATCTATTGCTGATTTGCGAACTTGAGACTGTTGTGCAATTAATTCTAATGCCTTTCATTACTTTCCCCATATTTTAAAGTACAGTAGTCTGTTTATATTTGCTTTTACAGTGTTACGAACAGGTGTTTAACCCACTTGCGAGTCCTATCTAGTACTCGTAAAAATGTTTTATACATTTGCTATTTACGTCTTGAAACATCAAAGGAGTAGATTGAACGTAGTCGTGAGTTTTGTGCTGCCTACATTATATGGTTGTCTATTGGTTTAGCTGTTACCATTGTAAACACATACAGACACACTTATGGTATACTCTTTTAACATGTGAGGGGTTAAATTATTTTCCTTTAAACAAATTACATTTCTGCGTCTAGTAAACAAGTCAAGAGACCTTGAGAATGTAACATTCAACATAGAAGACTCTCAGGCTTACACCTTTGACTTCAATTACCAATTGTTCTAATTGAGGGTGTTATCAAGCAGGTGTGAGACTGAGTACAAAGGGGTATTCTAATTTAGAAATTGTTGGCAGACCCAATCTGGGACAAAGGTCACATATATTTCATAATAAATTAATTTTAATACATGTACCCAGACTGATCTTGCGGGCAGAAACAGATTTACACAACATGTTTATCAACATATAATAACTATGCCTATACATGCAAACAGGGAGTAACCTATTGCAAATGGTGGAAACCACCTTGTGAAGACGAGGAATAAAGAGTTTATCTAATAGGCAGAGATATGGTTTTGGGTATTTTCTGGTCTTTCCTGCCTTTCTGTCTGTACATCTTCTGTACTATTTTCTGACTGTGGCCTTGGCTGTCTATTGCTAGTTTATCTGAGGGTCCTGTCTGTGTACAATTTCTGACTGTCTCTCTCTGGCATAAACATATTCCCTTTTATATTCTTTCTAAGGTATCTTACTATATCTTTCTATATCCAAACTCTATCCCAACTCTTTCTAAAAATAAAATAACCAAATACACAAAGAGGGATTACTTCAGACTATCTTGAGAAGGGATTTTAATATAAGACAAGTGTTACCCTGACAGTCTATACATGGTAATGTATAAACTTGTTTAACTTTCTTATTTGTAATGGAGATAAATTAGTCCAATTACCACAATCCTTCGGTTAACTTTTTGGGAGTGGTCACAGAACCCAGACTAATTAGCACCTTCATTCCGGGTTGTAGGAGTTAATCAATATATTTTAATCTGTGCCATATTCCCTACAAAACTCTGATTGACTTTAATCAATAATATAACAATTTAACTCTGTTACAAAACCAATTATTAAAATACACCTATACTCAAAAGCTACTTAGCTTTTCTCAACACATACTTTCTTTAATAACACAATCAACCAAACTGTTTTATACCATTATAGATTGAATTGATTGCATATATAGAAACACACTATATAACTAATTAAACACTCTTATACCCATATACAAAAGTTATTTAGCCTGCTATAGATACATTATAACTGAAGTAGTTATATTGCTTCTGCTCTGTAGGTCTTAAACATGAGTTTGCTATTAATGGGGTGACACATTTTATCACTGAGTATTTATACTACATATATTGTATAGAATAGACATTTGATTGTTTATACAAGTCTCTGTGTTGAACTAACCAAATGTATACAGTAATCAAATAGATTGTTATCCAAGCTTGATAAGATTGTATACACTGCTTAGTGATCTCAAAATTGTACCAACAAAACATAAAATGTGTTAAAACTAATTGTTATCCAATCATTCACAAAAGACATACATTTCTTATAAAGTTTATATTGTGATCTCACTAAAAAATTAATGTGTTAAAAGTTCAAATATAAACAATTTTTATTTTATTTTACTATTGTTCAATAAATGCTATCCCTGCACAAAGTGTATACTTGTCTATGAATTGATCATTGGACTCAATAAAATATATTAATCAATACATTTGTAATATTTGTGTCATATCAAAGTGTATGTCATGCTATAAATATAAGTCTTCAGTAGTCATTTAATATCCTGTCTGTGAAAATAGCAGAACTATCAGTGGATCAGTAATTGCGATTACTATACAGCTTAAAAGCAGGAATAGCTAATACGTGAGCATGGGTCATAATCGGAACATCTGACCCTTTCTTCCAGATCTCTGCTGCATTATTACATAAAATGTTTTTTTTTCTGAAGCTTCCATATCCTTAAACAAGATATGAATAAAATGATGTGGTCTATGATACACTGATTATGGAAACCTCATCCTTGTGCCCTTTTAATATCATATTATTACAATATGTGGATTTAAGACTTTGATATCGTTTGGAAATGCATTTAGATTGTGTTGGCTTTCGAAAAATCTTGACTTCTGCAAAACGTTAGATTTTAAACCTTTTTATGTAGCTCCTATTTTAAAAATCCTGTCAATATTACAACATATCTATAGTTACATGTGATTGTAGGATTACCATTATAATTATTATTCTGCTACATACAAACATACAGTTTGAATAGCGCCACTCTGGACTTTCTCGGTCTTCTCTTTATGATCTATTATGTGTATTAGGATCATCTATAGCAAAGAGTGACAACCTGGGATTGCACAAAAGGGGAATACCAGTGTTTTTTTTTTAAGCCCCCATTCCATTCCCTGGGGAGATCCTAGGAACCCCCTTATATGTTTATGTTATAATGTTGCTAGGAGGATGCAATTTTAGAAACCAGAAACTACTATTTAATTAAATGCCAAGAATTTGAATCTATCACGATTGTTTATTATAAAAATGTATTAGTTATCCTTGATAAGATAGATAAGAGCAAAGGGTATTAGAGAGTGATTTAGGTTAGCTATACTGTACTAGCAGCTAATGGAATTGAGCCCAAAGAATCCATTGGAAAACTGAATTTGTCAATTGTCAACTGTCATTCCCTAACAAAATGAGATAGATGTTTTAATTAGGCACCGATCATTAATAAAACCCCTATTTAACAATTTAAAAAAAGCATTAGTCATTATTAAACTTACAATCAAAATTCAGACTCCCTTTAAGTTGGTATCCACCAACTATAAGGTGGCTTTGTAGACCAGTAAGCTGCTAAATTTTCAAACATAATGTTTACCAACAAGACAATAACCTCCATTGGCTGGAGAGTTATTGTGTTAGAGGTTTTTCTTGGCAACTCTCTGTCAGTGATTATTTATTCTCTGATAATATCTGATCATTTTTAAAACCCTCTAAACCAGTCCTTCAACCAAAACGCCATGCTCTCCTTTCTGACCTTATCGGGGAAGAGACAAACTCTCAGCTGGACTAAGATACTCTAATCTTTGAAAATGAATATCAAATACTAATTAGGATTTTTTCTTAATGATCAGGGTATAAACAAAACAACTAACTCCTCTTGCTAGACAATAAAGTGGTTCTCAATCACATATTATAATTGTCTAAATACGAGACGTCGTCACTCTTTGCGTGGTGCGTACGACGTTAACGCGTAACACTTAGCCGTGAGCCGTTAACGCGTAGCACTTAGCCCCAGCCCCGTTAACGTGTAGCACTTAGACCCATTAACGTATAGCACAGCCCTAGACCCGTTAATGTGTAGCACTTAGCCCCATTAACGTGTATCAATTAGCCCCATTAACGCGTAGCACAGCCCCAGGCCCGTTAACGTGTAGCACTTAGACCCCAGCCCCATTAATGCATAGCACAGCCCCAGCCCCATTAATGTGTAGCACTTAGCCCCATTAACGCGTAGCACTTAGCCCCAGCCCCGTTAACGTGTAGCACAGCCCCAGCCCCATTAACGCATAGCACTTAGCCCCGTTAATGCGTAGCACTTGGCCCCGTCAACGCATAGCACTTAGGCGATGAGCGCCAAAGGTGCTCATCGCCTGCGAGCCTCGCATAGCAATGCGAGCCATTAAGCCACTTTAACGCACTACAACTATCAGCACAAATACGAATAGACAATGAAACACACAGGACTTAGCCTAAAAACACTTCCTAAATGCTGGATCGCCTTGGTGTGCAAGCGGTTGAAAAACGCGGGACTTCGAAAAAAAAGATACGAGACGCTAAAAATTACGAGATTACCAGCGAACGACAAAAACGAAAAAACTATAAAAACACACTAAATACACCCAAAAAAATTACAAAAACATCACAGACAGCACGGGCAACAGCCATGACGTCTGGGAGTGAGGTGGAACATGAATTTAACCTGATTTAGACGATTTTCTCGCCTAAGTCAGAAAAAAATGGCCACCCAAAAAAATGAAAACAAGGCTACATGACCACGGACCGTGCAAAACACTGCTAAACGCATAGCACTTTACAAATCTAACTACCACATACAAAATACACTATTACAAAAGCCGGAAAATGCTCACGAGCAGCGTAACACATTAATAACATTACGAATATACAATGCCGCTTTACACAATGAACAAGCGGCTTTACCTCGCGCACACAACCTATTTATACTGCACACTGGGAACATTCATTACACTTTATAAGCAGGGCACTAACAATCACAATGTATATTTTATGCAGTGCAAAATACAAACAGATTGTTAGCTCTTCAGCCTATTGCTCGCTGCATATAAGAATTAGAAATAATTAAAGTAGATTAATTTATTGAATAAATCATTAATTATTACTTAACTACATATACATAGAAATATATATCTCTCTTTATCATGACTCATGACGGTGCTCAGAGGACAAAAAGTACACGACAGGAGAGGCTCGCAATGAGGCAAAGGCGCTCAGCGCAAGTTCACAATGAGCACCAAAGGTACTCACAGTATAAAATGGTTTACATTGTGTATCAAACAGCATTTCCAGCCTTACAATTTTATTGACCGTCATTTTTCGACGGGCAAGTCGCTAGTATATATATATGCTTATAATGTTTCTCACTGGAATGATTTCAAGACAAATAAATAACAAATATATGAACACTGCTCTTGCACTTTAAGGATGATAATATCTTGACAGTCAGAGGTTAAATATTAACCTTTCATTTATTTTTCTTTTATTTCTGCTGTATTTGTATTCCCGTGGCACAGTCTCCTCTAAACACAATGCAAGCACTTGTGAATAGGTTGAAAAGTGAAGGAGGGTGTTTAGCTTCCATGTACATAGCATCTTGAAAGAAAATGTCATCTCAAAATAAATAGGCGCTTTGCTTGTATGCAAGACAACATTTGCACAGTGAGTGAGTAGTGGAATTTGCATGCCTTTTAAAATCAATAAAAATGGGAAAATGCACAGTGTTTTTTTACAACATAGTCAAGGTTATAATATTAAAAATTGCAAATAAATCATTAGCAGCTACTTCTACTCAAGGGTGCAGGGTTAGGTTTATTATTAGGCAGAGTAGGCATCTGCACAGACCAACTGCCTATAGGGGTTTTATTTTTTAAAATGTGAAAAAATTAACTTAGAATATACATTGTGGTTTGCATGATGCTCCCTGCAGGGGTATAACAAAGGTTTTCTATGATTGGTAAATTGTGCAGCTCATTCAGACATTTTCTATGTGCTTTGCATAACATGCTGGGAGGTGTAGTTTTATTTTAAGATAAATTGTGTCGACTACAGGCAAAAATTACAACTCCTACATTTCAAAAGCATAAACCTAAGGGGAGTGTTAGAGACACCTACAGCCACATTAAATACGGGCTACAAGTTAAAACGTAGCTCCTAACGTAGCTCACAAGACTTAAGGCTATTAAATTAGCCTCTTAAAGCCACCTGCAGACTACTTGCGGGTTAAGATGCAGCAAGGCCGAAAAAAGCCTACGGGATGTGGAACGTGGAACTTCATGGCCGTAAATCTAAATGGAGCCAAGAAGTCAACTAGTGCTAGAGAGGATCCACAAGGGGGGTAAAGTCCAACCCGTGGCACTTTAAATCCACATATACCCACACTACTGTACTTTTATGAACAGGGAAAATGATGTTAGGTCTTAGAATAAATAGCACAACATTCTCAAACTCGCAAATAGGCCCCAAAAAATACATTATTTTGTGTTTAATTTTGGTGTTATATCGGTCCCGGCAATCAATGTGTTAATACATATACTGTAACTTGAATGTGATAGAATATCATATTTAGGGCTTTATCAATATTGCATTACATTTGGAATGTGGGTCTGATCGTAACTCGTAATTGAACCCCGTAAGACGTTGGAAATCCCACCAACATTTTTCAGTGATGCAATTCTGACGATCTCTTTTGCCATTGCCTTCATCCCAAATCATAACTACGTGTTAGACTAAATGATCACGTTCACAAATCTGCGCAAATCTGATGGTTTATGGGTATGCCTCTCAAGCACGTAACTCGCAGCCTGTTCTAATTTAATTAGAGACTTGCCCGTCAATAAATTACGGCAAGAAAATTGTAAGGCAATGTCCGGTTTCCTTTTCAATTTGTTGCAGTCCGTAATTATGTATGTTGATCTGTGGTACCGTGGGTCGAAGGTATGATACTTAAGTTGTGCGGGGTTGTAGGGATAAGCACCTACGTGCTCATCTCCACCAGCGCAGTGAGCTCCTCCGGCCACAGCACAGCCATAGGCGAAGTCACTGTATATGTTAAGTCTCTTTTCTTCTCCTATCTTACAGGTCTCTTTCAAGGCTGTTAGCTTTGCCTTTTGTGCTGGCTGGGTTCCTGGCAGTTTGAGGCTATAGATAGTGATGGGCCGGTCAAGTTTTATCTCCACATCTGCTGCTCGTCTTCCTCTCCCCCCTTGGGCCAAGGGAGGAGGATCCACAAAGAGCTCCATCTCAGGGTTCCCCAGGGGGCAGCTGTTAGATCTTTCCTTAAGAGTGTTTCTGTGCCACTTTTTCTCTGGGGTGGCAAAAAGAAGGGACATATTCATAGTTTTAGTGTTGGCAATACCAGCATAAGGGTCCTTCCTATGGGGACCCCTCTTCCTCTTCCTTGGCCTTCACTCAGTTAGTAGGGCTATCTGGTGGAGGCATAGGTGTGGGTCTCCCCTCCCTCTCATCTTTTAGATTTCTTTAATAACGCCAATTGTTTCTTCACTAACTGCTCCTTTTGTTTAACCTGTTCTACTTCCTTTTCTCTATACAAAGATACATTGTGCATTATATGGTGATGCATCTGTCCCCAGGCTATCTCAAACAATCCCACAACATCACTCATTTTCAGCTGCACAAGCTTTGGTAAACCTCCCAACATGGCAGTGATAAACAGTGCTCTAACTTTGTCTGTCGCATCCCAGTCATCCTCAGCCTCCTCATTTCAAGTCTGCTGACACCTATGCATATAGTTTACAGGGTGTTCACTCCCCCCAGGTAAAATTAAGTAATAGACTTAAGGTTCTTAACTGTTAGAAAATGTATTTTAATTGTTGTCCACTGTCCTTAGTAAAAATGGAGACTATTTGGTGTGAAATTATTTTATACAGTAAAACCTTCAAATCCCTTACAGCCAGGGCAACCCAAGCTGTCTGGGCTCCCTTACTAAGTGTGGGTAAGCTTTTTATTAAGCCCTCTAGATCTCTGTGACCCCAGGGTACATCATTTGCTACCAGGGCAGTAACAAGCCCTTTAATAGATATGGAGTTTATTAACTTTATTTCTGTATTAAGGCTGCACCCAATGACCTACAACTTCTTTCTCTTTCCTGAGTCCTGTTGTGTAGTGTACCTGCATACTCCTTTAATCGTTTTTTCTTTTATCTTATCTGCTGTTGCACTTCCTTAGCCATTTCCTGTAATCCCCGGTACACTTGGTCTGGGACTACCCTGTCCTGCACTCTCACTTTTCCTCTATTTTCACTTTGCAAAATTCTCACTCCTTCCTTTTCATATTCTTGCTCCTTCCATAATCTGTCTTGTTTCTTGCTTCAACATCCTAACCTCTCTCTCTCTCTTCTGCCCCCTAGTTTTATTCCTACCACTTCCTTGTCCTTTCCTCACTGCCTGCCTATCAAAGCCTCTAGCTCTTTGCCCTTCATCTTCACTTTCACTTCCCTCTTCTGCTTCAATCCCTTTCTTTCTTTATCCTTCATTCCTAACTTACTGCCTCCCCACCTGCTGTTCTCTTAACTTTTCTTGTCTGAAATTCTCTCCTCATCACTGTCACTTTCTACACTGGGCACCTCCCATTCTATAGAACTGTACCCCATAGTGGGTGGAAACTGCATTTTTTTTATTTTGGGGGGGGGCTCGCCCATTTTACATAAATACCCTGTTATTGTACACTTCTTAAATTTATCAGGGACAGTTTCTCCTGCTTCAATTTGGAATGTTTCGGAAGCTGTCTCTGGATATATAGGATCATGATATATAGTTTTCAAGTTCTGTGACAAAAGAACTTGTTTATAAGAAAAGATGCAATTATCCTTAATAATCATAAGTTTCTTGATGCTATTATTGTATAAGTGAAATACTATAAAAAACATGACTATTCCATGAATACAATGGTTTGCAATAGTTTAGGTATCAAACCACCTTTTTTTTTTTCTTTTTTTTTAATATAATTTCTGGTATTATTTATGATTTACAAATGTACCAAAGACCTATTTAGATTTGCCTCAATATTCAAATTTCCAAACTTTTTACATTTGATAAATTCTCTGAATTCTCTGAACTATGACTGGTAATATAGGTGGTGATATTTGAAAATTAGGCTTTGGCGCTCATTGCCTAAGTGCTCCAAGTTTCAATGCCTCAACAACGCAAAGTGTGACGACGTCTTGCAGTTTGACAGTTATAATATGTGATTACTTTTGTATTGCACCCTGTAAGATTTTTTTTTCTACATAATATTTGTGCAATTGTTTTAATCTCCTGTTTTTTTCTTAGAAAAAATTGAAAGTTAAAAAAATATTCTCCTTACTGGAATCCATAGCTCTGAAAAAATACTATCTGTCTCCCTTTATAACATTTTAAGCCCCCTTTTTGTCACTCTCTACACCTCTTTCTATCTTTCTTACTATCATTATGTACCTCTCTGTCTTTCTGTGTCACTATGTACCTTTATCTCTATCTCTCTTTCTCTTTTTCTCACACACACAATATTTATCTATCTCAATGTCACTATGTACTTCTCTCTCTCACCATGTATATTTCTGGTGCTGTTTCACACTCTTTATCTGTCCCTCACTAAATCTTCATTTGTATCTTTTTTTCACTCACTATTTGTATAACTCTATTTTGTCACAATGGACCTTTCTTCTATATATACATTTTAAAGCTCCTTATTTTCCCTTTTTGTTTCTATAAACATTTCAACAATCATTAAACATTAATCATCCCACACCTTGGTCAAGGTTTTGGAAATTGCATTGTCCACTTCACTCATGCCCATCTCAATTTTTCTGCACATTCTGGGTATGTATATACCATCACCTAAACCAGCCTAGTGGCATCTCTAAGCTCCTTATTTGTTTTACCAAACATAATCCATGGCTTAAACATTTTCTTTCACTAGGGTTTTGGGAACTTCAAACACACCTATGTCCGTGCACTATACACTCTGCCCCACTGGCTATTGAATCACATCAGTGATATCATTTTCAGGAACTCTTTTTCACTGGGTTATCAGAGCATCTTAAACAGAGTGCTTATACCATGGCTCATAGAGTTTTAATCACACACTCACACAAACTTTCATTGATTCATTCACATGCCATATACAGATTCTTCAAGTGCAGAAAGTACTATACACTAACTCAAACTTTCTATGGCTCCGCCCCCAGAATCTACTTTAATCACAGACTCACACAAACTTTCACTGAATCATTCACAGGCGTTATACCGATTCTTACTTTTACTCGCTTATCAACTGCGTTCAAGTGCAGAGGGTACTATACACAAACTCAATCTTTTTATGGCTCTGCCCCTAGAATCTACCTAGGTTTCACAATCCCTTATATAAAAAAAAATAGAAACTTTCCAGATTCCAAATGATGGACGAGTTGGGTGGGGTTTTGATTTGAGCCACATCCCTATCCTCACTCCTTAGGAAGATCCAGGGCTACATGAGAGGACCTTGACCATGTGGTTTATAAACAGATTTTCACCAAAGCGGCTCTGCAGACCTGTGTTTCTAGATGGCCTTGATCAATCGTCAGACTCCTCTCCTGGAACTCCGGCATCCTCGGGGTGTTATAATGGACAGATGTTGTTGTCCTGGGTTAGGGCGCCAAATATGTTAGGGAAAATTTGTTACCAACTTGTCTCTCATTCGCAAAAGAATCAGGCAAGAGACGAAAGTCAGACATCTCTGAGTTTCGCTTTAATTTCAAGCTTAAGCAGGGAGACACACATAGCGATGGTCTGAGGTGCTCTGGTCATTTTACACTCTTACAAATTTTTATACCAATGTACATACAAGCATTATAGTTACACCAGTTTTTCTTGTAATTTTTTCACTGCACCTCTCCTTCCACCTAACTAGCATATCTTTATCCTTTCCCTTCCCGTTTTTTTTACTATCTTTAATCCTAATCTATAAACACAATCTTAATCTAAAAGCTTGCATCTGGTCAAAGGACTATGTAACTTGTTAAACTTGCTAAACATTATCCAAAATCTGAAACCATATTTAACCCCTTTCTAGGTTTTCAAACTTTACGGTTAACAGATACGTTTTTCTTTTATGTACATGGATATTTATCTCTTACATTAACACCCTCTAAAAACCAAAGCTAAATTAGCATAAGATTCTAAAAAAATGTTTGGCCAATCAGAGGCTGAAACATTTCTATCACAATCTGAGGTTGCTGTCTGGGCATGCAAAGCAGCCTGGGATATGTAGTCTGGCACATGTTAGAACGTGCTATGTATCTTCATATAAGTCTATATATGCAGCACAATCACACTATTTTACAATTCTGCAGGTTGTCTGTTCCCTGCATCACTGCTGCTACTGCTGCTATTGTTTTCTTCTCTCTGTCCCTGTCTCTTTGTGAAAAATTTCAGCTGTGACCCCACCATGTGACTGGCAGTCCTTCCTCTGGAGGTCACAACCTGTACCTAAGGGCTGCATGGCTCCAAGTACACTGTTATGTAAGCTTCCTAGGGCTGTGCAAATATCAGTATCCAGCATATAAATATGTAAGTACATTCAACTTTTCAATATAATACATATTTTTCTACTAATCAATTTTTAATAAACATTTGAAACCCAGGAAACTTCTATATAACTTTAAGGACCTCTGTGCTATGGTGGTTAAGTTTAGATGCCAAGGGCTCTGATAAGAATCTCCATAGAAAAGGGTTAAGTTTAGATGCCAAGGGCTCTGTTAAAAACCACCATGGTATTGAGGTTAATAATATGGGACATGTGGGTTTATAGGGACACCCGTGGTAATACTTTAGATGGGGGCTACCTGGGATCATAGGGGCTAAAGCATAGGAAGGGTGAATCCCAGGGGATCCCCGGCCCCATAGCATGTAGGTGATGCCTGGGCTCATAGGGGGTAGCAGATCATAGACAGAAAGTGATAATGAATTTTCAATGGGGACAAATATATTCAGACAGCAGATTCAACTGTGGATTAAAACTGTAACACATCGGTAGCTCAATAATTTCAGTAGCATTATCAACAAAAAAAAAAATTGGTGACTTCAGTGGCTTTTTAATCTTATTCTTTGTTGAAAAAATATTCCCTATGGCTAGTAAACTGAATTGCGTATTTTTCAGTGCTAATATTAATATTATTAATATGAATATCTAAGCAATTATTTGAATAGCTGTACAAAATTGGCTTAATATAATTTGTCATAAGTGGGCGTAAACTGCGTGGGTTGACTTGGCATTACAGATTTTATATTGGTAAATTAAGAGATGTTAACTACATAGAATTGGACAATATGTCTTCTTCCTGTTATTATCTGTGCCTTAAATTTCAAAGAAGACGTCATTAATAGAAATAATTATACTCTACACAAAAAATAATTTACATGGAAGCTCAAATAAAAAAAACAAACAACTAACATCTGATGTTCTGAATTAATCATCACCACAGTAAGTCAAAATAAATGGTTTAATATTCCAACAAGAAATATTTAGATTTTCTGATCTTATTCTACGGATTCCAAGAAAAAAACATGATGCAGAGATTCCTTGAATTGCTTTATTCTTGTACTATGAGCTATTTTATTCTGAAGGACAATCAGTATCTGTATGTACCACATATCAAAATAACATGTGTGTGTTTACATATATTAAACATTATTCCCACTCATACAAAGAATAAAAGATGATATTTCTTCATTGATCATACACTTTAATACCCTGTTGACGTGGATATGTTGGAAAATATAAATAGTAGGAGAGGCCGTAAAAGCTTAAAATATAAGAATTTGAAAATATTTAGACAAAGAGCTTAATCAGGCAGAGAAAGTGTCATAAACTTAGCTTTTAATTACACAAAATTTTTGGTCCCCCTGCTAGACCCTGATGACATCTATGATACATAGTTGAAGGTTTAAGGTATGAGAATAGTTTTTACATTTCTGCAAAAGCAGTTTTGCAGTTATAATTGCAAGCTGCTGGTTTCCGTGAATATGCTGATGGAAGGGGATAGTTGTCAAGCCACAAAAGATTTAACAAATTCCTTACCCATAACACTAATTACCTTTAATGAAAGATAAACAGACAAGCTCTTTAGGCTCCAGGGTTTGCAGTCACACAAGAGCAACATTTTCAATTTACAAATAGACAGCCTTATTAAATTGCGATTAGGACAATTGAATAGGGCTCTATTTAAGCACAGAGCATATTTTTTTACTTCTGTAAAAAAATATGCTCTGTGCTTATATAGAGCCCTATTCAATTGGCAATTTAATAAGGCTTAGAGTTTTCAACAAACATGGGTTTATGTTCATGGTTTAAACAACTCGTGCTCACATGCAGCAAATTTAACTGTGGATTAAAACTGTAAGCCCAAATTAACTAAATACTTTCATTAACCTTATCACAAATAAACTTTTCTACTCCCTGTCTGGGACTTCAGTGGCTCTTCTTATTGTTTGTTAAAATATGTCCTGTGGCTAGTAAACTAAACTGCAATTATATTTAGTGATAATATTACTATTTTATGAATATCAAACTTATTATTTAATGTAATTTATTTGAATTTAATTATTTGAATTGCTCTACAAAACTGGCTTAATATAATTTGTCATAATTTGGCATAAACTGTGTGATGTTTTTGCTAATAAATGGAAGTCCTTATTATATTGTATTATGCCTCCATGGTCTTCACTTCCATTGGTATTTAAATTATAATAATAACAAAAAGTACAGTTTAAAAATAGGAAGAGAGGAAATTTGTGGGCAAATTGGTCAGTAAACAAGGGAATTATATGTAAAAAAAATACATACTGTGTTGTTGCCATTTGGGCTGTCTGCAAGAATGGCTGGTTCAGAATAAAAATCTCATGCAAGGGGGAAAATATGCAATTGTAAAAATCTGCAAATCGGAAACTGCAGATGTCACCTGTATATTATACTATTTTAAAAACGATACTTGACTAGTGACTTGCCCGTCAAAAATTGACGGTCAATAAAATTTGAAGCCATGCGAATGCTGTTTGAGACATAATTGAAACCGTTTATACTGTGAGGACCTTCGGCGCTCATTGCGAGGCTTGCGTTGAGCGCCTTCAGTGCTCATTGCATGCATCGCAATGAGCGCCTTTGGCGCTCATTGCGAGCCTCTCATGTTGTGTACTTTTTGTCCTCTGAGAGACATATATATTTCTATGTATATGTAGTTAAGTAATAATGATTTATTCAATTAATTAATTAAGTAATAATTAATTATTTCTGCAATAAATAAATATACTTTAATTATTTATAATTGATATATGCAGCGAGCAACAGGCTGAAGAGCTAACAATCTGTTCGCATTTTGCGTCTGCATAGAATATACATTGTGAGTGTTAGTGCCCTGCTTATAAAGTGTAATGAATGTTTGAAGTGTGCATTGTAAATAGGCTGCGTGCGCAAGGTAAAGCCGTTGGTTTATTGTGTAAAGCGGCATTGTATAGTCGTAATGTTATTAATGTGTTACGCGTCTCGTGAGCATTTTCCGGCTTTTGTAATAGTGTATGTTGTAAGTCGTAGTGTGATGTGTAAAGTGTTACACGTTTTGCAATGTTTTGCGCGGTCCAGGTTCGTGTAGCCTCGTTTTCATTTTTTCCGGCTGTCATTTTTTCTTCGCTTAGGCAATTTTCGTGTAGCTAAAATCATCTAAATCAAGTTAAATTCGCGTACCAGCTCACTCACAGATGTCCTGGCTCTTGCTCCATGCGGTCTCTGATGTTTTTGTAATTTTTGTAGGTGTAGTTAGTGTGATTTTCAAGTTTTTGGTTCGGCCGCTAATCTCGTAATTTTTTGCTTCTCGTATCTTTTTTTTTCTAAGTCCCCTGTCTCTGATTTTTTTCGTCTCTGATTTATTTTTGCTGTCCCGCTAAGTGCTCCAAGTTTAACGGCTTGCCTTCGGCACTCATTGCCTAAGTGCTCCGAGTTTAACGGCTTGCCTTCGGCACTCATTGCCTAAGTGCTCCGAGTTTAACAGCTCGCATCGCTATCGTTATCTATATAACATTTTGTATTCTGCTTCTTTTATTACAAATGGGTGGTAACCTTGAATGCAGATAAGCATTCAGCTACTTCAGTTTAAATGTGATAAACCTAATTACCTGTGCTCTCAATAGGACTAATGGAAGTCTAATCAGTCTTCAGGGCCTCTCCCAGGTGTGAAAGCAGGATAAAACAGCAGTTAAAACAAATCAGTATTGACTAATTGTAACAACCACTACTTCAATTGGGCTGGCCCAGAACCTGGTTCTGACCCACCCAGATGTATGTGATAATTCTTGATGTTATCCCTGATAGCAAAGATGGAGCCAGACTGGTATTGGACCATCGGAATGACCTCAGGAGCACAGGAACCACTAGCCAGAGTAGCAGATTTACTGGCTGTAACTTAAGCAAATGTAGCAGTATGATCCCCAACGATCCCAAGTATATCTATTGAATCCATAATAACTAAACTTGCTAGAGTAATTTATTTTGCAAAAAGTCTAATGGACGTTTCACTGCTATGGTGGTTTCTTCAGAGCCACATGTATGCTTGTGAGGTTCCCGACAGGGCATTAGGAAGAGCTAAGCAACTCCATTACTGATTGTTACAGCCTGCAAGAAATGTATTTATGTACTAGCGACTTGCCCGTCAAAAACCACGGCAATAAAATTTGAAGCCTCTCCCTCCCTGTAACTTGCGGGCCCCGCAATGAGCGCTCATTGCAGGCCTCGCAATGAACATCTTTGATGGTCATTGCGAGCCCCGATATTGCAAACCCACAACTTGCAGGCCTCACGATGAGCGCCAAAGACGTTCATCGCAAGCCCTGCAATAAGCGACATTGCACATGCACAAACCTGTAACTCTCTTTGTATCTTTCACCCCTCTCCCTCCCCTGTGTCTCTTTCCCGCATCTCCCTCCCCTGTGTCTCTTTCCCCCTCTCTCCCTCCCATGTGTCTCTTTGCCCCCTCTCCCTCCCCTGTGTCTCCCCCCCCACTCCCTCCTGTGTCTCTTTGCCTCCCACTCCATGGCTTCCCCCCCCTTATCTCCCTCCCCTTGTTTCTTTCCCCCTTTACCCTCCCCTGTGTCTCTTTCCCCCCTCTCCCTCCCCTGTCTCTCTTTGGCCCCCTCTCCCTTAAATGTTTGAAAGCATTTCTGCCTTTGGCGGCGGTTAAACCTGTAACTGTTTTTCAAGCCCGCAAGGCTTGAATCTTAAATCACTGTAGCTCAAAGCCTTGTGGGCTTGAAAAAAAAGTTACGGTTTTAACCGCCGCCATTTTTTTTATAGGCCGTAACTCAGAAGCCATTGGGAGGCCACCAAAAGACGCCAATTGAATAGCCAATTAGTTTTCAACCTCACTTGCAGACTCCCTGCCTCGGGAGGAGGAAGGGAGCCAGTAAGCGAGGTTGCTAGCTAATTTTCCATTCAATTGGCTTATTTTTATGGGGCCTCATTCAATTGCGATTTGGCCATTTGAATAGGGCTCTAAATAAGCACATAGCATATTTTTTTTTAAGAAGTTTTTAGTTAGTGAAAACCTTGCTTTTGGATAGATATCTACAAACTAAAAACTTCTTTTAAAAAAATATGTTGTGTGCTTATTTAGAGCCCTTATTCAATTGGCCAAATTGCAATTGAAGGAGGGCCATGGTCTCCAAATGGCTTCCAAGTTACAGGCTTGAAAAAAAATGGCGTTTTTTTAAGCCCATAACTCCCCCCTTTACCATGCGAGCCTCGCTCTGAGCGCAAGCCTGTAACTTTTAACATTGCATTACCAACAAACTCGCAATTAGGAGAACTATATATGTGATACACGTTATGTGATTGAATACTGACAGCAGAGCACTTCCAAATATGATACTATATGTGTATTCTTTGATTTTAACCTATACTATTTTCTCTTTCTTTTATAATGAAAGGACTTTCAAAAACTCTCATATATACAATTTTTCGTTTTTCCTTCTATTTATCGTAGGATATTTAGTAAACCTTGGGGCTTATGTTAGAGAGCCTTCCAGGCAGGAGGATCCGCTAAGATCATATGACTTATCTTCTATGCTATCCCTTACCATAGGCTACGTCCTATTACCCATTTTTTCTTTTGAGTTTGGATCTCTGTTTTAGGTTAAAGTACAACATTTCATTGTGTTTTTAAAGCATATATTTTTACTAGCGCTGTGATTTATATTTAAATTTATTTAAATAGAGTGTTTTTTCAGGTTTCATTTTTATTTATTTAGACAGATGATCACACTGAGGACTGTTTACCAATATCAGTCACCCATCACCATCAGGTCATACCCCCTAGCAAACTTTCCCTTTAGCTAATGTTCAAGCCGCTTTCGCCTAGCCATGATGCCCACCTGCCAATCAAGTGATGTCAGCCTTTCCAATGACCCCCCCCCCCCCAAGTATCTTGGAGCCTCAGACATTAATTAACAAATTACTTATTATTTTTTTTAAAACAGTGAGAAGCAGGCTAATTAAGGAAGGAGACAGTGTGTCTAGTGGCCTTTATGACTTTGTATCCTGACCCCTAATTGAGATGAAAGCACAACTGTGGTCAGAGATTGCAAGCCTATGTGCCAAGCTCCCAAATTGGCAAGAACCATATGTCACAAGGGAATAACACTGATTTGTTAGATCTCCCTTTCCACCTTAACTAAACTTCCTGGCCTCCTATAAGTCTAACCTCTGAAGCCTTCTCAATCCCCCTCAACCTGTTACCCTAGTCCAGAGGATTCAGGCAACAAGCTTTATTATATTCCTTGGAGAAAATCTGTCATTTAGATACCAAACATGATATGGGGATTCTCATAAGTAACAGGACATATATAAGTCATCTATGTTACAATCATTCCACAGGCAATATTAACCAACCCATGCCAGGGCAATCTCTTTGAAGAAAAGGAATCAGTTGTGCCACTTTAACTACTGTCCATCCAGGGTGCATATTAGTTTCCTCAGTCCCAAAAAGTCCATAGGGCCCCTGGATATCATAAATCCTAAACATGTCATCAGCAAAACAACTCCCATGATATCCTAGGCAACATTAAATGGTGGTGACTGTTCAAATACCTAAGTATTTGGGCATGGTTTTAGGAAAACAGAAAGGAGTGGTGTTATTGTACCCAGTACCCCAGAATTCAAACTCACTCTCCCCTGGATACCATACACACTAGGGCCATTGACCGTAAATTCTGAGTTCTCCTGTAACACCCATATCACACATGCCATTAATAGAACAATAATTATTATAAACCCACACATGCCAGCAGGGCAACCCAGCCCAAACATCCAGGGGGTACCACAATTATGACCACCCTGCTCACAGGGAAATAACAGTCCAGATACAGTCCATATATAAATTTGTAACAGTCCATATATCCATTTGTAACAGTCTATGTATCTATTTGAACAGTTCATATATCCATTGGAAGTGCAATGTTTGCCCTGAAATGGACTCCTTGTGCGATGCATCCCATGCCCTCCCAGGGCAATCGATGGTTGAATCAATCCCAAGAAACCCTCAGTGGCCCCTGCTCATGACAATAATTGTGTTTAAAATTAATAGTCAATTAAAGGTTATAGTTTTTAATTACATTCTAAAACTTTGAAATGTGGGAATACAGTTTCCTTAAAAATCTATTAACTTAAAAATATTTTTTTAACCATATGTACAGTATATTGTACTTACCATCTTTTGAAACATATGGCTGGATACATTAAACTGATGCTTCAAATAAAAATGTTTGTAAGTGTCTGTTTTGCAAGCTGGTTTAATGTGTCATTGAATGAAAACATGTTTAAAATTATATATATTTTTTTTTATTTATTTTTATCAAATATTTTAGATAGTTTTATACATATGACCCTAGGCAAGTATACTGAGGGCAAGCATATCCTACTGGCACAGAACACAGATGTCTAGCCCAACCTTCAGAGTTAGTATACAGATGTAATACATTTGCAATTACTAAATATTGGGAATTTATTGTTGTTGCTTGTGAGTAAATACAATTTCGAAAGGTGGAAAAAAATAAGAGCTAATGAAAAACGCAAAACAATTTTTAACCAAATAAAAAATAGTACTAGTAATAGTAGTTGATTAATTATTAGTACAATCATTATTTATTAAAACAAAAAAATGCAATAATGTTCACACTAGCTCACTTAAGTATATATATATATATATATATATATATATATATATATATATATATATATATATATATATATACACTTAATAAATAAACAGAAATAAAACATAAAAACACAGAAATTAAACATACAACAATCATTTTTTATTGCAGATTTGTGAGCTTGAGACTGTTGTGCAATTAATTTGAATGCGTTTCATTGCTTTCCCAGTATTTTTAAGTACAGTAGTGTGTGTGTGTTTATTTGCTTTTGCAGTGTTAGATACAGGTGTTTAACCCACTTGTGATTTCTATTTAGTACTTGTATCATTTTTTTATACATTTGCCATTTACGGGTTTGAAGGCGATTGCAGGCTTGTTGAATTGTTGTATTTGAATATGGATTTTGGGTCTTTAGCACTGGTAACATTCACTGGCTTGACACATCAAAGGAGGAGATACGATGGAGATACGTTTTTGACAACTGCAGTGCATTGAGCCTGTAACTCGCAATTGGAATGCGAGTAGCTATAAGTAGCTAATTAAATATCTGTAACTTTTACGGGCTCCATTACGGGCTCAAGTAACTGCGATTTGGACAACTGAATAGGGGCCTAGGTTTGCAGAAGAGAATCATGGAAATATACTGCACCATAGTTCTACATGTCCAATCTAGTCACATAGGTCTGTAGAACACTGTGCCCTTCTGCAATTTTATTAAGAAAATTATGCCTGAAAATGTATGTGCTGCTACGTCATGTAGATAGAAAACAATTCCTTAAAAAGAGCATGATATCAGTGCTGTGTTTCTGTCTAGTACAATTTCAGGGTGCAGCAGTTTACCTGAAGTTTCTGATGAAATGTTTACCATGTATGTATATGCATAAAATCATTGTGACTTTAATCATATAAGTGAAAAATTTTATTGCATACAAAAATAACATAAAAAATCCATTCTTACATAATTTTTTTTTGAATAGGTATGATCTCCATTGTCTGGGATACATTCAATGTCTCATCGGAGTACAATGAAAAATGCAAAATACAGCTTTTAAAGGTTCCCTTCTGCTCTTTATCTATTTGTCACAGTCTCTCTCTTCCCCTCTTTCTGTTTACTTCCTCCTGATCTTACTCTGCTCTGATGTACATTTCTGCCTGGTTTAATCTATGCTGTCCATTCCTCCCTACTCTTTCCAATTATATTCTCTACATCAATATCAACTGCTCTATGTCTCTAACTCCTCTAAAGTTTTTCTTTCTCATTTGATGTCTGTCTTCTCCCACTCCCCTGATGGTTCCCCCTGGTACTCTGACTTCTGATGTCCATCTCTCCTGATCTCTATACTCTGCTGTCAATCCCCTCCTGATTTTCTCCTCTGACGTCCATTGTTTCTGTTTTTCTTTCCTTGGTTGTCCATCTCCTCCTAATATCTGTCCTTTGAAATCCACCACCTCTCATCTTCTCATATTCTCTCCTTCTCCATCTGTCTCTCCTTTGTCCCCTTTCTCACTGATCTCGCTATCTCTTTCCAGTTTACTCTTCTCTCCCTTCCCCTCTCCCCTTATCCCTTCCCTCTTCTCTCTCCCCTTCCCCACTATCCTCTCCTTTTCCCTCTCTTTCCTTACTCCTCTCTCTCTCCTCTCTTTTCCTCTCTTACTATTTCTCTTTTTCTCTCTTCACCTTTCTCCCTAATATTTTCCTCCAAATTCCCTTCTCATCGTCTCTCCCTCATTGTATCTTTCACTTTCTTCACTCTCCCATTCCCCCCCTAACTCCCTTCTATTCTCCTGTTTATTTCCACCATCTCCCATCATGTTCCTATTATGCTATTTCTCCTTTCCATCTTCTCCCTGGCCATTTTGAATTTATTGATGAGCTGATTATATGGTTTATTAGCTACTTGCCCGTCAAAAATGACGGAAATAAAATTGTAAGCTTGGCCATGCTGTTTGCAACACAATGCAAGGATATGGCCCCTCTGAGCACCTTTGGCGCTCATCATGAGCCCAGCGCTGATCGCCTTTGGCGCTCATCACGTGGCTCGCATTGAGCCTCTTTGGCGCTCATTGCGAGCCTCTCCACCACTGTACTTTACAGGCCTTGCAATGAGCGCCTTGCTGTTTTTGTCAAGCCGCAATTTCCCTGCTTTGCAATGATCACCTTTCACCAATGAGTGTTACTGCCTTGGGTTAAGTGTTACTGGCTTGGGTTAAATGTTACTGGCTTGGGTTAAGTGTTACTGGCTTCTGGATCTTTTTTTACTGCCTTCAGCCTCGTTTTTATCCTGTTACGTTTTTACTGCAGCAATTTGTTTTCTCGCTTAGGCGATTTTTGATCGTGAAAAAACGCCAAATATGCCTCAAATTAACTTGCAACCTGTGAGTGTGTAAGTTAATTTGGGGCATATTTGGGCTTTTTTGCTGGTCTTTCCAGTTCTGTGGTTCGGTCTTAAGTCCTACGGGGCTCACGATGAACGCCTGCAGTGCTCATTGTGAGCCCTGTAATAAGCGTCTTTGGAGCTCATTGCAGCCTAAGTCCTATGGGCCTTGTGATGAGCACTGCAGGCAGCCCCCCAACTGCTCATTGGAGCCCTGCCTGCGGGCCTTGCTTCGCGAGGACTGCAATTATTTAACATTGCGTTACCAACATCGCAAACGTGACCAACATTCGTAAGACCCACCACTATATATATGATGGGAGGTGTCCACATGTGTTGAAGGAAAGCTAGGGTGGGTTCTTCTATCCCACATGATTAAAAGTTGACCAGCTGCAACAAAAGAGCTTTTTTATTTTTTTTAGATAATGAGATACAATTGAACAGATAGAGTCAAATGAAGATTATCTGTAATCTCACTGTATCTTTAGTGTAAACAGTTCAATGATTGGAAGACCTATTGGAAGTTAACTTGACTTTTGATTTTGTCCTTAGGTGACAGATGCAATATAGACGCTGGATAGAATACCATAGTTTAGAGAGGCAGATAGAAATCCCTGTTAGGGGGTGGCCATGAATAGAATATTGCATGATGCCATTTTGGTACCCATGGCAGTCGGCATAGGAACAAAGACTCCACATATACATCCACAAACCTTATAGATACAGGGGTGGAGCTAACAGGCAGTGCAATGCACCAGGGCACTCCTCTGGGATGGCTGGTGACAAGGACTTGGGGAGGGGCACATTTATTTTGCACCTGGGTTTTCCATTCTCCATCTCCACCACTGCATATATACTTCATTACATATACTGTATGAGAACTTCATTATATGGACAAAGTGAGAAATACAATCACATACAGTTGCAGTTACCTTCCCTGTTCTATTCACTATTCTTCCCACACTAAGCAAACCATCACCCATTTTAAGTTTTTTTAAATAAAATGCCTATTCTGTAAAATACAATTTTTTTTTTTACTTATCCTTAAATAGTATGCACCTGTATAAAATTACTTAAAAAAACATTCCATCTAAAAAGTTTAAAATCAAGATACTCAAAGGGAATTTAAAAAACAACCAGTCGACGAAAAATGAAGATGATTCTTCAGTACTATAGATATAGGACTTAATATAGATTTTAAGTGTTCTAGTACATCTCATGTGATTCTTTCCTTATTTTTCCATGTGTTGTGGTTTCATTTTTGCCCTATTAATGAGACCATGGGCGTAGGAGCACAAAAAAATCTGGGGGGGATAATTCAACTCTACTGGTAGGACAGGAAGCAGGGGGCACCGGTGCAACTGGTGCAATGTACCTAGGCCCTGGTCTGGGGGCACCATTGCTGAAGTGCCCCTCAAAAAATGTTTTTGTAATTTATAAAAATATACATATATATTTATATGTCTACATAGCAACTTATTATGTATATATATATATATATATATAAATATATATATATATATATATATATATATATATATATATAAATTATGGGTAAAAGCTTTTATGGGAAGGATATACTGCCCCATTGCACTGGCGCCTGGCTCCATAGCCCTGTTCATTTAATCTGGGGGGGGGGGGGGGGATTTGTCGCCCCCAGTTCCTACACCCCTGAATGAGCCTTGTTATTTATGTGTGTGATCTCTTATATAATGCATGCATACAAATATTTTTTCTTTTATCTATCTGCTCTGTGCAATCATCCCAGACTTTCCACATACTTTCCTGTTACAATGTCCCATATCCTGCTTCTTCTGTTACAATATATCTGTTATTTATTGCTTTACGTATCCATCTTGTGCTAAAACACAAATAGTAACATCTAATTGAATGTTTGTCACTTTATGTAATATATTTGTCAAGAAAAAAAGTATCACTTCATACTGCAGAACTCTCATAATTCTGTTGTAATAATGGTAATTCAAAGCTTTGCCAACCCTCTATATAGTATAATACAAAAAAGTATAGGAATAGTATTAGCTATAGATACAGTAATGCTTTAGCAATGGTAATATGGTATAATTATAATACTGAGTAGAGGTATGTTGTAAGACAAAGGGGGACAAAGCATCTTCTGACCTAAGATAAGGTGAGAAGGGATGTGGTCTCAGAGTTTACCCATATGAAATAATGAATATTAAAACAAGAGATGCATGTAAATGATGCTTAATACAGTTCAGGTATATAACTATTTTTACAGCAAATATTACAACCTGTTTTTACTGTTTGCCTTTTTTCTCTTCTGAACTTTGACTCAACTACTCTTGGTGCAGAACAAAACTATATAGTATAATAGCTAGAAGAAAGAGTTAAATTGCAATATGCCCTTTCCTAGATATAAAGTAGCTATAATACTATCATGAATTGTTAATGCGTTTGCATCATTGAACGTCTGCTCGTCTGTACATAGCCTCAGATATTATTCATTTTAGAAAGGTCTCAAAAGTAACAAGGCAAAATTATCAATCTACAAAGAAATTATCTTTAAAAGCTCAGGTAAAGATAATTCTTAAAATAAATCTACAATGGACATTGTGTTATTTTTTCCACTAAGATAATATGTACTTATTTACAGAAAAATAATGCAGTTTAATATGTTTCCCATTTCACAGTCAACTTTTGTAAATCTAGGTACATTATATCATCTTTAACCTTATGTCTGATATATGCTACTGTGACAATCACATCCATGCAGTGTGAGATGAGTATTGAGAATTTACTATGAACATCATTGACTGCAACATTTTTAAGACCAATACTCAAAGGTCTATAAATTGTTTGAGGTTATTGCATAAAAATGCATATAGTGCTTTAGAAATATATGATCGGATATGCCTATCCTGGGATTAGAAATTAGATTTTTTATGCTGCGCTGCCCATGTAACTGGCCGTAGAACTAATTGTATATTACTATCCACAAATCCAGACTTCTTGGTAAGGACAGATATTAAAGTATATGATCAAAGAGTCCAAATAGCCTAAATGTTTTTAAAGCATGAGTATTACAATCATCCACTGACTTGCTCAGTTGGAAAAAAGGCAATTCAATCTGTTTTGCTTAGTTTATTTTTTTAACATAGCTCCTTAGCAATATCACTTTACAAAAAATACAGAGATCCATATTTGTGGTTTAGAAAATACAAGATCACATATAATAGTTGTCAAACTGCGAATCATTGTCACGCTTTGCGAGCTCGCGAAGCAAGCTCACAGATCTGCGTCCCTCGCAAAACGAGGGATGCAGTTCTGGCCGCAAATGCGGCCCCTCGAAAAGCGAGGGACCGCAATTGCAGAGGTGAAGGCTCCAACGTAGGCTGCAATGAGCCTTTGGCTCATTGCAGGCCGCAAATGCAGACCCACGCGAAGCGAGGGGCCACATTTGCGGAGGTGGAGGCTCCAACGTCGGCTCATTGCAGGCTGCAAATGCGGACCCTCACAAAGCAAGGGGCTGCATTTGCAGAGGTGGAGGCTCTACGCCGCCTCACTCCTGGGACAAATAAACCCCAGAAAAGGGTGACTTTGCAAAAAAATACGACCCGCGGGACTTTGAAAAAGAACCACTAACGCGTAAAGAGGAAATATGGACTTACACAAGAGAAAATACAACCCGTGGGACTTAGAAAAAAAAAACAATATGAGGTCACAAAAATATGAACTTAATGTCCGAAACGCGTACAGCAAAAACCACCAAAAACAATGAATTTTTTTTTTTTTAAATTACAAAAACATCACACACAGCATGGAGGGACAGCCAGGCCCTCTGGGGGTGAGGTTGCAAGCGAATTAAAGTTGATTTTACTCAGTTTCAACACTTGAAAATGAGCTAAGCGAGAGAAAAAAATGGCGGCGGAAAAAAATGAAAACGAGGCTCAACGACCCCAAAGTGCAGAAAACACTGACAAGGACGTACGACTTTTAATTACGGCCTTTCAAAATAACAAGATTTCAATTAGTCCAATTAGTCATGTAGGATTGTCACAATTCAATTATAACTAATGACATGTTTTGTATATTCAACTCAAGCAATTGATTTCACTACAGTATAATTGCATTTGTTGTATCTTTCATAACTTTCAAAAACCCATGTATTAAATATAATATGTTATATATATTTCACATGCACACGGGTAGAAACCTCTCAGCAGCCAGGCTCCTAGAATTTATACTGCTGGCTCCTAAATATTTTTCCAAAGTAGATAAAAACTGTACTTCCTGGACCCTAAAAAATCTTCCTGGCTCCTACATTTTAGATATTTTTGAGCACTCACCCAATGAAGAAATAAAGGTAGACACACACACTTCATGCACAATATATACACAATTTCACTGTACAATATATTTAATACTAGAGAATTGCCCGTCAAAAAATGACGCAATGAATTTGTGAGGTTTTGATTTGATGTTGCTGCAGCATTAGTGGTGTGGAGGTGCTGTGTAAGCGTGATGAATGTGTGCAGTGTAATAGTGTGCGTGCGCGAGACCAAATCTTTAGCGTAGTCGTGTCCTTACGCATTGTCGTAAAATGGCGGGTAATGTGTGGTATGCGTCTTAGCGGAATATCCGTAGGTCTTTTGTGGTGTTTTGCGAGTTTCTTGTGGTGTTTTGCGTGTTTAGAGTGCTGTAGCCTCGTTATTTATTGTGTTTTTAGTTTTTTTCCTGTCCGCGCGTTGCGGACGATTTTTGCGAGGTCGGAATGAGTGGTAACGTGTCTCGTATGTTGTTTGCGTTGCGACGTAAAGTTTGCGATGGTCGCAGTTGCTGTGTCGTGTTGTTTGCGTTACAACGTAAAGTTTGCGAGGGCCGCAGTAGCTGGCAAGGAGCGCCTTCGGTGCTCCTTGCCAGCAACTGCGTCCCTCGCTTTTCTAAAATGGCGGGTAATGTGTGGTATACGTCTGTATCGGAATATCCGTAGGTGTTTTGTGGTGTTTTGCGTGTTTCTTGTGGTGTTTTGCGTGTTTAGAGTGCTGTAGCCTCGTTTTCGTTTTGTTCGGCAGCCATTTTTTCTCTCGCTTAGAGAATTTTTGAGTGTCTAAACTCTTTTCTTTTGAGTTAAATTAAGGTGGTCCTGGATGCTCGCTCTTGCTGTAGGTAAGCTTTTTATGTATGTGTTGTGTGTATTTATTGTGTTTTTCATTTTTTCCTGTCCGCGGGTTGCGGCCGAT
Organism: Discoglossus pictus; assembly: GCA_027410445.1. Taxonomy (NCBI): domain Eukaryota; kingdom Metazoa; phylum Chordata; class Amphibia; order Anura; family Alytidae; genus Discoglossus; species Discoglossus pictus. Next base: position 81,424,433 of record CM050168.1, read on the forward strand.
TTTTGCGAGGTTGTAATGAGTGGTAACGTGTCTCGAGCCCGCAAGCGTTAGCAACAACTCGTATGCTCACAATTATATTTAATATTGTCAAACACCCACATAATTTGCATATCCTTTATACTTACATACTACTTGCAGATTATACATAAATATACACACATAGGCCCTATACAACTGCACTTCAGATTTAGAATAAAATAGATTAGAGAAATAGTTTATTTTTGCTTTAGTCCTAGAGCCACATTATCCAGCCAGATCTGTTCTCTCTATTTCTCTCTCTCTCTATCACTTCCTCTGTGCAGCAGAGTCGCAGACAGGGACAGACCAAATCTTACGGGGGAGGGGGAGTAAAAAAACTAAATAAAAAAAATGATACACACTAGGATGTAAAATAAACAAAATATAAAAAATATAAAGATTCAAATGCAGGCAATATTCAAGGTCTCCACATAAATAATTTGAATTACTTTTTTTTTAGATTTTAAAACAATGGGCATTCCTCCGATAATCCTACACTCAGTTCTTACAATCCATGGCATGGCTAGTAACATCTTAAGGAACAGGAAGGTGGACATAAGGAGAAAACAAAACATTTCAAAAGTAAGTAGAAGATTAACTTTTATTTATTTTACACTACATACGGTTTTTAATAGTATATGCCCAACAAGCAAACATATGATCTTCACCTTTAAATGGAATACAGTGTCTGTGTCTATAGAAATGGCAAATCCGATACCTTGTATAATCACTATAATAGTTGTGGATCTTACGAATGTTGGGGGCGTTTGTGATTTTGGTCACACTTTGCGGCCCTCACGAAGCGAGCCGAGCAGTTGACGCACAGGCTCAAGCATTGTGGCCCTCGAGCAGAGAGGGCTGCAACTGCAAGCCTTGCGAATTGAGGCGAGCAGTTGACGCACGTCCCTGCAAGGCCCGTGGGACTTAGGCTGCAATGAGCGCCAAAGGCGTTCATTGCAGGGCTCGCTCCGTAGGACTTAGGAACGAAGCACGTAAAACGCCCGACCAACGTAACTGGAAAGACCACAAAAAAACCACAATTATGCCTCAAATTCACTTACACACTCGCACACAGCACAGGGGGAGAGCCAGGGAGTGCAAATCTTTTCCCGGAATAAATCAATAGGGGACAAAAAAATTAGCCAAATTAAACTTAGTCATGCATTATCAGATTTGACCACTAGAGATCATGTCTCTCCCATGAAAGCTATGACCCATAATATATATATATATATATATATATATATATATATATATATATAAACCTTCTTAATTTTATTAACCTTCTTGGTTCATATCTTTATTGACCAAGCAACCAATATTTCTACACCCTTATAAATAGGTATAATAAAACTCATATATTTTTGATAAAGGGTTCCATGTTTTTGGTCTGATTACCAATAGAATTGTTATTGTTATATAGGTCTATGTAAACTTATAATCTGTTGCTTCTTTTGGAATAAAGATATGTAATACAGACTGTTAGGTTAATATGGTAACCAAAATGCATAACAAGGAAGATACAATGATATAGGCCCTTTACTTTGACAAAGCCTTATGAAAAGGTGAACATGTGTCAGAAGTGGGTAGGAGGGTGTCTGTACGTCAGACGCCAGAAGCAAACAAGCCATGCATTATTATGTCATTATGGTATTATTATGTCAGCCAAGTGAGGCTGTTTTACTAACCCAGTAATGATGCTAAGTAGCAAAACCAGCAGTTTATGAAACAAACCTGCGTAATAGATCTATGAGACATTGTTATAAAGAGGATATATATGAGAATTAAAAACAAGATGTAACCTCTATGAGGAGACATGAAAATGAAAAGAGAAATGTTGCAACCTCTAAGAGATTAAATTGAGGCACATTAATTTGTGCAGTCATGACCACAGGATATGTGTATACAAGTGAATACAGAAACCACATGCCAGCATAATATAGGGACAGCCAGAAATGATGTTTAAAAAAAATAGATACTAAAGTTCCATACTAGTGTCAACGGACAATCTATGTGTTTGAAATTCATCTGTGGATATAATAGTTGAATGAGAAAGTCAAAGTGGTGTGGTCATACAAATGGTATCACACCATGTTAATATAACTGTGGATAAATATATTTGCTGTGGAATACACTAACCCACAATAGGTGATGTATAACTTGGTATCAGCTAGAGAACCAATACACAACAATATATATATATATATATATATATATATATATATATATATATATATATATATATATATATATATATATATATATATCTATTGACATCCAGGAAGAACAACACTGCCAAAGATGAAATGGCAAATGATTATGATACACAGGATATTGGTCAAAAGAGAGTAAAATTGATACTCTGACATCCCAGTGAATAATCAATTTGACCTATAATAGCTTCACAAGTGAATGCAGCTATAACAAGGTAATGGGTGTGTAATCTATAGTGAATTGTCAGCTTGTGGTGTAGTATTCACACATTTCAGGCTCAAGAATAACCCAACTGGGGATTGTAGAATTGGTGAATTATTGTTCTGTATATGAATTATAGGCTAAGAATGTATTGCTTGCTTTTTTTTAATATTAATAGGATTTGCCAGGATTTGACATGTTTGTGTTTTGTATTTGGACACATATAATAGTTTTAATATCCTTTTGAGTAATAAACCAATCAAAACAATGTTTACATTGTTTTTAATGGCTTTAACCTTTGATTTTAATATTTCACTATGGTCTACTTAATAAAGTAATAAAATACAATTTTCTGTATATTTGCCCTTGTGAGTGTATTAGCATTCGCAATTTATAGTGTTAAGCAAGTTGTTCCTGAGAATAATTATGTAGAGAAATAAGGCCCCCATGCTACTCGAGCACTGAAATTTGGGGTATACTCATATATCAGCTGCAGGAGCATTTGTTTCCCTACATAACAAGTTTGTGTTAATCTTTTCACTGGCAATATTACAGAACTCAGTCCACATCCATAAATCCTGCCTTGTCCTCAAGAGGTTTAGAAACCAACAGGAAATGAGAATATCACAATTAATATAATGAGTGAGAACAAGTTCTGTAACTGCAGAGTTGTGTGTTACCCTTGATGCTGTATGATGAAACAGACATAATAATACAATATCATATTTTTTACTTACAAATATGTTTAGATTGGACTGTTAAGTGTCAAATGATGTTGAAATGTCATAATTTCTTTATTGTTTTTGATGCTATACTGTCTATAACTGCTACTGTGTCACTCCTCACTGGTTTTACAACCATTTGTGAGTGCTCTTTGGTATAGTTACGGCTCTGCCCTATTTTGTGAGTGATCCATAAAGTCTTATTAGCATAGGGTTTTGGTGTAAAAGTCTAACAGAGTAACTCATAATCTTTTGCCAGTGCAAAAATCAATGGGAAAATTTGCTGCAATGTTCGACTCCGACTTGCCACAGCCACTTGTAGCAGTTCTATCGCAATGTTTCAGGGATGGGTGAATAACATAGAGCCCTATTCTATGAGCCAATTTGTAAAATTATACACACATTAAACTGCTCTTAATATTTCCACAGATTCTATTAGTTGCTTAAATCCAATTACGAGTTACTCACCCACAATCAATACGGACCAGAAAAAGACACAAAACCGGCAATAGAACTCAATTGGTTTTAGCACAGCTCAAATATTATGAGCTTCCACTAATTAAAGTTACACAAAATCAATATTCTATTAGACCCGTAGCGCTAGATTGCAAATAAAATCTAACCTGCAAATGAAAAAAGTATCACATTTCTGTCAAACATATTATGAGTACTAAATAGGATTTGCAAGGCATTTTTTATTAAACCTGTAACAGCAATTAAAAACACAATACTGTACTTTAAAAGCATAGGAAAGCATGGAAATATATTAGAATTAATTGCAGTCTCAAACCCACAAATATGGAATTAGAAATATAATTTTTTTTAAAGTTATTGCTGAGTAATATCGATCCCAGGATTCAAAGGGGTTAAAACAAATCATGAAACCCACATGGTCTAAAACAGATGATCTAATGCATTTTATAGATTGCATTATAGATCGGCATATAGTACTTATTCACACTAATTTATTCTTAGCCTCTGATTACAGATTATGGGCCCTATTAAATTCCAAGCCTGCAGTGGCTATCATTCAAGCCTGCAGACTTAAAGTTTGCAGGAGTTACTCAGCGATTAAATTAAAAAAGGCCGCAACAACATGGCCGGAATCCAAATCCGTAAACCGTGCTTTGGCACGTAGCATTCCCGGGCGTGAACATGATAAATTATTCAAACCCGTAGTTATGGGTTTAGATGGAGCCAATAGTAAAAGATACCGTCATCATTATGTAACTTAAGGAGGTTCAATTTCAATCACTTACAGTTTTGAAGTCCGAGTTGTGATGGGGCCTGCATTGCAGAAATAATGCAACATGAAAAAAATCAATAAATATAATATTCTAGTCCATGCAAGTTCTATTATATGTATTAACACATTGATTGCCGGGATCAATATAACACGGAAAATAAACATATAAAAAAAAAATATTGCAGATTTGCGATCTTGAAAATCTTGTGCTATTCATTTGAATACCTTTCATCACTTTCCCTGTAATTTTAAAATACAGTAGTGTGTTTATATTTGCTTTTACAGTGCTATGGGCAGGTGTTTAACCCCCTTGTGGGTCCTTTCTAGTACCCATAGGATTTGTGGCTACATTTGCCATTTACAGATGTGAAAACAATTGCGGGCTTGAAAACTTGTAGCAATTTAATAGCGATTTGCAATTGTAACATTTACGGGATTGAAAGATCAAAGGCATAGCTGGGTCGGAGTTCAGATTTTGATAGGCTGTAGGGATTTTCAGCCTGTAACCCGCAGATCGTTTGAGGGTTGTTAAAAGTGGCCAATTTAATAGCCATTACTTGGGGCTACAGGAACTACAAATTGGCAAATTTAATAGGCCCATATGTCTAACTTCCATGTTTTTAATGACATCATGATGACGGTCTCATTTACTATAGGCTGTGTCTAAGAAGTAAATGACAGTCTTGCTTAAATATTGTCAGATGATATGATTACGCACCCTTAAATCCTACATTAAAAGGCAGGGTTTATGTGTTTAGGCTTAAGGAAGTAAATTGTGGGCTTGAGTCAATAGAATATACATAGTTACATAGTTACATAGTTACATAGTATTTAAGGTTGAAAAAAGACTTTCAGTCCATCAAGTTCAACCTTTTAAGATCTCCTCTGATCTGCAATATGCGGATTAACTATTAATTCATTAGTTGTTAATTAATTATTAATCAATTATTTAATGTTTTTTTTATTTTTTTATTATTAATTAGTCCAGAGGAAGGCAAATAGAAAAAAAAAAAAAAAACAAGCGAGACTTAGCCAATTGTCTTAAGAGGAAATGTAAAAAATTTGGATCATTACTGTCTCTCCAATTATCCATGATAACCCTGAATACCCTTTTTAATTAGAAATAAATCTAGTCCCCTTTTAAAGTTATCTATCGAATCCGCTGTCACCACCTCCTCTGGTAGAGAATTCCACAGATTAACCACCCTTACTGTGAAGAACCCTTTTCTTTCTTTGAGGTGGAATCTTTTTACTTCTAACCTCAAGGGATGTCCTCTTGTCAGTTGAAAACCTCTTGGCACAAAAAGCTCCCCCGACAAATCTTTATACTGACCCTGGATGTATTTATATAAGGTAATCATATCTCCTCTTAGACGCCTTTTTTCTAGAGAAAAAAAGTTTAATTTGGTTAGTCTTTCTTCATAACTTAGCCCCTCCATTCCCCTTATTAGTTTTGTTGCCCTTCTCTGTACCTTTTCCAGCTCTAAAATGTCCTTTTTATGAAGTGGTGCCCAAAATTGTACTCCATATTCCAAATGAGGGCGTACTAGAGATTTGTATAGTGGCAGAATTATATTTGCTTCCCTGGCTTCTATACCCTTCTTAATACATGCTAATATTTTATTTGCCTTTGCAGCTGCTGCTTGGCTTTGAGCACTGTTACCTAGGTGGTTGTCCACAAGCACTCCCAAATCCCTTTCAATATCTGATACACCTAGATTTGCTCCATTAAGATTATAAATTTCATGGCTATTTTTCCTTCCCAGATGCATAACCTTACATTTATTCGTATTAAATCTCATCTGCCATTTAGATGCCCATTCCTCAATTTTATGTAAATCCCCTTGGAGGGAAAGCACATCATTTTCTGATTTAATTACCTTGCACAACTTTGTGTCATCAGCGAAAATGGAGACCCCACACTCCAATCCTACTCTAAGTCATTAATAAATATGTTAAAAAGGAGAGGACCTAATACTGAACCCTGAGGAACCCCACTTACCACATTAGTCCAATCGGAGTATGTTCCATTTACAACAACCCTTTGCTTCCTGTCTTTTAGCCAGCTCTCAATCCATGAGCAGATATTTACTGCAATTCCTGTATCCCTCAGTTTGCCCAATAGTCTCCCATGTGGCACTGTATCAAAAGCCTTTGCAAAATCCAAAAAGACTACATTCACTGAGTTGCCTTGATCCAGGTTCCTACTAACCTCCTCATACAAACTAATTAGATTTGTTTGACATGACCTATCCCTCATAAACCCATGTTGACTCCTACTTATAATCCTGTGCAAATAGACATATTCTTGTATATTGTCCCTTATTAACCCTTCTGAAAGCTTCCCCACTACAGAAGTGAGGCTCACTGGTCTATAATTCCCCGGATTTGCTCTTGCTCCCTTTTTAAATATAGGTATCACATCAGCTTTTCTCCAGTCATCTGGTAGAGACCCTGTGTTGAGTGAATCTTGAAAAATTAAATATAATGGTTTGGCTATTACAGAACCCAGTTTCCTTAGTACCCTTGGATGTATTCCATCAGGACCCGCGGCTTTATTAACTTTTATTTTTTCCAACCTCTTTTGGATTACTTCCTGTGTTAACCAATTATTTGGCAAAGGTAGTGTAGCCCAATTATGTTGCAGTGTCCCAACCACTGGTACCTCCCTTGTGTATACCGAAGAAAAGAACCTATTTAGCTCATCTGCCTTTTCCTGGTCACTAATTTTCAGACAGCCTGTTTCACATTCTAATGTTCCTAAAGCTTCCTTCCTCGCCTTCTTCCCATTAATATACTTAAAAAATATTTTAGGGTTAGTCTTACTCTCTTTTGCAATTAATTTTTCATTTTCTATTTTAGCCAGTCTAATCGCGCTTTTGCAAGTCTTTTTGATTTCCTTGTATTCCCGTAAAGCAGTCTCTGTCCCCTCTTGTTTGTATAATTTAAATGCCTGTTTTTTACTCTGTATCTTGATCTTTAAATCATTGTTCAGCCACATGGGTTGTGATTTACTCCTTTTACTTTTATTCCCACATGGTATATGCCGATGTGTATGTATATTTAGTAAGGATTTAAATGTTGTCCATTTATGTTCAGTTTTTTTACCTATCAGTTCTCTGTCCTAGTCTATACTTTGTATTGCTGCCCTTAGAACGTTAAAATCTGCCCTTTTAAAATAAAGAGTTTTTGTTGGCCCCTTAAAATGTTGTTTTTTTAATTCAATCTCAAATGAGACTGTGTTGTGATCACTGTTTCCCAAAGGTTGCCTTATTTCAACATTTGATACAATATCAATATTATTTGTAATGAGTAAATCTAAGATAGTTTCATTTCTAGTAGGCTCCTGTATAACCTGGGCCAGATAATGATCCCTGAGTGTACTCAAGAACCTGCTCCCCTTAGCTGAACTGCTGGTCTCATTTATCCAGTTTATTTCAGGGTAATTAAAATCTCCCATTATTAGAACTTGCCCGTGCTTAGCTGCATTTCCAATCTGTAACAATAATTGTATTTCCTCACTTTCAGCTATATTTGGGGGTTTATAGCATACTCCTACTAATATTCTTTTGGAATTTGCTGCTCCGCTATTTAACTCTACCCACAAACATTCAACTTTATCACTAGGTCCACCATAAATATCTTCTCTTACTATAGCCTTAAATTCATGCTTAACATACAGACAAATCCCTCCTCCTCGTTTACCATTACCTCTATCTTTCCTAAATAGGTTATAACCATCCAGATTAACAGTCCAGTCATGAGATTCATCCCACCACATTTCGGTGATGCCTATTAAATCCCATTTTTCATTAATTGCTAATAATTCTAACTCTCCCATTTTTCCTGGCAAGCTTCTGGCATTAGCAAGCATACACCTTATGAAGTGCCTGCCACTGAACTTGAATTACTTAATATTACCTCCCTATTGACTATACTACCCCTCCCCCCATCTCCTCCCCTAAGAGTTGTTAATTCATCCCTTATACCCTCTACACTTTCTACTCCATTACTTATATCTAGTCCCCCCCCCACCTACTAGTTTAAAATCTCCTCCAGCCTTTCTACCATCCTATCCCCTAGTACAAAAGCTCCCTCATCATTAAGGTGCAATCCATCCCTACTGTAGAGATTGTACCGAAGTGAGAAGTCAGCCCAGTGCTTTAAAAAGCCAAACCCCTCCTTAGTGCACCACATCTTTAGCCACACATTAACCTCCCTAATCTCCTTCTGCCTCCCAGGGCTAGCACGTGGCACTGGTAGTATCTCAGAAAATACTACCTTGGAGGTCCTTGCCTTCAGCTTATTACCTAGTTCTCTAAAATCATTCTTTAGGACACTCCATCTTCCACTAACTTTGTCATTGGTACCAATATGTACCAAGACCGCTGGTTCATTTCCAGCCCCTCCCAATAATTTAAACATTTATTTAAAAAAACGCATGCAGTCAAATGTAAGAGTTCTCAGCATTTGTGGGCTTCTATTAGAATAGGGCCCATAGTTAGGAAGATTTACTTTTCTCTTAAACATGGTGTAATTTTGAGATATAGAGATTAGCTAATAAAATAAGGCCTCTACTTACCTATGCCCATCCTAGAACTGACACAAAAACGTTGTTGTTATTTAAAACAAATATACATTTAAAATACTATTTCTTTTGTGAAAAGTAATGCTTTAGTTTCCTTTGCTCTACTTAGGGTTTCAGGCGAGCCTTTCAAAAATAAATATAGTTTTTACTACAATATAACTATATTAAAACACAGCTTAAAGGGACACATTTTGTTGAACTTGGCCTTCAGTAATTTTTGAAATGTAAGCTTTTTTATCAGAAGTATCTTAATTTGAAGATTTCAAGTTTACATTGCTTTCAGCCCTTGCTCAGCCCCCCAAGTGTTCTTGTTACAGGGATACAATCAGAATAGAAGTTTGTTTCCTATGTGTCTGTTGTGTTCATTTAAGGTGAATTCACACTGTATCTGCTCAGCAAACACATCAGGAAATTACAAAAAATACCATAATAGAAACTGCTTATAAATAAACAATACAGCCTTGAATATGTTAATAGAATTTTCCATTTTCCCACCCAAAAAAATAACAAATTAGGACAGCTTCTAGGCTTCATGAACAGCTAATAGATGACGGAAAGGATTTTAAAAGTGGAACTGACTTTATTTTCTTCAAATAAAATTACTGCTTATCAGTTACTAGATAATCAAATGAAAACCTATTGAATAACTCATTTCCTTAGATTGTAAGTCTGCAAGTTTCTATCCTAAGTACTTTGGGAATGCACCATGGACATTGGATTCCTAGCTATATGTTAATTTTTATTTATCTTTGTCTAAACTTAATTTATGTACAGCGCAACGGAATATGTCGGCGCATTATAAATAAACTATAATATTAATAATAATTGTGTTTCTGCATCTTCAAACACACAGCATGTCACTATCAAGTTGCTGTCTAACAGCATGACATTGATAGTGCAGACCACCTACCCTGTGGTAATGTCTTTAGCTCACAAAATTCAGTACTCAGTATTCAGTATCCAGATGCACAAGATGGCAGCATGTAAGGGAGAAAACAGGAATATATTGTGAGATTCTAAAACTTGAGAACTAATACTCTGTTGGTCTCTTAATAGTATAAAGTTTATGAGGATTACAATTAATTAAACTTAGTTAAATATTAATATTAAACAACTGTCTAAAAATACTATTTAAGAAAAAAAAAGATAATTTTTAACAATATGATAGAAAAAATGACATTATCTTTGTTTCAGTTTCCCTTGAGAGCTGTAGAATCTATTGAGCCTGTGTACCTTTAAGCACTTATCTTTCTCATTCAATTAGTCTACTACTTGATAAAGCCACAGACAGATTACATCCGCAAGACTGATGCTCTCACACTATTATCTTTTATTATCATCTACAAATGTATTTTATTTCTCCTGTTTGTACTATATCATATTTCCTCCACAATATAGTCTTATAAAGAACTGTTGCTAAAATTAATGAACTGGCTTCTATAGCATATTTCATAGACCCACTATCTATTAAATCTATATATACACTTTTATCTCACAAGACAAAATATCATTTTTTTGTCCATTCTGTGTGGCTTATACATAAAGGAGCAGCGTAGTAGTATTGGGTGACTGAAAAATATAGGAATTAGAGATAAATATTATATCATACATGAAGAAACCAGGGATAAATATATATACAATGGGAATATCAATACCATTTCGCAACAATTTATTTATCCGATATGGTTGATATGAGGCTTCCTTGGAAAAAAGTACATTTTTATTTTATTTGCTCCTTAGAATGTCATATATATTGGAGTTGAAGGAAGATTTCTGAGCACTCCCCAGGCAGGGATGAAAGTGAGGATAAAAATTGGAGTTAAATTTGCCCATTGCCTATATATATATATATATAAAAAAAAGGCTAACATTTTTACCACTAGCTAAATATCTTGCCTAAAAAACATAAGAAGTTGACATATGTTTTGGTTTTAACTGTGCTTTTCTTTGCTCGCCCTAATAAATTGATCAGCAACAACCGCATTTTTATAATTGCATTAATTAGAGGTAAAAGTATTTATTTGTTTGTCCAGTTTACAATCTAAAATTAGTTTTTTTTCTGTATATTTTAAATATAAGATTAACCTTGTAAATACAGTAAATAAATAAAAACCTAGACTTAGAAGTGAATTACAACTACTTAGTGGTGTTTATTAGATGCTTTTATATTGATTACGTTAAATTGATTTGATACATTTTATGAATATTTATCACTTTTTATTGGTTTAAAATGTACAGGTTGTTTGTATTTATAGTATACGGTTAGTCTAGTAGTAAAAGGCTACACAATTCTCCTTTTTCTAGTATTTATTCATAGTATAAAGCCTGTGGATAGAATTAGAGCAAAATCTGAATCTTTTTTTTTATATCTTTGATGCTTTAGTAAAGCTGCTGTTTTTCCTCCCTAAAGCTCTAGTAACCTTAAAAAAATCAAGTGATGTCCTTCTCTGTTTCTCTATATATACTGTATTCTCCATTACTGTTCATTTTTTATGTAATTCTATTATGTGTAAGAGTAATCTGGATTTTACTGACCTTGGTAAAAATAAATGATGAAGGGTTTATCATAAAAGGATATGCTAGCATGAGGACCTCATGCCCACTTGTATTACATCGTTTTCAACCTTTTTCTGTGTGTAAATATGGAGATGTGTCTTTCTGGAACTGTTTTTCTTGACAAAAGCCAGTGTTATTTATTCTGATTACATTTTAACTTCTGTGTTTTTTTTCTTCAAATTACTATCTATCTATCTATCTATCTATCTATCTATCTATCTATCTATCTATCTATCTATCTATCTATCTATCTATCTATCTATCAAACAATCTATCTATCTATCTATCTATCTATCTATCTATCTATCTATCTGTCTGTCTGTCTGTCTGTCTGTCTGTCTGTCTGTCTATCGATCTATCTATCTTTCTGCTGTCATTTTATGAAGTGCCCTATAGCATTTAAGGGGACATTACAGGGGTTCCAAAAATATAAGAAAAAGAGTTGAGGTGCTCATCTGAGAATTAACAATTCCGAAGTAGGTTTTCTCTATAGGTCTGGTTACCTACTCAAAGATCAGCTCACTTTAGCTCAACAAAGAGTTGAATCCAGACCCAAAATACCAGGCAATTCTACCCTGAACAGCAAACACCAGACATACGTTTCGGCCTCTTCAGGACCTCATGCCCACTTGTATTACATCGTTTTCAACCTTTTTCTGTGTGTAAATATGGAGATGTGTCTTTCTGGAACTGTTTTTCTTGACAAAAGCCAGTGTTATTTATTCTGATTACATTTTAACTTCTGTGTTTTTTTTCTTCAAATTACTATCTATCTATCTATCTATCTATCTATCTATCTATCTATCTATCTATCTATCTATCTATCTATCTATCTATCTATCTATCTATCTATCAAACAATCTATCTATCTATCTATCTATCTATCTATCTATCTATCTATCTATCTATCTATCTATCTGTCTGTCTGTCTGTCTGTCTGTCTGTCTGTCTATCGATCTATCTATCTTTCTGCTGTCATTTTATGAAGTGCCCTATAGCATTTAAGGGGACATTACAGGGGTTCCAAAAATATAAGAAAAAGAGTTGAGGTGCTCATCTGAGAATTAACAATTCCGAAGTAGGTTTTCTCTATAGGTCTGGTTACCTACTCAAAGATCAGCTCACTTTAGCTCAACAAAGAGTTGAATCCAGACCCAAAATACCAGGCAATTCTACCCTGAACAGCAAACACCAGACATACGTTTCGGCCTCTTCAGTGAGGTGCAGCTGAACTCCCTAAGGCACAGTGAGCAAGGCGTTCCAAAATATTATAGTTTTTTGGAATGCTATTTAAAATGCATTTAAAATTGTGTTTAGTCTAAAGCCATCGGAAAACCAACAGACTCTGCATGTCCAAATACCAGTTAATAATCTATTCTGATACGTCTACTCACACCCTGGACATGCTCAGTCTTTTGATTTTCCTATAGCTTTAGACTAAACATAGTAGATTCAGTACATATGGACTAATTGTTAGTTATGGTAAATGATCTACTCTAAGAAATAGATATTACTTTGTGGGTGGATCAGAAAGACAGAGTAAACATTTCAGTGGGAGTTTACTTCAAGAAATGCATTTTGTATAACTTGTTATTATTTATAGTTTTAAATTATACATTAGTTGGGACATCTGCTTTGTCCTTTTAAGTGGGTGCGTCTTCAATTGAATTATAGGAGGTAAAGAGGTAATCGAACATATTAATAATGTTGAGAGCACATGAATAGTGTATGGAATTACTTTAAATAACTGTTAAAGAGTCACAGAACTCTGGATTTTTTAAAAATTTTGCAGCAAAATGAATCTTCTACACTTTTTATAAAAAATTTAATGAAAGAAACAAAATGTTTTGGACCTACAAGCTTTTTCACGTATTTTGTTATCGAGTAGTGTATATCACCTTGTTCATTTTGATAGTATCTGTGGATTCTGATTGGCTAGATAATTACCCATTTATTCATTCCTGGGGTTCCACTAGCTCCTTTTACATAGCAGGTATTGGGGGCCTCATGGGGGTGGAGTTATCAACCTCTGAATTGTGTTGGATATGAGGAATTCAACACAAATCCAACACAATTATGTTGTTAGGTTGATCGCATCAGATTTAATTGCTTATCAGAGACATTTTTGGTACCTCTACAGGTGGCTGAGAGTACACATAGGATTTTGTGACAACCTGAGGACTTACAAGCACTTACAGGTTTTTGTGTATATTTCGGATTTTAGAATGTGATGAGTTTATTGAACATTTTATTGGGACAGCTGCACATGGATTGCCATTTTATTGAACTTTTACACCATTCATCGGGCAGTCATCATGGGGCTGGTTTTAATGTGTTTCACAATAGCTTGATAGTGATTTAGGAGTCAACTTGACTTTTAAATCTAAAACTTGGAGCCATGGAATAGGTCCTTTACCTTTATAATCTCTAACATGTCCTGTCTAAAATATTTTTAGTATTGTCTCTTATTGTACATAGATGTCCACGTCAACCTCTGCAACAAAAATCCATAATTTCCCCAAAGTTTTTGCTTTTTAATTAGGTATGTCTGAATGACATAGAGCCACATTGAATTTTAAGCACGCAACTTGATCGCTGTAGGCCGTATGTCTGTGAGTGTCTTGGGGCTCCGGTTCATCTCCGATTGCGATGCTATTCAATTGCTCAAGCCCGCAAGTTACTGTCCCTGAGGCTGAAACCGTAAACCATGCACTAGTTCATAGCAGATCGGGGAGGGAACATGATCAATTAAGCAAGCCTGTAACCTCCCATTTCGAATGGACCAATAGAAAATAAGACTGTCATTATTACGGCAGTAAAACATGGCGGTTACATGTCAATCAATTAGGTTCAGGGGTGCAATATGCGATCAGACTGGCAAACCCGCAAAATAAAGAATAATAAAAATGAATGCCAATCCTGTTCTAGTCCATATGGGTGGCCTGATATGTATTAACTCATTGATACCCAAGATCGATTTAGCCCCGAAATGGAACATAAAAATATTTTTTATATTAATATAATTTTTTTATTTGCATTTACGGTGCTACAAATAGGTGTTTAACCTCCCTGTGGGTCCTCTCTAGCACATGTAGGATTTTCTCCTTCTTTTCCCATTTACAGGTGTGAAAACAATTGTGGGCTTGGGGAAATTGAGCAATTGATTTTATCGTAACTTGAAAGATCAAAGGCTTTGGGAGGCTGTAAGTTACGAGTTGAACCATTGCCATTTTTTCAATGCCGTAACTCGTAAGCCGTTTGGAGCCCGCAAAAAGTCGCAAATTGAATAGCAATTTAACTTGCGACTTCACAGGCTACCGGATCGCCCAAAACCTCAATTGAATGGGGGCCATATTCAATATCCACAAATGAGTAAGAGAAATAAATGAGCTCCTCAAATCTTGAAGTATGAGTCTTTAACATAAGTGATACAATTCTAAATATATTTAAGTTTTATGCATTTACGTCTGTGGATTAGTTTAATTCTGATTTTTTGTAATGTATTTTACATTTATATATCAAATGTAGTCATGCATTGATCTCATTAATGCATGCTTACTCTTTCATTTACTTAGCACATTTAAATAGAAATCCTATTTAACTGAAATAAACAAAACCTTTTCTTTGACTAGACTGTTATATATCCTTTATTTTATTAGCCTTTTTAAGCAGCATTAAGGTACCAATAAATGTTTGTGTTCAACCGTTAATGAATTCTGCTTAATGTCAATGACGAGCTATTACATCTAGTTTCCAGATCTACTGAAAACTCTATTTTTCAGCTTTTCTTTGAATTACATGAAGCTTATTTCTTTTCAAAACCTGTCATACAATAAATAACTCTCAATTTACGGGCCCAGAAAGTCTCTTTGACTTAGAAATAGAATTGGAGAAAGGAAGCTTTGTGAAAGATTGAGACAGATACAATGTAGTGTATGTTTGACAACTTGTAAAAAGAAGAGGTTAAAAGTCAATGCATTTTCTTTTTCTCTTTCTGTACGTCCATCACTCCAATGCTTTGCCTCATTCTTGGCCTAAATCAGTTTTTTCGACTTCTAATTTCAAAATCATTTCTGAAAGTTTGGAGCTTCTGAAAAACTATAACTTTGATGTATCATTGGGAAAGATAAGAGATGTATCAAACATTAAAGCTAGTTGTTTTTAGACTGTGGTACTTGTTAGTGTATCATCTAAAAACAAAGATGGGATGCAGGAATTTCAGGGCTAAGAGGGAACAATCGTTATTTTTTTAGAGCTATAACACATCTAGAAAAAGTTGTTGCTCATAAGGGTATAAGAACTGACTTTCTGTTTCTACTTAGCAAATTATTTATACTGAAATCATTAAATACAGCCTATCAGAGATAGCATTCTTAAAACGTATACAATATAGAAAAAGAGTCTGCTTGAAATTTGCAACAGTTAAAAAGAGCGAATCAATTGAACAAGCCCGTGGATACCTGTCCGAAAGCCTAAACTGTAAACCATGTATTTGTAAGTAGCATTTCAGAGCATGATCATGATCAATTAAGCAAGGCTGTAACTAACGATTTAGAAACAGCTAATAGTAAATGAGACCGTCATCATAACGTCAGTAATACATGAAGGTTAAACGTCAATGAGTTAGCATTTAGGGGCCCAATATGCGATCAGACTCGCAATCCGGCAATGTACAAAATAATAAAAATGAATGAAGGAAATGTTCTAGTCCATGTGGGTGTCCTGATATGTATTAACTTCTTGATTACTGAGATTGGAATAAAGCGGAAATGAAGCGTGAAAAAAAAAATTGTTGCAGATTTGCAAGCTTGAAACTGTTGTGCAATTAATTCTAATGTCTTTCATCCCTTTCCCCATCTTTTAAAGTGCAGTATTGCTTATCAATTTGCATTTACAGTGATACGATCAGGTGTTTAACTCGAAGGATTTTCTTCTACATTTGCCATTAACAGGTGTGAAAACATTTGCGGGCGTGAGGACTTGTAGCAATTGAATAGCTATTTGTGATTGTAACATTTACGGGCTTCAAATATCAAAGGTTCAGCTGGGTTGGAGTTACGATTTTAACAACCTCAGGGATTTTCAGATCGTTTGCGGGTAGCTAAAAGATGCCAATTGAATAGCAAATTAGTTCACGGGCTACATTACGGGCTCCAGTAACCAACAATTGCTCAATTGAATAAGGACCCTGGTGCCTTTGAAACTGGGTTACAGGCACCAAATGGATTATGTAGTCTTATGGATGTCTTTTTGATGAGATTTGCTGTTTCTAATATACTTTTTGAATCTACTCCTCAATGCCATGCTTGAGCAGCCAGCAAGTGATGTGGTCACAGACAATCCTGATGTGTGCAAGGAACAGGGATATGTAAGTATGCGTGACAGAGTACATAGATTACTCCATGTATGTGAATGGCTCTATCTGTGCCACTGGGATTGAATGGTTAAGTTTAATTTGTGAGCCCATAACATTTACGGTGACGTTTTTTCATTGTTTGATAGACAGATAGAGGCAAGTTTTAGTAAAAGTTTGAAAGAATGCATGTAGATAATGTTGCATATCAGGTCACCAGCCAATTGTTGAGTTACACATACACTGGTATCTGTTATTTGTCAGTGATTGTGGGGGCTACATAACCTGTAGATCTGCTTTGTACACACATTCTTTGGATAAAACATTGTATATGTCTGGATACAAACTAAAACTTCACATATAGTTTTAAATCCAGAGATGGTATAGGTTTGTGTGCTTGGTATGATAGGACTATTTTTTGGCTCCCGGGGTTTGGCAAAAGATTAAGAGCCACATATCCACATGAATATTTAGGGGAATGATCTAGTTATCCCCAAGGAATCAACTTAACAGAGATTGCAGTTGAATACCAGAACTTGCTGTTCATGGATCCATTTAGAAAGTAAAAAACCCTTTATTAAATACTAGGAGTGATAACATTTCAGATATAGCCCTGTGACTACTGTATAGTTTATCTTCCCTCTGCAGTGCATCTGACTTTAGACATAAATTAACTGATTGGTTTATTTATGACATGAACAGTTTTATTCATATCAACTCTATCTCCCAACACTCTCCTCCATGCATTTCACAAAATTTTACTTCATTAGGAGGTTACAAGGCATATTGTTCAGGCTTCACCTATTATTAGGCAAGGAAATTTAAGGTTTGCTATTTTGTCTGTCAAAAATGTAAAAAAATTAAAATGATAAGAAAAATTAACATTTTAAGGTGACCAGTCTTCTCCAGGATTATTTAAGAAAACTGAGAACAACTCCCATCCTCCATGAAATTTTGCCAGTCATTCCTAGTTAGTCTATCTATATGGGAACAAACCACGTGCTCCAGATTAGGCAGTGACATCTGTAAATTAAAGGACCACTGCAGTGCATTTACAAGTACATTCATATGTTTGTTTATTGGGCATCTACTATTAAAAACAATATGCAATTTAAAATAAATAGAAAAATGTATGTTTTTTTCTTACTTTTGTCAGTTTCCCCCTCAAGCACATCTGCTTGACATTCTACTGGTGACTTTCGTCAGGCCAGTTCTGCCTGTAAACTAGACTTAGAAAAAAGGCAGACCAGTTAGACTATGGTTCAGCCTGAACATGCTCAGTGAAAGCGGTGGGGCTGTGATGGCTTATGCACAGTCACTGGGCTAGGCATATGAGGGAGCTGCAAGCAAGTTACATTGCTATTACATATTACCTCTGTGTAGGTCATGGACCCCTTCTGGATCGCTACCTTGTTGTTTTGAAGGGGCTTGTGTACCTCAGTGAAGCCGTGAGCTATACCATGTAGGGTCACCCAAGATGGGCAGGTCATAGCAGAGAGGTCAGACAAATCACAATCCACTGGAGTATGAACTGACTATGCTTGAGAAGAAAACAGACAATTGAAAAAGTAAGAAAAAATATTAACTTTTATTTTTTTTTATAATATATGTCCAACTATCAAACATGTTAGTTTTACGTATAAATGCATTACAATGGTCCTTCATTACTCTTATTCGGAATGTCAGCAACCCACGACACCGTGCTCATTTTAACTAAACTCATTCTAGCAAAGCTTCCACCCTTTCTCACTTTCTCTCCCCTGTTGTCATTATCATGACCCTCACATTAAGCCCTATCTTACTGTGTCAAGCATTTGATTTCCTTTTGTATGTAAACCTATGAGCTGCAGTCATAGGCCCTCATTCAATTGCGATTTGGCCAAATTAATAGTGGTCTAAATAAGCACATAACATATTTTTTTTAAATAAGTTTTTAGTTAGTGAAAACCTTGTTTTTGGATACATGTTTACTAACTTAAAACTTCTTTAAAAAAATATGTTATGTGCTTATTTAGACCCCTATTCAATTGGCCAAATTGCAATTGAATGAGGGCCATAGGGCCTCATTCTATTATCGGCCGTAAATCGGCCGTAAGGCTGCGATTCCTTGCGAGGGTTCAGTTAACTCGCGATTCTATTATACGGCCCCGCAAGGATCTCCTTTTACGGCCGGCCGCATATCTTGGAACCGGCCGTAAACTGTGAAATATAAAAACTGAAAAATAAATTCAAGCCTGCACTGTACAGCTCTGTAAATGCTAGGGATCATATTGGGGGACATGAGGAATAAAAGGAACCCACTCTCAAGCTTGCACATCTGCCCAAACCCGAGTTCAAATTAACTGTTTATTTTCCGGCTGCGGCGTGGGCGTGTCTGAGGTGCTCCAAGCACTCTGGACTTTTTACATGTATATTTTACGGATATTAAAAATGAAATATTTTACGGATTTGAGTACAGGATAATTATGTGCTATTTTTTCTAACACCTAAAATCCCTTTATAGTCTTCTCAAAGTGCAGGATGGCTTTATTTGAGCTATTTTATGTGCTTAATTGGTGCTAGCGAGACCTTTTTCCTGCAAGTAACTGCGGCTCGTTTTTAGCCTTGCAGAGAGGTTTCCCGGAGCAATTGAATTGCAAATCTTTTGCGGCCGTTTTAGATCAAAGGCTTTCCTCCGGCGCGATCGGCCGCAAGAGATAGCAAGGCACCGGCCGCAAGCCTGCCGGAGCCTACGGCCGTAAGGGAATAGAATAGCAGAATAGCTTGCGGCCGGTCCTTGCGGCCCCGCAGCGGCTGCGGCCGATAATAGAATGAGGCCCATAGGCTATAGAGAGCCTTGGATAAAAGCACCTTATACCTTAGACAGTTTGCCCAGGACAGGGGCTTTTACTCCCAATGTATATGTATGTTTAAATCCATGTTGTAATTCACCCTTCAACCAATACTGTCATAAGCTTGGAAACTCTATTATTATAATGTAAATACTGTGAATAAAAGCAATATATATATATATATATATATATATATATATATATATATATATATATATATATATAAAAAAAACAAGCAATAAAAAAATTAATAAATAAAGTTGTGTTAGAAATGATTAATTATGTTCTGGATGAAAAAAGTTTATTTGGATGTGCATGTGCGTCATTCATAATTATTAGCTAACATGGGACTAGAGAATAAAGTTATTTCTCTGTTAAAGTGTCATTGCATTATTTTGTAATAGTTGAAAAAAAATATCATGGCTTGTATTCATGGACACAACAATTCATAACAAAGTAAATATAGTGTTCTCTGTGTAAATTAATTCTGAAATAATTAGAAAAATAATCACGCAGAATGTGTATCTGACCATCTGGTCTGTTAATGTTAAGGCTTAATTACAAATACACTGAAGCTTCTTTGAAAAGGTTAAATCTATAATGAGCTTATGAAATCTTTAAAGCCATTGTATTTGGAAAATATTAGTTTTTTTTTTATATTTATTAATAATTTGATGCGAAATGGAAAACAACAGGAAGAAAGGTAGCCCCGGAACAAGTACAAATTGGATCTGGTAAGTGAAATGAAAGTTTTAAAATAACTTTGTTTATTGCTTTGATATTTCAAGATGAGGATCTTGAGTTGGATTAGAAGTAAAGTCAAAGGAAAAACATTTTGAAAAATGCATGTGAGAAAATTGAACTCTGAGGGTAGAACACTGCACTTGTAGTGACTTCTTAATAAAAGGCTATTGATTGGAATGAAGAATGTGATAGACTTAATAATAAAATAAAGTAATAAATGACTTATCTCATTCTCTCAATCTCAAAGCATGCCCTATATTTGAAGACAATCATTCTTTGTTTTGGGATTTTACAGGGGATATGGTGAAAATGTTTTTAAGTGAGATGTCAAATAGAACACAATTAAATGCAAAGACATGTTCAGCTACTAGTATGAATTATACGTGTCCATATCCCCAGATATAACTATATGGAATGTCATTTATGACTATAATCATATCTTACACTTTCTGACATTTGTATATATACAGTATATACACACACTTATATGTGTGTGTGTCCGTGGTAAGCTCCGCCCCCCCTAAAGATGTCACAGGAAGAAAGAAAGAGAAATGTTTTTTTTTTTTTTTGCGTTATTCAGTCGTTTCTGACTCTCCATGACCTCATGGACATAACACACCAGAACACCTTTATTTCCGTGGTCATGCTGATCCACTTGGTATTCATGGCAGGGATACTAGAGTGGGTTGCCAATTCCTTCTCCAGTGGGCCACAGCATACAACTCCTGGTATTCTTATGCAGTCTCCCATACTAGTACTGAATAGTACCCAACCCTGCTTGGTTTCATGTGGGGTGAACTCTTGGTTCCCTGACTTGGAATCAAACCCAGGTCAACAGTGGTGGAAGCATTGAATCCTAACCACTGGACCAACAAGGAACCCTAAATATGTTACAATAAGAAAGAAAGAGTAATAATGTTACCTATATCTAAATAGGACTAAGGAGCAGAAACACTAATTATTGTATGTGATGCATTATTGTTAATGGCTTTATGTGTTCAGATCAAGATTTTAAAGCTTATTCTGGAGGCTATGGGAAGCCAGGGAAGTGACTGACAAAAAGGTAAGCATTGAGTTTGGTATATGAGCCTTATGGACTGGAGTGAAGAAAGGCTGGTGATGGGGATAGTTAGCAAGGAGATGGTTGCAGTAGCCAAGGAGAGAGTTGCAGTAGACTATAACATAATATATGACATTCACCTCATATTGTACACATGTCTTAAAATTGAATGCAAATAATTGACAACTAGGGGAGGATGATCGCACATACATCACAAATATCTAGGATAGATTAGATGTATCTAGTCTCTGTATCACAGTGTTATCTCTGTTTGCATGTATACATTATTATTTATGACTAATTGTGTATATATAAATACTGATAGATAGATAGATAAATTAAGTAGAAACAGTTAAATAAACATGTTATTTGAAGCTCCTTTTAATGTTTTTTAACTATTTCTAAACATTGCAGTGTTAGCTTTTACAGGACTCAGACTCTTTTACTTACTTTAGTGGTATATAGAAGTTTCATGGATTATGATAGAGCAGAATCAGTAGTGTATGAAAACATTTTTACCTGAAAAAATCCCCAAATTAATAAACTTACCCTAACTTTACGTAACTTCTTCATTCAAGCTAACTGTAATGTAGCTGTACTTGTAGCTGATTGTGTGTGTGTATATTCCATATCTGTATACAACTGTGCCAGTAAAGTGGTCCTATGTGATTGTTATATACATATATGAATAAGTAAGTGAGGGGCTCCTTGTAGCTGTAATATAGGAGCAAAGTGCTTGCCAAAAAAATATATTTGGTACCAATACTAAAAGAAGTTAGTGTTTGTATGTATTTATTTATTCCCATGCATATAGTTATAACCAATAAGATGAAATCTCCCTAAGAAACAGGAAAAGGCTTACAAGAATAACATAGTGTTTACATATACAGGCATACTGCTATTCCAAACACAGGCTGCAGCCTTGATTACTTCTCTGTATTATATGCCAAAATAGAGCAGAAACAAAGGAAAAATACATGATTATACTATTAGCCTAAATATAAAGTTTTTTAAATGTTTTATTTGTAGTGTTTTGGGAGGGCTGATGGTGTTTGGCAGAGCTTATGAAGCCAGCTGAACACAGTTAGCTCTTGCTTCAGATCTCTCTCCTACCACTCCTGCTGGAAGTTAATTCTATGTTTCAACTACTGCAACCTTTATTGTCCAATCAGCCTTAATATATATTTTTTATTTTTAGTTGAATTGTTCTGCAGTGTTTTGGGAGGGGCTGATGGTGCTTGGCAGAGCTAACATATCCAGGCGAGCAGAGTTAGCTCTTGCTGCAAATTTCTCCCCTACCTTTCCAGCTGGAAATCAATTCTATGTATCAACTACTGCAGCTCTCTCTCCTTCCCGAGCACAACGTTTGTGCTGTGGTGCCGCACATGCATATCATTGGTTACAGCAGACAAAGGAGTTAGGTGAGTAATAAACAGGTTAGAAAACATACTTGGATAAATATTTCTTATAGTTAACACTATATACTGCTCTTCTAATTAATGTCACATATTTAATTAATAAAGTAATTCCATATATTGCTTTTGGTGAATAGAAATAGGTTAGGAATCCTTCTAAAACAATGGATGTAAATTGTTCTCAGTGTAAATTATAGATTTATAAATCTGACCTCATAATAATAGATTATATCAAAACAAGTTTTTCATATGTTTCTCTTACAATGATTTCTAGTTGCGGTTAACGTTAAAGATCAGTTATATTATTCACTTAAAACCAGGCTTCTCATAGGCAGCATAAGATGATGTATTGCCCACATTTGTTGCCACTGACAATAATCTGATTATGCTGTATCTGCTATTATAGTCATTATTAACTGCGCTTCTTATATTAGGTTTCAATGTGTTCACTGTGGATGGTTGGTAGCTATTGCTTTTATACCCTTCATTATTTGTCCAAGCCCACTTGGCATCCTGACATTACCTTATTCACCATGGTACATGCCTGTACTTGTCAATATTGACACGACTTACAAATAACGTGTGCAAATTTATGGTAAGAACTAATAGAAGAAGTCACTTTGTTTATTCTTTGATAATATACAAATAAACATGGGCACATATAAAATAAACCTCCACTCCTTGGTACATTAATGTGTTCAGCATGATATGGCCAACACATTCATATCACATATATAGTTGTGAGCGTACGAGTTGTTGCTAACGCTGCGGACTCGCGTAGCGAGCTGCGGCCCTCGCGTAGCGAGGGCACTGCCCGAGGGTCTCAGTTGCTGCAAGGAGCGCCAAAGGCGCTCCTTGCCAGCAACTGAGACCCTCGGGCAGTGCCCTCGCGAAGGCGCTCCATGCCAGCACCTGAGGACCTCGCAAAGCGAGGGCCGCAGTTGCTGGCATGGAGCCCCGAAGGCGCTCCATGCCAGCAACTGCGACCCTCGCAAACTTCACGTCGCAACCCAAACAGTACGACACACACATTACGACACTCGCAAACAACATACGACACACGTTCACACACATTACGGCCTCGCAACACTCGGACGCAACTCGCGAACATTACAAAATGTAAAACACAATACATACACACACCACATACATAAAAAACTTACCTACACCAAGAGGGAGCACCCAGCACCTCAAAAATACAACTTACACCTCGATTTTACTCGAAATAAAACAGTTTAGAGACTAAAAAAAAATCGAAGCAAGAGAAAAAATGGCCGCCGAACAAAACGAAAACGAGGCTACAGCAATCTAAACTCGCAAAACACCACAAGAAACTCGCAAAACACCACAAAACACCTACGGATATTCCGATACAAACGTATACCACACATTACTCGCCATTTTACGCCAATGCGGAAGTACACGACTACGCTAACGGTTTGGGCTCGCGCACGCACAGTGTTACACTGCACACATTCAGCACGCTTACACAGCAGCTCCACACCACTAATGCTGCAGCAACATCAAAACACATTCACAGCTCTTCCACACAATGCTTTAAAATAGGTAAAGTATATTCATTTATTAATGTATTATATATTTCATTATTACACACTAAACAGCATTAGCTACCTTACAATTTCATTGCCGTCATTTTTTGACGGGCAATTCGCTAGTTTTATTATAATCAAGAGTGTTTTTAACTGTACTCTGCATTCATTTACAGGTCATGTCAATTGTAATCACTCTAACATGCTACATGGTACACTCAGTTGTTATGTACTGCTATGTTTCCTAACCTTGAACTGAATCATGGACAAGAATAGTATATTCCTTTTCATCTTTAACTCAGACTTAGGCACTGGATTGGTATCTGGCCCCCTGCCCCAGCCCCCTGAGTTATAACTTGGATGACAAAAAGCAATGCTGTAAATGAATGTTAGGTGCCAATAAGTAATAATGGTATTTTACTGATAACAGAATATATGGAATTTCTAATGCTAAAATGAGAAAGGGACAAAGCTTGTCACTTACTTGCTTTCTTCTGAAGGCAATAATTATATTTGCAGCCTCACCTCATTGTCATTATTCAAATGCTTCATGTAACTAAAACCAGAAGCAGGTTGAGCATAAAGCAATGTGTTAATATTAGTGTTACTTACAGTCTATTTTATCTGAAGCCAGGTCTGTATTCAGTTTTGTAACACATTACTATGCTTTCACTGCATAGGCAATTTTTCATCTTGAAGTAAAGTCCTTGAGGAAAATTCTCCTCATGCAGAAACAGTACATTTTTTAAGAAAGCCATAACAGAGATACTGTATTATATATATATATATATATATATATTTTTTTTTTTATATTTATAATATATACATTTTATATATATATATATATATATATATATATATATATATATATATATATATATATATATATATATGCTTGGCAAAGACAATATCAGTAGCATTTTAAATGTCTCTGAGAAAAAGTTATAGTTCTTTTATTAAAGTCTTTTTTTTTTTACAAAGGTTGATTTTCAATTACAATTGATTCTATAAGCATTTTCATAAAAAAAAAAAAAATTAATTACATTTAAATATATAATACATTATTTTTCTTCTGTATTGTTTTTGTTATCAAACAAAGCTAGATACATAACCGAGCTGTAATATTTGTTACTGTATAATGTAATATCACACTGGGTATCCTAACCAGTCGAAAGCATGTTCAATAATACTTTTATAATCACAGCTGTCCAGAAGCATAAACGCCCCCCTAACACACACAGCATCCATCAAAGTATCATGGATGCCTCCAGGTCCATCATAATGTTGCATTCTAGTGTTAAGGTTTGTATTTATCTGTCTAATATCCCTATTAAATTGCTGCCCTGTATCTGCAACGTGAGCCCGTAACGGCTGCAGGTTTGAAAATCCTGCGTTTTACGGGGCTATTAAATTAGAAGGGGCAGCGAGCTACAGGCTTGAGACGCAAAACCGTAAACCACCTGTCGGCCGTCTGATTTGCGGGCTAGAAAGTAATCGATTAAGCAAGCCCGTAGTTACGGTTTTAGATGGAGCCATTGGAAACAAAGATCATCAGCATTGCGTCACAATAACATGGAGAATTGATTTCAAAGTCATACAGGGTTCAATTACGATCTACGAGCGAACCCACATTCCAGTTATAATGCAATATTAATAAAGCCGCAAATATGATATTCTATCTCATGCGAGTTATAGTATATGCATTACCACATTGATTGCCGGGATCGATATAACACAAAATATATACATGAAATTATTTTTTCCTAATTTTTCTGAGCCGACTTGCGGGCTTGAGAATGTTATGCTATTAATTCTAAGACCTAACAACACTTTCCCTTTTAATAAATGTACAATAATATGTTTTTATTTGAATTACAAGTGCTACGTATTAGACTTTACCCCCCTTTGCAAATCCTCTGGAGCACATGTTGGGATTTTGGCTCCATTTGTGTGTTACGGGTTTGCTTGAGTGTGACTTCTTTGCAATTTAATAGCTAAATTGAACAAGTACTGGTTACGGGCTTGACAGATCAAAGGATTTACAGGTGCGAAGTTCAACGTTGCTCAACACGTAGACCTTGCTGCGTTTTAACCCGCAAGTCGTCTGCGGGCTGCGTTACGGGTCTAATTTAATAGGTAAATTCTCTAAGATCTACGGTACGGGCTACGTTTTAACATGTAGCTCGAATTTAATGTAAGTATTCTCCTAGTCAGACTCAAAGCTTTAGAAAAAAAAATTTCAACTGTACAGTGGTCCTTTTAAAGACCGTTTCCATAATCAGAGGCTTTAGCTTACGAGAGAGAGCTGTTTCAGCTTTTATGTAGCATAGTAGAGAGATGAGGCAAGACAGAATAAATGAGAATAAGTGAGATTTTATCCATATGTGTTTCACAACGTGAGCATTGGAGCTGAGCATGCAGGAAAAATCTCTAGTTTATTAGGCCTTAAACAGAACAAAACTAAAGGGGAGATGAGACATATGTGTTATGGTCTAATATATAACTCAATAAAAGTATCAGTAGAAGCAAACAAACAAAAAGTGCCATTGTTATTTTGTTAGATAAAATAACTATTGTTTGTCTGTTTGTGATAATGTAATTCACTTTATTTTTTTAAATCCTTACGTTCAATGTAGACATGTTTCAACTTTTCAGCATAATTCACAGTCATGCACCAATATGTCATAGGTATACCATTTATGAAAATTAAAAAATTATTAGAGAATTTTAAACTTTTGTATAATGAAATGTTCCCTGCTGTGTATTTTTCTTGTCTGGCCAGTGTTAGTTTCATAAATCATATCTAGTCATATCCATTTATCCACCTCGCAATAGATACAGGTGCCCCCATTTAATTCCAAGCCCGTAAGTACCTTCACACTGCCTGTATGCCTGCAAGTTAGAAATTTGTTACAGTTACAGATGTATTTAATTGACTTAAGCCCCCAATTACAGGCTCACAGCCCCAACACACAAACCATGAACCCACAAGTAGCATTTCAGGGCATGATCATTATCAATTAAGCAAACCCGTAAGCTACAACTTAGACAGAGCCAACAGTAAATAAAAACATTGTCATCATGACGTCGGTAAAACATGGAGTTTAAACTACAATCAATTAGTGTTTAGAAGTATGATTCGAGATCGACTCGCAATCTAGAAATATAGAAATCCATAAAAATTAATAAATGTATTGTTCTAGTCCATGTGGGTGGCCTGATATGTATTAACTCTTTGATTCCTGGGATCAATATAGCATGGAGATAAAACAACTAAGTCAGAGGTGCTCATCAGCGAACGAACCAACCTTAATAGATTAGTTCTATGGCCATGATAAGCCACTCTGAGAGCAACCTCTTTTAGCTCACGTGTGCCCTTCACAGGGAGAAATATCCTGTAGTATATCAGTCTGGTCCCACTCAAAAGAGTGACCCAGCCCCGAAATACCAGGCAATTCTACCCTGAACAGAAGATAGAGCAAACCCCAGACGCGTTTCAACCTTTATGGGCCTTGTCAGTGAGGTGCAGCTGAACTCCCTAAGGCACAGTGAGCAAGGGGTCCACGTCTGGAGTCCCCTTTTACCCTTAGGGAGACTAAACCCTAAAGGTAATTTTCATATACAAAACAACTTAGTCAGAGGTGCTCCTCAGAGAACGTACCAACCATAATAGGTTAGTTCTATGGCCATGATAAGCCGCTCTGAGAGCAACTTCTTTTAGCTTACTGGTGCCCTTCACAGGGAGAAATATCATGTAGTATATCAGTCTGGTCCCACTAACATGGAGATAAAACGTAAAAAAAACAAAAATGTATTACAGATTAGAGACTGTCATTGCAATTAATTGTAATGCCTTTCATTGCTTTGCCAGTATTTTAAAGTACAGTAGTGTGTTTATATTTGCTTTTACATTGTTACAAACAGGTGTTTAACCCACTTGCAAGTCCTATCTAGTACTCATAGAATTTTTTTATACATTTGCCATTTATGGGTTTGAAGGCAATTGTGGGCTTGTTGAATTGTTGTAACTGAATATGAATTTTGCATCTTTAGCACTGGTAACATTTGCAGGCTTGAAACATTAAAGGAGCTGATAGGACTTAAAGGAGTTAAGTCTTTGACAAGCGCAGGGATTGTGAGCCTGTAAATGGATTATGAGTATCAAAATGTAGCCAATTAAATATCAGTAAGATTTACGGGCTCCAGCAATTGTGATTTTGACAATTGAATAGGGGCCAAAGACTTTTGCCCATTAACTCATGTGTGAAGAAGGTTATTTATTTTGGCTTGAAGGTACAGCCAATATTCTGTACGGATTATTTACTTATTTGGGGTTTTGAGTTACCAAATAGATTGTGTTTTAGCCTTTGTGATAATTCAGCAACAAAGATCAATAAAGTTTTTTTATATTCTTGAAGGTAAGTAAAAAATCACAATTGAATGCCTTTAAGTTTATGTATTAAAGCCTCTTGACTGGTAAACTAGAAAGTCATAGTAGCATGAATCCTTAGAGTAACTGAAAATATGAAATACATGAATATCTTGGAAATGTTAGTAGTGTGCTATTGAGAAAAGGCTAAAACAAAATTAGAGTAGAAAAACAAAGTACTAAAATACAATTAACAATGTAAGAAAAATCAAAACAATAAATATATTCACATTAAATTCATTAGATGTTTTTTTTATTTTTTATAGATTTCTCCATAGTTTCTGCTAAGTTCCTTTTTGTGTATTCTTTTATTTAACTTTATTGCCATTTTAATTAAAAAAGTTATTACGTTTGCCGTATTTCCTTGTAGTGGAAAATATCTGTCCATCTGAATGCAAAATTCAAAACTTTTCATGCCAATGTGGTTTTTAAAAGAGACAAAAATAGTATTGACTTAACAGAAGCAGATCAGATAAAGAAGAGGTGTCAGGATTGCACAGAAGTTATATACAGGAAAGATCTTAATAGCATTGAGAACCTCAATAATTTGTCTAATGAGCTGGAGTGAGATGGACCCTAGGAAGCCATGCTGAAAATAAGACTGCAGGAGTTGATGGAATTCCATCTTAACTGTTCCTAAAAAAATCCTACAGACTGATATGCTGTGAAAGTGTTGCTTGCAATATGCCAACACATTTACACTAATCAGTGGACAATATACTGAATAAGGTTAGTCTCAGCAATGACTAATCTAGATCCCAATCCCAAAAAAGGCAGTGCCAAAGAGTGTTACAATTGTCGAAACAATCACACTAATTTCACATACAAGACAGGTAATGCTTAAGATCTTGCAAGCTTGGCTCCAACAATATATGGACTGAGAACTACCGGATGTGCATGTCAGATTTCTCAGAGGCAGAAGCACAAGAGATCCAATTACCAATGTTTGCTGGTAGAGAAAGCAAGAGATTTAAAGAAAAACATTTACCACTGCTTCATAGACTAAAGCATTTAACTATGTGGATCACAGTAACAATGTGGTAAGTTCTTAAGGAGATGGGGGTACCAGACTATCTAATCTGTCTGGTGAGGAATCTGTATGTGAATCAAGAATTCATGTCCAGAACCAAACATGGAACAACCAAATGGTTCAAGATGGGTAAACGAGTGTGATAAGATAGTGTATTGTCATTTTATTGCTTCAACTGATACGGACAATGTGCCATGTGTTTCGCCAGGCTCCATGAATCCAAAGCTAGAAATAATATTGCTGGGAGAAATATCAAGAACCGCAGGTACGTAGACGATACTTCTCTGATGGAGTAGCTGATAGTGAAGAGGAACTAAAGGGCCTATTGATGAGGGTGAAATAGGAGAGCGCAACAGCTGGCTAACTGCTCAATGTTAAAAAGATGAAGATCATGGCAAACAGCATTCTCAGTTCAACCTGAACAAGTGAACAACAAAACATTTTTGGGTGACTGAGCTTAAACCTGTAGATGATACTGTGCTGACTACAGTGGTACATAGATTAAGAATAATTACAATGTTGTACTTGATTTCTACATATGATGCATCCAGAAAGTCTGTTGTATCGTATGTCAAGGATTCTTTGACTTATTAGAATCCCTCCAATATCTCTATTCTTGACACATTCACAAAGTTCCATTTACAGCAGACCATTTCAGCTCTTGCTAAAGTCTTCTTTTTCTACTCACACTATAATTCTGTGAATGGCTGCAATCATTCTTGACCATTTTCATTGAGTTTGGGCTAATTGTACCAATAGTTTTGCTTTTCAGAAGTGACTCAATTATTTAATGCATTGGCTATGTATTAGATATTAGAGTTACCATGTATATGTCCTCCTTAGAAGTGATTAACAGCCTACAGTATTTGTTTCAATGACAGAGCTCTAATACACGTACGTACATACATACATTCATACAAGTAACAAAACTATCTCTACTTTCTATTTCTCTCCATTTCCAGATCCTTATTGTCACCGAAATGTTGATATCACTTGGTAAAAAAGCTGACCTTAAAAGGACCTCCCATAGGTTGATCTGCAGGATGTTGCAGATCAAGTTTATTTCTATCCAAAAATCCAGATGCAGGTTTTAAAAGAATTGTATTAGAAGAGTGGCAGGTTGTTTTGTCTGGGAGTATTTACATTTTGTGGCCATCCCCCCTTGTCTCATTCCGATACTTCCTCCATCATGCTGGAAGAGAGAGAAAATGAGAGAGTGAGAGAGAGAAGACAAATTAAAAAGCGAAGCCTATATATAGACCCATATAGTCTTATAAATGTGCAAAAACTTTGATATAATGCTATTTTTGTGTTCCTTATTTGCCTTTTGAGAGATTTTGTCCCTGCAGAAATCACTTCTCAGACTCAGACATTGCTGCTTTCAGACATTCCCAAGTTTCCTGAGAGGAGGAAACTTCCTACTAAGCATGATGTCACTCCTGTGTAGGCACACACCTCCTTTCAGTCAAAATCATTCCCATTGAGGTCTATGCATACACACCCCTGCAACCTGATTGGTGGAAGTCACTTAGGAGGAGGAACAACACTCTGTCTGAGCTGTGAGTTAGAGAGTAGGCAGTCTGAGAGATGTAAACAGACAGAAAATCTAAAACATTTTAAGACGAGATAACTTCGTCAAAAAGGCACATATTTCAAAAATTCAAATAATATTTAAATTTGCCTTCATGAGATCTTTACGTTGGTCTCCTGCAA
This sequence comes from Discoglossus pictus, assembly GCA_027410445.1. Taxonomy (NCBI): domain Eukaryota; kingdom Metazoa; phylum Chordata; class Amphibia; order Anura; family Alytidae; genus Discoglossus; species Discoglossus pictus. The sequence goes on from CM050168.1 coordinate 81,456,103, forward strand.
ATTGGCTCTTTAAGGAATATAATAGTCTCTACAACTCTTACATTTCAGACATATTCTCCATTGAACACATCCTCCACTCTATCAAGGCCCCTCTTCAAACAACCTTTCTTATCAGTTAAAGTCTATAAGGTCCCATCCATTTTTTGAGCCCAGAATGTATCCCCATCTCCATCTTCCTAGAGCCAAAACATTACGCTTCCACAAAGCATTTGACTTACTTCTGCCATTTCCACCTATCTCGGTGGAAACGCCTTTAACCTCATACTACATGATGCATCATCAATTACAGCAGATCATCTCAATAGCTCCTCTAATTCTCTCCTAGAGTCATCTTTTGTTGTTCTCAATCTTCAGTCTCCAATCGCTGCATCTCTTTTCCTTTATCTCACTTGCATCTTCCCACTCTAGACCTTCTGCATTCCCCTTGTCAGCAGAGAGAAGCACTTATTAGCTACCCCCTCATCCTCATGTATATCTCCTATGAAATCAGAACTCTGATTTCCAGAGCCTGACCAGCTACTGAGCAAAGGTCCATATCATAGCTTCTGTCTGTCTGAGCTTGCCCTGTTGAGGCCATGACATTGATCTTGTCTGCCCCCATTGTAACATTTCAGCAACACAATCAAACCTTAATGTTTTGCTCAATTTATCTTGGTTGCTCTTTAAGGTTTTCTATATCCGCCCAACCAACGATGTATTCTTTTGTTTTAATTTATGTAAATATCCCTGAATAAATTCATAAATATAAATATAAGTAAATACTAGTAAAATACACTCTTGCTCCTTTCTATCTAATATGATAGCACCAGTAGAAGAATGTGGTGTTTTTGTGTATATGGAAAAAAAGCATTTAAAATACATTCAAAATATTTATTTTTCTAAAGTGTTTTGTCAAAAAAACAATTTTTCAAGCCATTTTTTTTAAAATTAGTTAAAATACTTGTTTTAAACCAACAACCATACTCTGTATCATGAATTGGATTTATCCTTTCGATACCATCAGTCACTAGTGTGTCAGGCTAATGCATCTGGGGTAAAAATCTAAATAGAAGACTAATACAGTTTCCAACAAAATAAAAATATTACAACCATTAACTAATTATTCTATAATAATAATATGCCATGCATACAAATTAAAACTCACATTTTCTCTGTATGCTATCCATTTAAGAATTATTTTTTTCTACAGTGGTAACTGACAGGTAAGGTCTGGGTGTTAAAACTAATTAATACTATTTAGTTCTTAGAATTTGTAATATTGGTGCATATTTATCTTTTTTGGCATCTTTTCAAAATGTTTTAATATTTTGAAGTTCAATTGACTTTAATTAATATTTTGCAATCAAAATTCAAAATATAGTGACATTTTCAGATCAGAAGAGAACATTCTCTGTCATTATCACTGTGTGAAATTGCATGTTGTTTAATTTGTGAATTCTCTCAGCTTTATTGTCACTTTTAAAGTTTGTCACAAAAACAATTGGAATACAGATCAGTGAATTGAATAAAGTTATTTTTAGATTCAAATTATATTATGAGATACATTTTCCTCCAGTATTTAACTGCATGAATCCACATCTTTGCAGGAAACACATCTAGACATCTATATATTTTTATATTAATCCATCAAGTTTCTATCCTGTTTTGACTTCAAAAAATAGAAACCTATTGTGGATTTTTCTTTTCTACTCTAACTTTCTTCCTGCCTTCCAGCAAAATGTTATTTGACAAGTTTTTAGGCTGGATGATAGATTTCCTGACATTCTCAAAATATCTCCTGTGTAATTCTCTCACTGGAAGAATTTTAATGATGGTCTTAAAGATTTTAGCATCATTCAAACAAAAATAAAAAAAATGATCTTGAGAGACAGAAATGCTGACAGGTGTAACTATATTATATTTGTCCAAAATGCAAAATAAAATGATTGTATTTACTAATATTACAGCTCATTTAATAAGACAGCAATGCCCATTTTGATTTCCATTAGAAGATAATTGTTTCAGTATTTATTTTCTTCTTGAGCTAAATATATAAAATTGAATATTTATTTTCAGTTGATCCTCCTCTTTTTTTTTCTCTCTTTTATCATATCTTTCTTTATTTCTCTGTATTTCTCCTTTATTTTCATTTTCTTTGTTTTCTTTATTCCTTCTTTTTGTCTTAATGTCACTATTTATTTCTCTGTATAGCTCCTTTATTTTCATGTTATTTATTTATTTCTCTCTTTTCTTTCTTTGAATCTCTCCTTTTTTTCTTTATTTCTTTATTTCTTTATCTGTACTGCTCCTTTTTTCTTTCTTTTTCTATTTTTCCTTTCTTTCTTTCTTTCTTTTTTTCTTTCTTTCTTTCTTTCTCTTTCTTTCTTCCTTCTTTTGGTCTTTATTTCACTCTTCATTTCTCTGTATCTCTCAATTTTTTTCATTTTATTTCTTTATTTCTTTCTCTCTCTCTCTTTCTCTGTTCAATTATTTTTCGTTCACTATTTCTAACTCATATTTACATTGTTTTATATATATATATATATCATTGCTTTAGCCTATTGCCTTTCTCTCCCTCCATCCCTTACATTTTCACCTAAATTCAGTAACCTTTGATGGGGTTGTGAACCAGATCACTAAAACTCCAATGCACCTTTGGAGAATATTGCTAATCCAACCTTTAAGAACCCTTCTAGATGGACTTTCTTAGTTCTATACTATGTTGTGTTTCTATTTTCCTTAATTTCCTTTCTTTTAAGGGACCACTGTATGATTCGGTTTTTTTTTGTAGACACTAGTTCAAAGAATGAAAATTGATCATATTATTAATACAAAATAAAATAAAATTACATATTTTTAAAACTTTTTCTTTCTGTTCCTGTACATGTACATTTGCTGCTGCGTCACTCTAGGAGGCTTCGATGTAAATCATGGAGGCTTATGTTAGTGATTACTGTTCCTCCAGGCTCTGTGAGTGGACCCAGAAGCAGCCATGCACATGCCCCCATAATTTACATAGAAGCCTCCTAGAGTGACAGAAACTCAAAAGAGGACATGTACTGCTTGATCAGAGCTGCAAATTGAACCACATAAAATAAAAATAAATTCTTTGAACTAATTTGAAAATAAGTTTAAGTTGTTTTTCTTTTTAAAATATGCTTAATTCTCATTCTTTGGCATAGTCTACACGGCCAGCATACCTTAAAAATGCTTTCACCCTGAAGGCTTTTAATTCTATTTCTTTTTTTCTCTTTCGCCTCTTGGTAAGCTTGGCAGATTCTTCTAATTATATTACATAGTAGGCTCCTAAAAATAGCAGGCTATGTAAACAATGATCTTTAGAGTTGTGTTTGTCATCTAATACCTACCAGGAACCAGAAAATTTGCTTTTGTTCAGAAACTCTGTTTTTAAGCCTTCTCATGTTAGCTTGGTTTGTTCTAATATATTTTTCATTTGAATCTTAAAGCATATAAACATGCTGCTTTTCTAACAATATGACAAGTAAAACTAAAAGTGTACCTTAGAGTTTAGGGTTATAGGTTGTATCTAATAAAAATGTTATACACTATCCCATTAATTTCACAGAGCTTTGCATGGGAATTCTTTATGAGGATGCAATAGGAATTTTCCCTATAAGAAATAGACAATGCAGCCTTCAGTGCAGTCCTTAGTGGATCTGGGGGCTTGACATTTTCTCCATACATTTGCAAACTCAGAAAAAAGTAGAATGACAGTAGAATCTGGTTCTCCTAATGTAAGCTAAGTTTAATACTAAATATTGTTTTTATAAATTGTTAGAAATGATTTTAATAATGACCAATGCATAACTAAAACATCCAGTTCATCTTTTTAGTGAATTAAACTCATCCTCTAACAACTGCATTATTCCATTGGTTATCAGGATCAAATACACCTTTAAATCCTCCTGAACTAAAAAAAATGGTAGCATGACTTTTGCGCAGCGGAGACGTGCGCGCCGTCATCTGCGCACACTGACCATAGTGCGGCAGGAACAGCGCCAAGACACCGCCCTGGATCGCAGGAGCAGCTGCAGTGTTATTTCCAGCTTATGATTGGTCAGTGGAGAGCGGCTGTTCCCTGGGCGGTGGCATGTGGTACCATGGAGCTGGGGAGGGGGACACAGGAATCCCCCCTTCAACCCCCCATACAGGGTTCATTTTAAGTGATTAATGAGAAATCTCACTGCCTGGGCACTCTCTGCCGGGTACCCATTGATCTGAGAGGGATAGTGAAGTGTTAAATAGGGAGGGATGAGAGCTTACTAAACAGTCGCCTGGGGCATGAACTGAAGTGAACCCAGGGGAGAATGTGCCAGGCGGATTTGTGCCAATGCTACTGCCAACTCCAACTGGCACAAAATAGTATACAATACAGAGAACCTCATCCTCCCATGCTCACATAAGATACTCATTCACACAGAACACCTTATCCTCTCCTACACACACAGGGCAACTCACACACATGGCATCTCCTCCTTCCACACAGAGAACACCTTATACTTTCATACACACATAGGGCACCTCATCCTACCATACACACTGGGTAGCTAATCCTACTATACACACACAAGGCACCTCAACCTGCCTCTCACATACAGGGTATTTCATCTTGCCATTCACACACAGGGCACTTAATCCTGCCATACCTTCAGAAGAGACCTCATCCTACCACACACACAGGGTACCTCATCTTACCACACACAGGATACTTCATTATCCTATGCACACACGTACAAGGCATCTCATCATTCTATAAGTATGCACAGGGCACCTCAACCTACCGCCCTATGCACACATGCACAAGGCAGCTCATCATACCACATGTATACACAGGGCACCTCAACCTACCGCTTTATGCATACATGCATAAGGCACCTCATCATTCCACAAGTATGCACTGGGCACCTCAACCTAACACACGTATACACAGGGCACTTTAACCTACCGCCCTATACACACACGCACAGGGCACCTCATCATACCACAAGTATGCACTGGGCACCTCAAGCGGTATATAACACTGTGGGAGGGCACGGTTGGCAATGCCAGCTTCTCAATCTGTGACAGGAGCTTGGCACTGTCTCTGTATGTGACAGGCCATTTGCCCATGCAAGTATGGTTGCAATATTCTAGTATTTAGAAAAATAGAACTCTGGACAGTCTGTCGTCGGGTGGGTTGTGACAGCGCGCACATGTCCAAAAAAAAATCATAATGTGTTGTGATTAAAAAAAATTTGGAAAGTATGAAACCTTTCAATTTTGCTTTTAATGTTCCATGTTGGAGTCATTTAGCTTACAATGTTTTTCTCTGAGTTACTTGTGTTATTGACAAATTAGAATTCTTGCAAGACTACGTGCCATGAAGACTGCAGCCTTTAAAGAAAGACTGTAATGACCTAGCAAGAAGTGCTAGTTACTTTAATTATGTATTGATAATTAATAATACACCCATTTTAGTTGTTTCTGTCTACCATTATAAAGTCACCAAAAGGGAATGGAGAGTTTAAGAACAATCTGATTAGCTCTTAATTGGTGTTATCTGTAACTAAAAGATCCCTTTAGAATGTAAGTTTGCGAGTCTTCAATCTCAATAGGTGCTTCAAGTAAAGCACTGTGTATGTCTGATTGAAAGCTCAATAACAGGGCGCTCCATCCTTCGCACTGTTTGAAATTGTTCTTGAATTTAGCCCCTGTATAGCGATACGGAATATGTTGGCACGTTATAAATACAGGGTAAAAATAATAGAAATAACTACCCTACGGTCATCAAGGGGGGTTAAGGATTAAAAAAACAGATTAGATCTTAGTTCTTAGGCCCAGCAGTCATAAGCAGCCCTATAGCAATGCTTTGTTTAAACCACTTTAACAAAGTAAATTTCAAACCAGTGGGAAGCATTGAATTCATATAACCTTACGGTTGAATATTTATCACTGCCTGCTTCACATTGCCACCTTCCCCACTGACCTTATAGTAGGAGGAGAACAGTAGCAACTGAAACAAAATGTAATACTACATATTGCTTTAAATATTAATTTTATTAATGAGGTGCCTAAATAAAACATGCCTATGGTAAGGGAATTGGTAGGTGTAAAACAAACCTTTATTAATATCTAATAATTAAAATACACACATATTTTATTAAAATATAGTGGTTCATCAAAGAAGAAAAAGGGGATATGCCATATGAACCAGTTCATTTTAACATTTAAAGGTATATCTAAGTTTCCTATTGTTTTACCTTTTTCTAATCTAACACCGACAGTTATATCAGAAACACACATTACATTGAGTCATTCTATACTCATATAAACTATTTTATTTAAAAATCAAACTTGTTTTCCACATCCCCAGAGCTGCTTAGGTAGACCTGTTTGTCATTTTGTCTTCATAAGGTGTGCACGCAGCCTGCTCACAGGAGAGGCTCTGAGTCTGAAGCTTAGCAGTCTCCATACCAATGCTGCAGATACCCAACAATGTAACAAATGACACTAGCCCTACCATCCTCTCTATCTATCTATCTATATATCTGTCTATGACCCCTCTGCCTATCCCGCCCCCCAACCTCTATAAGTCCAGGAATCCCTGACATTTTCCCAATACCCAATTTAAATATGAGGGACCCTGGGGATTCTGCATTCCCACTCACTATTCTTGGATATCTCCCATCTAACCATAACGATGGGGGTCCCTATAGACTCACATTGCACCTAAAATTGAACTCCTGTCATGTATGTCCTATAAGACCTCCCTGGCACTTCCATTGCAGCTAATATTAACCTCTGTGCCAAGGATGTCCTATAAGGTCCTCCATGGAACCTAATATTAACCCCTGTGCCACAGAGGTCTTTTAAAGACCTCCATGGCACCTAATATTAACTCCTGTGTCAGAGAGGTCTTGCAAGGACCTCTATGTAATCTAACTCCATGGGTGGTCCCTAAGTCTTCAGTTAAATAATTAAAAAAACTACATAAAATAAAAATACATTTACTGAAAACAAGAAACAAACAACAAAATAATAAAATAAATTGCTGAAAAAAAATAATAATAAATATCAAAATATAAAATACAAATGTAATTTAAACCTGTAAGGAGGTTAAATATACTGGCTTCTCTGTGATGCCCTGGTCCTCAATATTCTGCCCTGGATAAGTGGGCTATCCATGTTTCTTGTAGCTTCTTATCTTGATAAAAGCCCAGGAAATCCTCATCTTCTGGCCAGCTGAATAAAAATCTGGCTGGTCTGAAAAGAATGTTTGAACCAAGTTCCTTTTAGGAGGGGCTTTTGTAAGGACTAATGACTTTTGGCTCACTTTCCTCACTTAGATACACATTTTTTTGCTGCTTCAAATTGACTGAAATTTGTGTCAGTCAGAATCAATCGGACTTGTGTATTTGATGTCACTCTGCTCAACATGTCCAAGCAATCATTTTTAACCAATCAGAATTCACAGATTGTCGTTGCAAAAAACTATATTTAAGCTAGGAAAGTGGTCCAAAAGTTATTATTCCGGTTTAAGTAATTTTTTCTGCCACTCAACACTACTTCTTTAATCCAGAGAATGGATCAGGGAGTCATTGCAATTTTTTAAGTATTTTATCTTTGTTTCACATTCCAGCAACTTATTGACAATACAGATGGCAAAAAAGAATCAATGATGCAATTCTGGAAAACAAAAAATAACCTCATGGATGCCGTAAGCCACATTGATCTCTCTTGGAAAGAAGTGACAGATACTGTAAATGTAAGAATGATATCGCTGAACGTATCTGACATTTCTCGACCAGAATAGCCCATTGTTGACCAAATTTTTTACCTAGTCAATACGATAGGACTAGAAGATGCTGATGCGCAAGATATTGAGGAGATGCTGCAAGTTTCTTGGGAGAGCATTACCAATGATGTCGTGCAAGAACTGGCTGAAGAAGGGTTTCATGCAGAACCTGAAAATAGTGATTCAGACAATGAGGAGCCCAAGTAACATGCTGCAGATTTCCTTCCTAAAAGATTGAAGACAATAAACAAAATTATCGATCAATTTGACGCAAAAGATCCAGACATTCACAGGAGCAGAAAAGCAAGATGAGGCGTTTTTGCTGTGATCTCTTGCTAGCAATATCTGCTGGATGAGAGAAAGGCAAAAAGACAAATATCACTGGACAAATTCATCATCAAAAGAAAAAACAAGAATCCCAGAAGAGCCAGAAGCTTCAACATCACAAATTTAAAGTTTCTATTTCTGTATGTTTAGTTTGTGTTTGTGTTATGTTCACTGTTCATATAAAAATAAAAAATAAATTCTGCTGAAATTGTGCATTATTTGTTTGCGAGTTCCCCTATTCATGTATACGCTATGTTTAAATGACCAAGATTATCACTGTTTAATTTAGCGCTCTGTTTTCCAGGAATCTATCTACAGTGTTAAACGGGGTATACCTGTACAAGCAATATGGATAGAACTCCAGAAGATGGAGGACCAGGGCATAATTTTTTCATAGCTGGAGGGCATCACAGGGTAGGTAAGAATATTTTAACCCCTTACAGTTTTAAAATTATTTTATGCAATGATGATTATTATTTAATTTATTTATTTTCAGTGATTTATTCATTTCTGCAATTTTTTAAGTTTAAATGGTGTTTTTTTTTATTTTACTGTACATTTGGGCACTATTGGAGGGTCTTATGGCTTACATTTGGGGTTCAGTATGGTTTAAATGTGAGTCCAATATGGACCCCTATGGTGCTAAGTATGGTGCAAGGGGGTTCCTTGAGGACCCCCATGGCATAAGGGGTTAATGTTAGGTGCCATGGGGATACATGAGGACTCCTAAAGTTAGTGGTAATAATAGCAGGAGAGAGCATTGAGGAACCCCAATGGTAGCAGATAACTTTAGGAGCCATGAAGCTCCTTTAAAGACCTCCCTGGCAAGGGTTAATTTCATATGCCACAGATCGACTTTAAGACCCTCTATGGCTAAGGGGTTTATTATAGATGCCATAGAGGTCCTTACTGAGGCTATGGGGTTACATTTATGTAATGGTGGTTCATTAGGGATCCCTATTGTGGGGTTGCCATTATATGCCATGGAGAAAGATAGTTAGATAGATAGATAGATAGATAGATAGATAGATAGATAGATAGATAGATAGATAGATAGATAGATAGATAGATATAATTAGATATAGACTATTGATAGATAGTATATTTATATAGTGATTAATTAAAAAATTAAAAGGCGCTATTAACATTTCTGCTTTTTTTTATAAATAATGTTACAATTCTGAAGTTCCATTAAAATTGACAAAATATAAATATGAGCTATAATACTTACGATACACATGCTTAAAATTTCCCATTTACTGTTTTATGAACTGCACCTATTTTTTATTTTTTATTTATTTCCAGACTGAAAAGGTCAGTAGCCAATTGCTAGGATTTAAGAGGCTGTATTTCAGAACATGACAATATCTTAGCAGACAATGTTTGTAAGACTGCAAGTACCTTTTCCTTGCAACATTGTAACATTATGTCCTTCTGGTTATCAGGTAGATTTGTACAAATTTAATTGAAATAATCTATCACTGTTCTAACGTAGTTGACTTTAATGCTGTTTTTGCCTTTGCATACATATTGCCTATTAAACAACCCTATTTCAGGATGTCTATTAAATTTCAAGAGCAGTAAATACAATCAAGTAAACATATCCCCTAACTCTAGATTAAACATCTGCACAATTAAACCAAGAAGCAAAATCATTATAAGTACCTCTCCTTTGTCCATCGATAAAAGTTTTGCTGATGAGATTGATATTATTCGATGGTAGTGAATCCTTATGTAAAGCATTTTTATATCATATATTTTTTAATTTTATATTAGTTCAATGAAAGGATATTAAAGACCCATTGAACTCGCTCACTCATGAAGTGCTATGTTCTATTTTTTTTAATTAGTCTAATAACAGTTAAAAAATCTCAAGTTTTAAATCATTGTTTACATACAGTTTATTCTACACTGGCTGTTGCAGGAGAAATTAGCACAGTGCTGAGTCCATCTCTCGAAATTTGAGGTCCTATGTCCTCATGTACACAGGTTAAAGTTTACTGACCAGTTATCCCACAGCATTTCTGCTTCAGGTGAGTACCAGTATTCCATGCCTGCACATATATATGTGATAAGGAATTCATAGTTAAATCGTAATTGAGGTTGAAAAAATACTTTTAATCCAACCAGATCAACCTTTTTAGATCTCCTCTGATCTGCAATATGCACATTAATTGTTCATTGTTAAATGATCCAGAGGAAGATAAAGGGACAAAAATACCAGTGAATCTTGCCAATTGTCTCTAAAGGGGAAAAAATAAAATTCCTTCCTGAACCCAGATACATCATATTCCTCCCTGGATCAATACGCCCTCTCCAATTATCCAGGATAACCCTGAATGCCCTATTTATTAAAAATATATCCAATCCTTTTTTAAAGTTGTCTATCAAATCCGCTGTCCTCCTTTGGTAGGGAATTCCACAGTTTCATCACCCTTTTCTTTCTTTAAGGTCTTTTTACTTCTAACCTCAAAGGATGTCCTCTTGTCAGTTGAAAACCTTTTGGCACAAAAAGTTCAGTTGACAAAGCGTTGTATTGACCTTGGATAACATTTTCTGATTTAATTACTGTATATACTCGAGTATAAGCTGAGATTTTTAGTCCTTTTTTTAAGGCTGAAAGGGGCCCCCTCGGCTTATATCCGAGTCACCCGTGTCTCTCCACGCCCGTGTCTCTCTTTCCCCACCATGTCTCTCCACCCCCGTGTCTCTCTTTCCCCCTGTGTCTCTCCACCCCTGTGTCTCTCATTCCTCTTGTGTCTCTCCACCCCCGTGTCTCTCTTTTCCCCCGTGTCTCTCCACCCCCATGTCTCTCTTTCCCCCCCATGTCTCTCCACCCCCGTGGCTCTCTTTCCCTCCCGTGTCTCTCCCCCCCTGTGGCTCTTTCCCTCCCCTCCTCAACCCCCCATCCTCATCCTCAACCCCCCCATCCTCAACCCCCCTCCTCATCCGCAATACCCCGAATCCTCAACCCCCCTCCTCATCCTCAACCCCCTCCTCATCCTAAACCCCCCTCCTCACTATACCCCTCTAATTACCTCTCCCTTTTCCCTCACTTACCTTCCATCAGCAGCTGCTCCTCCTCTCCTTCCTGCTCTTTCCGGCTGCGTCGGGACCCGGCATATGCTAATGATGTGACGTCACACGCACTTCACGTCATTAGCATTGGCCAGGACCCGACGCAGCCGCAGAGGAGTGGAGTAGCAGCTGCTGAGGAAGGTAAGTGAGGGGAAAGGGAGAGGGGGAGGTAATTAGAGGGGTAAAGTGAGGAGGGGGTTGAGGATGAGGAGGTGTGTTGAGGATGAGGAGGGGGTTGAGGAGGGGGGTTGAGGTGGAGGAGGCGGGTTAAGGAGGGAGGTTGAAGAGGGGGTTTGAGGAGGGGGATTGAGGAGACAGGATGAGGAGGGAGGATGAGGAGGGGGGTTGAGGAGAGAGGATGAGGAGGGAGGATGAGGAGGGGGGTTGAGTAGGCTGATAAGGGAGGGGGAGGTAAAGAGACACGAGGGAAAGGGGTGAAAGAGACACAGGTTAGGGAGGAGCGGGAGAGACACAGGGAAGGAAGAGGGGGAAGAGACACAGGGGAGGGAGAGGAGGGGAAGAGACACAGGGGAGGGAGAGGGGGGAGAGACACAGGGGAAAGAGAGAGGGGAAATACACAAGAAAGGGGTACAGAGGGCACACAATAGGGGTACACATAGGGCACGAGAGGGACAGGGGCAGCACATTTCCCACCCTCAGCTTATACTCGAGTCACTAAGTTTTCCCAGCATTTTGTGGTAAAATAAGTGCCTCTGCTTATACTCGGGTAGGCTAATACTCGAGTATACATGGCACCTTGCACAACTTTGTGTCATCAGCAAAAATGGAGACAATACTTTCCAGTCCTTTTCTAAATTATTAATAAATATGTTATAAAGGAGAGGACCTAATACTGAACCATGAGTAACCCCACTTACCACATTATTCCAAGCCTTTGCTTCCTGTCTTTTAGCCAGTTCTCAATCCATGAGCAGATATGTGCTGCAATTCCTGAATCCCTTAGATTGCACAATAGTCTTCCATGTGGCACTGTATCAAAATAGAAAATAGAAACTAATTAGAATTGTTTGACATGACCTATCCCATATAAACCCATGTTGACTCTTGCTTATAATCCTGTTCAAATAGATATATTCTTGTCTTAGTAACCCTTCTAAAAGCTTTCCCACTACAGAAGTGAGGCTTAAAGGTGTATAATTTCCAAGATTTGCTCTTGCTCCCTTCTTAAATATAGGTATCACATCAGCTTTTCTCCAGTCATCTGGCAGCGACCCTGTGTTGAGTGAATCTTGAAAAATTGGATGCAATGGTTTGGCTATGACAGAACCCAGTTCCATCAATACCATTGGATGTATTCCATCAGGACCTGGGGCTTTATAAACATTTATTTTTTCCAACCTCTTATCCAGGGAAGATGATGGAGGACCAGGGTATTGTTTCTTCCTGTGTTAACCAATTATTTGGCAAAGGTAGTGTAGCCCCATTTTGTTTCAGTGTCCCAACAACTGGTTCGTCCCTTGAATATACAGAAGAAATTAACTTATTTAGCTTATTTGCCTTTTCCTTAGACTATTAATCAGACAGCCTGTTTCACATTATAATGTTCCTACAGCTTCCTTTCTGCCATTATTATATTTAAAAAAACTAAAAAATTTTTAGGGTTAGATCTACTCTCCTTTGCACCTAATTTTAGCCAGTGTAATAGCCCTTTTGCAAGCCTTGTTGATTTCCTTGAACTCACATAAAGCAGTCTCTGTTCTCTCTTGTTTATATAATTTAAATGACTGTTTTTGACTCTGTATCTTAATCTTTAAATCATTGTTAAGCCATGTTGGATGTGATTTACTCCTTTTACTTTTATTCCCACATGGTATATGGTGATAATTATGTATATTTAGTAAGAATTTAAATGTTGTCCATTTATGATCAGAATTTTTGCCTGTCAATTCTCTTCAAACTGGAAATCTATGCAGTCTGACAAAAACCTTACCAATTGAATTGAATGGGGAAACACCCCTACAGCTTGATTGGTTGTAGTAATAAAGCAGAAATGGAACAAGCAGATGGCTGTTACACATTTTTTATTTTACTTTTTTACTCAGTAAGAAGGAGATTTTAACAGAGATGTGGTCTGTGTTGAGCTGAATTTGATGACCCTTTAAGTATATACAATTACAATATGTATAAAAAATATTAGAAGAATATTTAGTGCAAATTAAAACATATATTGGATTTACTCTGTAGTAATTGAGATGTCATGATCTTCCTCTAGGGTAAAGTGGCTCAGTATAGATCAACATGTGGCTCTTCTGTCAAGTCCAATTTCTCAGCATGAATTTAAATCAGTGTTAGCTATGAATTCAAATAAGTGTTAGTTTGCTTCATTGATCAATAAAAGCTAACATAAGCAAGACCCACACAATTTTAACATGGCAGTGTGCTATTTCATTTAAGATTATCTCAGTTACGCAGAGAACAATTTCAAGAATTGTTGTAATGCCCTAACAAGTGGAGCTATTTCTGTTTTTCTTTTTATAAATATATTTTTATTGTAAGAAAATAACATTATAAAACACATAACTTGTATAAAATTTAAAACATACATTATACAAATATATTATTGAATGTTTACGTTATGAATTTGAACTTCTACATTCTTCACTTCCTTTTTATTGTTCTTTATTAAGCAAAATAAATTAACATAAAATAAAGTTTAATTTGTAAGTTACAGAATATAGTAATATCTCAATTTTTCAACAACTCTATTTTTTATTGTTTAACTCTATTGATTCATTCTCATTCAGATTCCATCTTGTTACACTGTGTCTCCCTGGTCTCTCTCTCTCTGACTACTAGCTCCAATTGCAACAAGCATACACAGCTAAGCTAAGGTTCTTGGTAAACTGAAGACACTCTTTCACTGTTACTGGATATTAATTATTATGATTTTCCCTGTAATTATATTCACTGACAGAAATTTTATCTAGATAAATTTGTGTATCCACAAATTTCTTGTACCCTACCCCCACTATTTGCATAGCATCTAACACCTCTGTGTTTTTCTCCTAACCCTATCACTTCCTGAAGCCATTCTCATTCTCTTTCAGATTATATCTTGTTACACTGTGTCTCCCTGGTGTCTTTCTCTGACTACTAGCTCCAATTCCCTCCCTCCCTGTCCCTCACCCACCCTCCCCTGTTTACACTTAATTTATTGAGTCACACAAATCTTTTACAGCTGACCAATTAGCAGCACTGGCCAACTATTTACACAATGTTTTCTCTTGTCTTCCTCTTCCTCATATCATCTCCTCAAGCTCTTCATCTCAACTTTTCCACTTGTCTCCAACATAACCATTTCACCTTTCATGCCCCCCACTCCTCTTTTATTCTCTCATGAGCTAATTTTATTCAAGCTATGTTCAAACTATTTGTCTCCTGACATTCCCATCTGCAGGTTACATTATCTGTCCACTAGGGGTAGATACCATATTACATGATAGTCACATTCACTTTAATTCAGATCCATTTTCACTTCTAACTTTTTACACCTTCTGTCCTGTGTAAACTCTCCCTTTCTTCCTAAACCCTGCTATTCCATTTTTGCCTCTTCCATTCCCTTTAGATTGTAAGTAGCGAGTTTCCATTCTTGTAGGATGCTTTGGAATAAAGCACTTTTCACAAGACCTGAAGCTCAAAACAGGGCCCTCCTTTTTCTGCAGATGTTAATATTGTATAATGTATACTTCCTCTTCTTATCCCCTGTACAGTGCTACGGAATATGTTGGCGCGTTACAAATAAAAGATAATAATAAAAGATAATAATATATATATTTTTTCATAATGTAATTACATGTTTTCTAATGAGTATGTTAGTCTTTCCAAGTAGGCTGCTTTGCCTATTTTTTCTATGGTAATTTGCCAGAAGTGGTCACATTTTTTCCATCTACTTGCAATATGTAATTTTACAACACTAAATATTTTTTTTACTTGCAAATTTTAATTGTCCAGGAGCATTCATATTAAACAAATTTGAGGTGTAAACATCTGTATACTCTACATATCATTAATTATTCAGGACAATTCTACCAAAGATGTAAATATGACCTTTCTTGTCCACCTTCTCAAAACAACTGATCTGACGTTTTTGAATATTTTACGTAATTTTCTTAATACCAACCATATACATTCTATAAGTCACTTTAAGACTTGTTTCTAATATAGTATAATTTCTACAACTATTACTTTGACAAGCTAGACTTTTAACCCAAACTCTATTATGTATATGAATGTTTAGATCATTTCTAATTTTCTTTTTACTTTATGGAAGGAGTTATATTTTACATTTTTAAACAAATATCATAAAAATCAGTAAATTATCTCAGTATCTGTTTTGGCAGTGAGTTAATGAAGTGCATAATTTGTGGGTATGAATAAAAATATTTTTTATTATTTCCAAGTATTTCTTTTACATTTTCTAAATGAAATTTAATTTTTTTTCATTTCTAATTAAATATATTACTCTTGTTAAGGCCAAGTTTATTCCATAATTTTAGACTTTGAGAATTTTTAACGTACCAGAAAATCAGGGTTATATATAATAGTCATTGGTGATTTTGGGGTTGTTAGTTCGTATTTATGTTCCACCGTTACAGTGAATTAGTTATAAATGTGCTAATACTATAATTTATTGGCAACAATTTGCATTGTATTTCCTTCTGAAAGTAAAGAATTGTCCAGATCTATCCATCCTGGTAAATCTGATCTGAAATTCCATGTCATCATTGTTTTAACTATGCTGCATTGTAATAGATATTTAAGTTTGGTTTTCCAAAACCTTCTTTGTTTCTATGTGCATCAATTCTATTTTTATTAGCTTGTAGATATATATGCTTCCATATAAATACATAAATTCAGGTTTTAAGAGTTTATTAATAACTGTATGTCAAAAGGAGATGAAAGAGCAAAATAAATATAGTACCTGAGGTAAAATACCCATTTTCAATGCCGCCATTACAGTCCAGAAATGGTAACTGTAATTTATTCCATGATTTTTCTAAGTGTGTTACTGTGTTTTATAGTTTATTCTATCTAAATATTTTATTTGTGCTGGGATGTGTACTCCTAAACATTTTATATATTAATTCTGAAAAGCAAAATTCAAATTCAAAGTTGGAGCAGGAATTGTTAACTTAATGCAACTAATTAATAAGTATTTATTTTAAACCCTTACATATCAGCATATTTTTTTCTAATATTCAAAACAGATTTTTCTAATTTGTTTATAATGTTGTGATTGTCAAAATAACATTGTCTGTAAAGAGGCTAACCTTACATTTGTATTTGCCAACCTTTATCCCATTTATAATTCTGTTTTTACTGAGAGTGGCTGTAAGAAGTTCCATTGAAATAACAAATAATGCTGGATAAAGTAGTAAATCCTTATAAGCATCTCTTTAAATATTTATATCCCCTGTTATTGGACCAGGACATTTTACAGAGGTCTTTGAGTTATTGTAAATTATTTAAATTTCTTCCAAAGATTAACCATTTATACTTACATATAGTAATGTTTGAAATAGATATATATCCATGGGTATCTAATGCCTTCTCTATATCCAGTGACAATGAATAAGATTGTATTTTATTCTTTTTTGAATAATATATAAAATGTACTATTTTTCTTGTGTTATTTGGTGCCTGTCTTCCTGTGATGAACCACACTTAGTTCAAATGAAATAACGCTTGGGAAAATCTATTTAATCTATCATCCGTTATAAAATGATCATGTCTACATTCATTAATTGTATTGGTCAATCATTTTGGACACTTAATAAATCTCTATCTGGTTTTGGGATTATTGCTGTCTCAACCTTAAGCATCTCACTAGTAAATAGGTTAATAATGTTGACTCTCCCAAAACTAAATTAAATACGTTAATATGATATAATGTTAATATGTGTGAGTTTCTTATACTGAGTTTTGTTATACCATTGGTTCCTGGTAATTCTACCAATTTTAAATGTTCTATTGTTCTTTTTATTTCCTCTGAAATTATTAAAGAATTTAGATATGTTGTTTTGTGTTTAGCTGATGAAGTTAACACTCATTTAAAAATTGTCTTATTTCTGTTCTCTTTGCAGCTTGGTATAACAATTAATTTTGATATTAATTGGATCATGTGTGATATGGCCTTTGGATGTGCAATTTCTAGAATTTTAAATTGTTTATTAAATCCCTTTATTTTACGCGCTAAAGATCTGATTTATTACCTTTATCATAGAAAATAAGCTTTTATTCCCAATTATTTGTTCAGTCTACTTCTACTTTAAAAATTATATTAATTTTGGTTCTTATATCACTAAATTTACTTAATTATTTTTCTCTATGGTATTTTGTTCCAACTCCTTAAGTTATGCATTCAATGTTTTAGATTTAGCTTATTTTTCCCCTCTTTGTTCTCAAATTAAGCTGTATTATAATGCCCCTTATATATGGTTTATGTGCAGCCCACAACATAGATAGGGATAAAACTACTGCGGACTCACTACTTTCTTATTTACCTTTTGTTTTCATACTTCTAGACATTTTTTAGTTTACTTTTTATGTATTGGCTTATATAGGTACCTAAAAGTTAGACTTATTTTTCTCACTCAGTCAACTTATCTTTTGTATTTCTTGCAGCATGTTAGGAAGGCCTTGGTCAAAACCAAACAGGGATCAACGAATGGTTACAGATGGGAAAGAAGTGCAACATGGTTTTATATTTTCACTGTATTTATTCAACTTATATGCAGAGTACATCATACCTAAGACTGGGCTGGAATCCAAAGCTGAAATTAATATTGTTGGGAGAAATATCAACAACATTAGCTTTGTGGATGATACTACTCTAATTGCTAAAAGTGAGGAGGAACTAAAAGACCTACTGATGAGGGTAAAATAAGAGTGCAAAAACTTGCCTGCTGCTCAACGTTAAAAAGATGAAGATCATGGCAAATAGATGGGGAAGAAGTGAAGGCAATGACACATTTTATTTTCCAGGCTCCAAGATCTCTGCAGATGATGACTTCTGCCATGAAATTAAAAGATGTTTGTTTCTTGGGAGGAAGGCTATTAAAAATGAATATATGTCACTATCAACAAAGACTCACACAGTTAAAACTATGGTATCCCTAGTAGGTACAACCGAATGTGAGAGCTGCGAGTGCTGGGCCATAAAGAAGGTTGAGCGCCGTAGAATTGACAACTTAGAATTATTGTACAGAGGAAAACTGTTTATAGTTACAAGAAAGCAAAAAGGTCCAATCAATTCATACTACAAAAAATCAAGCCAAATTGTTCACTGGAAGATAAAGCTCAAATATTTTGAGAAGGCAGGATTTCCCAGAGAACACTTGCTGAGAACAAAGAAGGGGAGATACATAGATCAGTTTATTGAAGCAATGAAAATGTGCTTGATGGAGCTGAAAGGGGAAGTAGCAGACAGATCTTCCTAGCGTGCTGTGGTGGTCACGGAGACATGACTGAATGACTGAACAATAACAGTGAAGGTCTAGATAATGTCCTCCTTTTATCTAGGTACCCTGTTCTGATTGTGAGAAGCAACTTTTGGCGAGTACAGCTCCCTTCCCTTTTTGTAAGCAGGCTTGAATATTTAATGCAGTATCTTTTCTTATACTATTGTTCCTTAAAAATGTATAATTGCTGTGAAGTCAGTAAAGTAAGTAAAAGTCCATATACAGTCCAGGTAAGCTAGTAGCGCATATATCTGTTTGTAGGTTTATAAATACAGATTTTGTAGTTGCATATGAAATGTCAGTTCCAGCTTTCAGTCTGGTCTCCACACAGTGCAAAAGCAACCTCAATAACATATGTTTCTTCATGCAAATCAAATTGGTAAATTATATTTCCTTGATAATGATTTCCTTAGTCAAAGTTAAACAGAAAAAAAATGTATACTATACATCTATATTGATGTATTTAATCAGATCTGTGTCAGACAATCAGAAAGTAAGTAGAGTTTAGTCAACTATCTCTATATAAAATTTGCTGAAATATTTTAGAGATATTTTTGCTTTGCTGTTGTTATTTTAGACCAACTGGAACAAATGTTTTGATAATTAATGTTTTTTGTCATGATCATATAGAAAAGGTTGCCTTAACAGATTTATGTGGACAAGTTTGAAGTTGATCTCTCCTGTTCACCACAAGTAAATCTTTCAGTTGTTTTTAATTTATCACGACCTATATTTGATATTATATGTCAAATTAAATATATAAATAGATCAAAAATGTCAATATAAGCAAGATAACTGACAGATTTCTAAGGAGCTACAGTGTTCTGATTACTCTCATCAAGAACAACAATTTGTTAATAGTGCATAATGCAGAGAGCATTAACACTAACCTTATTTAAGAATTTTGCTATAGCAGTGTTCAATATTAAATTAACTTTCAAAGATCAGAATTTTAAACTTCATTTGGGTGTTGTTTCAAAAACTGATCTAAATAACAGGGCCCCTATTCTAATCTCCTATATCCCAGATTAACCCATGTTTAAGAGCAAAGTAAATCTCCCTAGCTATGTGAATCTTGAACTTCCAAAGGAAGTTAGACTTTTACACCCAAACCCTATTCTAATCAGACTTTACAGATCACTAGCAAAATACGGGTACTAAAGACCACTCAAAAATGGATAAAAAAAATTGAAGAGTGCAGAAGCAGTTAAAGGGACAGTATAGCACCAAAAAGCAGTCAAACATGATGAATGTTCATCATTATTTGACACTTAACAGTCCAATATAAACCTATATGTAATCAAAACAAATGTTATTTTATTATTATGTTTGTTTCATAATACAACATCCAGGGTAACAAATATTCCAGTACTCAAGGGGTAATAAAGGAACAAATACTGTAATTCGGGAGGAGAGGAAAGCGACACAGGGGAGGGAAAGGGAAGGAAAGAGACACAGGGTAGGGAGGAGGGGGGAGAAACACAGGGGAGGAAGAGGGGAGGAAGAGACACAGGTAAGGGAGAGGGGGAAAGAGACATGGGGGGGGAGTAAGAGACACATTAAATATTATCCCATCATTTATGATGGGCAATTGACTAGTGTGTATATATATATATATATATATATATATATATATATACACATACATATACACACCATAAACATGTATACATTTACATATGTTTTGAACATGGGGAGAGGGTGGGAGAGAGACAGGGGAGAGAGAAAGGGGAGATGATGGGAGACAGGGGAGAGGGTGGGAACGATGCAGGGGAGGGAGGAGGGGAAAGAGACACAAGGGAGGGAAAGAGGCACAGGGAGGGAGGAGGAGGGGAAAGAGACACGGGGAAGGAGGAGGGCGGAAGAGACACAGGGGAGGGAGGGGGGAGACACAGGGGAGAGGAGAAAAGAGACACAGAGAGGAGAGACACAGGGGAGAGAGGAGGAGGAAAAAGAGACACGGGGAGGGAGGAGGAGGGAAGAGACACAGGGGAGGGGGGGAGACACAGGGGAGAGGAGAAAAGAGACAAAGCGGAGGAAAAGAAACAGGGAAGGGGGGTGGAAGAGACACAGGGGAGGGGGGTAAATATTATCCCATCATTTATGATGTACAATTGACTAGTATATATATACACGTATACATTTACATATGCATCTATACATGGAGAAATGGTGGGAGAGAGACAGGGGGAGAGTGACAGGGGAGAAGGTGGGAGAGAGACAGGGAGAGGGTAGAAGAGAGACAGGGGAGAGAGATAGGGGAGTGAGAGAGACAGGGGAGTGAGTGGGAGAAAGACATGGCGAAACCGGAGAGACAGGATAGAGGTTGGGATAGAAACATGATGGGGAGAGAGACATGGGAGGGTTGAGATGAGGAGGGAAGGAGGGGAGTATTGCGGGCTGGGGGGTTGGGGGAAGGAGGGGGAAAAGAGACACAGTGGATGGAGGGATGAGGGGAAAGAGACACAGTGGAGGTGGGGAGGAGGTAAAAGAGACCCAGTGGAGGGAGGGAGGAGGGGAAAGGGACACAGTGGAGGGAGGAGGGGAAAGAGACAGGGGAGGGAGAGGGGAGGAAGAGACACAGGGGAGGGGGATAAGAGACACATTGAATATTATCCCGTCATTTATGACGGGCAATTTACTAGTATATATATATATATATATTTACATATGCATCAAAACCGAGGGGATCATAGAGATCCGCGGCGGGCCACAGGGGCCCGCAAGGACTGGATGGCCACAGGGGGTTAAGGGAGGTCACAGCGGACCGCAGGGGCCACAGGAGGCTGAGGGAGAACACAGTTGGCTGAGGGAGACCTCAGAGGTCTGCGAGGGGCCACTGGAGGCTGAGGTGGAACTCAGGGGGCCGCAGAGGGCCACATGGCTGGTAGGAGGAACAGAGGGCTCCTGGGGCTTGTTGGGGGCCACAGTGGGCCATAAGGGGTTTAGAGGGTACCCACAGGAGGTCTGCAGGGGCATAAAGGGCTGAGTGGCCATCGGCAGGCTTGGGAGCCACAAAGGACCCGCAGAAGCCACAGGGAACCGACAGGGGACCTGCAGCCGACCTGCAGGGGCCACAGGGGGCCCACAGGCCACAGGAGACCTGTGGAAACCATAGAAAACCTGCGGGGGCCACAAGGGTTCCCAAAGTATCTGCAGCTGCCATTTTCTATATGTTTTGTACAGCCATTTCTCATCTGGTTTGGTGTAAAACATACTCCCTACACTGAAATCTTTTGAGGACAAGAAAGGATTTACAGATGTGAGTGTCATAATATTGCGAGTGAAAAGCTTAGAATAAATATATAACTTGGGAATTACCACAAATTACACCGCTTGATTAGAATAGGGGCACAGGTTTTTAAGAAAAATCTCGTTAGATAAAAGTCCAATCAACAAATATTGCTAGGGTGTCCTTGCTCGGGTGTCCCCGGAGCGTGTTGCCAAGTAACAGTACCTTAGCCTAAAAAATAATGCAGCATTTCTCAGGAATGATTTACTGAAGGCAGTTTTTCATGCTCTTGAAGATGAAACCAACTTCTTGCAGCTGTAGGTCCACAGTGTTATTTATAAGCGTAAACTAGATTTATTGTGTCTTTCCACAATAAAGTGTGAAGAGAGCTTACAAATGTACAAAGAAAAGAGAAAAAATATACCATACTTATTTTCCTTTGAATTCCATTATTATATGTATAATCATAACACCAAATTGCTAACAGCCTTATTAAATTGTGATTCGGCCAATTGAATAGGGCTCTATATAAGCACACAGCATATTTTTTTTACAGAAGTTTTCAGTTAGTGAAGACCTTGCTTTTGGATAAAAGTTCACTAACTAAAAACTTCTCTAAAAAAATATGCTCTGTGGCTGTATATTTCCAAGCCTAAATTCAACCCTAAACCACATTCAGTACAACTCACATACAATATTATATTTTTGCTTCTGCCACCAGTGTAGTCGATTTTTTTTATTAATCAGCAAATATAGTAAGAGTTTGAGCAAACACAATACAAGAGAGAAAATATGTGCATGCAATACTTTACATTTGGTCAGTTAAGCCAAGGACTTTAGATTTTTCAAGATGAGTTGCTCCTGAAAAGAGACACAGGGGAGGGACGAGGAGGGGAAAGAGACACAGGGGTGGGAGGACATGGTTAAAGAGGCAAGCATGGTTTGCAAGTATATATGCTTCTACTGTGCCTATGGAAGAGAGGGAAATGTGTTAAGTGCTAAAACCAATGACTCAACATATCCCCTCCTTCTTCCCCTTTCCTTCCATTATTGAACACTTAATAAATAGGAGGAGAAGACCCTGGTTAGTCCATCCTTCAGGCATAAGCAGCGTCTACTAAAATAAAGATTTTGCCTAAAGATGCTTTTTCAACCATAGCTTACATAGCTGCAAGTGTTGATAATTGTTTACACACTTTATAAACATATGAAGTTGTTTCCAATGTACGGTGGTTGCTTAAAGGGCCACTTAATTCAGCACAATTTGGAACCCCTCACAGTAAAAAGCATTTTGAAATACTTTTTGAATTTTCAGATATTTATAAAGTAAAATCTGTGTTTACGTGAGTCACTGAAATTCGCCTCTGACAGACCCATAGCTAGAGCTCTGTGTAGTGAGCAAAATTAAAAAGAGAGTTAACCCTTACCAAATGCATCTGTGCAGAGCATGGAATGCTGGAATTACCTAAACCGGTCAGTTATTGGTTAACTTTTCAGTGAAGTCTTGATTTTGGGCAAAACTGCTATCAATCAGTGTCCTCACCATGAAGATTCGCTGTCTGTTATTAATCATGCAACAGTCAGTAGGCAAAATAGACAGTTTTTGTCAACAGACTTAAAACTTTAGATTGTTTAGCTGTTATTAGTGTAATTAAAAAATATGAAAAATTCATGATCTTTCATGCCATAAAGATCACTTACAGTAAGGTAAATGGCCCTTTACCAACATCTCAGCAGTGTTCAAATATGTAAAATGTATATCTATTGTTCTCTGATGGGTTGCATTTTTACATTGCTCCATAAAGCTTCATAATGACAGTGTTATTACTAGACATATTTAGACTTAGACTTTGCAAGAAGGCACCTGGATACAATATCTGTGGAATTATGACAAACTTTTATCCAATGTATGAAAGTGTTTGTTTTCATCACTCATAGTATGTGTTTGCATTGTACAGTCATGTCTAACTCTGCGTGACCTCATGAACCGTAACACTCCAGGCTGATCCACTTGGTATACATTGCAGAGATACTGGAGTGGTTTTCCAGTCCCTTGTCCAATGGACCACACCATACAGATCCTGGTATTCCTAGGTGGTCTCCCATCCAAATACTGACCAGGTCCAACCCTGCTTGGCTTCAGTGTGGTGTGACCTCTTAGTTCCTTGACCGTAATCAAACCAAAGTTGCTGGAGTGAAAGCACTGAATCCTAACCACTAGACCACCAGGGAACCCATCACTTAGTGTATAGAATGTTTAAATGATCAGTACTATCTCACTCATTCTAATAATCATGACATTCTCATTTTCTGTTGGTTAATAGAGCCATTTCTCATCCCTAAATCTTGGTTTGGGTACTCCTTACACTGAGTGCTGTAATATTGCAAGTTAAAAGATTGACACAAACCTGTAGCTGATTTACAGGTATACAGCAAATTACACCACTCGGTTAGCATGGGGCCATGTTTTTTTTAACAATATTTAGCTTCTCATTTAGTTCTTCTTCAAGAACTTTGGACGGATATTAAACATGAAATAAAGTATTATATATTGAGAATGTTGTGCTTATAATTCTAATGTCATCCATTGTGTTCCCCATCATTTACAGTGCTGTATTGATTTTATATTTGCTTTTAAAGTGCTCCGATTTGTCATTAAGCCCTTTGCAAGACCTCCTTGGTACCATTAACCTGAGGTTCGAGTTTAGCCATTTGCAGGCCTGGCAGAGTGGTTAGCACAGGAAAATATGAGCAATTGAATATCAATTTACAATATTAGCGATCGCAACTCTTGCAGCCGTGAAAGATCAAAGTCTTTGAGGGAAGTAACTTGCGATTTGACAAACCACTATAAATCCCAGCTTGGAGCCCTTAACTCGATCGGAGCCCGCAAACGGAAGGCAATTGAATAGCAAAGTAGCTTGCGACGTCTACTCGTGACCCCGGATCTCCAAAATGGAGCAATGGAATGAGGCTCATGGTGAGTGGTGCAGGTAACAAATTTACTTCCTAAAGGGCCGAAGGGATGACTCCTTTGAAACCAGTACAGTAAAGCTGGAAGCTAATCACCACAAGGTTTCCTCCTCTTGGCAACTCTCCCTTTCATCTAAGATATGAGTAAGTAAGCCTCCTTATCTGGATCCTCAACTGACAGGATAACAGGACAGGAAAAGTTAAAGGGCCTCATTCAATTGCGATTTGGCCAATTGAATAGGGCTCTATATAAGCACAGAACATATTTTTTTACAGAAGTTTTTAGTTAGTGATCTTCAATCCAAAAGCAAGGTCTTCACTAACTAAAAACTTCTGTAAAGAAATATGCTATGTGCTTATATAGAGCCCTATTCAATTGCATTTGAATGAGGCCCAAAGTCACCTCCAGTTTGAATAAAGATACATAGAATAAAGGGTGAATATGGTTGAAGGAAGTTGAAGGTGACAGGCGCTAGATCTTAAGAGTCATAAAAAGAGTTGGTAAATGGAAAAGCTGCAAGTAAATATTGTACAAATTTACCATGTAAGTAATAAGGTTAACGCAGCATATTGTGCAAGTTTCTATTGTCAGGTACAGAGAGCAAAGGGTCGTGAACTGTAATTCTTGTAAATGGTCAATCCATGCAGAAAGCAAGATCAGAGTGTAAGCTAAAAGTTAATATTAAGTAAAACAGAATAAAGATACTTCAAAAGCTTTTAATTGAGGACAAAGTAAACAATGCAGCAAAGGCATGATGTCACTTCTGGATTAAATAGTGTTTGTCACCAATTAGCATTTGAGACGTAATTTCGTAAGTAACTTAACATTTGCTTATCCTTATTTGGCAAGTTTATTTGAGTGCATAACAATACTATACTATACAACTAACCTGTATAATATAATATTATTATTTTGCTCGCATCATTACATTGGAAGTTTTTTTTTTTTCTGTATTGCCTATTAAAATATTTTTTTCCCTGGACCAAAATAAAAATTGGTATTTTTATGCTATATCAAATAATACACATTCAAAATGTTAATTACATGTTAATGTGAGTATCCATAGCAATGCTTCTAAAATATAAGAAATCACTGTACCATAATAAAAAAAGGGGCATAATAGTGCAAATCAATCATGTGCATGAATTAAAAATATTCCAGCTGTTGCAAAGACAACAAACCATCAACAATTGAATAATGATCTCTTAAATGCATAGCAGTTAATGTGACACGAAACCTATAAAGGTTGCTATTAGAAATAATGCCTTGTTTACTGTCTTAATTGCTTTAAAAATTAATTGCTCATATAAAGTCCATCAGCCCAGTAAGTACTGGTGGATAGCACTCACTGACCTGTTCAGTGTTATATGGATGATTACATTCTTTTTTGAGTAATTAAGATGATCAATATGGGTACTGTTCTCTTTACCATGTTATGCATTTGAATGTAATATGATTCAGCATTACATAGGAATCAGTAAATGACAATCATTATATACCTTTTTTTCTTATGGAGCTTTTTATAGAAATGTTTAGAAGCTGAGAGTTGATATAGCCATTTGGATGTGCTCAGTAAATAGTCTTAGCTGTTTACCCAAGTCTCTGTTTAACACAACGTCTGTAGAAGAATTGTAAAAAAGCTAACTAGAAGAAAAGAGCTATATAAGTTATTAAATCATTATTACTGATATTTCTCATAGTTTTTAATTTTTTTGCTAGAGAAGGGCACCACCTCCTAGTGCAAATAAATGATGATAACTTCTTATAAAATAAAAATACACTGACATGTATGAACTCCACAGCATGAGGTATAAGCAGCACACCATGGAAGTCCCTTCCTTAGATCATCCTCAGTGTTCCTGATTCTCCTCTGTGGTGGTTGAGTTTCTTCCTCTGGAGTGTCTCTGTATAGAATATACACTCTATAAATTGTTATAGATCCAAAATGTGTTTGGCTTTTGGGAGTATTGGTAGACTCCTATATTCCCAAGTATATTCCCAGGGAATTTTCCAAATAAAGAATAAATACGATCTATAGTTTTACGTATTTTGTCACCGAGGAAGCCAAAAAACTTGATGAAACGTATGTGTAAGTACTATGTTTTAGTAGATCTCACTTCATCCATTATTTGAATGATTTGTGTATGTATAATTTTTTAATAATACAAATATCAATGAGATTAAATTGTAAGAAGGCTGTATACAATATGGCTATAAACCCATAGTTATTCTTACAGTTTTAACTCAGTGGTATTTTTATTATTAAAAATATATACATTTTGGGGCCATAACAGTTTATTGAGTGTGTATTGTATACAGAGAAATTCAACCATCACAGAAGAGGATCGCGAACCCTGAGCATTGAGCTAAGGAAGGGACATCCCGTGGTACGCTACTTATACCTCATGCTGTGCGGTCTGTACAGGATTTTATAAGAAGCTATTATCATTTATGATATGTTTTTAGCAACACGACGTGGACAGTGTTCATCTGCAAACCTCATATTTTCTATACTTTGATTAACCTTGTGTAGAAGGCAACTACATCCTTGGAATAGCATGTGGAGATCTGATACTAGACTGAGCAGAATCTTTTTTCGGAAACTGAACTTCTTAAGGTTGGACTGGTAACACCAAAACTGTTTCATTGTCTGGGGATCCTGTATCCCCTGGTCTGCCATATATTTTAAGTGTACCTATATTTGCATGTCCTCATATTTAATTAAATACTGACCTTGCTAGCGCTACAACTATAGTACATACAGTGATACTTGTGGTACACTGTTTTTTCTTGTCTTAAAAGAAAGTAGTTCACATTAGTGTACATTCACATGTCTAATACTGGCTAGAGAACCAGTTTTCTGGTCAATATACTAAGATATAAAATATTTTAACTGCAATCTAAAAATATAGGTAAGGGCATGGAAATTAACCCACAAAATGTTTTCACTCTTAATTCAAAAACATTTTTGGCTGAGTACCTTTAAAGCTTATGTCTGCTTTTATAACAAAACTTGCATAACATGACTATTAAGCACACCGTATTTTGAATATGTGTGAGGTCAATATGTCATCCACAGACAGTGTTGGTTCACTCATGTGGATCTGATTGCTAACCCATATAGTGAATCTATGGCAAATTTATTCAGTTTATGGTGGGCTAAATATGATTACGCTCCCCCAACCATGCATACATGCACAGAGGCAGGCAGAAGGTAAATGGAGCAACCGTGATATATATACGTAATTATGTTTACTACAAATATTGGAGTAATAGAGAGAGTTCAGTATGGAAAAGTTGTAGTGAGATAAATGTAAATATAAGAGGCAAAATTATATAGGTAAGGGGAGAGAGAGAAGAGATCACTGTTTCAGAGGGAGATCATGTAGGGTAATAGGAAAGAGTTTTTTAATGAAAGAAGAGTGAGAAAGGAAAAGGGTAGAAGAAGAGATGAATTGTGAAGAAATGTAAGGGGTGAATGAGGAAGTTACTAAATGTAAGCACTACCTCTCTTTCCATTGCATTCCATTTTTCTGCATTCTAGTCATCACATATAAAAGCTGTCAAAACTGTACTTTGCGCATGTGAATGAGGCCCTACGAGTGTGTACGAGTTAGGTGATGAGCGCCGCAGGCGCTCATTGTTTGCGAGCCTTGCTTTGCGAGGTGAGCTGTTAATGGGTAGCACTTAGCAGATGAGAGCCGAAGGCGTTTATGGCTGCGAGCCTTGCAAAGCGAGGCGAGCCATTAACATGTAGCACTTAGCCGATGAGCGTTGAAGGCTCTCAATGCTGCGAGCCTTGCAAATCGAGGTGAGCCGTTAACACGTAGCACTTAGTTGATGAGCAAAAAAGGAGCTCATTGCCTGCGAGCCTCGCGTAGGGAGGCGAGCCATTAAGACACTACAATGCACTACAACTATCACCACAAACACGATGAGGCAATGGAACACGCGGGACTTAGCCACAAAACACTTCCTAAATGCGGGATCGCCTTGGCCTGCAAGCAGTTGACAAACGCAGAACTTAGAAAAAAAAAAAATACGAGACGCGGGACTTAATGAATACAAGATTAATGAACGAACTGCGAAAACAAAAAAAACAATAAAAACACACTAAATACAACAACAAAAAAAATTACAAAAACATCACAGACAGCACGGGGCAACAGCCAGGACATCTGGGAGTGAGGTGGAACTCAAATTTAAGCAGATTTAGATGATTTTTGCCACTCGAAAATCGCCTAAGCGAGGAAAAAAATGTCCGCCGAAAAAAATGAAAACAAGGCTACACGGCCCAGGAGCGCGCAAAACACTGCCAAATGCGTAGCACTTTACACATCAAACTACGAACTAGAAAATACACTATTACAAAAGCTGGAAAATGCTCACGAGCCGCGTAGCACATTAACAACATTACGAATATACAATGCCCCCCCAAAATTATGAGACACGGGACTTAGAAAAAAAAATATCCGAGATTAACGGACGAACTGCGAAAACAAAAAACAATAAAAACACACTAAGTACAACAACAAAAAAATTACAACAACATCACAGACAGCACGGGGCAACAGCCAAGACGAGATTTAGAC
The DNA here is from genome assembly GCA_027410445.1 of Discoglossus pictus. Taxonomy (NCBI): domain Eukaryota; kingdom Metazoa; phylum Chordata; class Amphibia; order Anura; family Alytidae; genus Discoglossus; species Discoglossus pictus. Next base: position 81,485,561 of record CM050168.1, read on the forward strand.
GATTTTCAGCACTTAATGTATTGACCCCCATGAATTATAGGGTTAATTAAGGGATTATGGGGGTATGTATTGACCCCCATGAGTGACAGGGTTAATTAAGGCTTATGAGGGTCTGTATTGACCCTAATGAGTGACATGGTTAATTACGTGCTCATGGGGGTCTGTTTATAGCTCCATGAGTTATGGGGTTCATTTTAGTTGCCTTGGGTTAATATTTTTTAGCACAGCATGTAGATACTTTAGGATCCCTTGCTAGCACTTTTTTGTGCCCGTAGGGATTCTTCCGAGGTGCGAGATTCACCTCATAGATTTAAGGCTGCGTGTAACTCCGTAGCACTCTTGGAGCTTATTCTCGGCCATTTTTTGGAGTCATCTCGCAAAGCAAGCTGCAAGGGAAGTTTTGGGGATTCGGTCCTCACAAACAGCAGAAAACTGCCTTTTGCAAGGACCTAGGGAACTACGAGGCTAATTTAATAAGGGCATTAATTTTGTGGTATTATGATATCTAGGTAAAGAGCTTTTTATCATCTGGACTCATCCTTTAAATAATCTGTGAAATTGTTTGTAAACTCATATGAAAGAAACCTTCCAAATCTGTAATTGAAAGGGTTACTCACATTAACTGTTGAGAAATGTATTAATAAGGAAGAACAGCATGTTACATTACTCATTTACTCTGCATAATAAAGTCATTTTATGAATTTCTCTATGAGGATAGAACCACACATAAAATCATGACAAGTGTTTGTAACATAACTTGGTGGGATATGAGATCAAGGATGACATTTCTTTAATTAAAATGACAGCGTCACCTAAAACTCTTTAAAATTATAAAACACTTTATATGTGTAATAATTTTGGGTTTTAATCCTAGAGTGTCAAGGTGACAGTTCTTTTTTATAAAGTAAATAAATATTTTTTTATCCTAAATATTCTCACAGTCGGTAGAAGCTAGATCAAAATGGATCTCTAATTGGCACCTGCCTTACTTACTTAGGGCCTCATTCAATTGCTACCTACTGGAGATTGGGGCTGCAAGTAGAGATAGCAGATTACTTTGCTATTCAAATGCATTCTACTTGCGTGCCCCGTTCGTGTTCCTTACTGCACGCTACTTTCCCATACTTTACTCATAATCGCAAGTTACTTCCATCAAAGCCTTTGATTTTTAATGGCTGCAAGAGATGCGGCCACAAAAAGCACTAATCGCTATTCAATTGCTCCAATTGCAAACTACAGGTTACTGGTACCAAGGAGGTGTTGCAAAGGTCTTACTTACAAATCGTAGCACTCATTAAGCAAAAAAAAATAATCCTGTAGTTTTATTAGAAGTGAGAGTGATGTTAGGACTTAGAATTAAAAGCACAATGTTCTCAAGCTCGCGAATTAGCAACATTTTCTTCATAAAGTCCTACGGGCTCCAACCTCTAAGCCCATAGGACTTTGGAATCCAACCTCCATATTTTATTGAAGTCCTATGGGCTTGAATAATAAGTTAAGGGCTTGGAGGTCATTCAAGCTCGTAGGACTTTGGATGGAAATTAAACATGAAATAAAGTATTGTATTTTGCCAATGTGCAAGCTTGAGGATGTTGTGTTTTTAATTCTAACGTCACCCTTTGTATTCCCCATCATTTACAGTGCTTTACAGTGCTGGATTGAATTTATATTTGTTGCTTGCGGGCTTGAAACACGAATTACAGGCTTGCGGCCTCAATCTTGTTCAGGCACGCAAATGTTTACTGCCAATAGAATGGTTTGCGATTATCGGGAAGGGGGGCTAACTTGCTCACCTGGTACATATATATGTAATATGTATATATATATATATATATATATATATATATATATACATAGTAAATAAATAGTTAATCTGTGTTCACATTTGAATGTCTAAAACAAGTTAAAAAAAAAACCTGCTTACGGCTCAGAATTCAGAGAAAAACAGTTATTACACTGCATTCTGGGAAGTTGAGCTGGGACCTGCAAATGTGCCTATATATATATATATATATATATATATATATATATATATATATATATATATGCATATATATATATATATATATATATATATATATATATATATATATATATAAACATACATTAATCTACATTATATATATATATTAATAGACATATATACATATATACAGTATCTCACAAAAGTAAGTACACCACTCTCATTTTTGTAAGTAATTTATAATATAGTTTCATGTGACAACACTGAAAAAATGACCCTCTGCTACAATGTAAAGTAGTAAGTGCACAGCCTGTATAACAGTGTACATTTGGTTTCCCCTCATAATAACTCAACACAGCCATTAATGTCTAAACCGTTGGCAACAAAAGTGCGTACACCCCAAAGTGGAAATGTCAAAATTGGGTCCAAAGTGTCAATATTTTGTGTGGCCACCATTATTTTCCAGCACTGCCTTAACCCTCATGGGCATGGAGTTCACCAGAGCTTCACAGGTTGCCACCGGAGTCCTCTGCCACTCCTCCATGATGACATGACGGAGCTGGTGGATGTTAGAGACCTTGAACTCCGCCACCTTCCGGTTGAGGATGCCCCACAGATGCTCAATAGGGTTTAGGTCTGGAGACATTCTTGTATAGTCCATCACCTTTACCTTCAGCTTCTTTCGCAAGGCAGTGGTCGTCTTGGATTGTGTTTGGGGTAGTTATCATGTTGGAATACTGCTCTGTGGCCCAGTATCCAAAGGGAGAGGATCATGCTCTGCTTCAGTATGTCACAGTACATGTTGGCATTCATGGTTCCTTCAATGAACTGTAGCTCCCAGTGCCAGCAGCACTCATGCAGGCCCAGACCATGACACTCCCACCACCAAAAGTATACATCTATTCTGAGGAAAGATAGTTGAAGTAATCCCTAAATGACAGATAAACGTATAAGGCACAAAGAGCACAAAAACACTGATATGAGATGAAACCATCAGTTTGAACGTAAAAAATTATGCAGAGAGAGTGGAGGCTGCATCCAACATCAGCAGGTGACATCACATGGAAGGGAGAGGGGGGAAACAGACACAGGGCGGGTTGGACGACGTCTGCAATGAGCGCTCATTGCAGAGCTTGTGATGAACGCCGAATGTGCTCATTGCGAGGCACGAAAGTTGGGCAAGTCGCTCGTATATAAATATATAAACATATATATATATATATATATATATATATATATACATACATATACATACACATACATACACATATATAAATATATATATATATATATATATACACACATATGTACAGGGGACTGCAGAGGACCACATGGTGCCGCAAAGATCCGCAGGGGGCACCTGGGGGACACGGGGTTCCACAGGGGGCCGCATAGGGTCATAGGTGGCTGATAGGGTCCGGCAGAGAGCCCCAGAGGACACAGGGAGCAAAGCAAAACCACAGGGGCTGCAGAGGGCTGAAAGGCGGTGGGGATGCGTTGTGGGGCTGCGGGAGGGCCATAGGGGGCTGTGGAAGGCCCCTCAAAGGTCAGAGCCTCGGTGATTTGCACCGGCTGCACCAGTGAAAGCTCTTCCTCTGGATGGAGGTGCTCACATTTATTTCTATATGGACTTTTGAAGAGCAACAAAAATCATGATTTTAAAATGTAAAAAGTAATCTTCTTTATTAACTGTTGTATGCAACTATGTGCTGTGTAATCTACAATTTGAGATCCAATGATTAACTGGGAGGAGAGATTGTATGTTGAAGAATAATCTACCTGCTCAATAGGAATGTGGCAGCTACAACTTCTAGGGCTTTAATTAAATTAATATAAAACTCACCAAGTACATATCCTCCCGTTGAAACTAGTAAGCAGAATTAGATAATAAAAAAAAGGAAACATGCTGTAAATGATAATAACATAAAAAATCAAAAATATAAAAATATAAGGTATGCATTTATTTATTTCTTTTTTCTAAGAGCATATTAACCTTTGTGAAGTTTAGTTTTTCAAAAGACCAGATAGAAAGCAGGTGACAACAGTGTCTCTTTATCTCCACCTTTTAACCCTGCTGATTCTCACTTAAATACAACAACATCATTCAAGTATTGCATAAAAAAATTAAATTATGGAAATTGTTATTTTTTTTAAAGCAGTTATGAACTTTAATTTAATTAGTTTCAAGAACTTGTTTTTTTCTTTTACTCAATTAACAACTAACCCTAGAAGTCAAAGTAAAGTCACAATAAAACCAAAATCTCAGTGAGAACTAGAACTACGTAATATAATGATTATACTGGTATTGTAAAAATTACCAAGCATTAGAATTAGAATTGTAAATTAAATGATGAGCCTTGTCATGACATCTTTTTATTCAACCACTTAAGTATGTAATCCCCATCTCTACTAACATTATTGATTTAATAAGGTAAAACTGCAGTCATACTAAAGGTGATTCAAGGCCAATGGTGTCAACACCAATGGTCTACAATTAACTTTAATTTAATGTATTACTTTCCATTAATACTCTGAGACCTTGCAGTTGAATAGATATGACAGTTTCAATCTCCTGCCAAAACCTTGTATGAATAAGTCATATATTAAACACCATATAACAATGTATATACTTATTTTAAAATGTTTCCATGGAGATACATGTCAGGTGTTAGAAATTAAAATATATTAAGTTGCACAATTATAAAATGATGAAACACAGAAGCCTCATGCACAATGTGAAATTAATTTTCCTTATTCATTATACCTATATTAACAAAGTAATTGACCCTGTCATAAAATAAAGGAATACAAAAGAACAGCTTTATAAATGTCTTTAGAGCAATACCTCTCCCAGCTAATATTCAACGAGTGACCAGGTTTCTATCTGTGTATGTTTCTGTCTATTCATTGGTGATGCTACAGTTATATGCAGGTTTTGGGAAAACACAAAGGGCCTCATCGTGAGGTCCGCACGACTTTGCTGCAATGAGCAATTGTGCCCTTTCAGGGTCCCTCTGTGGGTCATCTGTCCTGTCATAGCTGTAATTTGACTGTGGACGCTACACCGATAGAGGATGGAAAGAGATTGAAGGCGCACATGCCGCAACTGCGAGCCTCACGAGGCAAGCCGTTAATGCATATAAGGCTCCTGAGCCTGGAGCACTTAGGCTAAGCGAGGCGAACAGTAGAGGCATTGAAACATGTGGGAGGTGGGAGCACTTATGTGAAGCGAGGAGAGCAGTTGAGCCATTGAAATACGTGGGATTAGACTCCACACACTTAGGAAAAGCAGGATTGTATAAGACTGCAAGCAGTTGAGGAATGCGGGACTTCGGAAAAAAAATCTACCTCGCAATCCCTTAGCCAACAAAATCCGAGCTTGCAAAAATAGGTTGTTAAAGGCCAAAACGTGCAAATTTAAAAAAACCACAATAAAAATAAAAAAAACACTCACACACAGCATGGGGAGACAGACAGGACGCCTGGGAGTGAGGTTGCATGCTAATTTGAGCCAAATGTGCCGAGTTTCGGCACTCGATAATTGGCTAAGTGGGAAAATAAGGAAAAAAGGAAAACGAGGCAACATGACCCTGAAGCACTCAAAACACAGCCAGGGACATATGACTTTGACAGGGACGTACGAGATACAAAAATCAACTATTAGGAAGGACGGAAAATGCTTGTGAGCCGCGTAAGACATAGACTATCACCGCCATTTTACAACACTAACTTGCAAATCTACACATTACTATTCTGAAATGGCGGCTTTCCGCCTAAACCAACGGTTTTGTCTCATGCACGCAGCCTATATATAGGACACACTTGCCACAGTGCTGACACTTTCTCCTCAGGAGTGGACATTTTCTGCTGTTGGAAAATCCAAAGAAATTGTTGGCTTTTCAGGATATTGATTGCTGGATATTAATTAGAAATAGGTAAAGTATATCAATTGATTAATAAATTAATGATTTATTAAAAATTTTTTTATTATCATTAAAAAAAACACAATCTTATATTTTACACTGACCTTACTTTACACAAATGCATAGCTCTTTCTAATATATGTATTCAATTATTAATTAATCATTAATGTACATTAATTTATTAATTTCTAATTAGTAATCTTTATTAAAAAAAATATTCTGCCGTTACTTTATGAATACATAAATGCTTACCTCTTTATAATATATTTATTAATTGATTAATTAAGTATTAATGTACATTAATGTATTAATTATTAATTAGTAATCATTATCAAAAAAAGTAAATTTAGACTGCTTTTACTTTATGAATACATAAATGCTTCTGTCTTTATAATATATTTATTCTTTGAGGAATTCATTATTAATGTACATTCATTTATTAATTAGTAATCATTATCCAAAAAATATTGTATATTTTACACTGCACTACAAACAAAATATACATTTCCTACTGAACTTATATATCTGGATTACTGCTCATTAACGTACATTAATTTAGTAACTATTAATTATTAATAAAAAAAAAAAAAAAAATATATATATATATATATATATCACATATATAGTTGTGAGCGTACGAGTTGTTGCTAACGCTGCGGGCTCGCGTAGCGAGTCGCGGGCCTCGCTTTGCGAGGGCCGCGGCTCGCGTAGCGAGCCCGCGGCCCTCGCGAAGCGAGGGCACTGTGCCAGGTTCTCAGTTGCTGGCATGGAGCGCCGCAGGCGCTCCTTGCCAGCAACTGAGGACCCTCGCAAACAACACATTACGACACTCGCAAACAACATACGACACACGTTCACACACATTACGACACTCGCAAACAACATACGACACACGTTCACACACATTACGGCCTCGCAACACTCGGACGCAACTCGCGAACATTACAAAATTACAAACACAATACATACACACAGCACATACATAAAAACCTTACCTACACAAACAGGAAGCACCCAGGACCTCAAAAATGCAACTTACAACTTAATTGCACTCAAAATAAAAGAGTTTAGACACTAAATAGTTTGTTAAGCGACACAAAAAATGGCCGACGAATAAAACGAAAACGAGGCTACACACGCAAACACCATACGAGACACGTTACCACACATTACGACTTCGCAAACATCGGACGCAACACGCCGACATACAAACATTTAAAACTTAACAAAGACACACAACAAACACATAAAAAGCTTACCTACAGCAAGAGGAACCAGCCAGCACCTCAAAAAAACAAGTTACACCTACATTTAAATCAAAATAAACACTTTAGACACTAATACCATCGCTAAGCGAGAGAAAAAATGGCCGACGAACAAAACGAAAACGAGGCTTCAGACGTAACTATACTACACTTACTCGCAATAATAAACCACATACTATGCGGAACATATCACAATCAGATTAAACACCATTTTGAACAGTAATACGCAGAAAATGGCGGATGGAACGCAAATTGTAAGCTGGAACGCAAATAGCGCATGCGTATTGCGTTCTAACGGTCTCACTTTCCAGAACTTTCTACAAGTTTATAAATACTGCCTATTTCAAACAAAAAAATACATTTCTCCTCAGGTGATCAACGGAGTGACTTCTGAGATAACTGCTGCTTTTACTTGAGAAGACAATTCTTTACTAATTTACTACTTTGCATTGTGCAAATTACAACTGAGAGGTAAGCTATAATATATTACATTTTATTATCAGGACAGGTCAAACAAATAAAAAAAAAAAATAGGATTTATGTAGTCATCATGTATGGCACATTTATGTGTATAGGCTCACAAAACAAATACGGTTCATTTAACAAAACAACAAAAAAACATAATTTAATATTAAACAGAGCTTTATGTATAGTGACATGTGACATGCACATATATGTCTATAATGTATAGTGACATCTGACACGCACATTTCTGTGTATTGCCCCTTCATAGTGACATGTGACACGCACATATATGTCTATAATGTATAGTGACATCTAACACGCACATTTCTGTGTATTGCCCCTTCATAGTGACATGTGACACGGACATATATGTGTATAATGTATAGTGACATGTGACACGCACATTTCTGTGTATTGCCCCTTCATAGTGACATGTGACACGGACATATATGTGTATAATGTATAGTGACATGTGACACGCACATTTATGTGTATTGCCAATGCAACAAAATTAGCTTACAACAAAATCAGTAAACAACTACATTTAAATGACATTATATGTCATGTATACTGATATGTCACACGCACATATATGTGTATCATCTATAGTTACATCTCACACACAGACATTTATGTGTGTTTGAAAAAAAAAATATAAGGTTAATTTAACCATTTAAATTTGACTCATGTATACTGATATGTCACACGTACACAAAATAATTATATTAAACTATGGAATGTGCTTCATGTATGTGACATATGTGTGTAGCCCCCAACAAAAAATAAGGTTAATTGAAAAAAATTACACAACTATATTTAAATTACATTCCTTTTCTGCAATTCAATAGATCCTATAAAGCTGAATCTTTCTATTTCTTTTAATATTCAAACAGACTCTGCATCAACAGCGTCTCTCAACAATTTGCACCGTGCACTGTGAAGCACAATCCCTTTTAAAGAACACCAACAAAGAAGAAGAGGTAAGATACAACAAGACATTACATGCTCAAAAGGCCATGCTTTGCTAGATGAAAAATTATAAATATACAAATAACTATTTCACTTTCTTTTTCAAACAGACACTACAAGAAGACCAGCGGATTAAGATTGGCAGGAGGGGACCGTCTGTCATTCAAAACTTCAAGCAAGGTAAAGTATTAAGTATAAACAAGAAATAACCATGAGCCTTATTCAATTGCGACTTCCTCAATTGAATAGGGCTCTATATAAGCACATAACATATTTTGGATACAGAACTTTTTAGTTACTGAATTTCTAACCACAATCAAGGTTTTCAATAACTAAAAACTTTGCTCAAGAAATATGTTATGTGATTATATAGAGCCCTCTTCAATTGGCAAAATTGCAATTCAATGAGGACCTATATGTCTTTAATGGCCAAGGGCCTCACTCAAATGTGATTTGCCCATTTCAATAGGGCTCTATATAAGCACAGAGCATATTTTTTAAAGGAAATTTTTCTTTTGTGAACACGTTGCTTTTGGATACAAGTTCACTAAATACAAAATTCCGTAAAAAAATATGCTCTGTGCTGATATTGAGCTCTATTCCATTGGACAAAACACAATTGAATGAGGAGCTCACAATATAACAAATGCAGTAACCAAAGGCCCTCATTCAATTGCTATTTTGGACAATTAAATATGGCTATAAATAAGAACTTTTAGGCCCTTATTCTATTTTAACAAATATATGTGATGTGCTTATTTACAACCCTATTCAAATTTCTACATTGCAATTCAATTACGGCCTTAGGCCCTCATTCAATTGCAATTTGGCCAATTGAATAGGGGTCTAAATAAGCACATAGCATATATTTTTTAAAGAAGTTTTTAGTTAGTAAACATCTATCCAAAAGCAAGGTTTTCACTAACCAAAAACGTCTTTAAAAAATATATGTTATGTGCTTATTTAGAGCCCTATTCAATTGGCCAAATTGCAATTGAATGAGGGCCTTAGAGTACTATTACATTGTAAAAAATGCAATTGAATGAGGGCCAAACTATGCAACATATGGTACACACAAAGGCCCTCATTCAATTGCAATTTGCCCAATTGAATAGGGCTCTAAATAACAACATAACAATTTCTTTAAAATAAGTTTTTAGTTACTAAAAAAATATCACAAATAAAGTTTTTCAATGACTAAAAAGTTATTTAAAAAAATATGCTATGTGCTTATTTAGGGCACGATTCAATTAGCCAAATCGCAATTGAATGACACACAAACTGCTACACACAAAACAGAATTTCTTATTCAATGTTTAACAACCTATAAGCCTTACAAAGAAGCAAAAATAAGAATAACAAAAGTGTTGTGCACCTAATAGCATTGTACAAAAAATCACACTAACTCATAGCAAACTACCGTATTTTTCGCCGTATAAGACGCACTTTTTCTTCCCCAAAACTGGGGGAGGAAAGTTGGTGCGTCTTATACGGCGAATATAACTTTTCAGACTGCCTTGATTTCACCCCAGCGCTTCCTACCAGCATCGCGTCGGCCGGTGCGTCCTAGTGACGTCACACACGCAACGCTGCAGTAGGAAGCTGGTAGGAAGCGCTGGGGTGAGATCAAGATGGCAGAGATCAGAAGGAAGGTGAGGATCAGGGGGGTCAGCGAGGGTCAGGGAGGGTCAAGGGCTCCCAAATGCTGCAGTATATGGATGTGTGTGTGTATGTATGTATGTATGTATGTATGTGTGTGTGTGTGTGTGTGTATGTGTGTGTATATATGTATGTATGTGTATGTATATTTATGTGTGTATGTATATGTATGTATGTGTATCTATATATATATATATATATATATATATATATATATATATATATATATATTTGTGTGTAATGTAGGTGTGTATCTGTGTGTAAAGTGTATTTGTGTTTGAGTGTATTTGTGTTTGATTCAGATTTTTTTTTTTCTTGTTTTCCTCCTCTAAAAACTAGGTGCGTCTTATCTGCCGGTGCGTCTTATATGGCGAAAAATACGGTATATTAACATTCTTCTTTAATGTTTAACAACCTATAACCTGTACAATCAAGAAGAAATAAGTTTGGCACAAGTGATGCGCACCAAACAGGATTGTCAAAAACTAACACAAACACATAGCAAACTACATTAATTATATTATTTCATGTTTCACTAACTATAACCATCCCAATAAAGGTTAAATAACTATACCACAAGTGGTGTGCACAAAACAGGATTGTACAAAAAATAACATAAACACATCTTATTTAATATATCACAACCCACAAGCCTTACTAAGAACCTTCAATAACAATAACAAAAGTTGTCGGATTCTACAGAAAGTAAAAAAAAACAAAGATAGAAAAAAATAACCATAACTCATACAATACAGTCACATTAATACATTTTTAAATTTTTTAAAAGACATTTCACTCAAACAACATTTTCTATTTTAGATTACAACAGATACTGCGTGAAGACAATCGGACGAGGACTTTTTCCACAGGACCGGACCATCGGACGAGGACTCGGACCAGACCAGCAGACGAGGAATTTCAACACAGGACCAGACCAGCACACAAGGAATTTCAACACAGGACCAGACCATCGGACGAGGACTTTCACCAACGGACCACAACATCGGACGAGGGATATCGCCACAGGACCACAATATCGGACGGGGGCTATCGCCACAGGACCACACCATCGGACGAGGACTTCCAACAGAGGACCACACCATTGGACAACGATTTTGAACCGAGGACCAACAAACATTCGGATTTAAATCACACTTCAACCAAGGTAAACTATAATAAGTACTAAAGTATAAAACTAAAGAAACTGCTTTCAGTTGCATCCGTGTCAACAGAAAAATAAAATAATTAATTTACTATCTCCCTTATTTTATTTAAATTGCTACTATGCAATACATAGCTCAATAACCACATCACTTTTTTTTTCAGCAAAGAAGTTTTGCAGTGGTAAATATCTATCCACAAACAACGCTTTTAATAAATAAAACCATTATTTTAAATAAATATGTTACATGCTTATTTACAGCAGTATTCCATTGGCCAAATTCTTAGCCAGTGAAGACAGGAATTATAAATTTAACTAAATATAAATGATACATTCATGATTTGCCTTTTATTTCACCAATTGTGCACAATAATCTTTAACAGGAATTACAAATTTAAATATACACAATTACATTTATTTTTTTTCATTTACAGATTAATATGGCTGATAACGAAACCAAAGAAGAGAAGAAAAGACGTCAAACTAGAGAAAGACAAGAGAGATGGGCCGCCCAGCAGACACCGGAGGAGAAAGAAATTCGAAGAGAAAAAGAACGCAAAAGACTTGCAAATAAAAGAATATCAGCTGCAAAAATGAAAGATACAACCAAAAAAAATAAAAAAATAATAAAGCATTTACAAACTGTTCCTAAAACATCAGATGACATTTTACAACATACCAGTCAAGACAGACCAAAAAAAGCAACTACAAAAACAAAGCATTTACAAACTCTTACTAAAAACTTACAGGACATTTCAACCGAACAAGTCCAACATATACCAAGAAAATCTACCAAAAAAACTAAACATTTAGAACCTGTTGTTGAAACATTTCATGACTTTTCATCTGATGAATATCAAAGTCAACATCCAATATGCTTTGCAAATTGTCCTTTACTGAAGTCTTTAGCAGTAGAGTTTCATAGTTGTGGGGACATGACTACTCAATGTCAATTTTGTGAGGCTTATTATTTTAAACAGGAGAGACCCCGAGATGGACAATTTATTAGTTGTTGTCAAAAAGGAAAGTTCAAACTTCCACAAAGGAAACAATTTCCAACCTATTTACTAAATATTATGACTGAACCTACTTTTCCAAATTACAACAATTTTAAGACAAACATAAGATCCTACAATAGTGCCATATCATTTGCATCTATGGGGGCAACATTGGCTGCTAATGTACCAGGACATGGTCCTTACTGTTTTAAAGTCCAAGGACAAATTTATCATCGGACTTCACATTTACATCTAGAGGAAGGAGAGCAAAGAAAATTCGCTCAACTATATGTCCTAGATACAATGGAAGCTGTTGACCAACGTATGCAGATGGAAGAAAATAAAAAATGCTTACCCAGTGTTTTTATAGAGCTAAATAACATTATGGACAACAATCCCTACAGTAAAGCTTACAAAAAATTGGCAGAAGTAGAAAATGAACAACTACTTCATGCACAAAGAGATCAATTACCCATGCCAAAGGTTAATATGGTGCTTAAAAGAGACAGACATACTGATAAACGTCGTTATAACTTGCCAACATCAAATGAGGTTGCAATGGTCTTTCACAATGATGAAGGAGAACCACCATTTCAAAGAGACATTAGAGTATATCCCAGAAATGAGGACCAACCATTTATTAATATTAATATCTTACGTCTAAATTTAGATCCAATGACATATCCCATCTTTTTCCCACACGGAGAAGCAGGTTGGCAACCAAAATTAACCCTTCCCAGTTACCCAAATGCTAAAGCCAGAATCCGAAATAATGTTTCTATGCTTGAATTTAAAGTTGCTCAAATTGCCATTAGAGATGAATTTAATCCAATTTTATGTGGTGGTAAACTAACACAACAATGGATTATTGATTCATATTTGCAAGTTGAGGCAAATAATTTAAACTTCATAAAATATCAACAAGATAAACTACGTGTAGAACAATATTGTGGACTCATGGACTATGTTGCTGACGTGGCTACAAGCAGAGACATGACAGCTGGCAAAGCCATCATTTTACCATCTTCCTTTCAAGGATCTCCTCGAAATATGAGAGAAAGATACAATGATGCTATGGCTATTGTGACAAAATTTGGAAAACCAGATTTATTTGTGACATTTACATGTAATCCACAATGGCCAGAAATTAATCAAAATCTACTTCTTGGACAAAGTGCTTCAGATCGACCAGATTTAGTAGCCAGAGTTTTTAAGATAAAATTAAATGAATTAATACGTGACTTCACTATAAATCAGTTATTTGGCAAATGTCTTGCTTATGTATACACCATTGAATTTAAAAAAAGAGGCCTTCCACATGCACATCTTCTCATAATACTTCAAGAGAAAGATAAATTAGATACTTCGGACAAAGTGGATGCAGTCATAGTTGCTGAACTACCGGATCCAGAACTATATGGTAGACTATATGAGATTGTTACTCATCGCATGATTCATGGACCCTGTGGAGACCTTAATCCACAATCACCATGTATGGAAAATAATCAATGTTCAAAAGATTTCCCAAAAGATTATAGAGACAAAACATATGCAAATTGTGATGGATATCCACTTTATAAAAGAAGAGAAGGAGATAGTGCCATTATTCGTGGAAAAAAAGTGGACAATAGATATGTAGTACCCTACAATCCACATTTACTCATGAAGTACAACGCCCACATCAACGTAGAAGCCTGCACTTCCATCAAATCCATTAAATATGTCTACAAATATATTTACAAAGGTTACAATGCAGCTACTGTAGTCTTCAAAAGTGCAGACAACCCTGAAAGTAGTGAGTTAGTACATGATGAACTTGCATCTCATGTAGATGCTCGCTATGTCAGTGCGCCAGAAGCTATGTGGCGGCTTTTAAAATTTGAAATGCATGATAGATCACATGCAGTATATAGGTTAGCAGTACATTTGCCACAACGACATTTAGTCTATTTCCATGCTGGAAATGAAATGAATGCATTGGCCCAAAGTGAAGATCGTCACACTACACTAACTGCATGGTTTGCATTAAATTCCACTGATGCTCAAGCAACACAATACTTATATATTGAAATTCCATATCACTATGTTTTTGTGAATGGATTATGGAGAGCAAGAAAAACCAGAGGCAATAAAATAATTCCACGAATTTACACAGTCAGTCCAAGAGATGTTGAACGATTTTGCTTACGGATATTACTTTTAAATGTTCCAGGAGCACAAAGTTTTGAACAATTAAGAACTGTTCATGACATTGTATATGAATCCTTCCATTTAGCTGCAAGAAATAGAAACTTACTCGCTGATGATACAGAGTGGGAAAGATGTTTAGAAGAAGCAGCACAATGTCAAATGCCACGACAGATGAGAGAACAATTTGCTTTTATTTGTATCTTCTCAAATGCTCCAAATGCATTAGCTTTGTGGGAGACTTTTAAAAGTAATATGGCTGAAGACTTTATGCGACGATACAATGAACCCATTGCACACTTAAAAGCCTTAATGGAAATTCAAGAAGTCTTTTTAACTCATGGATTAAGTTGTGCAAGTTTTAATTTGCCTGATCCAGGTCTAATAGATGACATTAACTTTGAAGACTATGACATTCAACTACAAGCAGAAAGAACAGAAGAAAGACTTGCAACTTTAAATACACTACAATTGCAAGCATTTCATGCCATTAAAAATGCTATAGATGATGACATGGTGACAGAGCGTTATTTCTATCTTGATGGACCTGGCGGATCAGGGAAAACATATTTGTACAATTTATTAATGAGTTCAGTACGAGCACAAGGACAAATAGCAATGGCGTTTGCCACTACTGGAATTGCTGCACTTTTATTAGAAGGTGGAAGAACTGTTCATAGTGGATTTAAACTGCCAGTGCCTATTTTGGAAAATTCAGTGTCAGATATTCGCATGACATCCTTACAAGCAAAGAAATTGAAGAAATGTAAATTAATTATAATAGATGAGGCCACAATGATGTCATGCTATGCCCTCCAATGTATTGACCGTTTGCTTCGTGAAGTCATGGATAATATTTTTCCATTTGGTGGAAAGGTAATTTTGTTGAGTGGCGATTTTAGACAAACATTACCTGTCGTTGTACATGGAAATCGAACAGACATTATTGAAACATGTATAAAGTCAAGTACAGTATGGAAACATTTTACCCATCTTCAACTGCAACAAAATATGAGATCAGAAGGCCAAACTGATTTCAATGATTGGCTTATTAAAATTGGAGAAGGAAGAACAGAAAAAATACTACATTTACCTGACGACAATGTAGAGATACCACCTCATATGATTTGTCAACAAGATATTATATCGGCTATATTTGAAGGGAGCATAAATAACGAAGAATATTCTGAGCTTGCCAACCAAGTTATACTGACGTGTAAAAATAAAGATGCATTAATACTCAATAATGAAATCTTAAAAAATATTAATGCACCACAAAGAAATTATCACAGTGCTGATTCTGTACTTGCTGATGACAATGAAAGTCAGGCAAACTTTTCAACTGAATTCATTAACTCTTTAACTCCTTCTGGAATGCCACCACATATTTTGCAGCTAAAGAAAGGTGCAATTATCATGTTACTGCGAAATATGAACCCAAAAAAAGGCCTATGCAATGGCACAAGATTTATTGTTCAACAATTAAAGGACCATTTTATAGATGCTGAAATTTTAACTGGGACCCATAAAGGAGAGAGAGTTTTCATACCAAGAATAGATTTAGCACCAAGTGAAAGTAGTCTCCCTTTTATACTTCAAAGAAGACAATTTCCCATTATTATGGCATTTGCCATGACCATTAATAAATCACAAGGTCAAACTTTCAAATCTGTGGGTATTTTCTTGGAAGAACCAGTTTTTGCACATGGTCAATTGTACGTTGCGTTGTCACGGTGCAAAAATCCACAGGCTATTAAAGTTTACATTGAAAACAATGAAAGTCAAGGTGATTTATTAGAAGATGGACGTATTTTTACTAAAAACATTGTCTACTATGAAGTACTATAACTTTGCAGGATACAAATTAAAGATGCCAACATTTTTTAAAAGCATTCCAAAATACATAACAATTGGTTGTTTAATTCAGTCATAATTAATGAAAGTACTGTTTATGAATGATTCGCCTCACAAAATACTTGCCTTGCATTGTTAGTAAAAATTATGTTAAAATGTTAAGTGACTATGTTAATGTTTCTAATGTTACAAGTTTAAAATATATATTTTCAAGTTATTTCATTCAACAGATTACAAAGTGGATGTTAAGAGGTCAAGCACCTTTTAAGTCACAATGTAAATATTGTCTGTTATCTTAAGATTACTAACTACATTCATGTTTATCGCCAGTTTATGTGCTCAGTAATGAATTACTTTAATTACGTACGTTTTAAGGAGAGTTTTACTGTATGCCTTCCTCTACATTCAATGTATATTCAAGTTAACAATTATTGTGATAGAAATTGCATGTTAATACTGATTAATTTAAAGGTCAATTGTTTTTACATTCAAATGTTAATACTTTTAATAAAAAATTAGGTTACAAAATGTATTCACTATGTTCCTGTTTATAATGTTCAAAATTATATCAATGTTTTGTCAACTTCTAAACTTACATAAAAAATAAAGTTCAAGTTTCAAAATATATACTTTCAAGGTTATTGCTTACATATATTTTAAACTTCATGTTAAAATTCGCAACGTTTCAAGAAGGCTTTTTACTTTTTGCTTTCCTATTCATTCAATGTATATTAAAGTTAACAATTCTTCAGATACAAATTACATTTTAAAAAACCATTACATCAACATTTTACAAAAATACACGTTCATATTGAAATACTTACAAGTGTCAAAAATATGTGTTAATAACTAAACAACTTGACAAACATATACATCACATTGCCGTCATTTTTTGACGGGCAAGTCGCTAGTATATATATATTTTACAATGTTCCCCCAAAAAATATATTTTAGAGTGCACTTAATTAAATCAGTTTATTATGCTAAGAGACCAGAAAACTGTATATATCACAGTGCACATACTTAACTCAGTTTACTATGCTCCGACACCTCCAAATAAAAGATATTTAACACTAATAAGTACAAAGAAAAGTATATTTTACAATGCACTTACTTAAATCTGTTTATTATCATCTGAGACCTCAAAAAATATATGTTTTACACTGTAGAAAAAAAGAAGAAATAGTTTACTTACTTACATACGTTTATTATGCTCAGAGACCTCAAAAATCTATATTTCACAGTGCAGTTAATTAGATCAGTTTATTATGCTCTAAAACCTAAAAAAAGATACTTTACTCTGCAGTAAAAAAGAAAAAGAATAGTTTACTATGTAGAAACAACAATTACATTTTATAGAGCACTTACTTAAATCAGTTTAATATGCTCTGAGACCTCCAAAACTGTATATTTCACAGTGCACTTACTACACAGTACAAAAAACGTATTGCATATCTGTGTTGCGGCTCATTGGTTGACAGGCATAGGACCGTCAAAGCAGGGATTAAGTCTTTTTGTTTTGTATTGATGACACTTTTGGATTAATTAATTCATATTAATTCATATAATTTTGTTTTTTAAAATACCCTTAACTTATTTATCAATATAGATATGCTTAGCTCTTTAGGTTTTCATGTATGCCAATTAAACACATCCATTGATTAATTAATTAATTTAATTAACAAATTACAAACTTATTTCTGGTCATTTTATTGTCTCATTACTGCTCTTTAGGTTTTGCATTGATGACAGGTAAAAACAATATGTACAATAAAAAAACAGCTTATAACTTACACCTCTATTTACAATTACAGATTACCATAGGCGGACAACCCAGAAGACTTCAATGAACGTAAAAGAATAATGGCAAAGGAACAGAAGCAAATATGGAGAGATGCACAAATGAGTAAGAAAGCAGAAACTGAGTGTGCTGGAGCTTCAAAGAAAAGAAAAAGTAAACTAAAAAAATGTCTATGAAACATTGCCTAATGACCCAATATTGCCTCATGAAGCCAATGTTCATACACATGACACCAATGTAGATATACAAAGTTGCAGTGATATCTATGTGCAGGAAGCTCAGGATAGTGCTTTATTTACAGCACTAAGAGTAGACACTCATTATTGTGGATTACTCAGTGTGGTTTGTCAGTTTTGTGGGGCCTTTCAGACCAACTGATGGACAGTTTCTTAGTTGCTATCAGAAAGGAAAGTTAAGACTTCCACAAAGACACACATTTCCTGAATATTTAAAAAGTATAATGAGCGATCCAATATCTTCATATTATATCAATTTAAAATAAAACATCAGGTCTTATAACAGTGCAATTTAATTTGCTTCAATGGGTGCTACATTAGTGGAAAATGCCCTAGGAAATGGTCCTTACTGTTTTAGAGTACAAGGACAAATGTATCACCGGACTTCACATTTACACCCACAAGAAGGAGAGCAAAGGAAATTTGCACAGTTATATGTCCTAGATACAATGGAAGCTGTTGAACAACGGATGACGCTTCCTGAAAATAAACAATGTTTGCGAATAGTCTTTGAACAGCTGGATAAAATTATGGTCAACAATTCCATACAGTCAAGCATACAAAAAAAATAGCAGAGGTTGAAAAAGAACAGGGAAATGCTCAATTAATTCACCTGACAATGTCAAAAGTAAATATGGTTCTGAAAAGAAATCGCAATACTGATCAATTGCGTTATAATTTACCAACAGTAAATGAGGTTGCAATGGTGTTTAAAAATGAGGATGGTGAACCACCTTTTCAGTGGGATATTAGAATATATCCTCACAATGAACAGCAACCTTTTATAAACATCAATAAGTTGTAATTTGGATCCAATGACATATCCCATTTTCTTTCCAAATGGTTAGCCAGGATGGGCACCAAAATTACAAATGCAAAGTCATCCCAATAGTAAAGTTTGTTAATGCTATTTTATGTGGGGGTAAAATCACACAACAATCATTTTGCCATCCACTTTCCAAGGATCTCCTCGCAATATGCGAGAAAGATACAATGATATTATGGCTATTGTGACAAAATTTTGAAAACCAGATATATTCATTATATTCACATGTACAGTGCCTTGCAAACGTATTCACCCCCTTGACTTTTTACCTATTTTGTTACATTAGATGTTTTGTTAATCTGAAAACAATATGATGGATAAGAACACAATAGTCTAAGTTGGTCAAGTGAAATGAGAAAAATATATACATACAATTGTTTTTTAGAAAGAAAAATTGTCATGTGCGTATGTATTCACCCCCTTTGTTATGAAGCCCATAAAAAGCTCTGGTGCAACCAATTACCTTCAGGAGTCACATAATTAGTGAAATTATGTCCACCTGTGTGTCACATGATCTTGCATTACATATACACACCTTTTATAAAAGGCACCAGAGGCTGCAACGCCTAAGCAAGAAGCACCACTAACCAAACACTGTCGTGGAGACCAAGGAACTCTCCAAACAAGTAAGGGACAATGTTGTTGAGAAGCAAAAGTCAGGGTTAGGTTATAAAAAAAGGTTAGGATGGAGGTTCACCTTCCAGCAGGACAATGACCCCCAAAACACTGCTAAAGCAACACTTGAGTGGTTTAAGGGGAAACATGTAAATGTGTTGGAATGGCCTAGTCAAAACCCAGACCTCCATCCAATAGAAAATCTGTGGTCAGACTTAAAGATTGCTGTTCACAAGTGCAAACCATCCAACTTGAAGTAGCTGTAGCAGTTTTGCAAGAGGAATGGGCAAAAATCCCAGTGTAACATGTGGCAAGCTCATAGAGACTTATCCAAAGCAATTTGGAGCTGTGATTGCCGCAAAAGGTGGCTCTACAAAGTATTGACTTTAGGGGGTAAATAGTTATGCACATTGACTTTTTCTGCTATTTTGTCATATTTGTTGTTTGCTTCACAATAAAAAAAAAACAAAAAAAGAACATCTTCAAAGTTGTGGGCATGTTCTGTAAATTAAATAATGCAAATCCTCAAACAATCCATGTTAATTCCATGTTGTGAGGCAACAAAACACGAAAAATGCCAAGGGGGGTGAATACTTTTGCAAGGCACTGTAATCCACAATGGCCAGAGATCAAGAAAATACTGAAGCTTGGCTAAAATACTTCAGATCGACCAGATTTAGTGGCTAGAGTATTCAAAATAAAACTAAATTAATTAAAATGCAAACGCATGCTAATTGTGATGGATACCCTATGTATAAAAGAAAAGAAGGACAAACAGCTATTATCCGTGGCCAAAATGACGATAATAGATCTGAAGTTCCATATAATCCACATTTGCTGGTGAAGTACAATGCACACATACATTTGGAAGCTTGCACATCTATCAAATCCATCAAATATGTGTATAAATATATATACAAAGGATATGAAGCGGCAACTGTTGTTGTGCAAGGTGCATAAAATGAACAAGAAAATCCAATTTTACATGACGAACTTTCTACTTATCTAGATGCTCGCTATGTCAGTGCTCAAGAAGCAATCTGGCATCTTCTGAAATTTGAGATGTATGATCGGTCACATGCTGTGTATCGATTAGCTGTACGCTTCCCACAAAGTCAATTAGTTTGCTTTACTCCAGGCAATGAAAGAGAGGCCTTAGCCCAAAGTGAACATTAAGCAACAACACTTACTGCTTTGCTTCAATTAAATTGCCAGGACACTGAGGCCAGACACATTTTTATACATTGAGATTCCATATCACTATGTATTTGTAAATGGCCAATGGCAACAATGAAAAAAAAAGATAATCAAAAAAATGATCCCAAGAATATATACTGTTAGTCCAAGAGACCTTGAACATTTCAGTTTAAGATTACTTATTATAAATGTTCCCGGTGCACAAAGTTATGAACATTTACGAACAGTGAATTACATCGTTTATGATACTTTCCAATTAGCTGCAAGACATTTAAAACTTCATAGCAGATGATACAGAATGGGAGAGGCAGCACTATGTCAAATGCCAAAGCAAATTAGAGAACAATTTGCATTAATTTGCATCTTTTGCAATGTACCTGATGCATTAGCTGTGTGAGAAACATTTAAATTAAATATGTGTGAAAACATTTTGAAATGTTGCAATGAGACCATTGCGCTATTAAGAGCATTAATGAAAATTCAAGAAATATTTCTTGCTCATGGATTAAATTGTGCAAGTTTTAATTTGCCTAATCCAGGATTTATAGATGAAATAAACTTTGACAACTATGAAACTGAGCTTCAAAACCAAAAAACACAAGAAAAACTTGCAACTTTAAATACATTACAATTGCAAGCATTTAATGCCATAACAAATGCTACAGATGATGAAATGGTCACAGACCATTATTTCTATCTAGATGGCCCTGGTGGATCAGGAAAAACTTATCTGTACAATTGTTTGATGAGTTACATTCGAGCACAGGGTCAAATAGCAATGCCATTTGCTACAACTGGAATTTCCCCACTTTTGTTAGAAGGTGGCAGAGCTGTGCAAAGTGGATTTAAACTGCCAGTCCCCTTTTTAGAATCAGTGTCAGATATTCAACTGAATTCTTTACAAGCAAAAATGAAAAAAACAAGTAAAGTAATTATCATAGATGAGGCAACAATGATGTCATGTCATGACTTACAATGTATTAATAGATTGTTAAAACAAGTAATGGATAATGATTTGACATTTGGTGGAAAGGTGATGTTGTTAGGAGGAGATTTTAGGCAAACATTACCTGTTGTGCTACATGGAAGTAGGACTGACATTGTTTAAACATGTATAAAGACAAGTAAACCGTGGAAAATATTTAAACACCTGAAATTAGAATTAAATATGAGATCTGAAGGCCAAAATTAATTCAATGATTGACTAATTCAAATTGGAGAAGGAAAACATCCAAACATAAATAAACGACCAGATGATACCGTAGAAATTCCATCACAAATGGTTTGCAAAGAATCACTCATATTGGCAATCTTTCTAAATACTATCAATAATGAGGATTACTGAGACATTGCAAACAAAGTGATATTAACATCAAAATATATTGATGTCTTGAATCTAAATAACAACATTTTTAAATTCATCAACGCACCCCAAACAAATTGTTACAGTGCAGATTCAGTTCTTGCTGATGATAAAGACAGTGGGCCTCATTCTTTTATCGACCGTAGGAGATGCGGGGCAGCATGGACCGGCCGCAAGCTATTTGCCTATTCTATTCACTTCCGGCCAGGGACTCCGGCAGGCTTTCCGCCGGTGCCTTGTTATCCCTTGCGGCCGCACGCGCCGGAGGCAAGCCTTTAAACTTAAACGGCCGCAAGAGTTTCGGCCGCAAGCAAATCCTGGTTGCTATTCAATTGCTCCGGGAACCCTCTCTGCAAGGCTAA
Source organism: Discoglossus pictus (assembly GCA_027410445.1). Classification (NCBI taxonomy): domain Eukaryota; kingdom Metazoa; phylum Chordata; class Amphibia; order Anura; family Alytidae; genus Discoglossus; species Discoglossus pictus. The sequence continues at coordinate 81,508,406 of CM050168.1, forward strand.
AACCGAGCCGCAGCTTACTTGCAGCAAAAAGGTCCCGCAGGGACACAATTAAGCACATAATAAAGCCATAATAAAGCCATCCTGCACACTGAGGAGACTATAAAGTGATTGTAGGTGTTAGCATTCATAGCACAACATCCCCCTACACTCAAATCCGTAAATAATTTTTAATTTAATTTATGTCAAATATCCGTGGAAAAAGTCCAAAGGGCTTGGAGCACCTCAGACCCGCCCACGCTGCGGCCGGAAAATAAACAGTTAATGAAATCTCGGATTTGGGATGATGTGCAAGCTTGAGAGGGGGTTGCTATTAATCCTCATGTCCCCCATTATGATCCCTAGCATTTACAGAGCTTTACAGTGCCGTCTTGAATTTATATTTGCTTTTTTTTTTTTTTTATCATTGATTTTTTATTAGTTACTTAATAAAAGAGTAGAAAATCAACATTGTATCAGTAAGCCTTGATTCGCAGATCAGGCAATTTTTATCTATTTCACAGACTGTAAGAAAGTCGATTTTAACTCAATGGAGTAATAATTAGTCATGAAAACATCGTATACAATACTCCTATTCCAATTAAATTTTCATCAACCATTCATGACCTACACATTTCTTTTTCCTTTTTCTGTTCCCGTAATCCTTATTTATCCCCGTTAGCTGAGGCTAACTTTTGGAGCATATCCTGATCTTTCTTTTTACATTTATTCCCGAAGCTCCTTGAATTATCAGATCCTCCCAGCCCCCCTCCCCTCTTTTCCCCTTTTTAACCAATTAAACTTTAATTAAATTTTTAACCGTAACTAAACTGTTGGCAGCTGATAGTTATCTTAAAAAAACCTACTTCTATCTTTCCATGTCAATTTCATTACTATTATCTTACCTCTTCGGTGTTTGAGATTCTTGGGTGTTCCCCAGTCCAGCTCTCCATTTCTCATCCTCCCTTTATTCTCCTTCTCTCCCCGGGATATCAGACCCCTGTAATTTATTTTTGTTGACCTTGATAAGTGACCCAGGGCTCCCAAATTGTTAGATATTTGTCCATAGTGTCTGCTAGAATGTGAGATATTCTTTCGTATAGCATAATTTGATTTAATTTACTGAATATCTCTGAAGGTTCTATATGTTTTGCTTTCCATTTTTTAGCTATGCAATTTTTAGTCGCTAGACATATAAACTGCATCATCTTGTTTTGGGTAGCCGTTAAAGTTTCCATGCCTAGTCCTAACAGACAGACCTCCATCTGAGCCTCTAGATCTATTTGAAATATAATGGATGCTAGACGTGTACATTCTTGCCACATCCTTTGAGCTTTGGAGCAAGTCCACCACATATGTATGAAAGTGCCTCTCGAACTACATCCTCTATAGCAATTTGGGTTTTGTCCCCTATTCCACTTAGCTATCCGGTCCGGGGTTATATAAGCCCTGTGTAAAATCTTTATGGATGTCTCTAACAGGCTATAATTTAGTGAACCCCTAGTCAACTCCCTCCAGGATCTTTTCCACTGAGTTATTTCCCAGGTGTGTCCTAAATCTTTCTCCCATTCCTTCATAAATTTATCCTTGGGGTCTACTTTTGGTTTATTAAATTCTGAATAGAGCATGCCTAGTATTCCTCTTGTTAAAGGCGCTGTACTACATAATTTTGAGAACCAAGTGTATTTCGGCATACCCTGCTGTTTGACCAGGGAGCTCGCCAAATGATTAATCCTACAGAAATTATAGTGTTCCTCCAGTGGGAGATTATGCTTGTCCCTCAGATTTACATAGGAGAGAGAGCCCCCTTCCGTTACCCAGCTCCCAATTCTCCCTAGATCTCTTGATGTCCACCACTCCCTTGAATGCTCAGATAGGGGAGTTCGAAATTCCGGGTGCGGTATAAGGGAAGCCAAGGGAGATAGCCCCCCCAAAATCCCATGGTTTGATTGAGCCCATTTACAGCACTGTAATGACAACCTAATTATCGGGTTTTGTAGCTGTCTAAGTACCCCTAATGGTTCTTTTAACCAAATTACTTGCTCCCAAGTGTAAGGTCGTAGGTCTTGATCCTCTATATAAACCCAACTTGGCTTATGATCCCGTGAATGGATCCTAGGGATAACTGCCAATTGAGCTGCGCGATAATATTGTATAAGATTAGGGCACGATAGTCCCCCCCATCTTTTGTGTCTAGTCATTATCTGTTTCGCTATTCTGTGCTACTTGTATTGCCAAATGTATTGAAAAATTACTTTTTGGAATTGTCTTAATTCTTTTTCCGGGCATCTCACTGGCAAGGATCGGAACAGATAGAGAATTTTCGGTAATAGATTCATTTTTATGGAATGTATCCGTCCTAGCCAAGATAATTTGAGTTTGGACCATGAGTTCATGTCATTCTTTAATTGTTTGATAAGAGGGTCATAGTTGAATTTATAGAGGTCCCCTAAGTTTCTTGTAAGATTAATCCCCAAGTATCTAATGTGGGTCTTTGGCCAAGTAAACCTGTAATTATCTCTCAGGAAAGTCTCTTCCCCCTTGGTTAAATTTAAGGCCAACACCTCTGTTTTGGTCGTATTTAATTTAAGACCTGAGATTAAGCCAAAGCTGTCAAGTATTTCAAACAGAGCCGGGATCGAGAATGTAGGGTCAGTGAGAGTACAAAGAACATCATCTGCAAACCAGCTGCTCTTGAACTGAGTTGATCCGACCCGTATTCCTTTTATCTGAGCACAAGCCCGAATCCTCTGAGCCAGAGGTTCCACTACCAAGGCAAACAACAGCGGAGAGAGCGGGCAGCCTTGTCTTGTGCCCCTCTGTATATCTATAATTTCTTTGTTCTGTCCTGTCACTTTAATTTCCGCCTTAGGCTTTTTATAAAGCGTTTGAAGCAGGTTCACAAATGTGTTTGAAAAACCAAACTTTGCTAGTACTTCCCATAGATAGGGCCATTCCACCTTGTCAAAGGCCTTTTCTATGTCTAGGGCCAACATGCACAGAGAAGAGCGTTGTTGTTGGGCTATATGGATTAGGTTAGTTACTTTGCGAATATTATCTCCCGCCTGCCTATGAGAAATAAAGCCCACCTGGTCTGGGTGAACCAACTTTGGGAGGAATCTTGCTATCCTGTTGGCTATAATCTTTGTTAATAACTTTAAATCAATATTGAGTAGTGATATGGGCCTAAAATTTTTCACTTCTAACTTATCTTTACCCTCTTTTGGGAAAAAAAACAAATTGGCTTGGTTAAATTCCGCTGGTATTGAGTTACCTTCTAAAATATAGTTAAAGAAGGTGGTTAAGTGTGGGGCTAGGATATCAGAGAAAGTTTTATAATATTGTGCCGTGAATCCGTCCGGTCCAGGGGACTTGCCTGCCTTCGCATCCTGTATAGCCTGAATCACTTCCTCTAATGTAATCTTGGAGTCAATTAACCCGTTGTCTTCCTCTGTCAATCTGGGAAGTTCGCAGGAATTTAGAAAGTCCCTTATGGGGGTTTCTGTTGCTGATCCATGGGAAGTGTATAATTTACTGTAAAAGTTTTTGAACATTTCTTGTATTTTCTTGGGGCTAGATGTTATTTGTCCCAGTGTATCTTTTATCTGGTATATTTTTGATTGGGCAATTTTGTTTTTCAATTGGTTGGCTAGCATGGTATCTGGTTTATTCGCCTTGGCGTAGAACCTCTGACCCGTAAAACGTAAGGCTCTTTCAGTTTTAGCTGACAAGATTTGATCTAACTCAACTCTCACCGACTCTATTTGTTGTCTTAGTGCTTTCGTTGGGTTTTGTTGATTCACCTTTTCTAATTCTACAAGTTTTTCCTTTGCTAACCTTTCTTTTTGATTTTGTTGTTTTTTATGTTGGGCCGCTATTTGTATACATGTCCCTCTAATGCAGGCTTTATGAGCCAGCCATATCCAATCTGGGGTTACATTCCCAATTATATTTTCTGTAAAGTATGAATCCAAAGCTACCGTAATTCGGTCTCTTAAGTGAGGTTGGGTTAGGAGCATTTCATTTAACCTCCAGCCTCTGGCACCCCCTAGGGTCCCCCCTAATTGAATTTTAAGGCAAACATAAGAGTGGTCTGACCAAGTACACGGATATATCTCTACTCCATCAGTCTGGTCAATTAAGTTTGTTCCTATCAGGAAGGTATCTATTCTTGAATAAGTTTGATGTACTGTGGAGAAAAATGTATATTCCCTATCTAAAGGGTGGCTCTCCCTCCATATGTCCGTCATCTGTAATCTCCTTAGTTTAGCTTGTATTAATTCTATTTTCTTGGAGTATTTGTCTCCCACTGATGCTCCCGTGCGATCTAGGGATGGTTTGAGTACTAAATTTAAGTCCCCCCCTACTATCACATATCCTAAATCTTTGGATTCCAAGTGACAAAGTAATCGTAGGAGACAGTTGTGAGGGGATGAATTTGTAGAGTATAATGAAATAAGCGTGGTTTTACTATCATGTATTGTGCCTGTCAAAATAATATAGTTTCCTTCCGGGTCAATGGTCTTGCTACTAAGAACAAAGGGAAAATCTCTGTGTAGCAGGATAGCCGTTCCCGCTTTTCTTGAGGCCTGTGTGGTAGCATATATGTGAGGATAATTTCCATGTATATATTTTGGGATATCATTCAATTTGAAGTGAGTTTCTTGAAGGAAAATAGCTGCCGGATTATGTGCTTTATATGTTAGGAAGGCTTTCCTCCTCTTAAAAGGTGAGTTGAATCCTCTTACATTATGAGTTATAAAAGTGTATCCTACTCTAGCCATCTATCCCGGGGAGAGAAAAAAGCGTATAAATAATACTCACTTTTGAAGCCGATGATCCCTGGTTTTTTGAGATAACTGGACCAAGCAAGACCCTTCTTCCCGCACCTTTGAGTTGTAGGTTTCATTTCTGTGTCACTGCCAAAGAAAACAACTAACCAAGAAATAATAACATTAATTTCCATTAAACTAAAACTTTCTACGAATCTGAGTATCTTTGTGCTCGTTCCCCAGCATCTTCGTAAATGCTTCTTAGTAAATCTGGTCTGAGGAGAGAGAACTATCCCTGTCTCCTTCATGCCAGAATGAGGAATGCACGGTGTGTAACGTTATGTTAGGCTATTGTAATGCCCCCCCCTAAACTTCCTTTACTTAATCTCCGTAGGGTCCCACCCTCTAGTTCTTTTTTTTTTTTTTTTTTCTTTTTTCTTTTTTTCTTTATTAATTTTTATGTTTCCCCCACTGCCCTTATTTATTTCTTTAATGATTTCTCCTACTCCCGGTTATCTGCTATACTTTTCAGGCCTTCCCCACGTTAATAATGTTGTGTACATAATATATCCTTCAACTATCTAAAAGGCCCAAAGTTACTCATCCTCTTTAGTCTTATTCTCAACGATTTACCCGTCTTGATAAATGACCCTATAATTTTAACTGATTAAACCTCAGGTATGAAGGGAAAAAAAAAAGGAAGAAAAAAAACCTTGTAGTCTCCTCTGCCTCGCCTTTATTCCCTAAGACAGAATTGCAATCCTAGAGTTGTGTACATGGTTTACCTTTATATTTATTTTAAGGTCTAACTATATTAGAGCTTCTTTAAATTTAGCCTAACTGTTTAGATTTTCTATAGTAGAGTCTCTACAGATTTGAGAGTCCAGGCATTGATAGTATGAGGTATCTCAGAGTTATGTCCCTTTATATTTATCAGTCTATGCCTCGGATGTCAGAGGAAAGGAACCCTTTAGTTTTCACTGTATCGTCCATGTTCCCCACTACAAGTGTTTCTTTCGTAGGATTGTGTATATGAATTACCCTTGTAGTTCCTTCGAGGTCTAGTAGTACAAGAGTCTCTTGAAGTTTAACCTAGCTGTTAAGGTCCCTTATAAGAGAGTCTCTGTAGATTTGATAGTCCCAGCATTGTTTATATGAGACTTCATAAGTATCTCTGAGCAATCCATGGATCCTAAGTCAGGGTCCGGTCAAGTCAGAAAACCCCTGCTTATATTTTCTGGGAAAGATCCTCTGTTGTAAGTCCTGTCTTGCGCCTTTGTGGAAGCGGAGTATCTTGCCACTGTCTCTTTGGACTCCTTCGAGGGGAGTCTTGTAGCTGCAAGCCTCGTTCTATTGTTGTAATTAACCCTAGTTTTTGTAGTGTTCGCATACATTCTTCTAGGGTTTTAACAGAATAGGAAGTTCCTTTCACTTGAAACAGGAGTACAAAGGGAAATCCCCATCTATATGCTATCTTATGTTGTTGTAGAATTGTCAGAGCCGGTCTCATCTGTCTTCTCCTCAAGAGGGTATTGGGGGCCAAGTCTGCATATATCTGTAATACAGAGCCATCTGGACCCTTAATTTCTCTACACTTTCTTGCTGCTCCCATTATGGCATCTCTGTCCCTCTGACGAAGAAGCCGTATGATTACATCTTTGGGAATATTAGGGGCTGAAGTAGCCCCCAGGGCCCTATGAGCCCTTTCAATTTCCCATTCTGCCTCTGGAAGTGCCGGGGTCAGAGAATTGAACATGGCCTGGATGTAGGGTAAGAGATCCATCACTGCTCGGGGTATCCCCCTTAATCTCAAATTGTGTCTCCGGCTCCGGTTGTCCAGGTCTTCTAATTTCTCAGTCATTTCTGCTATTTGTAGGGAGTGCTCTGTCACAGCCGAACCCATCTGGTGTTGTGTTTCTCCTAGGTCATCCACCAAGGTTTCTAAGAGGTGAGTCCTTTGACCCAGTTCATGGATCTCTTTTGTAAGCTCTTTTTTGACGCTGTCTAGTTTGCTTTGCATTAGTTCTGCTATTTGCGCCATTGACTTTGCAGATATGTCTATTGAGGTATTGTTGCTTTGTTCCATTTCTAAATCAGAGGGTCCTGAATCTGCTGGGTCATTCTCTGCAGTCTGTTTTTGATTGGCCATAGTTGCTTGGAAGTGTTCTTTAATGTTTTTGGAGTGTTCTGACCGTTTGGGTTTGACCATGATTCCAGATCTGCAATAAATCTGCCCTATTAGTGTCGTAGTTTTTTGTCGCCTTTTATAGCTGTATGTAGTGTTTTAGCCAATAGTGACAGCCTGGATTTTGGAGCTCCCTTAGCATGAGGTTTTTAATGGTTATTGTTTCCACATTGTACAGTACTTCTGGGGTTCTATGTGAGGCTTGAGGCAGTGGTGCATTTGTATATCTAGACGGTGGGACCCAGGTTTGCCGCCATGTTTCAGGCCATGTTTATGTTCTTATCTGCCTGCTACTTTTCACCTCTGCATCCCTCCATTGGGGCCAGATTTTCAATTGACTACTATTATAAGCTATTGATCAGTTCTCTGGAGGCTTATGTCTTTGGGTTGTGAGTGGTGACTCAGTTTTTGTTTTTCTTTTCTTTTTTGATTCCCTTCTAGGGTTTCTACATAACAGTCACTGTTATTATTGCCTTAAGAGCCTGTGTGTTGCCAAGCCTGTCTGCCTCCTTTCTCTATATACAAGCTGTTCTTGTTCTGCTATGTGGCTAGGCCTCTGATCTCCCACTTGTATCTTTCATATAGTGGGTTAAAATGGCCGACTATAGGTTGTTTAAGATGGCCGCCGTGATTTTTCGCGGGCTTTTCTCGCCCAGTTATGGAGGCTCTTCAGTGTCTCCACCTGTTTCTCCGCTATCCCACCTTCAATGACCCCCCTCGTCTCTCTCAGGGTGCTCCCCTCTCCCTCTAAGCCACCTTCAGGTAACTTACGTTTGACTGTTTGTCCCGTCACCCGGAGTGGGTCCAGTGCGGTTGGGAGGGGAGGAGAGTGCAGGTTCGGGTCCCAGCTCCCGGCTATGTCCCGGATTTGCTTTCGCCGCTCCTTCTCTTCTGGCTTGCTGGCCCTCCGCCGGGTTGCCCCAGTCGTGTTTCTCGGTCTGCCTGCGGCAGAAGGCTGTGTGGGGAAATCCGATGCGTCCGCTCCGCGCGCTTCAAAGTCCTCTTGGGGTAATACTTGGGCGGTGTGCCTCCCTTGAAACCCCTCAAAATGATCCCCTTGGTATGGGGAGTCTTCTGGTGTCGATTAGGGGTTAGCTGGGTCTGTTTGCCCCCCTTTATTCGGGTTTTTAAAGGTTCTCACTGCGGAGCTCAGTCCAAGCGTGACTGCTCATCTCTCTCTCCAGCCACGCCCCCGACTATATTTGCTTTTAAAGATTTCTGAGCTTACGGCCGGTTGCAAGATATGCGGCCGGCCGTAAGGGGATATCCTTGCGGCGTCGTCTATTTGAATTGCAAATTAATGGGAGCCCCGCAAGGAATCGCAGCTTTGCGGCCGATTTACAGCCGATAATAGAATGAGGCCCAGTGAGTCTAACTTCAGTATAGAATTTATCAATTTTTTAACACCATGTGGAATGCACCACATGTTTTGCATTTGAAAAAAGGGGCAATTGTCATGCTACTGAAAAATATGAATCCCAAAAAAGGACTTTGTAATGGGACCAGATTAATTGTGCAGGTTTTAAAATATAATGTCATATATGCAGAAATTATGAATGGTACACATAAAGGTGAACAAGTTTTTATACCAAGAATTGATTTGGCTCCAAGTGAGAGTGGGTTGCCTTTTGTCCTTTAAAGGAGACAATTTCCCATTAACATGGCATTTGCCATGACCATAAATAAATCACAAGGACAAACTTTTAAATCTGTGGGTATTTTTTTACAGCAACCTGTATTTGCACATGGACAACTCTAAGTTTCTTTTTCATGGTGCACAAATCCAGATTACAGTAAAGTATATATTGAAGAAAACTCAAGTCAGAGTGATTTATTAGAGGATGGATGCATTTTTTCAAAATGCATTGTGTCCTATAATGTTCTGTAAACATAGAGAACAGTGGTTTTATTTCCAGGACAAACTTTTATGTCACTGGGACTCTTTTTAGAGGACCAGTATTTCTCATAGGAAACTCTATGTACCACTTTCAAGAACTACAAGAATAACAAAAAAAAGTGGAAAAAAAAATTCAGTAGTTTTATTTTGAGGACAAAATTTGAGGTCACTAGCACTCTTTTTAGAGGACCACTATTCCAGTGAGGAAATGCTATAAAATGGCAAAAAAACATAGAGAACAGTGGTTATACCCTGAGCACGAACATTTATGTCTGGTGGTCTCTTTTTAGAGGACCACTATTTCACATAGGAAACTCTATGTGCCATTTTCAAGAACTACAAAAATAACAAATAAACAGGGTCTTGGAAGTGTTTTACATTTCTAGGTTACATTTTAATATATTAAGTTACTGCTTGTAATGTTAGAATTGTATTTTACACGGTGTGAACAGTTGATTCATTGTATGTTACTAACGTTTCATGTAACTAGAAGGATGATTAGTTATTGCAAAATTGAAATGTATAATTAAATACAGAGTCTTGATCCCGGGAGTAATCTAGTCGCCAGTTACTGGGGTCAGGAAGGAATTGTTTTTTTTCCCCTTTTGACACAATTTGCTAAGTTGCAAAGGGGGGGTTTCTGTTTGCCTTCCTCTAGATTCAATATTCAAGATTAATGCATTTTCATAAAAAATAATTTAAATGTTATTACATTACGTTCATGTTTGCACTGTTAGAAGGTTGGAAAAATGTTTTATTGTATATCATTAAGGGTCAGTAGAAGGAGGATTATTTCTTGCTACATTCAAATGTATAATTAAATTGAAAGTATTGATCCAGGGACTAATCTGATCGCCAGTTAATGGGGTCAGGAAGGAATTAATTGGTTTTCCCTCTTTGACACACTTGGATTCAATACCTTGATGGTTTAAATACTTTAAATACAAGTTGCAGGTTACAAAGCATTATGTAATGGTTTACTATACTCATTCATACTAAGTTGAACAGTTGTTATATTACTCATGCATAACTGAATATTTATAAATGTTAATATTGTTACAAAAGTTTACCACTCATTGAAATACAAGGTACATGCTAAAAAGCAATATATAATGGTTTATAATACTGATTTATACAAAAGTGATACATTGTTATATTATTACTACATAGCTCACAATTACAAAGGTTAATATTGTTACAATTTTTTTTTAACAGTTGTTGAACTACTAGTTGCATGTTCAAAAAATAACCCATTTATTATATTTTTTGTACTTTGTTGTAGATAACTAAAAGGTTAAGAATTTCAGAGATTTACATTGTGTCACAAACAGCTTTCCCAGCCTTAACATTTTTGACAGGCAAGTGGCTAGTATATATATATATATATATATATATATATATATATATATATATATACACTATATAGATTTACACACAAACACCAATGTAAATAGAAATACGTTATGCATACAGAATCTAACATGCTCCACCTATACAGACTACCAATGATTAAATGCAAACCATGTAATGCAGATTAGGATAATTTTTGTTATCTTCCTGCCAGCAGTGGTGGCCAACGGCCACTGGGTAGCACTACTGTTGTCCACCAATATTTTCTTCAACCTCTTCTTAGTGTAAGTGTTCAATTTAACTCTAACCCCTAATCCTAACCCTAACTCCTAACCCTAAACACTAACTCTAAACCCTAACCCTACCCCTTACCCTATGAACAAATGAAAGAAAGTATCAGCTAGCTGTCCTTTTGCCACATAGTGGCCACTAGCCATCACTGCTGGTTGCCAGAGAACAGGAAAGGTCCTGCAGATTTTTATAAAGTATATGTCATTACATTAAAAATCACAAACTATGAAAATAAATGGTCACTAAGATGAGTGCTTTCTCACCATAAAGAGACCACTCTCATAATATTATATGTAGCCTGTCCCCTACGTTATTGTAAAGAGATATCTCCAATTTAAAGGTATATCTAAGTTTCCTTATTTTTACCTTTATCTAATCTAACACATGCTGCTTATATCAGAAACACACATTACATTGAGTCCTCCTATACACATGCAAACTTATTTTATTTTAAAAGTAAAACTTGTTTTCTAAACCCTTACAAAAAAAATAGCAGAGGTTGAAAAAGAACAGGGAAATGCTCAATTAATTCACCTGACAATGCCAAAAGTAAATATGGTTCTGAAAAGAAATCGCAATTCTGATCAATTGCGTTATAATTTACCAACAGTAAATGAGGTTGCAATGGTGTTTAAAAATGAGGATGGTGAACCACCTTTTCAGTGGGATATTAGAATATATCCTCACAATGAACAGCAACCTTTTATAAACATCAATAAGTTGTAATTTGGATCCAATGACATATCCCATTTTCTTTCCAAATGGTTAGCCAGGATGGGCACCAAAATTACAAATGCAAAGTCATCCCAATAGTAAAGTTTGTTAATGCTATTTTATGTGGGGGTAAAATCACACAACAATCATTTTGCCATCCACTTTCCAAGGATCTCATCGCAATATGCGAGAAAGATACAATGATATTATGGCTATTGTGACAAAATTTTGAAAACCAGATATATTCATTATATTCACATGTACAGTGCCTTGCAAACGTATTCACCCCCTTGACTTTTTACCTATTTTGTTACATTAGATGTTTTGTTAATTTGAAAACAATATGATGGATAAGAACACAATAGTCTAAGTTGGTCAAGTGAAATGAGAAAAATATATACATACAATTGTTTTTTAGAAAGAAAAATTGTCATGTGCGTATGTATTCACCCCCTTTGTTATGAAGCCCATAAAAAGCTCTGGTGCAACCAATTACCTTCAGGAGTCACATAATTAGTGAAATTATGTCCACCTGTGTGTCACATGATCTTGCATTACATATACACACCTTTTATAAAAGGCACCAGAGGCTGCAACGCCTAAGCAAGAAGCACCACTAACCAAACACTGTCGTGGAGACCAAGGAACTCTCCAAACAAGTAAGGGACAATGTTGTTGAGAAGCAAAAGTCAGGGTTAGGTTATAAAAAAAGGTTAGGATGGAGGTTCACCTTCCAGCAGGACAATGACCCCCAAAACACTGCTAAAGCAACACTTGAGTGGTTTAAGGGGAAACATGTAAATGTGTTGGAATGGCCTAGTCAAAACCCAGACCTCCATCCAATAGAAAATCTGTGGTCAGACTTAAAGATTGCTGTTCACAAGTGCAAACCATCCAACTTGAAGTAGCTGTAGCAGTTTTGCAAGAGGAATGGGCAAAAATCCCAGTGTAACATGTGGCAAGCTCATAGAGACTTATCCAAAGCAATTTGGAGCTGTGATTGCCGCAAAAGGTGGCTCTACAAAGTATTGACTTTAGGGGGTAAATAGTTATGCACATTGACTTTTTCTGCTATTTTGTCATATTTGTTGTTTGCTTCACAATAAAAAAAAAACAAAAAAAGAACATCTTCAAAGTTGTGGGCATGTTCTGTAAATTAAATAATGCAAATCCTCAAACAATCCATGTTAATTCCATGTTGTGAGGCAACAAAACACGAAAAATGCCAAGGGGGGTGAATACTTTTGCAAGGCACTGTAATCCACAATGGCCAGAGATCAAGAAAATACTGAAGCTTGGCTAAAATACTTCAGATCGACCAGATTTAGTGGCTAGAGTATTCAAAATAAAACTAAATTAATTAAAATGCAAACGCATGCTAATTGTGATGGATACCCTATGTATAAAAGAAAAGAAGGACAAACAGCTATTATCCGTGGCCAAAATGACGATAATAGATCTGAAGTTCCATATAATCCACATTTGCTGGTGAAGTACAATGCACACATACATTTGGAAGCTTGCACATCTATCAAATCCATCAAATATGTGTATAAATATATATACAAAGGATATGAAGCGGCAACTGTTGTTGTGCAAGGTGCATAAAATGAACAAGAAAATCCAATTTTACATGACGAACTTTCTACTTATCTAGATGCTCGCTATGTCAGTGCTCAAGAAGCAATCTGGCATCTTCTGAAATTTGAGATGTATGATCGGTCACATGCTGTGTATCGATTAGCTGTACGCTTCCCACAAAGTCAATTAGTTTGCTTTACTCCAGGCAATGAAAGAGAGGCCTTAGCCCAAAGTGAACATTAAGCAACAACACTTACTGCTTTGCTTCAATTAAATTGCCAGGACACTGAGGCCAGACACATTTTTATACATTGAGATTCCATATCACTATGTATTTGTAAATGGCCAATGGCAACAATGAAAAAAAAAGATAATCAAAAAAATGATCCCAAGAATATATACTGTTAGTCCAAGAGACCTTGAACATTTCAGTTTAAGATTACTTATTATAAATGTTCCCGGTGCACAAAGTTATGAACATTTACGAACAGTGAATTACATCGTTTATGATACTTTCCAATTAGCTGCAAGACATTTAAAACTTCATAGCAGATGATACAGAATGGGAGAGGCAGCACTATGTCAAATGCCAAAGCAAATTAGAGAACAATTTGCATTAATTTGCATCTTTTGCAATGTACCTGATGCATTAGCTGTGTGAGAAACATTTAAATTAAATATGTGTGAAAACATTTTGAAATGTTGCAATGAGACCATTGCGCTATTAAGAGCATTAATGAAAATTCAAGAAATATTTCTTGCTCATGGATTAAATTGTGCAAGTTTTAATTTGCCTAATCCAGGATTTATAGATGAAATAAACTTTGACAACTATGAAACTGAGCTTCAAAACCAAAAAACACAAGAAAAACTTGCAACTTTAAATACATTACAATTGCAAGCATTTAATGCCATAACAAATGCTACAGATGATGAAATGGTCACAGACCATTATTTCTATCTAGATGGCCCTGGTGGATCAGGAAAAACTTATCTGTACAATTGTTTGATGAGTTACATTCGAGCACAGGGTCAAATAGCAATGCCATTTGCTACAACTGGAATTTCCCCACTTTTGTTAGAAGGTGGCAGAGCTGTGCAAAGTGGATTTAAACTGCCAGTCCCCTTTTTAGAATCAGTGTCAGATATTCAACTGAATTCTTTACAAGCAAAAATGAAAAAAACAAGTAAAGTAATTATCATAGATGAGGCAACAATGATGTCATGTCATGACTTACAATGTATTAATAGATTGTTAAAACAAGTAATGGATAATGATTTGACATTTGGTGGAAAGGTGATGTTGTTAGGAGGAGATTTTAGGCAAACATTACCTGTTGTGCTACATGGAAGTAGGACTGACATTGTTTAAACATGTATAAAGACAAGTAAACCGTGGAAAATATTTAAACACCTGAAATTAGAATTAAATATGAGATCTGAAGGCCAAAATTAATTCAATGATTGACTAATTCAAATTGGAGAAGGAAAACATCCAAACATAAATAAACTACCAGATGATACCGTAGAAATTCCATCACAAATGGTTTGCAAAGAATCACTCATATTGGCAATCTTTCTAAATACTATCAATAATGAGGATTACTGAGACATTGCAAACAAAGTGATATTAACATCAAAATATATTGATGTCTTGAATCTAAATAACAACATTTTTAAATTCATCAACGCACCCCAAACAAATTGTTACAGTGCAGATTCAGTTCTTGCTGATGATAAAGACAGTGGGCCTCATTCTTTTATCGACCGTAGGAGATGCGGGGCAGCAAGGACCGGCCACAAGCTATTTGCCTATTCTATTCACTTCCGGCCGGGGACTCCGGCAGGCTTTCCGCCGGTGCCTTGTTATCCCTTGCGGCCGCACGCGCCGGAGGCAAGCCTTTGATCTTAAACGTCCGCAAGAGTTTCGGCCGCAAGCAAATCCTGGTTGCTATTCAATTGCTCCGGGAACCCTCTCTGCAAGGCTAAAACCGAGCCGCAGCTTACTTGCAGCAAAAAGGTCCCGCAGGGACACAATTAAGCACATAATAAAGCCATAATAAAGCCATCCTGCACACTGAGGAGACTATAAAGTGATTGTAGGTGTTAGCATTCATAGCACAACATCCCCCTACACTCAAATCCGTAAATAATTTTTATTTTAATTTATGTCAAATATCCGTGGAAAAAGTCCAAAGGGCTTGGAGCACCTCAGACCCGCCCACGCTGCGGCCGGAAAATAAACAGTTAATGAAATCTCGGATTTGGGATGATGTGCAAGCTTGAGAGGGGGTTGCTATTAATCCTCATGTCCCCCATTATGATCCCTAGCATTTACAGAGCTTTACAGTGCCGTCTTGAATTTATATTTGCTTTTAAAGATTTCTGAGCTTACGGCCGGTTGCAAGATATGCGGCCGGCCGTAAGGGGATATCCTTGCGGCGTCGTCTATTTGAATTGCAAATTAATGGGAGCCCCGCAAGGAATCGCAGCTTTGCGGCCGATTTACGGCCGATAATAGAATGAGGCCCAGTGAGTCTAACTTCAGTATAGAATTTATCAATTTTTTAACACCATGTGGAATGCACCACATGTTTTGCATTTGAAAAAAGGGGCAATTGTCATGCTACTGAAAAATATGAATCCCAAAAAAGGACTTTGTAATGGGACCAGATTAATTGTGCAGGTTTTAAAATATAATGTCATATATGCAGAAATTATGAATGGTACACATAAAGGTGAACAAGTTTTTATACCAAGAATTGATTTGGCTCCAAGTGAGAGTGGGTTGCCTTTTGTCCTTTAAAGGAGACAATTTCCCATTAACATGGCATTTGCCATGACCATAAATAAATCACAAGGACAAACTTTTAAATCTGTGGGTATTTTTTTACAGCAACCTGTATTTGCACATGGACAACTCTAAGTTTCTTTTTCATGGTGCACAAATCCAGATTACAGTAAAGTATATATTGAAGAAAACTCAAGTCAGAGTGATTTATTAGAGGATGGATGCATTTTTTCAAAATGCATTGTGTCCTATAATGTTCTGTAAACATAGAGAACAGTGGTTTTATTTCCAGGACAAACTTTTATGTCACTGGGACTCTTTTTAGAGGACCAGTATTTCTCATAGGAAACTCTATGTACCACTTTCAAGAACTACAAGAATAACAAAAAAAAGTGGAAAAAAAAATTCAGTAGTTTTATTTTGAGGACAAAATTTGAGGTCACTAGCACTCTTTTTAGAGGACCACTATTCCAGTGAGGAAACGCTATAAAATGGCAAAAAACATAGAGAACAGTGGTTATACCCCGAGCACGAACATTTATGTCTGGTGGTCTCTTTTTAGAGGACCACTATTTCACATAGGAAACTCTATGTGCCATTTTCAAGAACTACAAAAATAACAAATAAACAGGGTCTTGGAAGTGTTTTACATTTCTAGGTTACATTTTAATATATTAAGTTACTGCTTGTAATGTTAGAATTGTATTTTACACGGTGTGAACAGTTGATTCATTGTATGTTACTAATGTTTCATGTAACTAGAAGGATGATTAGTTATTGCAAAATTGAAATGTATAATTAAATACAGAGTCTTGATCCCGGGAGTAATCTAGTCGCCAGTTACTGGGGTCAGGAAGGAATTGTTTTTTTTCCCCTTTTGACACAATTTGCTAAGTTGCAAAGGGGGAGTTTCTGTTTGCCTTCCTCTAGATTCAATATTCAAGATTAATGCATTTTCATAAAAAATAATTTAAATGTTATTACATTACGTTCATGTTTGCACTGTTAGAAGGTTGGAAAAATGTTTTATTGTATATCATTATGGGGTTTATGTCAGTAGAAGGAGGATTATTTCTTGCTACATTCAAATGTATAATTAAATTGAAAGTATTGATCCAGGGACTAATCTGATCGCCAGTTAATGGGGTCAGGAAGGAATTAATTGGTTTTCCCTCTTTGACACACTTGGATTCAATACCTTGATGGTTTAAATACTTTAAATACAAGTTGCAGGTTACAAAGCATTATGTAATGGTTTACTATACTCATTCATACTAAGTTGAACAGTTGTTATATTACTCATGCATAACTGAATATTTATAAATGTTAATATTGTTACAAAAGTTTACCACTCATTGAAATACAAGGTACATGCTAAAAAGCAATATCTAATGGTTTATAATACTGATTTATACAAAAGTGATACATTGTTATATTATTACTACATAGCTCACAATTACAAAGGTTAATATTGTTACAATTTTTTTTTAACAGTTGTTGAACTACTAGTTGCATGTTCAAAAAATAACCCATTTATTATATTTTTTGTACTTTGTTGTAGATAACTAAAAGGTTAAGAATTTCAGAGATTTACATTGTGTCACAAACAGCTTTCCCAGCCTTAACATTTTTGACAGGCAAGTGGCTAGTATATATATATATATATATATATATATATATATATATATATATTTATATATATATATACTATATAGATTTACACACAAACACCAATGTAAATAGAAATACGTTATGCATACAGAATCTAACATGCTCCACCTATACAGACTACCAATGATTAAATGCAAACCATGTAATGCAGATTAGGATAATTTTTGTTATCTTCCTGCCAGCAGTGGTGGCCAACGGCCACTGGGTAGCACTACTGTTGTCCACCAATATTTTCTTCAACCTCTTCTTAGTGTAAGTGTTCAATTTAACTCTAACCCCTAATCCTAACCCTAACTCCTAACCCTAAACACTAACTCTAAACCCTAACCCTACCCCTTACCCTATGAACAAATGAAAGAAAGTATCAGCTAGCTGTCCTTTTGCCACATAGTGGCCACTAGCCATCACTGCTGGTTGCCAGAGAACAGGAAAGGTCCTGCAGATTTTTATAAAGTATATGTCATTACATTAAAAATCACAAACTATGAAAATAAATGGTCACTAAGATGAGTGCTTTCTCACCATAAAGAGACCACTCTCATAATATTATATGTAGCCTGTCCCCTACGTTATTGTAAAGAGATATCTCCAATTTAAAGGTATATCTAAGTTTCCTTTTTTTTACCTTTATCTAATCTAACACATGCTGCTTATATCAGAAACACACATTACATTGAGTCCTCCCATACACATGCAAACTTATTTTATTGTAAAAGTAAAACTTGTTTTCTAAACCCTTACAGCTGCTTACTTAGGCACAGAGAACCTCCCAATAGAAACACGGCATGTAGTTACGGACATTCAAGCCAGCAGAAGCTCAATGCAGAGATCTACAGATCAGTGTTTGGCTCCTCCTGCTTCCTTCTACCGGGGGACAAAACATCCCATTATTCATTCCTGTACAAATGGCCATCGCTGATTGTTATAATGTATTAAAATGTATTAGCAGCCTGTGAATGGCCAAAACAAATTATGAATATTATGCTAAATTAAGCAAGGATCTTTAGGGATGTTAATTCACAAAAGCAACTGCTTGCAAACTCAAGAGATTTAGCAAACATCAGGGTGAGTTTGTTACTGTTATTATGGTATTTTTTTAATGCCCAAAAAAATATTTTCATTCACTACTGATTCTCAGATGCATTCGTAATACAGGAAACTTGAATATGCCTTTAAATATTAGGCACCACAGCATAAAATAAAAACTGTAGACGTTTTGTCACTGGATAAAAAACACTGAGTGTAGCCCTAAATGAGGGAAGTAGAGGATGAATTCATTATGTGGTAATCATTTCTCTGTAAAGCTTGTCTAAGAGCACTTTTTTGTTTTAAGGTAATATGTTTATGGCATTGTGAGAAATCTTTGAGATAACTGCCATAATGTACTGTGAAATTAAAAACTTGATGTTATCACTCCCAACCTTTTTGTATATTATCCTGCCCCTCTCTTTATGTTAAACTTGATGATCTGCCTTTTGAAATTGCCTTGTCTTCTGTCCCACTTCATTCTAATCCAATGAAGGGCAACTTGGTCCTATGATATTAACAGTCCAAGATTTCTGTTCCTCTCTGCATGAGCCCAGGTGGAACAATCAGAAGGAAACTGAGCAACTCAGTGTAGTATCATGTTAGAAGATGATATGTATTTTCATATGAGTCTCTCTGTACAACTCATTAACACTTGATTACCCCCCTGCTGATTTGTATATTCTCTGCATCAACTACTGCTGCTGGTGTGATTTTTTTCCTCCCCCTCTCCCTGTTTGGCAAAGTCAGCCAGCAGCTGAGCCTACTTGTGTCATTACCAACCTGCTGATTGTCTATTCCCTGCATCAACTACTGCTGTTGGCATTTTTTTCCTTTCCCGCTCTCTTTTTGAAAGAGTGAGCCAGCAGCTGAGCCTACTCGTGTCATTACCAACCTGCTGATTGTACATTACCTGCATCAACTACTGCTGCTGGTGTTTCTCTCTTTCTCTCTCTCTCTCCCACTCTCTCTGGTGACAGCTGCAGGTTTCACATACATACAGCAGGTCGGCCTATGCTGGCCTGTGGTGGGGGGGGGCAGCAGAACACATCACATAGCACACAGGAAGAAGCTGGGACTTTGGGGCTGACATCAGTGCTCTCTTATTGGCTGAGGAAGACACAGCAGGTGAATAATGGGATAAAATTAGTCCTCTACTGCTGCATGCTGATTGAGACGGGGTGGGGTCAGGTGCCTGTGTAGACACCCCTGGGTTTGTCAACATAATGTTTTATGAAATATGCTGCATACATGAAGGATGCTTTCTGCAAACGAATGCAACATGTAATAATAATCCAGGTAACTTGGATATCCCTTTAGCCACATGTTTTCTGATTTCCAATGTATGCTAATTAGTTGAACAGCATATTTTATATGGTGAATGGGAAATAAATACATGAACTAAATAATAACATAGTGGTAGATTTTCTTAAAGGTATATGGAAGTTTCACGGATTATGAATACATCTAACCGTGGAGAATCATCAGGAGCATATGCAAATTTTGCATGAAAAGAATTTGAAAATAAACATTAATAAACACCCTACAATTTGCAAATGTCTTCAGTTTTCTGGAAGTTGATTTTGAGAAGGAATGCCCTGGAAAATCCAAGCTAAATTAGCATACAATTTATAATTTGTTATGGCCAATCAGAGGCACTTACAATATTGTTGCAGTGTCTGGGGAATCAGTCTCTGCAGCAAAGCATCATGTGATGTGTAGTCGTTTGTTCCCACCAGAAGGATACCGGGAAACAGTTCATGCAATGCTGTATTGGATTTCTGCACTGTGCTGCTGTTGGCTTGAAGGGTTAAAAAACATACTTGAACGCAGTATTTTTATTGGTTAGTACAGGGTGCCTATGTAAGCACCTCTGGGGTGTGAAAACCATTTTTTTAAAATAAGAACAATATGTACGTGTATAGTATGAATTGTAATGTAATGTGTGTTTCTTATATAAGCAGTAGGTGTTAAATTAGAAAAAGTTAAAAACAGGGAAACTTCCATATGGCTTTACTTCGAAAACTGATATATAGCATTATTTTCGGAATATGGTATAATGAAAATGTAAAGGTAGTAAGCAGTGGGAGGATTAGAAAGGTTGATTAACAGAAACAATTAAAAGCTTTAATCTAAGTTTACTATAATTTTAAATTACATTTTTTTCATATTGAATACTTTTTACTACCTATAGTTTGAAATTATACCATATTTGGAGCCTTTGCGATATATCTTGAACTGAAATAAGAACAAAGTTTTAATACAAGCAGTTTTAATTATCTTTAAAATAACCTCTTAAAGGCATATTTAAATTAGTTGGATTAATACATTTCTGCACTCCTTAGGCAAAAAGCATCCTTGATATATGCAGCACATTTCATAAAACATTTTATGTTTATTAATATCTAAAAATCCCACTAATCAATATGTTGACCCCCAGCACATTTCACTTCCCAATCCCCATGGAGCATTTGAGGATCAATTTTAACCCATTATTCGCCTTCTGTGTCTTCATCAGCCAATAGGAGAGCCCTGATATCAGCCCCACAGTCACTGCTAAATGTGACCCACCCGCCTGTTTTCTGTGTGGTAATGACACAAGAATGCTCAGCTGCTGCTTATCCCTGGCAAACAGAGAGAGGTAGAAAATGACACCAGCAGCAGTAGTTGATGCAGGGAATGGACAACATGTTGGGGTGGTAATCAAGTGTGAACGCCCTGCATAGAGAGACTCTTATATGAAAATATATAGCAACTTCTAACATTATGCCACACTACATATCCCAGGCTGGTTTACAGCACAAACAGGTATAAATGTATAAGCCATAACGAATTATGAATTTTATGCTAATTTAGCCTGGGTTTGGAGGGGGTGTTTACTCTCATTTTCAAATGTCAGAAATTGCAAGACCATTTGCTAACTTCAAGGTAAGTTTTTACATTTTTGTCTTGGGATTTTTTCATGCAAATAAAATGTTTGTATACACTACTGATTCTTCTCTATCAGATGCATTCATAATCCAGGAATCTTAAATATGCCTTTAACCCAGAAGTTACAGGTTTATTCAATGTTGACTCTGTAATAGATATGCTGCTGATTTGCCGCAGATCTGTACAAAAGACATTCATAAAAATATATTTTTAATACTTAAGGATCAAATATGACTCATAGATATAAACACAAGGAGTTTCAATGACCAGAGAGAAAACATGAACAGGTGTATTTATAGGGTTTCAGATAAAATTGTTTCTTGTTATTTTCTGTGTATCATTTTATACATAAATATAACTGTGGACAGTACCCACATTCTCAATAATTGTACCTGCTGAGTGGGTCACTTCAAAAGCCGAATAAGGTTTCGAAAGAAGAATAACCGGATATCCTGCTGTTCAGTCTTGCTAAGAGCTAGTTTGTCTAAAGGCTCTTAGAGGTGTGCTATATTTGGTCAAATTAAAAATAATGACTGTGTTTTGCTATTTCTAAAAATACCAAGGCAATTATTTAATAGTTACATCTATCTGAGAACTGCTATTAATACAGCATTATATTTGAATAAAGGTAAAAACATCAATATAAATGATTGTTAATCAGCAGTAATAATGACGTTTTAAATATATTGTTCCAGAATCCATAGCAGGTAAGGCTCGAGGCTCGCTGACCTTCGCTGCATGGAGTTTCACTCTATTCAGTAAGATTTCTCATTATAAGGATGTTAAAGGCCCAGTGTATTCTAAGAAAAACATTATAAGTTTGTGAAGCATGGAACTATATAACAACTGTGTATATCATGAACATGACACCATTTTTAGAGAATAAGCTATTTGCCCTATTATAACAGAAGTTGAGAAATACAAAAAAATAAAAATACAGGTCTATTATAATAACTTCATTAAAAATTAGTTAAAGGGATGGTAAATAGTAATGTTTTTTTTTTTCTCTCCCCAAAAGAAATCAATAGCATCAGAGCAAATGGAGGTCCTTCACTACTTAAACAAACATTTGTTTACATTGTTGAAAATTCTACGTAAAGCTGCCAACAAGGATACAAATGTATCATCCCCATCTGTCAGAACATTTTAAATGAGAGCCAACTTCCTGAGTGATCACGAAGAAAAAATATCCCAGGACATGACCTGGCCCACATACCAACATGAGTTTCTCACTGTAAAAGCCTGCAGGGGGTGAAGAAAACATTTGGACCTTTTGCAGAGGCCACACCTCACTAAGAATCAAAATATTGTTATGATCCAATAACAAACAAGCTTAGAATATAGAGAAATTAGCACTTCCAGCAAAGGAAAGCTTCAAACATTAATTAATAAGTGAACAATCTAGGTGCATGATAATTGCATGTCAGATAGATAGGAACACACATCAATCAAAATATCATACAATGTTGTTAACAATATACCATTCTTCTCTCATTACAACTGGATCATTCAGAGCCAGAGGCTGCTGACAGTGCCTCTGCCCACCAGGATTCGTGTCAGATGAAAGAGCCAAGGAGATGTTTCCAGGGCTCGGGGGGATGAGGAGGAGGACTTCCCACTCAGGTCCTACCCACCATGGGCCTCTCTGGGCCTTCCTGGGCTTCCTCTGCCAGCCCCCCCCCCCCCCCCCCCCCAGCCAGGAATTGGTGCATGTATGTTTATTATTATTATTTTTATTATTATCTTTTATTTGTATTGCGTCCACATATTCCGTGGCGCTGTGCAGGGGATAAGAACAGGAGAAATACAAGTTTAACAAATTCAAAAGTTGAAGTGCCCTGTTTTGAGATTAGAATCTTAGCAGAAAGTGTTTTATGCAGCTCTGAGAATCTCACAGATGTAGCAGGCCTTGAAGCAGAGGGAATTTGCACTGCTGAGGTGTTGTGTACGCAGCTCTGAGAATCTCACAGATGTAGCAGGCCTTGAAGCAGAGTGAATTTGCACTGCTGAGGTGTTGTGCATGCAGCTCTGAGAATCTCACAGATGTAGCAGGCCTTAAAGCAGAGTGAATTTGCACTGCATTTCTACTGAAGCTCCAAGAGGTGGCAGCGTGGAGTTCATTATGATGGTATGTGTATCAGGTAAGAAGGTAAGAGAGCAAGGGATGCAAAGTGACTGTAAAGTGCAAGAGGTGGGTGCTGTGAGGGGAAGCAAAGGAGATAGGGATGGGTGCTATGTGAGGTGGATGCTGTGGGAGGTTTGGTGCTATGTAGGGATGGATGCCAAGAAGGATGGGTGCTGTAGGGTGGCAGATGTTGAGAAAGACTGGACCCCCTTGGTTTCACCAGCTGCCCCCTCAAAGGATGTTGTGGGAAAGTGGAGTGCGCGTGTCCTGGACTTGTGCTCCAGGCAAAGGAGCTTTGCACAGATAGGATGGAAGGGAAGCAACAAAGGGGTCTTGGTGATAGCAGAACTGAGAAAGGCTCTTGAGGAGGTGTGCTGTTATGGGAAGTGGTCTTAGGGAGGGGAGCTATTAAGGAAAGGGTTCCTAGGGAGGGACACCGAGTAGATTGGTATGGGGGAGGGCCCAGTGCAAACAACATTTTTACTCCCCCCCCCCCCAGAGAGGGGCCCAAATTTTGCAACATTTTTTGCATCCATACTCCATCACTGGATCCAGGCCAGCATCTCCTCTAACCAGTACTCTGTGGGCCACAGCCTCAGGAAGCCCCAGCTGGTGGAGTCCTACATGGCCAGGCTGCTCCAGGTGAACCAGAACCAGAGCACACTAACCCAGATCAGTATAGACATTGCCCAGCATGCTCTAGTTCCCAGTACCTCCTCCTCCACCTCAGAGGCCTCCCCCACACATTCGCATCCTGGCCACTCCTTGCCTTCCTCCATGCCTCCACCCCACTGGTGCTGCTGGCTCCAGGGGGAATGCCTCCTTTGCAACTCCCCCTAGAGTAGGGACTAGGCGCAGTGGCAATATTGATGGGGGCTCTGTGTCATGGAGGAGGAGGAGATAGGGGCTGCACTTCTCAGTGACAATCTATTGGTCAAAGTGTTGCCATAATCTAGCCTGGCTCCAGAGTAGATGAGCTTGCTTATGTGATGGTGATATTTTGTAAGCAGAGGGCTATCCCCATCACATGGTCCATGATCCTTTTCTCTGTGCAAACTACTGGTCGCATGTTTCACTATATCTCAGCCTCCTGCATCATCACCATCTCTCAACTCCTTCTGTATCTTTACTATCAGAGGCGGAGCTACCGCTAGTGCAACTGGTGCAAGGCACCAAGGCCCCTGGCCTCTGTGGGGCCATTGCAGAACTCTTGTGGCCCCTGCAGACCTCCTTCAATTCCCCTCTGGCCCCCGCAGGTCATCTGTGGACCCTGTGGACCTCCAATGTCCTCCACGGTTGTGGTTGGGCAAATTTTATTTTTGCACCAGAGCCCCCCATGCTCTAGCTCCACTACTGTGTACTATTATTATTATTATTTTGTATTCTTAGAGCTCCAGTACCTTGCATAGGGTAGATTCCATGTACATTCAAATATTTGAACACCCTGAACAAAATTGCAGTATGCTGTTTAAATGATTAATTTAGTACAAACTACAAATTGCCACATTATAGATGAGAACTTTTTTCTAATTGATGTTTAAAAATGATATCATCTATAAAAGCCAAATGTATAATATGAACCACAATTATATATTTCTTGGATATATTATTATACTATGCATATTTGTATAGTGGTTATACTTGCAAAAGCAACCGAAGGCCATATTCAATACAAAGTATGACTTTGAAGACTTTAGTGGATTACAACCTTTCACAGTTCTATGGAGCAGACTCAGTATTAGCTGATTAATGTAATCAAATGAAATTTGCAATACTTGCACTGTATTCCCTCCTAATTTCTTATTTAGCTTTAGTAAGGATAACAGTTTGGCATGCTCTGCTAGGAGAGTTGAAGAATAACAGTTAATGTGAAGGTGCAAAATACATTCCATTTGTAATGTAGAACTACATTTTAGCAGTGACTTATTATTAAATGTTATGAATATATGTATTACTGTATTATATTCACCACTTGCCACCTGATTGCTATTTAATAGAAGCCACCTATTCTGAATAATTTTACATAGTGATTTCTATTAAAATAGTAATAAATATATCTAGAAAATTATGTTAATAATGTGCTACAAACATGCAGTTATACAGTTAATTAGAATTATTGGACTAGTCGTGTTGGACCAAGAGAAGATAAATTATTAGTGAATGAGGTTGATGATGAACATGTTTTTCATAAACTACTTCCTCCACACTATCTCAAAATACCTTTATGACAGGGGAGGAGATATTGTTGATGCAAGTGGTGCATGGCACCAGGGCCCATGCATCTATTGGGGCACGGCTTACCCCCTCGACTAACAGTCTGCTGAGTTTTTTTTCTTGTGTATGGCCCCCTGCCGCCCCCCACCCTGGTTCATGCCCTTTTACACCGACCCATGCCCCTGCACGCCGGCCCATACCTGATAGGCTCATTAAGATCCCTCTTGTGGGCTCCTTGCTAGGATGCTGCCTTTTTTCCTGCTCCTCCCTTGCCAGTGTGTCATTTTGCGGAGGCAGGGAATCCCTAAAGATGTCATGCCAGCAGGGGGGGGGGGGGGGGGGAATCAAAAACACGAAACGGGGGCCAGTACAAAGAAAAAGGATGGGGGCCCACATTTTGTTTTGCACCAGGGTCCTCCGTTTACCAGCTCCACACCTGCTCTGTGACTATGATTTGTTATGGGTGAGAAGTTAATAGGAGAGGTTTTTCTCAAAGTCATTGATTTAATTTGCAAGCTGATGTATTATTCAGTAGCTATCTCCCCCTATACCTGGGCTGTGTGCAAGTGTCAATGTTTTCTTGCATGTTTTAACAAACAACAATTAACTAACCAGACGAAAGGAATGTCACAAGTCGCATCTACCAGATCACTGCAATGGCTTCCAGAAAAGCAATGTGAGTCATATGAGGGGATGGAGGTGAAGAGAGATTGAGCACAATAGGCAGGTAACATTCATTTCAAAAACATTTTATCTACGGCTGACTTTATAAGCACACATTTCTTAAACAAACAAGTGTTTAATTTCATACTCACAGACCTTTATTAGATGCTTATGTGGGTCCAAGTAGATTTGATGCTTGCTTATGTTAAAGACCCTGTGATGGCTTAATGTATCAAGCCAATAAACCAAAATGCTTGAGAAAGGGGAAAGAAAAAGTATGCATATGAATATTTGAAATATAACTAGATTATTAACTTTAATGCTTTTAAAAAGGAAAACATTTTTTTATAAACACATCCTTTACAAATTGAACCTGTATTGGCAATTATTCTTTGCTACTCTGTTCTATGGTTGTTGTTTTAGCTGTTTCTGCCTCCTTGCTCCTTGTGCAGGCTAAAGCTTCCTCTGCATTAAAAGTCTCCTCCCACTATAGGAAATTGATCATCACAAATTAAAATGATGGATTCTATAGCAGCATAATCACATATGAAGGGTAATAATCTAAAAAAAAAGTATTTTTATATTTTAAAAATATTTTCAAGAGTTCCCAATAATTTCAAGTATAGTTCTTCGGAAGAGTATACTTTAAATACAGCAGTCCTTTAACCCATCTGTATGCATAAATAGATTGTAAATTGTATGTGAGGCCAAAAAAATCAACATATAAAAGGTTACTTAGTGGGTGTTTCTTCTATCTAAATTTGCTTAAAATTAATTTTCTTGGCTGTATACTTATGTAAACATATCTGGTTATTTAGGCAATGATCCTAAAACATGGTAGTATTTTCCCAATTCAAACTCTTTATTCCTAAATTACATCAAATCAGCCCCATAAACATAGACTTGTTTACTAAAACCAATTGTATTGGAACAAGGAGCATTTAATTGTAATCCTACCAGGTACTCATATCCATGAACTTTTCATTATAACCAAGGCTTCATGCCCAGAAAACCATGCACCTCGAACTAAAGATGAGATTTTAATATAATACCGTTACATGGATTTGGAGAGCAAATATTCTTCTCATTACCGTGAAAGACCAGTGACAAATTCTCTTAGGCTTAGAAACAAATAAAAATGTCTATTTTTCATCATTGCCAAGTTTCTACCTATCAATATCACTAGAAACCTCCAGGAAGGGAAACCTAAATGTATTATGCCCTTTCTACTTCTGAATGTGACTCCTGGTAATATTTTGATCTAAGTACATGCGCGAGCTCTGCATCCAGATATAGAGCAGTATAATGATGTGAAACACTGGAAACAGATCACTCCTCTTTAGAATGGAAGATGGTCATTAGTCTAAATAAAGCAACATCGTTGGCAGCAGAAATGAAGATGTGAAATGAGATGATGCAAACTGTGATAAGTATATTCTTTATAAAATTATACACGAGGCAGCTGTGTGTGGGTTGACATTGGTTTTCTCATATAAGAACACACTGTGAACTAAAGAAAAATGATTCTACTACCACAATGCCTTTTTATTGGAATTAGATATGAACATCAGCTGGATTCTATGAGCAGAGCATTCACAAGGAAACTATTAAATAAATCTGTGATGCCAATTTATCATATAGTGCTCTTATTGAGAGACCCTGTCTGCTATTGAATTATGATTAAAAAAATAGAAATGTTAAAATAACTCTAAAATCATATCTAATATATTATTATAACATTAATTTATTGTTATTATCATCATAATTATTATTATTTGTTGTTGTAGTAGTAGTATTTTGCTTTGTTTACATTGCACTGTCATTTTACTCTGGGCTATAGACAAGGGCACCTTCTGGATCGCTACCTTGTCGTGGTGAAGTACTTCTAAGAAGCCGTGAGCTATACAATGTAGGGTCACCCAAGATGGGCAGGTGATAGCAGAAAGGTCAGATAAATTGCGGCATCCCACTCCAGTATATCTGGTAAGAAAACCGTATAGATAAGCACAACCAGGAACACAGACAGATGTATTTGGTGTGCTACGTCCATATGGTCAACAAGAGTCGGACACAACTTAAGGACAGAACAACAACAATAGACAAGGGAGAAATTCACAGAATACAATAACTACATGAGGCATAACAATACCATTCAGACATGTTGATACAGTTTATTAAATCACCATCTTAATAATAACAATAATCATAAAAATAATAATTTATTTAATTACCACTTTTATACTAAATAGCACTCAGAAAACTTTAATGTAATCATAATAAAACCCTGAATCGAAAATTAATAAAAAAATAATTTCACTAATTAATGTAATACAATCTGGAACTTCATAGGTATTGGCATTGGGTATGAGGGAGAATCATACAGCAAGGTTAGCACTGGAATAGCTGGCTCAAGTAGAAGGTGCAGTACTGTGATAAAGATTGGAGCCCATGGGCAAAACTAACACAGGTAAATAGTACTCTGGCTCACAAGGCTTTGGCAAAACTGGCACAGACTGATGATACTTAAACACAGTCAGGAGGGAATACTGGCAAGACTGATGACACTTTGGCGGCTGGCAGTTCTGGCAAAAGTAGATGTCAGTTGGCAATACTCACACAAAGGCGCATGGCAAAAAAGCACAGTCAGGAGGCACTTGGCAATACTGACATTTGATACTCGGACACAGACAGGAGGCACTCAGTAGTCCCGGCAAAGATTGATAGTAAAAAGGCACAATCAGAAAGCACTTGGCAATACTGGTACTGGCAGAAGTCACTTTAGAGCACGATCCAGATTGGGGCGCACTGGAATAGGTAGAGGACAGGTATATAAGGAAAGTTTATATATATATATATATATATATATATATATATATATATATATATTTATTTAAAATATGGTGGGCAAAAGAGCGATAGAAGCCCTCCACCGTACAGTAGTACAGTAAATAAAAAGTACATCTGTGTTCACATTTGAATGTCTAAGACAAGTTAAAAAACCTGCTTCCAGCTGAGAATTACGAGAAAAACAGTTATTATACTGCATTCTGGGAAACTGAGCAGTGACATGAAAATGTGCCCACAAATGCCTCGCTTCACAAGTGCCTCGTTTGAAATCCATAAACAATTTCAAACATGGCTTCCTTTAAGCTTATGCCTGCTGCATTACACAGCTTTTATGCAAAGCCAAGGTATAATCCACAGATGTACAATTTATTTACTATATATATATATATATATATATATATATATATATACAAACATCTATACACACGAACACACACACATATATATGTGCAGACCAGAGGGCCATGAAGGGCTGTGGGGGGCCATGGGTTGGATCTCGGTAGTGTGAACACTGGGCTACTCAAAGGTGCAGGGCCCCAGTGCATTGCACCTCCTGCCGTGGGATTGCACCAGTACTAAGGACCCTGTCCATGTAAATCTTAGAAGTAGCATATATGTATGACAGAGACCAGAGTAGAAGTTGAAAGTAATTGGTGTAGTGGGATCTCAGAAGCAAGTAAGTTAAGTGTGTGTACCCAAGCCACATCCAGGTGCTGCAGATAAAATGGCTGTAGTTCCATTGCATTTTATTTCTGTTTTGTACTTCTGTATAATTCATAACTTGTGCTTACTATAGATAGATAGATAGATAGATAGATAGATAGATAGATAGAGATGTTGCACCCCACTCCCTGTATAGGGGCAACTGTGAATAGTATTCATGTTAAACAGGCATGGAACACATGTTTTCTTTGTAGGATCTAAAAAAAAGTTATTTGATAATATGTTTCAAAGGAAGGTCTCATAGCAGAATAACTGATTCAAATGTTTGACTGCACTGGCAGCTTGTTCCTAATTCCTTATAAGTGCTGATATAGTAGTATGAGTCATACTTGACTGCCAATGAGATCTACAGACCAAACCATGCTCTGTGCATTTCATATGCATTTCAGTTTAAATAGGTCTTACTTAATGCTTTTTGTTCATGCAAAAAAAAAATGCATGAATAAATGATTGTGCTCCATGTCTATTTAGGAACAATGGGTCACTGAATGCATGTTTTTTTATTAATCGTCATCAATAATTCACTAATAATTATGTTTGTATAGTAAAGCACCATCAAAGACCTAGGTTTCTCCTTGGGTCTTAAGGGTTAGTATTTGCATGAATGAGAGATAAGGTGCGCTAATGCTTTGATAAATCAAGGCCAAAGAACCACTTAGTTTTAGGATTGCTCAGAGACCTCTGGCAATATTCATGCAGCATTAATAAGAATTGTAATGTGCCTTTTGTGAATCCTACTCTCATTCTAAAATAACTATCTATTTTTTTTTCTTATGGTCTCCTTGGTAGCCCTTGTAAAACATACAATAGGATTCTCTTTTAAACAACCTTTGGAGATTTTTTTCCCCTGTCCTGCTGTGCAGCTGTTTTAAGTATTCTAGCAATTTTTGTGAAATATTGTAAGATAATAATGAACCTAACATTAAAAATGATCATGGTGTGCATTGCTCATTACTCAATTTATCGCATGTTTTTCAAGCTTAATAAAAGATCTGTTTTTAATTATTTTCTTTTACACAACATCAAAGAAAAAAAAGTGATATTCTGAAAAAAACATACCTTTTACTTTTTTTACGGTATTGTCATAGACCTTTATCTGCCTTTCAGCAAATTAACACATTTTAATCATGACATATAATGGTTTTCATGACTTCATAATAGTAAAAAAAGATTTGTGTAGATTTAATGTTTAATATTTTATGGTTTTGTCTGCCTAAGGGGTCCAGAATTATCAGATATTCTTCATTTTTTCTTTATATATTCATAATAAAAAAAAATCAACTTCATTACAGATTAAAATGGTAGCTATGGGATAATAGGTTAATATTGCATTGAAATATTTCATCTCCAATGTATATTCCACACCATTTTTTGTATTTCATTCTAATTTACACAGCAATAAAGAAAAGCTGACTTCAGCATCATATCCCAGGAATATTAGGAAAGATTAAACTATTACATTTTATATGGCTTTTCCAAATTCCTTGAAGTGATTTCATTTCTTGAATTGATGACCTTCTAAAACAGTACTCTTGGGTGATCTTCAGAGGCCAAGGACTATGGTATTGTGCATTTTAAATACTTTAAATTAGATGATGGAATTAAATCTTATGGCAATTACATTAATATTCTCTAAATGTGATTTATGATTTTAACTTATAAGGAAGATGTTTCTTAGATTCTTTTTTTATCTACCCAATGTGTTAAGAAGCTGCAATGCATAAACTGAAACTAAACCTGTATCTGATTGATTAAATATATGGATAAACTTTATGTTTATTTTAAAGAAACACTGTAAAAGTTTGTTTTTCCTTTGTAGGCTTCTAAACATAATATTTAAGAATAGAAAGATTGTTTTATTAATTAGAAACAAAAAACTTGCAGAACAGTAATACCTTATTTGTTGAGGCCTGTCAATACCTTACTTGTCAAGGCTCTCCTGTTCTGCATCCTTCAGAAATTCCTTATTTTCATTTAATCACATGGCCGGTTACTCAACCAGTCATGGCAATCAGAGAATACATCACAGGAGTTTTTTTTGTTGTTGTCATTATACCAGCTTTTTCTCCATCAGGAAAAAACTGTCTCACCTCTAAGAAGAAACCATAAGACAGAGGAAGTAATTTATGAAGCTTGTATGTGCATTTTACTCCATGCATATGTATATGCAATGATCATCATAATTTAAATATTATATTAAGAGGAAGAAAAAGAGCTTTCCTAATGTACCTATGAGGATGTTCATTGGAGGGCTTACATTGATATTTATAATATCTAATATATACTGTATATATATATATACTAGGAAATTGCCCGTCAATATGATGGGAATAAAATTGTTAGCCTGGCAATGCTGTTTGCCACACAATGCGAGGCTATGGCCCCTCTGAGCACCTGTGTCTCCTTCCCCCCTCTCCTGTTTCTCTTCTCCCTCTCTCCCCACCATTTGTCACCTCCTCCTTTCCCTGTGTCTCCATCCTCCCTCCCCTGTCTCTCTTGCCCCTCTTCCTTCCCTGTGTCTCTTCCACTCCTTATCCCTCTCCTGTGTTCTCCCCTCCTCCCCATCCCCTGTGTCTCTTCCCCCCTGTACCTCCTCTGTGTCTCCTTCAACCCTCCCCTGTTTCTCTTCACCCCATCTCCCTCACCTGTGTCCCCTTCTCTCCCTCCCCTGTGTCTCCCTCCTTCCCCAGGGGGTGGTGGGGGCAGGAGAGGCTGGAGAAATGCCAGGTTGTGGGCTTGGCGTGGGTCCCCAGCCTGCCTCTGGCGAGTTGGCCTACGGGCCTTATGATGAGCGCAGAGGCCCGCTCCTCCTCCGTCTATCGCACACCCTTCTTACTGACGCTCTGGTACTGACCCCTAACACACCCTGCGCACAGACTGCACTACCCCGCACTGGCATTACACAGAGTACACATACCGAGAGCTGCGGGGTGGCTTGAACAGTGCCGGGGGAAGGCAGTCTTGGTTATGGCCTGGCGCGGCTCCCTGGCCTGCCTGTGGTTGGTTGGCCTCAAACTGCGGGCTGCAAATCGCTTACCTCGCTTCACGAGACTCGCAAATCGTGACCAACCGCCCATATATCCACAACTATTATATGTGATATATTATGTTTATATTATACATATTCTGGTAATCACATATATAGTTGTGGATCTGTGGGGCTGTCTGGAACGCTTTGCTCGTCTCGCTCACCCAGGCGAGCTGTTTGCGGCCCATAGACCTAAAAAAAACAACAAATATGCCTCAAATTAACTGACACACTCACATACAGCACAGGGGGAGAGTCAGGAAGCCTGTGAGTGAGGTTGCAAGTTAATTTGAGACATATTTGTTATTTTTTCATGCTCACAAGTCGCCTAAGAGAGGAAATAAATTGCTGCCAAAAAAACCTAAACATGACAAAAACTAGGCCGAAGGGTGTAAAAACGAAGCTGAACACAGTCACAGTTAGCGCAACACAGTAAAGACGATAACAAAGCAAGTAACACTTAACTGATCATTATGCTAGGTTTCACTCGTTTTTTTTCTGGTTTCCTTCCTCTGGATTCAATATAAACATTTACACATGTGTTAAAGAACATGTACTGCTTTACTAAGTTAAAACATTCTTACAATATTGATATATACAATAAAAACTGTTAACATTTTATCAAACTAGAGTTGTTTACAGATAAAAATATATATCTAAGTTGCATGTTATAACAATAAACAAATTAACTAATAATTCAATTTATTTCTCAACTCTTACATACATATGGAATATGACATTGGAAAATATAAAAAAAAAAAATCAAAGGGAAAGAGACTTGCATTGGGTGGCAAACAGCATCTCTAGACTTACAATTTAAAACCGGTCGTTTTTTGGCGGGCAAGTAGCTAGTCTAAAAATAAAAAGCAACAACGAGGTGTGCATATTATATTGTAATATCTTATTTCTCACCGGTTCATTATAATAATCGGTTCTCTCTATAATTCGCTCTATAATTAATAGAAGATTCTCTTGGTTATCTGCCTTAAACAAACACTAACACCCCACCAGGGAGCTGATTTAATCTTTAAGAGCATTAAAAACTAGCTATACATTTCACACTTTTCTGTGCAATAAGTAATTCCTGGAATATTTAGCTTTAGTTGTAGGGCTCCTATATGCATATGCAACTCAGTAGGCTATTGTGCACCTCAGAGTGCTTGGTAAGGGCGGGAGAGGAGTTTGACTGCTTGATTATGTTGGGGCTCTTTATTTTGGCCAACATAGAGACAAACAATAATACTGTAATCCTAATCAGCACCTCTCACAGGTAAAAAGCTTTCTCAATTATAATGCATTCTTCCATTTTTTTCTCAATTATAAGATCTTAATATATACCAGTGCGAACCCAGGCTAAAGAATTAAAAAAATAAAAGCCTCTATACATCTGAGCTTTGAGACCAGACACCAAAAGATTACACATATTCTATAAAGAACTGGCAAGTGATCTTGTATGGAGCATGATAGTAACTATAAGATCACACATTGTAAGATTACATAAAAATACACGTTGATATAATTATATGTATTATATCAACAAAGTGACTATATATATATATATATATATATATATATATGTATATATATATATATATATATATATATATATATATAAAGCAGGTTTTTTTACTTGTTTTAGGCATTCAAATGTGAACACAGATGTACTATTTATTTATTATATATATATATATATATATATATATATATATATATATATATATATAGTTACATAGTCTCTGATTGGCTTAACAAATTAGAGTGTGGGGAAATCGAAGGAATAGTTTGTTTCTATATATTTTTCTGTCCTCGCCTTTCTTTCATTTCTAAATGGGCCCTGATTATTTTGTTATTATTCAAACGTTCATGACAATAAAAGTGCACTTTTAACACCCTCCCTGGAGTAATGCAAACACCAGTCTTTTAGATTATTATACTATCTTGCGTGTATTTGTATATGTAGCCTGGCTATGATATGATTTATAGCATTAAAATGTGATAGCTATTAGTACAGGCAGCAAGCATTTTTAATGGGGCAAAAAGATCCATGGGGCAGCCATCCATTAAAATATTCATCTAGTACAATGTAAAAGGAGGCAGCTGAATATTATTCAGTTAGAAATAAAGGATAAGATAGATAAATATATTATAGGAAACAACCAGTTTACTGAGAGGTAGAGAACTTTTAATTGCAATTATATATATATATATATATATATATATATATATATATATATACAGTATATATATATATATACACATCTATATAAATCTAAATCAAGAACACACTGAACTAAACTAGTAGGCTGCAATGTGTGGCCGTTGTGGATTATAATATCCAGGTAAATGAGTTCTAAATTGGCAACTCCTCATCCATTGTGTCTGTTCCCCATTTCCCCTACATTTTCTTTATATTTATTACCTGTTCTGAATTCTTTCTCTATCCTATTTGCTACCTATTCTATATATATAATTTTAGTTTTTCTGAATAATTAAAGTTATACAAAATTGATATTCCATTAGACGCATAGCTCTAGCTCGCAAATAAAGTCTAACCCACAAATTAAAAAAGTATATAATTTCCGTCAAAAGTATTACGAGAACTAAACAGGAATCACAAGGCATTTTTCAAACACTTATTAGACAAGTAACAGGAATTAAACACACAATAATATACTTTAGAAACATGGGAATGCATGGCAATACATTAGAATAAATGGCCTAATAGCTTCAAACCCAAAATATGTAAATAAAAGAAAAATATATATATTTTTTATCATTAATCTTTATTTTTCACAGTTATATATCATAACATTTTTCGTACTTGTAAATTTAAACATACATGTCATAAACTGCATTTAATAAAATCTGAAACTCTTTGTATAAAAAAGGTTGTTTTAGCTCTTTTGTTTAACTGTGAGCTTCCTTCAGTTTTTACTTTTTTTTTTCTCCGTTTGACTGTAGCTGTAGTTTCAGTAAAACATTAACTAAATTAACCTAAAACATATTCAATTAAACTGAACTAACCCTAACATTCAGGTGAGGGGGGGGATATTCTTGAGTGTGTCATAGTTGATTTGATTTATTTCTTTTATCCCTAATGGGTTTGAACTGAAGATTACAATTTTGTCAATAAAGTTATCATTGAATCCATATTTTTCACTCCCAGAGGTTATCAGTTTAGCCAGTTTTAATATCATTTTTTTGTGTTTGTTTTGGGATATTTGTATTTTTTTTATAATTAAGATTGAGTATGGGGAGTTGATCCATACATCCCATATTTCTGTAAATATTGGATATGTATTGGATATGACATGAGTCATTTTTTCAATAATCATTATGAAATTTAGTTTATGTATTATTTCTTGGAGGAGAAGTTTTTTGCAATGTGGCTTTTCGTGGCCATAAGCAGGAATTGTAGCTATTTACTATGTCGCTTTTGTAGTATAGTAGAATAGTCTCCCAATAGGCAAACGGTGTATTGTTGTCTTTAAAATGGTAGATGCCAATTCCATGACTTTGGTTCAAATGTTCTGAACTATCAGGCATTCCCAAGTGTGGAGAAATGTACCTGTATTTTGACATAGACTATAGCAACTTGAAGATGTTTGTGTGTTAATTTTATGTAATCTATCAGGTGTGAGATAAGCTCTGTGCAGCACCTTTGTATAAGTTTCAGTAGACTGTAATTTTGTGAGTCTTTGCTTATATTTATGCAGATTTTTTCCCCACTTATGTGGATCCTATTGTTTTCCCATGTCTGATTCCCATTGTTTCATAAAGTTAGTTTTGAAAGGACACCTCTGATTAGTGGGGCTTTGCTGCATATAAGGGATAACCAGTTGGTTTGCGGTTTACCCCATTTTTTTATTAGTGTGGTCATTAAATGTTTTATTTTAAATGTGTCTGAGAAGTAAATTACGGGCTTGCTTAAATTTTGTCAGATTACGAGTTTACTAGTTCAGCCTTAAAGTTGGAATATGCGAGCTGAGCTCATTAGAATACATCTAAAGATAAAAAAAAAAAAAACACCTGCAGCCAAATTTATGAGTTCAAGGCATTTGCGAGCTTCTAATAGACTAGGACCCTGTAATGGTATTGGTGGTTCAAACTTATTTTTGGACCTGGTGTGGTGAGTGCGGCATTGAATCTCTCCATTTAAGTCACATGAGATTGCTTTTGCTAAGGTCTGTGCTACAGCTACCTGTCTTCTAAACATTTGCGGACATGACTTGAGAAAAAAAGACTATCGACTCTTCCGGAAGTAGTTGAAAGAGAAGAAGAAGTGATGTGAAAGTGATTAAATAAAGCAAGGGCAAAACATACCAGATTTTATGTAAAACTTTTCATGCAAAACATGACTTAGCAATGTTTAAAGCATGCCCTTTGAAATTTATGAAAAAAATATGTGTCCCATGTGAATTTAAAATCGAGGGAGGTGAATGCAAAATGCTCAATATCCTAAATACCTCAGCTTTTATATGCCAGTAACCTCTGATCCACAAACCACCTTTGTGGTATTATGCAACCTCCCAACTTATGTGCTCTGCAGAAATTTCTCTGGAAACGACCTTGCGGAGCCTTAACCTGAGCATATGTGACATGATCCACTATCCACCCAAGTAACTATCCCCACACTCCAAATGATGACAGACACAAATTATGTTTTGGGTATTACCAGGCTACAGCTTTATTTGAATAACATAATAACAGGAGTTAGAACAAGAGGTAGGTAGGGAATGAGCTCACCCCACCAAGAGACTCAGTGGAACCCAGTCCCCTTATTAGATAATGAGCTCATACTTAAGGTGATGCAGCACACCCTCCACCCGCAAGTCCATCAGGGCAAACACTGCCAAAACTGGCCTGGAGATTACCCTATATTAGGGAATAATTGAACAACAATAGCCCTATCTCGTTAAGGTGTAACCCATCACTTTGGAAAAATGTATTGGCCTTTTGAGTTTCTAGGTCTCTGTACATGATAGAAAAACCACCTTCTTTCCTAATGAAGGACAACATAATTTTGTTCACCCTGAGCCTAGCCTTGTTCAACTTGCTATGTTCCTTAACCCCCGCAACTTCATCCTGGGCGTATTTTTAGACCAAATGATGGATAATACAGGAAAAAACTTAATTAAACTCAAAACATCCCTCTTCATAACTCTTCATAATCAGCTCCTTCATTGGCATATAGCCAAAGTCATTCCCCCCAGCATGTATTAACAACAACTCTGGAGGGGGGAGGTGCCGGTATAACCAACCACTGCAAGCAAGAGCTGCTCCCATTTCATCCCTTGTATCAAACCACTTAACTAGGACTGCGTCCCCAGGAAATCCCATTTGGCGTCCATGGTCTATTATAGTCGCCAACCTTTTGGCCCAATATATGAAGGAATAGCCACCAATCCATAAGTGCAACAGAGACCCTGAAATGAAAACAACCACATATAACCAAAACTGACAAAGTTTAATGTGCAATCAAACATATAACCTCCATTGATTACTTGGGCAGTATGAAATGTACCCCATGACCACCCATGTAACTATTCCACTCAGAGTCTTTATTTCCCCATGTGATGTGGTATTGGTGGGGATTCTGAATCCGTAGATGGTGCCACCTCCCTAAACTTTTTCCAATTAAATCACAACAGCGCATTGGCTATTATATTCTTTACCCATATTATATGCGAAGATCTAAATAAAATATTTAATTGCAGACATTTCAATAACAATTGCCTCAGTAGCCTTACCACTAGAGGCGAAGAGGCAGTAGTTGAATATATCGCTTGAGCCACGCTTAGATTGTCGCAGTGGAAAACCTTGTAATGTTTTTTTAAGCTATCCCCATAGACATATGGCCACCACAATGGGAAACAATTTAAAACATTTTAAGTTCCTAATCAAGTCACTAGACCTCCATGCTACTGGCCATATCTTAGCACACGCTTACCTTTCAAAGTAAGCCCTGAAACCCCTGGAACCTGCTTGTTAAGGACTGGTTCTTTTAAAATAAGGGTGCAGACATTGAAGTGTTGGAGAAAAAGGTATCAAATGAGCAGGTCCACCTTGTGTTCACTCATTACTCTGTTGTGATGATGCGACTGAGGCACCCCTTCCATAGCCAGGGAAAACCTCCTAGCAAATATCCTGCCCATTGAAATAGTGCAGCACGCAAAATTTTGCTTACCTAGCAATGACTGCATTACTAGAAGGGAAACTTTCTTAGCGGACATAACCGACTGGATACTGTTTCTGAGATCAACCACTTTATCCCATGGCAGCCTACACTCAAATAACTCTGTATCAATGCATGTACCAAAAAAACTCAAGGAATCGCACGGTCCTCCAATTCATCTTCTGCTAGTGGAATACCAAACTCAGCTGCCATATCCTGAAATTTAAACAATCATGAGATCCTGCAGGGCTCGCGAACAGGAAATCATCATGGTAATGGACCTCCGATTTTAGGCCTGCCATGGAGCAGACCACCCTGTTTAAAAAAGTGCTAAACTATTCCAAATATGCACAGGAAATGGAACACCCCATGGGTAAACACAAATCCACAAAGTGCTTGGTCTGAATATAGCACCCCAGTACATTATGTGAATCTGGGTGCACCAGAAGTAACCTGAAGGCTGAGTGTATGCCCACTTTGGCCAATACACCTTTACCCGCCTTTCTCACCATATATCCCCGCCTGTTTAAAGGACGCATAGGTAACTGATCCCAGGTTTTTATCTATCCCGTTGTTGACCGATAACCGTTATGAATATGAAAGATAGTGAATGAGCCTAAAGGAACTTGCCTCTAACGGTGAAATCCTTAAATCCTCATGAGAGCTGCATTAAAAGGGCTGGCCATCCTACCTTTTTCCATCTCACTCAAAAGCTTCCTAAGCACCATAAAATGATTCTCCCTAGCAAGTCTTACATAAAGGCGCTACAACATTGGTTCCCTAGCAGCAGATGTGCCTGAAAAGCCTACTGAAAAATCCTGAATCAACAACCTAGCATCCTCCCCTCTAACAGGGCTTTTAGTGTACAGATTTAACCACTGCAACATCCTTTCTAGTCACACCGGGCTGTTCTCCTTTTTGCAACTGATTTTTTGCTTTCTTGAAGCAACAAAAAAACAGGTGTCTATTCCCACACTCAGAGCATTTGTGTCTAAACTTACACGAGGTACCCAAATTACAAGACCCCTTGTTATATGCAAAACAAAACATGGTTTAACCACAGAAACTGTTGCTGGACGTAGTGGAGTAACTATTTTTAGCCAACTCTCCATGTCCCTATCGTCCCATTGCATGGTTGGTCTCACGGCCATCTTTTGCCTAAACTTCTTGTCATAAGCCCACCAAGCAAGGCTCCCGAATGTCATATGTATCTCCTCTATCTCATCCAGATAACAGAACAAAAAGACGAGCAATGTTCAGGATTTTTCTCCCCCATGCTTGGAGCCAATTACTGAATGTTTTAGGGATTTTTCTGTATCTACGTATCTCTTTTCTGTATCTCTTCTTACTCCTTTTTTGCATCATCCTTTTTCTCTTCCTGCTTTTTTCTTTCTTTTTTTTTTTTTCAAATTTAAAATCTCCATTTACATAAATAATACCTTACATATTATATACACAGCCAGACAAAAATACGGAAGGCATACATTTGTGCCCTGACATTATAACAATAATCATAAGAGTGTAACTGTTCTTTCATGTTTATTGCTAATAATAGACTTTAAGTGTATCATTATATTAAACTTACATATGGCTATGATTGAAATACAAACTTTAATATTTGGTTGAATATTCTTCAACCTAATGGAGAGATTAACCAGTTAAACTTCTCTCTTAAATTACTTACATATCCTATCACACCCTTTCATTCCACTCATATTCTAGCCAGCTTGGTGAAGGTAGGGAGGAAGAGCCAGGGAGGGATCGATCTGCCAGGGAAGATATGGTGTCTTCGTGAGATTACCCCATAGAGGTTACTTAAAAATTGAGTCCCAAACTACCCATTTTACAGGGT
This sequence comes from Discoglossus pictus, assembly GCA_027410445.1. Classification (NCBI taxonomy): domain Eukaryota; kingdom Metazoa; phylum Chordata; class Amphibia; order Anura; family Alytidae; genus Discoglossus; species Discoglossus pictus. Next base: position 81,549,218 of record CM050168.1, read on the forward strand.
CTTGTTTTAGCTGAAATGCCATATTAAAATCCCTCTCTAGTTCCCTATTGTATCCCATCATGGCCAATATTTCAGTTAGTTTTGGAAGATCCTCTTTCTTCCAATTTCGTGCAATTGCAGTTTTTACTATAAAAATATTAAACAAGGTCATCTGCGGTTTTACTATCATTTCTGTCTTAAATATAATAGATAAGTATTCAGAACATTCCTTCCAAAGATGAATGGTTATAGGGCATTCCCACCATATATGGAACATATCTGCAGATTTCCCACAGTTCCTCCAGCATAATTTAATTTCTGGTTTAAATGTTATAAAGTAGATTTTGGAGGGAACCCAGTACCATCTATTAAGTAATTTAAATTGAATTTCTCTCTGGTTTGTATTTTTAACAAACCTATTTAGAGATTTTAAGGCTTGTTGCCATGACTCTTTAGGTATCCTTAGCTTCATATCTTTAGCCCAGAGGTCCATAGGTCTAGTTGTATCCGTTTGTATTTGCTTATAAATGATCTCACTACACTTAGAAATCAAGTGTCTAGTATTTTGGGACTTTATTAAAATTTCAACGTTGTTTAAGCTTTGCCGAGTAATGTTTTTATTTATATTCTTCAAAACTCGTGAAATTTGATGTGAAGTGAACCAAAGTTTAGTTGATATATTATATTTCAACTTTAGCATGTTATAATCTAAAATTTTTCCTTTTTCTTTATCTATAATGTGCCCCAGTAGATATATTCCTTTGTCTTTCCATTCTGGTTCTAAGTAGATATAATTCATGCGTGCTAATGTTGTCAAAGGAGTAAGTTCACTATATTGCTCTATGAATTTAAATTTTTTGTTCATTTTTATCCACTCTTTTACCATTATAGTCAAAATAGTTGCTCTCGGGTCAATGTATGCTAATGCTAGTTTTGGAGTGAACAATAGAGCATTAAGGTCGATATTGTGTAGCATATCACTTAAAATCTGGTTCTCCGGGTGAGTGGAAAGAGGTTGACTCCACTTTATATATTGCGCCAATTTAATTGCTTCCTGATAGTGAAAAACCATTGGGTATGCAATGCCACCATTTATAAATTTTTGACTCATTATTGCTTTTTTAACTCTGATCTGACCGTTCTTATTAATATATCTATCGATCATCTTCTGCAATTTAGCTATCCATTGGCTTGAGATTGAAAAAGGGAAAGATCTAAATACATAGTTAAGTTTAGGAAGGAAAGACATCTTGATTGATGCAATTCTACCAGAGAAGGATATTTGATTGACCGGCCAGTTCTCAATAAGCTCTTTAGATGATTTATATTAATTGTTCAAATTGGAGGTTTGAATACTTCTTATATCATCACTAAAGTTAATTCCCAGGTGTGTAAATCCCTTTGTGTGGGCCAGCTGATACCTACTAGTCAGGCGCTCTTCATCTTCCTTTGGAATATTAACACTTAGTGCTTCAGATTTCTCTATGTTTAATTTATAATTCGACACCTTACTGTAGTTTGCAATGATTTCCATCAGCGCCTTCATAGATATATGAGGATGCTCCATATATACTACTACATCATCCGCGAAGAGGGAGATCTTCCTGCTTTTTTCTATAAAGTTATCCAAAGGGAGCAGCGAGAATAGCTCAGCGAGAATGAACTCCCTTCTCCATATTTTCTCCCTCACTTCCTTAGCTACGTGCTCCCAAATGGGGCCTATGGAGCATAATGCAGATTTTTTCATTGCTGTGTTCTGCCTTGGAGTTAGGGGTCCCTGATACTATCAGATATCTGGACCCTGTGTTAGAGCCCTCCATGGCTCTAAGTTCCTTATCCGCTACATTATGAAAAGGAACATGAACACTGATTTACCCAAGCCGCCCCAGGGCCTAGGCCTTATTATTTTCAATTTTTTCTAGCAACCATTTTAAACCCACTACCAGACCTTCAAATGTATTCTGTGTAACTTTTTCATGTTGTGAGTTCTCTGTGTACTCACCGCTATGCCTCCTGTCTGTGGGGGGCTGTAACACCTGCTGCTGCCGACAATGCAACATCATCCCTTCATTGCTTATTGGTCGGGAGTTGACGGCTCCTGGTAGTGGAATTTTCCTTCCATTTTCTACTTGCTGTGTTCTGCACCCACCTTTCATCTATAGGCAGGGATCTTCACTCCTTATATCCCCCTGCATATTCACAGCATCTAGAATGGCAAGAGTGCTATTCTTTAGCCCTCTCATCTCTCCTAAGCTTGCTGACGTCTTTGTATCGTGTGGACGACCCTCTCCTTGACCTAGACCTCTTTGTTCAGTCAGTTATGTCCGCTCACGTGACATGGCAATGCCGATCTCCTGTGCCTGTGGCTCCTCTGGGTGGGAGAGCTCCCATATCTGTAATTATAGAAAAAAATGGATTCACCGGACTTACCGCATCTGTGAGAGTACTCCAAAGGATTTAACTCCTCCTGCATTGTGCAGCCTGATGCTATAGACGGATATGATGATGCAGGCGATGCTCGGTTACTCCAGCGCTGTGTACTCAGCCTCCATGCTTCATCCCCCGCAGGTGGTGCTGTATTCCGACCATTCCCTGGTGGTGCCTGGATCTGCGGACAGGGCGATCTTGACCTTAACTGAGAACTGGACCTTGAGTTTGACCAATTGCTTGAGGGGCTGTCTTATTGAGGCCATCCTGGGCCAGTAGCAGCCACCTGAGCTCTCATTTGCCCCACTAATGTATTAAATATAGGTGATGCCATTGTTGAGGGATACTTTTGCTTATTCCTCCAACTGATGAGTGACCAAAGGGCTGGAACTCAGCTCATAATATCAATTCATAACTCCTCCCCCAACTCTCAAGCTGACTAATGACCACCCAGCACTACGCCTGGTCAAATGCCCCCCTCTCCCATGCTGTCTCCAGGGGCTGTCTTTCTAGAAGCAGGTACACTGGTTAATTGTGGGAGTCAGACTTTCTCTGTAGGTCTCTCTGATTTTTTCTGTCTCTATATGTGTATTGATGACACTGTCACCCTGTGTCAGTCTTTTTCAACAAATCTAAGCATGTCTATGTCTCTCTCCATGTCTATACCTGTGAATATTTGTTTCCAAGACGCTGCATGGGACTTTGGATGTTAGCTACATACTTCCCTAAGTACTTTAACTGCCGCCCTAATTCTAAGAGTGCAAGTAGTGCACACCCCAACCAAGTGTCATGAACATTTTATAGAAGCCCAACAGTTTGTTGGCTGAGAGCCCAGAAGGATCCATTATAATTTGGAGATTATTTAGAAGCCAGCAGTAAACATTTTAAATATGTTTCCAAAGTTTAATGCATCTTTATTAAGTGCTCCTTTTCCATAGAAAACAGATTGTCCATACACATATATATGTGAGCATGTACTGTATATTAGTGGTTGTGGAGCTTGCAATCATCAGTTTTAATAATGACAGAGTAGTGTAGGAATTACCTTCTGATAGTTCTTGTACAGAGGGCTTGTATGCAGTATCACATATATAGTTGTGAGCTTACGAGTTGTTGCTAACGCTGCGGGCTCGCGTAGCGAGACGCGGGCCTCGCGTAGCGAGGGCACTATGCCAGGTTCTCAGTTGCTGGCATGGAACGCCGAAGGCGCTCCTTGCCAGCAACTGAGGACCCTCGCAAAGCGAGGGCCTCAGTTGCTGGCTTGGAGCGCCACAGGCGCTCCATGCCAGCACCTGAGGACCTCGCAAAGCGAGGGCTTCAGTTGCAGCAACTGCGATCCTTGCAAAATTCACAACACAAATTCCCAACCCAAAGAACTGCGAATCTCGCAAAGTTCACGTCGCAACCCAAAGAGCACGACACACACATTACGACACTCGCAAACAACATACGACACACGTTCACACACATTACGGCCTCGCAACACTCGGACGCAACTCGCGAACATTACAAAATTAAAAACACAATACATACACACAGCACATACATAAAAACCTTACCTACAGAAACAGGAAGCACCCAGGACCTCAAAAATGAAACTTACAACTTAATTGCACTCAAAATAAAAGAGTTTAGACACTAAATAATTTGCTAAGCGACACAAAAAATTGCCGACGAATAAAACGAAAACGAGGCTACACACGCAAACACCATACGAGACACGTTACCACACATTTCGACCTCGCAAACATCGGACGCAACACACCGACATACAAACATTTAAAACTTAAGAAAGACACACAACAAACACATAAAAAGCTTACCTACAGCAAGAGGAACCATCCAGCACCTCAAAAAAACAAGTTACATCTACATTTAAATCAAAATAAAACACTTTAGACACTAATATCATCGCTAAGCGAGAGAAAAAATGGCCGACGAACAAAACGAAAACGAGGCTTCAGACGTAACTACACTATACTTACTCGCAATAATGAAACACATACTATGCGGAACGTATCACAATCAAATTAAACACCATTTTGAACAGTAATACGCAGAAAATGGCGGATGGAACGCAAATTGTAAGCTGGAACGCAAATAGCGCATGCGTATTGCGTTCTAACGGTCTCACTTTCCAGAACTTTCTACAAGTTTATAAATACTGCCTATTTCACACAAAAAAATACATTTCTCCTCAGGTGATGAACGGAGTGACTTCAGAGATAACTGCTGCTTTTACTTGAGAAGACAATTCTTTACTAATTTACTACTTTACATTGTGCAAATTACAACTGAGAGGTAAGCTATAATATATTACATTTTATTATCAGGACAGGTCAAACAAATAAAAAAATAAACTAGGATTTATGTAGTGACATATATGGCACATTTATGTGTATAGGCTCACAAAAAAAATACGGTTCATTTAACAAAACAACAAAAAAACATAATTCAATATTAAACAGAGGTTTATGTATATTGACATGTGACACGCACATATATGTCTATAATGTATAGTGACATCTGACACGCAGATATATGTCTATAATGTATAGTGACATGTGACACTCACATTTATGTGTATTGCCCCTGCATAGTGACATGTGACACGGACATATATGTGTATAATGTATAGTGACACGCACATTTATGTGTATTGCCAATGCAACAAAATTAGCTTAAAACAAAATCAGTAAACAACTACATTTAAATGACATTATATGTCATGTATACTGATATGTGACACGCACATATATGTGTATCATCTATAGTTACATCTCACACACAGACATTTTTGTGTTTTGGAAAAAAAAAATAAGGTTTATTTAACAATTTAAATATGATTCATGTATACTGATATGTCACACGCACACAAAATAATTACATTAAACTATGGAATGTGCTTCATGTATGTGACATATGTGTGTAGCCCCCACCAAAAAATAAGGTCAATTGAAAATAATTACACAATTATATTTAAATGACATTAATTTACTGCAATTCAATAGATCATATAAAGCTGAATCTTTCTATTTCTTTTAATATTCAAACAGACTCTGCATCAACAGCGTCACTCAACAATTTGCACTGTGCACTGTGAAGCACAATCCCTTTTAAAGAACACCAACAAAGAAGAAGAGGTAAGATACAACAAGACATTACATGCTCAAAAGGCCATGCTTTGCTAGATGAAAAATTATAAATATACAAATAACTATTTCACTTTCTTTTTCAAACAGACACTACAAGAAGACCGGCGGATTAAGATTGGCAGGAGGGGACCGTCTGTCATTCGACACTTCAATCAAGGTAAAGTATTAAGTATAAAAAAGAAAGAACCATGAGCCTTATTCAATTGCGACTTGCTCAATTGAATAGGGCTCTATATAAGCACATAACATATTTTTTATACAGAACTTTTTAGTTACTGAACTTCTAACCACAATCAAGGTTTTCAATAACTAAAAACTTTGCTCAATAAATATGTTATGTGATTATATAGAGCCCTCTTCAATTGGCAAAATTGCAATTCAATGAGGACCTATATATGTTTAATGGCCAAGGGCCTCACTCAAATGTGATTTGCCCATTTCAATAGGGCTCTATATAAGCACAGAGCATATTTTTTAAAGGAACTTTTTATTTAGTGAACACGTTGCTTTTGGATACAAGTTCACTAAATACAAAATTCGGTAAAAAAAGATGCTCTGTGCTGATATTGAGCTCTATTCCATTGGCCAAAACACAATTGAATGAGGAGCTGACAATATAACAAATGCAGTAACCAAAGGCCCTCATTCAATTGCTATTTTGGACAATTTAATATGGCTATAAATAAGCACTTTTAGGCCCTTATTCAATAGCCATTTTGCTAATTCTATAGTGATCCAAATAATCACATAACATATATTTTTTAAATAATTTTTTCATTAGTGAAAACCTTGCTTTTGGATAGATGCTTAATAACTAAAAACTTCTTTAACAAATATATGTGATGTGCTTATTTTGAACTCTATTCAATTTTCAAAATTGCAATTCAATGACGGCCTTAGAGTACTATTACATTATAAAAAATGCAATTGAATGAGGGGCAAACTATGCAACATATGGTACACACAAAGGCCCTCATTCAATTGCAATTTGCCCAATTGAATAGGGCTCTAAATAAGAACATAACATTTTTTTTAAAAGAAGTTTTTACTTACTAAAAATCTATCCAAAAGAAAGTTTTTCACTGACTAAAAACTTCTTTAAAAAAATATGCTATGTGCTTATTTAGGGCACGATTCAATTAGCCAAATCGCAATTGAATGAGACCCAAACTGCTACACACAAAACAGAATTTCTTATTCAATGTTTAACAACCTATAAGCCTTACAAAGAAGCCAAAATAAGAATAACAAAAGTGTTGCGCACCTAATAGCATTGTACAAAAAATCACACAAACACATAGGAAACTACATTAACATTCTTCTTTAATGTTTAACAACCTATAACCAGTACAATCAAGAAAAAATAACTTTTGCACAAGTGGTGCGCACAAAACAAGATTGTAAAAAAATAACACTAACACATAGCAAACTACATTAATTATATTATTTCATGTTTCACTAACTATAACCATCCCAATAAAGGTTAAATAAGTATACCACACGTGGTGCTCACAAAACAGGATTGTACCAAAAACTAACATAAACACATAGCAAAATAAATTCATATTCTTATTTAATATATCACAACCCACAAGCCTTACTAAGAACCTTAAATAAGAATAACAAAAGTCGTGGGATTGTACAGAAAGTAAAAAATAAAAAATAGAAAAAAATAACCATAACTGATACAATACAGCCAAATTCATACATTTTTTTACTTATTTAAAAGACATTTCACTCAAACAACATTTTCTATTTTATATTACAACAGATACTGCGTGAAGACAATCGGACGAGGACTTTCTCCACAGGACCAGACAATCGGACGAGGACTTTCTCCACAGGACCAGACCATCGGACGAGGACTTTCAACACAGGACCAGACCAGCGGACGAGGAATTTCAACACAGGACCACACCATCGGACGAGGACTTTCACCAAAGTACCACAACATCGGACGAGGGCTATCGCCACAGGACCACAACATCGGACGAGGGCTATCGCCACAGGACCACACCATCGGACCAGAACTTTCAACAGAGGACCAGACCATAGGACCAGGATTTTACACAGAGGACCACACCATCGGACCAGGACTTCCAACAGAGGACCACACCATTGGACAACGATTTTGAACCGAGGAGCAACAAACATTCGGATTTAAATCACACTTCAACCAAGGTACAGTATAATAAGTACTAAAGTAGAAAACTAAAGAAACTGCTTTCAGGTACATCCGTGTCAACAGAAAAAAAAAAAAAAAATTACTATCTCCCTTATTCTATTTAAATTGATACTATGCAATACATAGCTCAATAACCACATCAATTTTTTTTTTTAGCAAAGAAGTTTTGCAGTGGTAAATATCTATCCACAAACAACGTTTTTAATAAATAAAACCATTATTTTAAAAAAATATGTTACATGCTTATTTACAGCAGTATTTCATTGGCCAAATTCTTAGCCAGTGAGGACAGGAATTATAATTTTAACTAAATATAACTGATACATTAATGATTTGCCTTTTATTTCACCAATTGTGCACAAGAATCTTTAACAGGAATTACAAATTAAAATATACACAATTACATTTTTTTTTTCCTTTACAGATTAATATGGCTGATAACGAGATCAAAGAAGAGAAGAAAAGACGTCAAACTAGAGAAAGACAAGAGAGATGGGCCGCCCAGCAGACACCGGAGGAGAAAGAAATTCGACGAGAAAAAGAACGCAAAAGACTTGCAAATAAAAGAATATCAGCTGCAAAAATGAGAGATACAACCAAAAAAAAAAAAATAGATACTATAGCATTTACAAACTGTTCCTCAAACATCAGATGACATTTTACTAGATATCAGTCAAGACAGACCAAAAAAAGCAACTACAAAAACAAAGCATTTACAAACTCTTACTAAAAACTTACAGGACATTTCAACAAAACAAGGACAACATATACCAAGAAAAGCCACGAAAAAAACTAAACATTTAGAACCTGTTGTTGAAACATTTCATGACTTTTCACCTGATGAATATGAAAGTCAACATCCGATATGCTTTGCAAATTGTCCTCTACTCAAGTCTTTAGCAGTAGAGGTTCATAGTTGTGGGGACATGAGTACTCAATGTCAATTTTGTGAGGCTTATTATTTTAAACAGGAGAGACCCAGAGATGGACAATTTATTAGTTGTTGTCAAAAAGGCAAGTTCAAACTTCCAGAAAGGAAACAATTTCCAAGCTATTTACAAAATATTATGACTGAACCTACTTTTCCAAATTACAAAAATTTTAAGACAAACATAAGATCCTACAATAATGCCATATCATTTGCATCTATGGGGGCAACATTGGCTGCTAATGTACCAGGACATGGTCCTTACTGTTTTAAAGTCCAAGGACAAATTTATCATCGGACTTCACATTTACATCCAGAGCAAGGAGAGCAAAGAAAATTTGCTCAACTATATGTCCTAGATACAATGGAAGCTGTTGACCAACGTATGCAGATGGAAGAAAATAAAAAATGCTTACCCAGTGTTTTCATAGAGCTAAATAACATTATGGACAACAATCCCTACAGTAAAGCATACAAAAAATTGGCAGAAGTAGAAAATGCACAAAGACATCAACTTCATGCACAAAGACATCAATTACCCATGCCAAAGGTTAATATGGTGCTTAAAAGAGATAGACATACTGATAAACGTCGTTATAACTTGCCAACATCAAATGAAGTTGCAATGGTATTTCAGAATGATGAAGGAGAACCACCATTTCAAAGAGACATTAGAGTATATCCCAGAAATGAGGAGCAACCATTTATTAATATTAATATCTTAAGTCCAAATTTAGATCCAATGACATATCCCATATTTTTCCCACATGGAGAAGCAGGTTGGCAACCAAAATTAACCCTTCCCAGTTACCCAAATGCTAAAGCCAGAATCCGAAATAATGTTTCTATGCTTGAATTTAAAGTAGCTCAAATTGCCATTAGAGATGAATTTAATCCAATTTTATGTGGTGGAAAACTAACACAACAATGGATTATTGATTCATATTTGCAAGTTGAGGCAAATAATTTAAACTTTATCAAATATCAACAAGATAAACTACGTGTAATACAATATTGTGGACTCATGGACTATGTTGCTGACGTGGCTACAAGCAGAGACATGACAGCTGGCAAAGCCATCATTTTACCATCTTCCTTTCAAGGATCTCCTCGAAATATGAGAGAAAAATACAATGATGCTATGGCTATTGTGACAAAATTTGGAAAACCAGATTTATTTGTGACATTTACATGTAATCCACAATGGCCAGAAATTAATCAAAATCTACTTCTTGGACAAAGTGCTTCAGATCGACCAGATTTAGTAGCCAGAGTTTTTAAGATCAAATTAAATGAATTAATACGTGACTTCACTATAAATCAGTTATTTGGCAAATGTCTTGCTTATGTATATACCATTGAATTTCAAAAAAGAGGCCTTCCACATGCACATCTTCTCATAATACTTCAAGAGAAAGATAAATTAGATACTTCGGAAAAAGTGGATGCAGTCATAGTTGCTGAACTACCAGATCCAGAACTATATGGTAGACTATATGAGATTGTTACTCATTGCATGATTCATGGACCCTGTGGAGACCTTAATCCACACTCACCATGTATGGAAAATAATAAATGTTCCAAAGATTTTCCAAAAGATTATAGAGACAAAACATATGCAAATTGTGATGGATATCCACTTTATAAAAGAAGAGAAGGAGATAGTGCCATTATTCGTGGAAAAAAAGTGGACAATAGATATGTAGTACCCTACAATCCACATTTACTCATGAAGTACAACGCCCACATTAACGTAGAAGCCTGCACTTCCATCAAATCCATTAAATATTTCTACAAATATATTTACAAAGGCTATGATGCAGCTACTGTAGTCGTCAAAAGTGCAGACAACCCTGAATGTAGTGAGTTAGTACATGATGAACTTGCATCTCATGTAGATGCTCGCTATGTCAGTGCACCAGAAGCTATGTGGCGGCTTTTAAAATTTGAAATGCATGATAGATCACATGCAGTATATAGATTAGCAGTACATTTGCCACAACGACATTTAGTCTATTTCCATGCTGGAAATTAAATGAATGCATTGGCCCAAAGTGAAGATCGTCACACTACACTAACTGCATGGTTTGCATTAAATTCAAATGATGCTCAAGCAACACAATACTTATATATTGAAATTCCATATCACTATGTTTTTGTGAATGGATTATGGAGACCAAGAAAAACCAGAGGCAATAAAATAATTCCACGAATTTACACAGTCAGTCCAAGAGATGTTGAACGTTTTTGCTTACGGATATTACTTTTAAATGTTCCAGGAGCACAAAGTTTTGAACAATTAAGAACTGTTAATGACATTGTATATGAATCCTTCCATTTAGCTGCAAGACATAGAAACTTACTCGCTGATGATACAGAGTGGGAAAGATGTTTAGAAGAAGCAGCACAATGTCAAATGCCACGACAGATGAGAGAACAATTTGCTTTTATTTGTATGTTCTCAAATGCTCCAAATGCATTAGCTTTGTGGGAGACTTTTAAAAGTAATATGGCTGAAGACTTTATGCGACGATACAATGAACCCATTGCACACTTAAAAGCGTTAATGGAAATCCAAGAAGTATTTTTAACTCATGGATTAAGTTGTGCAAGTTTTAATTTGCCTGATCCAGGTCTTATAGATGACATAAACTTTGAAGACTATGACATTCAAATACAAGCAGAAAGAACACAAGAAAGACTTGCAACTTTAAATACACTACACTTGCAAGCATTTCATGCCATTAAAAATGCAATAGATGATGACATGGTGACAGAGCGTTATTTCTATCTGGATGGACCTGGCGGATCATGAAAAACCTATTTGTACAATTTATTAATGAGTTCAGTACGAGCACAAGGACAAATAGCAATGGCGTTTGCCACTACTGGAATTGCTGCACTTTTATTAGAAGGTGGAAGAACTGTTCATAGTGGATTTAAACTGCCAGTGCCTATTTTAGAAAATTCTGTGTCAGATATTCGCATGACATCTTTATAAGCAAAGAAATTGAAGAAATGTAAATTAATTATAATAGATGAGGCCACAATGATGTCATGCTATGCCCTCCAATGTATTGACCGTTTGCTTCGTGAAGTCATGGATAATATTTTTCCATTTGGTGGAAAGGTAATGTTGTTGGGTGGCGATTTTAGACAAACATTACCTGTCGTTGTACATGGAAATCGAACTGACATTATCGAAACATGTATAAAGTCAAGTACAGTATGGAAACATTTTACCCATCTTCAACTGCAACAAAATATGAGATCAGAAGGCCAAACTGATTTCAATGATTGGCTTATTAAAATTGGAGAAGGCAGAACAGAAAAATTACTACATTTACCTGACGACACTGTAGAGATCCCACCTCATATGATTTGTCAACAAGATATTATATCGGCTATATTTGAAGGGAGCATCAATAACTAAGAATATTCCGAGCTTGCCAACCAAGTCATACTGACGTGTAAAAATAAAGATGCATTAATCCTCAATAATGAAATCTTAAAAAAAAATTATGCACTGCAAAGAAATTATCACAGTGCTGATTCTGTACTTGCTGATGACAATGAAAGTCAGGCTAACTTTTCGACTGAATTCATAAACTCTCTAACTCCTTCTGGAATGCCACCACATATTTTGCAGCTAAAGAAAGGTGCAATTATCATGTTACTGCGAAATATGAACCCCAAAAAAGGCCTATGCAATGGCACAAGATTAATTGTTCAACAATTAAAGGACCATTTTATAGATGCTGAAATTTTAACTGGGACCCATAAAGGAGAGAGAGTTTTCATACCAAGAATAGATTTAGCACCAAGTGAAAGTAGTCTCCCTTTTATACTTCAAAGAAGACAATTTCCCATTATTATGGCATTTGCCATGACCATTAATAAATCACAAGGTCAAACTTTCAAATCTGTGGGTATTTTTTTGGAAGAACCAGTATTTGCACATGGTCAATTGTACGTTGCATTGTCACGGTGCAAAAATCCACAGGCTATTAAAGTTTACATTGAAAAAAATGAAAGTCAAGGTGATTTATTAGAAGATGGATGTATTTTTACTAAAAACATTGTCTACTATGAAGTACTATAACTTTGCAGGATACAAATTAAAGATGCCAACATTTTTTAAAAGCATTCCAAAATACATAACAATTGGTTGTTTAATTCAGTCATAATTAATGGAAGTACTGTTTATGAATGATTCGCCTCACAAAATACTTTCCTTGCATTGTTAGTAAAAATTATGTTAAATTGTTAAGTCACTATGTTAATGTTTCTAATGTTACAAGTTTAAAAAATATATTTTCAAGTTATTTCATTCAACAGATTACAAAGTGGATGTTAAGAGGTCAAGCACCTTTTAAGTTACCATGTAAATATTGTCTGTTATCTTAAGATTACTACCTACATTAATGTTTATCGCCAGTTTATGTGCTCAGTAATGAATTACTTTAATTACGTACGTTTTAAGAAGAGTTTTACTGTATGCCTTCCTCTACATTCAATGTATATTCAAGTTAACAATTATTGTGATAGAAATTGCATTTTAATACTGATTCATTTAAAGGTCAATTGTTTTTACGTTCAAATGTTAATACTTTTAATAAAAAATTAGGTTACAAAATGTATTCACTATGTTCCTGTTTATAATGTTTATAATGTTAAAAATTATACCAATGTTTTGTCAACTTCTAAACTTACATAAAAAATAAAGTTCTAGTTTAAAAATATATACTTAGAAGGTTATTGCTTACATATATTTTAAACTTCATGTTAAAATTTGCGACGTTTAAAGAAGGCTTTTTACTTTTTGCTTTCCTATTCATTCAATGTATATTAAAGTTAACAATTCTTCAGATACAAATTACATTTTAAAAAACCATTACATCAACATTTTACAAAAATACACGTTCATATTAAAATACTTACAAGTGACAAAAATATATGTTAATAACTAAACAAATTGACACACATATACATCACATTGCCGTCATTTTTTGACGGGCAAGTCGCTAGTCACATATATAATTGTCAGCATGCAGGTTGTTGCTAATGCTTGCCGGCTCGTGTAGCGAGCCCGCTGCAACTGCGGCCCCTCGCAGTTACTGGCAAGTAGCTCCCTACGACTTTCCGACTGCAAATGCGGACCCTCGCGAAGCGAGGGGCCACATTTGCAGAGGTGGAGGCTCTCCGGCGCCTCACAATTGGTTGAAAACGACCACACAATCTGGACTTGGAAACAAAAACATAAACACGCAAAGACTAACTACGGACTTAAAAAATAATTGTGCCCTTACAAGAAAAAAAATACAACCAGTAAAACCATTACGGACTCGCAAAAATACGACCTTAATGGACAAACTGCGCACAACGGAATATACTCAAAACACAAAAAAGAAACACAAAGAAACCCACAAAAATAAACATTACCCACAGCAAGAGTGGACACCCAGGAAGTTTGGAAGTCAGGTTACACCTCGATTTCACTAACAATTCCAAAGTTTACACACTCGAAAATCCCCTTAATTTCAGAAAAAAATGCAGACAAAAAAAATGAAAACGAGGCTAAGGACGTAAAATTACAAAACGTACTTGCAACACAGAACCAACACTCAAGAACAGTTCATGCGGCACGTAACACACATTAGGCGGGACGTACCACACAGAAAATCGACACCATTTCACATGCATCAAATAACTACTATCCGCAAAATGGTGGCTGGAATGCAAATTGAAGTCTGGAACGCAAATAGCGCATGCGTATTGAGTCTTAACGGTTTCTACTTCCCCTCAAAGTCTATATATACTGCACACTTTCCAGACATTTCTACATTTCTCCTCAGGTGATGAACAGTGTGACTGGACATTTCACTGGTTGCATTACTTCTGAAGCAAATTCCTTATCACTTTAGAAGTTTACAATCTGCAAATTACCACACAGAGGTAAGCTATAATACATTTAATTAATTAATAAATACAGAAAAAAATAAAAATAAAAAGGTTTGCTTTAAAATATTGCCAACAACAACCGTATTCATGTATACTAAGATTTCAAACACAAAAAAATACATAGATTTTATTCATATTTTTTTTTTTTTTTAAACTAGCCTTTTACAAAAAAAATATAGACACATATATATTTAGGCAGCATTTCAATATTTTACTTTTCTTCACATTTCCAACAGACTCTGCCTCAACAGCGTCACTGAATAATTTGCAACGCTGCACGGTTTCACACGCACTGTTAAATCTGCACAATTTTACACATGACAAACAAAGAACAACAGGTACTATATAAAAATACAAAGAAGATGCTGTTGTTCAAAAAAAAACCTATTTAACTAAAAAAAAATGATCTTTCTCTTTTTCAACAGACACTGCCTGAAGACTGTCGCAGGAAGATAGGCAGCAGGGGACCCTCTGTCATTGATACACAACTAATAATTCAAACAAGGTATAGTATAACAAGTAAAAAAAAAAAGAAAACCTATCCTGTTTGCTGTGCGCCAATGTCAAAATGAAAAACAAAAAAAAATCATAAGCCCCTACTACCAATGATGGTGCACACAAAACACCATACTTCAACAAATATTGTTAACACATATAAAATGGAACAATAAATCCTGTTTTCTCTGCACCAACCTCTAAGCCTAACCCATAACCTAAATCTCTAATCCCAAAAGTGGCGTACAAAAAACAGGATAGTATAGCAAATATTGCTAACACATACAAAATTTAAGAATAAATCCTGTTTTGTGTGCCCTAACCTATAAGCCTAAACCCAGAACCTAAACCTCTAATGACAACAGTGGTGTACAGAAAACAGGATAGTACAAAATAATTTGCAGCGCTGCACGGTTTCACACGCACTGTGAAACATGAACAATTTTAAGCATGACAAAGAAAGAGCAACAGGTAATATACAAAAAATACATTGAATTCACAAAAAAAAGATGCTGTTGTTAAAAAAAATAAAAACTTGAAACTAAAAAAACATTTCTCTTTCTCTTTTTCAACAGACACTGCCTGAAGACTGTCGCAGGAACATTGGCAGCAGGGGACCCTCTTTAATTGATACACAACTAATAATTCAAACAAGGTATAGTATAACAAGTACAAAAAAAGAAAAACCTATCCTTTTTGCTATGCGCCAATGTCAAAATGAAAAACAAAAATAAATCATAAGCTACCAATGATGGTGCACACAAAACACGATACTTCAACAAATATTGTTAACACATATCAAATGGAACAATGAATCTGGTTTTGTCTGCACCATCCTCTAAGGCTAACCCATAACCTAAATCTCTAATCCCAAAAGTGGCATTCAGAAAACAGGATAGTATAACAAATATTGGTAACACATGCAAAATGTAAGAATAAATCCTGTTTTGTGTGACCTAACTTATAAGCCTCAAACTAGAACCTAAACCTCTAATGACAAGCAGGGGACCCTGGCAGCATACACAACTAATAATTCAAACAAAGTATAGTATAACAAGTAAAAAAAAAATAACACCTATCCTTTTTGCTGTGCGCCAATGTCAAAATGAAAAGCAAACAAAAATCATAAGCCCCTACTAACAATGATGGTGCACACAAAACACGATACTTAACACATATAAAATGGAACAATGAATTCGGTTTTGTCTGCACCAACCTCTAAGCTTAACTCATAACCTAAATCTCTAATCCCAAAAGTGGTGTACAGAAAACAGGATAGTTTAACAAATATTGGTAACACATACAAAATTTAAGAATAAATTGTGTTTTCTGTGCCCTAACCTTTAAGCCTAAACCCAGAACCTAAACCTCTAATGACAACAGTGGTGTACAGAAAACAGGATAGTACAACAAATATTGGTAACGCATACAAAATTTAAGAATAAATCCTGTTTTGTGTGCCATAACCTATAAGCCTAAACCCAGAACCTAAATCTCTAATGACAACACTGGTGTACACAAATAGGATAGTCCAAAAAATATTGTTATAGCATATAAGATTTAAGAATAAATCCTGTTCTGTGTGCCTAAACCCAGAACCTAAACCTCTAATGACAACAGTGGCGTACACAAAACAGCATAGTACCACAACTATTGGTAACACATACAAAATGGAATAAATCCTGTTTCTAACAAATATTCGTAACACATACAAAATTTAAGAATAAATCCGGTTTTCTATGCCCTAAACTATAAGCCGAAACCCAGAACCTAAAACTCAAATCACAACAGTGGTGTACACAAAATAGGATAGTACAAAATAATTTGCAGCCCTGCATGCTTTCACACACACTGTGAAATCAACACAATTTTACGCATGACAAAGAAAGAACAACAGGTAATATACAAAAATACATTTGATTCACAAAAATAAGATGATGTTGTTAAAAAAAAACAAAAAAACATTAAACTAAAACAACATTTCTCTTTCTCTTTTTCAACAGACACTGCCTGAAGACTGTTGCAGGAAGATTGGCAGCAGGGGACCCTCTGTCATTGATACACAACTAGTAATTCAAACAAGGTATAGTATAACAAGTAAAAAAAAAAATAACACCTATCCTGTTTGCTGTGCACCAATGTCAAAATGAAAAGCAAACAAAAATCATAAGCCCCTACTAGCAATGATGTTGCACACAAAACACGATACTTAATACATATAAAATGGAACAATGAATCCGGTTTTGTCTGCACCAACCTCTAAGCCTAACCCATAACCTAAATCTCTAATCCCAAAAGTGGCGTACAGAAAACAGGATATAATAATAAATATTGGTAACACATACAAAATTTAAGAATAAATCCTGTTTTGTGTGACCTAACTTATAAGCCTAAACCCAGAACCTAAACCTCTAATGACAACAGTGGTGTACAGAAAATTGGATGGTACAACAAATATTGGTAACACATACAAAATTTAAGAATAAATTGTGTTTTCTGTGCCCTAACCTATAAGCCTAAACACAGAACCTAAACCTCTAATGACAACAGTGGTGTACAGAAAACAGGATAGTACAACAAATATTGATAACACATACAAAATGTAAGAATAAATCCTGTTTTGTGTGCCATAACCTATAAGCCTAAACCCAGAACCTAAATCTCTAATGACAACAGTGAGGTACACAGAACAAGATAGTACAAAAAATAGTGGTAATACATACAAAATGTAACAATAAATCATGCTTTCTCTGCCCTAACCTATAAGCCTAAACCCACAACCTAAACCTCTAATGACAACAGTACTGCACACAAAACAGGATAGTAGAAACAAAATATGCAGTTAAAAAATAAACTTCGGCGACAAAAAGAACGCAAAAGACTTGCAAGCAAAAGACTATCAGCTGAAAATCTAAAATCTACCCCTGAGAAGGCAACTAAAAAACAAAAGCAATTAGAAAGTGTTGCTAAACAATCATAAAACATTTCTAATAATGATTTAGAGAGTCATATTGGTATAAGTTCTCACAATTGTCCTTTACTTAAATCTTTAGCAGCAGAGGTTCATAATTGTGGTGATATGAATATTGTCTGTCAGTTTTGTGGGGCTTATCATTTCAAACAGGAAAGACCCAGAGATGGCGAGTTCATTTGTTGCTGTCAAAAAGGCAAGGTAAAACTTCCAGAAAGACAATTTCCAACGTATTTACAAAGCATTATGACTGAGCTTACTTTCCCCAACTACCAAAATTTTAAAACAAACATAAAATACTATAATAGTGCCATATCGTTTGCATCTATGGGTGCAACATTGGCTGCTAATGTGTCAGGACATGGCCCTTACTGATTTAAAGTACAAAGTCAAATTTACCATCGTACTTCTCATTTACATCCAGAGGAAGGAGAGCAAAGAAATTTGCTCAACTATATGTCCTAGATACAATGGAAGCTGTTGAGCAACGTATTCAGCTTCAAGAAAATAAAAAATGCTTACTCATTGTTTTTATAGAGCTTGATAAAATTATAGCTCAAAACCCATACTCTCAAGCCTATAAAAATTTGGCAGAAGTAAAAAAGGAACAACAAATCCATACTGATAAACGCTGTTATAACTTGCCAACATCAAATGAGGTGGCAATGGTCTTTCAAAATGATGAAGGAGAACCACCATTTCAGAGAGACATTCAAATATATCCCAGAAATGAGGAGCAACCTTTTATTAATATAAGTATCTTAAGTAGCAATTTGTATCCAATGACATATCCCAAAATTTTTTGACATGGGGAAGCAGGTTGGCAACCCAAATTAACTCTTCAGAGTTACCCAAATTCAAAATTACGTGTGAGAAATAATATTTCCATGCTTGAATTTAAAGTGGCTCAAATTGCCATTCGAGACGTATTCAATCCCATTTTATGTGGCGGAAAACTGACACAACAATGGATCATTGATTCATATTTGCAAGTTGAGGCAAATAATTTAAACTTCATCAAATATCAACAAGATAAACTACATGTAGAACAGTATTGTAGATTAATGGATTATGTCACTGAGGTTGCTACAACCAGAGACCTGCCAGCTGGCAAAGCCATAATTTTACCATCTTCTTTCCAGGGATCTCCTCGCAATATGCGAGAAAGATACAATGATGACATGGCTATTGTAACTAAATTTGGAAAACCAGATTTATTTATTACATTTACATGTAATCCACAATGGCCAGAGATTACACACAATCTGCTAATTGGACAAACTGCTTCCAAAGGACCAGATTTAGTGACAAGAGTCTTTAAAATCAAATTAAATGAATTAATACATAACATAACAATAACTGAGTTATTTGGCAAATGTCTAGCTTATTTAGTTTATACCATCAAATATAAAAAAAGAGGACTTCCACATGCACATATTCTTATAATCCTTCAAGAGAAAGATAAATTGGAGACTGGTGACAAAGTGAATTCTGTAATTATTATACCAGATCCTGAAATACATGGTAGACTGTATGAGATTGTAACTCATCGTATGATTCATGGACCGTGTGAAGATATTAATCCACAGTCACCATGTATGGAAAATAAGAAATGTACTAAATAATTTCCAAAAGATTATAGAGACATAACTTATGCTAATTGTGATGGCTATCCATTATATAGAAGAAGAGAAGGACAAACTGCCATTATTCATGGCAAAAAGGTAGACAACATATATGTGGTACCATAAATTCCACATTTACTTATAAAGTATAATGCACACATTAATGTGGTATCTTGCACTTCTATAAAATCCATTAAATATGTCTACAAATATATTTACAAAGGCTATGATGCAGCTACTGTAGTCGTCAAAAGTGCTGAAAATAACGAACACATTGAGTTAGTACATGATGAACTTGCATCTCATGTAGATGCTCGCTATGTAAGTGGGCCAGAAGCAATGTGGCATCTTCTAAAATTTGAAATGCACGATCGCTCACATGCAGTATATTGATTAGCTGTACATTTGCCACAAAGACATTTAGTGTATTTCCATGTTGGAAATTAAACAAATGCTATGGAACAAAGTGAGCATCGACAAAATACACTAACTTTATAGTTTCAATTAAATTGTACTGACTTAGAGGCAAGCAAATTGTTATATATTGACATTCCATACCATTATGTTTTCGTTAATGGATTATGGCGAAAACGAAAAAGTCGTGGAAATAAAATAATCCCAAGAATTTACACTGTAAGTCCAAGAGACCTTGAACGTTTCTGCTTACTATTACCACTTCTAAATGTTCCTGGTGCACAAAGTTTTGAACAGTTAAGAACTGTTAATGACATCGTTTATGAATCATTTCATTTAGCTGCCCAACACAGAAACTTCCTAGCTGATGATACAGAATGGGAACGATGTCTTGAAGAAGCAGCACTATGTCAAACGCCACGGCAGATGAGGGAACAATTTGCATTCATTTGTATCTTCTCAAATGCTCCAAATGCATTGGCTTTGTGGGACAAATTTATAACAAATATGGCTGAAGACTTTTTGCAACAATACGATGAGCCTATTGCACAATTAAAAGCATTAATTGAAATCCAAGAGGTTTTTTTAACTCATGGATTAAGTTGTGCAAGTTTTAATCTACCAGATCCAGGTCTCTTTGAAGACTATGACACTCAACTACAAAGAGAAAGAACAGAAGAAAGACTTGCAACTTTAAATACATTACAATTGCAAGCATGTAATGCAATCAAAAATGCCCTAGATGATGACATGCTCAACGAGGGTTATTTCTATCTGGATGGACCTGGCGGATCAGGAAAAAAATATCTATATAGTTTATTGATGAGTTTTGTTCGAGCACAAGGTCAAATATCGCTGCCATTTGCAACCACTGGAATTGCCGCACTTTTGTTAGAAGGTGGAAGAACTGTGCATAGTGGATTTAAACTGTCAGTTCCTATTTTGGAAACATCAGTGTCGGAAATTTGAATGACATCATTACAAGCAAAAAAAATAAAAAAAGTAAATTAATTATAATAGATGAAGCTACAATGATGTCATGCCATGCCCTACAATGTATTGACCGTTTGCTTCGTGAAGTCATGGATAATAATTTGCCATTTGGTGGAAAGGTAATGTTGTTAGGTTGAGATTTTAGACAAACATTACCTGTCTGTACATGGAAATCGAACTGACATTGTTGAAACATGTATAAAATCAAGTACACTATGGAAACTATTTACCCATCTTCCATTACAACGAAATATGAGATCAGAAGGAGAAAATGAATTCAATGATTGGCTCATTAATATTGGAGAAGGAAAAACAGAGCAAATACAAAATTTACCCGAAGACACTGTGCACATCCCAGCTCATATGATTTGCAAACAGGAACTCATATCAGCTATAATTCAAACTACAATAAATAATGAGGACTATGCAGAGCTTGTCAACAAAGTAATACTAACATTCAAAAATTAAGGATGCATTACTCCTCAATAATGAAATATAAAAAAAAAAAAAATGCACCACAAAAAAAATATCACAGTGCTGATTCTGTACTTTGTGATGACAAAGAAAGTCAGACAAACTTTTCAGCTGAATTCATTAACTCCCTCTGGAATGCCACCACATATTTTGCAGCTAAAGAAAGGTGCAATTGTCATGTTACTGCGAAATATGAACCCAAAAAAAGGCCTATGTAATGGGACCAGATTAATTGTTCAGGAATTAAAAGACCATTTGATACATGCTGAAATTCTAACTGGTACCCATAAAGGAGAGAGAGTTTTTTCATACCAAGAATAAATTTGGCACCAAGTGAAAATAGCCTCCCTTTTGTACTTCTAAGGAGACAATTTCCCATCATCATGGCATTTGCCATGACCATTAATAAATCACAAGAACAAACTTTCAAATCTGTGGGTATCTTTTTAGAAGAACCAGTATTTGCAAATGGCCAGCTGTATGTTGCATTCTCAAGATGCAAGAATTCAGAGGCTATTAAAGTTTACATTAAAAACAATGAAAGTCATTTATTAGATAATGGACGCATTTTTACAAAAAACATTGTCTTCTATGAAGTACTATAACTTTAATGACACAAAATATAAC
The DNA here is from genome assembly GCA_027410445.1 of Discoglossus pictus. Taxonomy (NCBI): domain Eukaryota; kingdom Metazoa; phylum Chordata; class Amphibia; order Anura; family Alytidae; genus Discoglossus; species Discoglossus pictus. The sequence continues at coordinate 81,571,452 of CM050168.1, forward strand.
AATACAAGACATGCCACAGACCCATCAAAAAAGAGTACAGTGGTTTCATTTTGAGGAACAACTTTGAAGTCACTCAAGCTCTTTTAAGAGCACCACTATTTCAATAAGAAACTCTATAAAATGGCAAAAAACAAATAGATATCTCTGGGACTCTTTTACAAGGACCTCTATTTCACATAGGAAACTCTATGTGCCTTTTTTTTAATTATGTAATTTCAAGAAGAAATGTACAACAAGAAACAAAAAAAAATATAGAGAACAGTAGTTTAATTTCAAGAATTACATTTTAAGTCACTCAGACTCTTTTTTCAACACCACTATTTCTATAAGAAACTCTATAAAATGACAAAAAACATAGAGAACAGTGGTTACACCCCGTGGACGAACTTTAATGTCTGGCGTTCTCTTTTTAGAGAACCACTATTTCACATAGGAAACTTTATGTGCAATTTTCACAAATTACAACAAGAACAAAGAAATGTCAACCATCAAAAATCAACAACGACAAAATAACAAATTATAATTTTATCGAAGTAGCCTTTTAGCATGATTAGCCCCACAAAACACTTTGCTTGCATTTTGAATGCTCAATTGAATAGGGGCCATTGTGTCTCTGGGCAAGTCAAAGAGTTATTGGAGGCGCACAGACAAGAGCTCTACACTGATTAGCTGCAGGGCATCAACAGGTTGAAGAAATCTCTTCAGGTGAAGAGGAGGGAAGGGCGGAAGCCCCTTTTGCACCGATCACAGAACTGTGTGCCTAAATTACAACGTTTTGTTAAAAACACCCTGACAAAGCTCTAGAAAGCCACAATGGGGACTTGTTTAATAATCAAGCACTGTCTCACTTCAGAAACATTTTGAAACAAAGAAAGAAGCATGTTTATCTTGATAGGTTTCTAGTGAAACTGCCTACATCAAAGTCTCCAGCAGGGTTCAGTGGTGTTAAGAGACAGAAAATAGAAAGATCCTTTGATGTTCTAATGGAAGTGGACTCCCCTTCAGAGCAATAATCTGTCTCCTTCTTTTCCACCTCTACATTACCACCATCAAGTCCTCTCAGCACAGTTAAAATGAAGTGAAATTCTATGTTATTTGATGTAATTATTGTTTTTTAGTTATGCCTGCGTAGTTTTAAGGTTTTGTATCCAAAAACAAGACCATCTGCTCAAACTAAAATGTGAAAATTCTGGGGCATGGAACGGATTATTTAAATTTACATAGATTCCTATGGAAAATGCTTGTTTGGAACTCAACCTGTTTGGAACTCATCCTGCCATCCGGAATGGATTAAGGACGAGAACCGAGGTACTCCTCTACATATAAATTACAAATTAGTGAGTATGTGTATATATATATATATGAATAATCAAAGTATTGCAGTATATAGTGATACCTTTTTTATTGGACAAACACATTAATAATGTAGCGACGAGCTTTGAAAAATAAACCTCTTTCTTTCAAGTCCAAAAGAAATACTGATAAAAATATGTAAAGGAGTATGAGAGTGGATTGAAAAAAAAAGGAAAAAGAAAATAAGGTAAAAAAAGTCCATTGGGCAGAGATAAAAAGCACAGACCAGCATTGTAAAGAAGGTCAGTATGCGTGTTTGTAGATCAGGTTTTAGATTAGAACACAGCAGAGTCATAATTTAGAGCTATAAATTCCCCCACCGTTTCTGGATTAGAAAAACAGCAATTGAACAGGGGACCTGTGGAATGTGAATTATAAAACATGTTGATAGTGGGACAGAAAACTCAAATCAATTTTTAGTCCAATGACCTTCATAATAAAAAACATAATCATATTAATTTTGAACCTTTTTCGATGTTGGATAGTTTTAAAATTCCGCCTGAGTATTTTGATTTTTAAGTTTTGGATGGCGTGGTTATTCTGGGGGAAATGGTGTCCAACTGGGATACAGTAACAGTCTTCATTGTGCTTTTTGATGGAAATCCTGTGTAGATTCATCCTCAAGTGTAATTTTTTACTGGTTTTCCCAATTTAACAGCCCCTTTCGCATACAATACATTGTATTATGTACTCTACATTGGATGATGTACATGACTATGACCCTCTGGTGTTACAGGTATTGTTATTATGTATGGCTGTGTCTTATTTGCAGAAATGTTGACACAGTCTGCAGTGATTTTTATTGCAGGGGTTTGTGCCATTTTCTTTGTTATGCTGTTCATTGACCAGTCTTCTCACCAATGTTTGTCTTAAATTTGTTGGCTGTCTAAATGCAAGAATGGGAGGTTTGGTGAATATATGTTTCAATTCTGCATTCTCTGTTAGTAGTGGCTGTAAATCTTTAAATATTTTGCGTATTCCTGCTAGAGTCTGGGGAAATGTGGTGACCAGTGGTGTACCTGAAGTTGTTTCTATATTTTTGTACTGCAACAGGTGTTCCTGGGGTGTTCTGATGGCAGAGGTTAATTTCTGAGTGATAACATAGGGTTTGTCACCCTTCTGTCTGAAGGAAGCAGACAGTGTTTTTACATGTTTATCACGGTCCTCAGTGTTTGAACATATGCAATGGTATCTAATGCCTTTACTATGAATTATCCCTTGTTTAGTATGGGAGGGATGAAAGCTAGAGCTGTGGAGGTAACTGCAACTGTCTATAGGTTTCTTATACACAGATGAGTTAAGTTTGCCATTTGTGATGGAAATTGTAGTGTCCAGAAAGTTAACCTGTTCTGCGGAGTAATCCACTTTAAGTTTAATGCATGGGTGGAATGTATTGAATGAATTGTAAACGAATTGGGTAAGTTGTTTTTTCCCCTTTCTGCCCATATGATGAACATATTATTTAGGTAACAGTAGTATCTGTAGGGTTTGTGGGCATATGTGGATAGAAATCTATGTTCCAGGTCAGCCATAAATAGGTTAGCATTTTGTGGTGCCATTTTGGTACCCATTGCGGTCCCCGTTATTTGTAGGTAAACATGTTGATTGAAGGTAAAGTAGTTGTGGGTCAGGATATATTCTAGTAGATGACGATGGTATCAGGGTTATATTTTTGATTCTGAATGTTTGTGGAGAGAAACTTCATGCATGCCTCAGTGCCACCTTTGTGTGGAATGCTGCTGTAAAGGGATTACACATTCATGGTTACAAATAGTATAAGTCAACCTGACTAAGTTTGTTAAGAAAGTCAGTGGTGTCCGGTATATAGCTGTTAGGGTTTTTAACTAGTGGCTTAAGGATGTTTTCAACAATGCCAGATGACTGTTCAGTCAGTGTGTTCACACCTGTAACAACTGGTCTCCCTGTGTGGTCTGGTTTGTGGATCTTTGGCAGCATGTAGAAAGTCCCAGATTGGTGGGTATAAGTAGCTCCAATTCTTGTTGCACATTCTTGGGAAACATTTAAATGAGTTTTCTTAATTGGATGGTGTATACATCTGTAGGGTCCTGGTTCAATTTCTTCTAGTAGATATTGTTTGTTAACCATCTGTTTGCTTCTTGCATGTAGTTCTCTGTGTTTATAATCACAAATCTTTGTCTGCTGGTTTAATGGTGGAAAGAGCTGCCATAAAAAGCTTAAAAGCGAACCCTAACATCACCATTAAACCAGTAGAAAAGGGTGGCGCTATATTATGAATACGTTTGTTGCTATATTATGAATAAGAATAAGTTTGTCCAATAAAAAGGTATCACTATATACTGCAATGTTCTGACCCAATGCTTTGACCCATAATTTATATATATATATATATATATATATATATATATATATATATATATATATATATATATATATATTGCCTCTGACTCGACAAAGAGAGGCCCGCTCTCTAAAGCTCATCATGAAAACTATGAATATGTCTGTCCAATAAAAAAGGTATCACTATATACTGATTATAGGTATATATATATATATATATATATATATATATATATATATATACAAAATGAAAAAAGGGAACCTATATTAGAAGTAAATTAACATTAACATAAAGTTTATTCATTTAAAAGGATGGTTAGCGCAGTCTGATGAGTTAATAAGGTGTAAAAAATACACTCTTTTGAATTGATATTGTGTCAATGGCTGTGATTATCTATCACTGGGAAGCAACTCAGTATTTATTCTACCAGAAAAGGTAATATGCATATGGTGAAAGCAGTGAATATACAATTTCTGTAAATAACAAACTATCAAAAAAATTATCCAAAAAAGTGACGTGTGAATTAAAAATTGGACCTGGAAAAGGCAAAATAATCTCATAACTAACAATGTATTTTATCTTGTATACATAATTGGTTGTGACCTATTATTTACAAAACATGTATGTGATAGCCTACTTTTGAAATGATAATAGATTACAATGCATTTCTAGCTTTGTAGCCTTGATGATTAATTATATAATGTGATGGATACGATATATATGAAGTGGTGACAGCTTGAAATTCCTATTGTTTCTAAGATTTTTATACTCAATACTTTATTAATGTTTTTGTGAACATATGAATAAAAGTGAAGTTTTATATAATTTGATTATGCCGAATTCCTTGGTCTATCAATACCATTTATACTCAAAATGATGAGGTAATAGTGAGGGTTCTCAGTTTGTCATTTTGAGAAGTTTTTTCTTCTTTTCCTTTTTTTGTGTGCCTAAGAGTCTCTATTTGATGACACCAGATAACATAATTACAATTGTTTTGAGATTAAATCTTCCATGTAATAACATTTCTCTTTCAATATATTTAAAAAAAAATCCATTATGTATGCAAGGGATTTTTTATTAGTGTTCGTAACACACTGGTGTATCCTCAGTTCTGTCCAGGTATCCCTTACACATCCTTAATCCTTACATTAAAATGAAAGAACACATTTACTTCTAGTTATATACAGTAAGTGGTATAAAGGGGAGAGTTTATAGAAGGAGGGCGAAATTAACTTAAGGGGTAAGGAATTTCTGAAGAAAGTGTAAAATAATGTTATATATATTTCCTGAATGATGTAATGGAATGAAGTTAGAATTAACTTTGGGAATAATGGTATGAAGGGGATAATCCTTTACTTTATGGAACAAAGTGTGAAATAACCGTGAGCTTATTGGAATGAAGTTGACACTGCATAAATGACTAAATGGAATGAAGGAGAAAGAAAATTACTTTTATAAGCTGAAAAAAATTATTTACCTTCAAACTATATGTCTTATGGAAGCATGCTGTTTTACTAAAAAGATTGGAAACTATTGGTTTATAACCTATTGCACTGACTGCTAAACAATGAATAATGCATTAAAATTGAGTCTCAGAACATTAGTTACATATAATCAAAACTAAATTGATTACTCAATTGAAGTGTATTCTGTTTCCAAAGTATTTGCAGGCTCTAGGACCCAATGAGATAGGGAAAAGCTCATTCAGGCATACATTACTTTTTACAGTTGAAATATTTCTTAGAGAAATGTAATCAGGGAGCGTATGATACTTAATGACCTTTTGAGATAGAACATATTTTCAAAGACTTTCCAATTGCTTTGAGTATGCAGGTAAAGAAAATGAGAGTCATAACTAAGAGGGACAAAGGATCTATTAAAATATCACCTATGTTGATGTATTCTATTTTTCAGAGCTATTTTTAATTTACTTTTGCAGTAACTTCAATTGTTCACGAAGATCTAACTTTGGCATGGACAGACTTGGAAGAACAATGGGTGAGTGAAATAGCAGTTTATTGACCCCAATGTGTACATTACAAATGACTTGATTAATATTTAGCTTTATTAGAAACCAACATAAATTAAAAACTGGGTACTGGTAATGTATTCTAACTCAAGCTGAGATAAGAAACAATATAATGATTAAGTAATTAAAATTAATAGGAGTATCAGAAAATATTAAATTGGCTAATCAGGCTATAGCACCCAAATATATGATGTAAAGTACTGTCTTTCTAAAATAATAAATAAATAGACAAGTTTCCATATGATAATGTTGTCTCCCCCATTCTATGGTGCAATAAACCTATATTTGGATTTGTGAAATCAAAAACTTGATTTTTGGAAAAACAAAATTGCAGAAATTTAAATTTTAATATATCATTTTTAAAATGTTGAAAACACGCCGCTGGTTGCTTTTGTTAACACTTAAACTAAGGGACAACTATTATTGTGTACTTCCTGTCATTAATATAGTTATAGTGTGGGCTCTAAGCTATTATTAGCAATAATAGCTAATAATAATAATTTCTGCAAGCTTTCTACAAAAATGGATAGATATAAGCATAAAATGCTCAATGGACCTAATGAGCTTAATTCTACAAACAGAACAGCTGAATCAAGAAACACTAAATAAAACAGGAGAATCCTGTAATCCGGAATTTAATAAGCATCAAGACCTACCTTAATTTGAAAGCTTTAATAAAAGACAAAAACATAGAGACATTTAAGAAGGAATTATCTATAAGAAAGCAGAGAAAACTTCATAGAGACAAGATGGATTTCCAAGAAAGAAAAGCGTACAGAGCCATGATGATAGTTAGGAAACCCAATACAACTGACGTGAGCTCCTCAGAATGCTCAGATCACGAGGAACAAGTGGCATATTCGCAACAACCCCAAACATCTGCCCCCTACTCAACCAGAGACAATCTAAACCAAACATATATGGATGTTTTTTTAGGCAAGGGGCGAGGCCAAAACCCCCCAAAAAACAAAAGGAGCAAAAAGGGGGAGATTCAAGGCAGAGGGACATTAACCACTGCCTTAGATACACGAAAGCGAACTTGGTCGAACACAAACCATTCTGGGGATACTCTGCCAATGAAAAAGAGATATGAAAGAGGGGACATAGAATCTGACAAGATCAGGGATCAAATTGAAAGAAGGAAAAGAACAATTGATGAAATTCAAAAAGAAAAAACTGAATCCAATAAACATTACCAAATGAAAGACCAAAAAAAAGACCAAAAAAAACAACAACAAAAAACAAGTATAAAACATGATAAAATCCCTACCAGGGAAGGCATGGATAAAGGAATTGTAATCAATCTATCAGACTTTGACCTAAAGGAAGCACACAGAAGCATTTTGGAAAAAGGCCTCACCTTTGTCCCTTCTAGCCGCACCAGCCTATTCAATAATGTAAAATACCTAAACTTATTTGTTAGGAAATTAGCACTGAAAAAAGTCTATGTAGAAAAAGATAAAAAGAAAATGGAAAGTCTGGGACTCACCATTGAAGACCATGCAGTGTTAAAAGATCTTACCGAACTCCTTCAAAAAAATGAACAGTCAACTTGCTATTATGACCATAAATTGCAGAAATTCTTAAATAAAAGCCGGTTTAGACCTGAAATTAGGAATTATACCAATTTAGAAGCCTTTCTAAAATTGGTTGTGAGAGATTTCGAAAAACAAGAAGAGAAAAAGAAAAAACAAAACCCAAAGTAGTTCAAAGATGAAGGACCTAACCAAAACGAGCTAGAACTAATAGTTTTAAAAGAATTGGAAGAGTCAGACATAGAAATCAAGACGGTAGACAAGGGTGGAAATATAGTGTTAATGAGCAAAGATGCATATCACAAGATGTGTCTTAATATACTTAAGGAGACAAGAACATATGAAATACTACAAAGAAATCCAAGACAGGAGTATCAAAATAAACTGAGAGCTACCCTAATTGAGGCCAGAGATGCAAACTTAATATCAACAAAGAATTTGGAATTTTTCCTCAAAAAAAATGGCAAACTCATCTACGTGGGCAAAACTGACCGCCAACTACGTCGACGTATCCTGGAATAACTGTCTCAATACCCCAGTAGCTAGACATATAAAGCTGTATCACCAAAATCAGATAGAATGTCTAGAGTTCCATGTCATTGACACAATCTTGCCAGGATCGAGGGGTGGAGATAGGAGTAAAGAACTGCTCCAACTGGAGAGCAAGTTTATTTACCTGCTTAAGGCACAAGTCCCATATGAAGTAAATTACATCTAGGATGCCTATTCTCGAGATACCTAATATTGGACACATATCCATGCCCCCATAATGACCCAATTTAAAGAAGATGGACAAATTTTGGGGTCAGTGGAACAAGAAATGCAGATAGAGAATAGAACCGCCAACAAAGATGCCATGATGAATGGTGGATGAGCCCACACCAATTAAGATGTCATGATGAATGGTGGATGAGTCCACACCACCGAGGAAGGATGTGATATGTTCAATAGTAGTCTCGAGTACCATTGTGGCAATATAAATTGCCCTCTCTGATGATTAGACAGTGAAAGATACTGAGAGTTAATAATGTCCACCCAAAAGTGGCGATTAAAAAGTGAAAAGTACTGAGACTTGGCAATGCCCATCTTAAAGTGGATGGAGGCATGCAGTGAATGTATCATCCGGACTCCCACTTGTGTGACGGTGATGGAAGCAGAGTGAGAACCAGCAACATCAAAGAGATGGAGAGATAAAAACCTGTTGGAATAGGAGCTAAGGCACATAAAAACAAAAGCAATAGTAGTGTTGTGTATATAAAAAAATGGAAATAGAAAATATTGGAAAAGAGCGTAGTACCCTTAATAAGAGACCTGGATGTTGGTAACATTTAAATTGCATAACAAATTGAGCCCTAAGTAGAGGATAAATAATCTATATTAAGGCCATTTACGAGTCACATGCTCGAGTACAGCCAATAGAGAAGATGGAGAAATATGGAGTGACGTCACGTCTTGTGCCCCACGCTGACCAATCAGAGCGGTAGCCAGAATACGTGATGAAAGCAAAAAGCAAAGGGCCGAGTTCCCTTAAATAAAGCGCGCCTGCTGCTGGTACTAGCACATCTAGCCTTTGAGAAAGTTGTATAGAACAACGAAACCGGTCAGGCGAGGAGGAATTCACAGGCAGACCATGGATGCTTGAAGACAAAGTCTGTCTTCCAAACGAATCACTTTTGGTATCGTATGGCCTTCCTTACTCATGTGATGAAGCTGCGAGGTTCCCTGGTGAATGGTAAACCCATTCACATAGAAGGCAAAAAGACCTACAGTTCACAGTAATAAAATACTCATAAGCAATATATCTATAAGTAAGATTTTTATGGCCTAACTAATATAAGTATGCATATTTGACCAATGATCATTTGATTTTTCATACTTATAATATAATATAATTTGATATACAATACAGTTATATATACGTATTTGATTTATAATATCATTTGATGTATCATACCAATAATATCACTTGATAAACAACATAGCTCCATAGTTAGCCTTGTCTTTTTTAACTATTTTAGAAAACTCACTTGAAATGTATTAAGCCTCACAATTTTATGGCTGTCTAATGATTTTATTTATATATGAGGGCAACCATTCTAATACCTAGTATATTATGGAGACTTGTGCAAATTGACAGAGTCAGCTGCACTATCCCTCCAAAAATATATATACATACAGGTATAATCAAAACTTGTCAGGAAGAAGAAGAGTACATATATTTACAATTGCATGTTTATTTATATACAATGCATGTTCACTTTTCTTTTTTCACTTGACTTATTTATCTTTATTTTTATCTTTATTATTTTTTTTTCACATATATTATATAAGGACAATATTTAAATATAAACTATTAAGATATTTTGGAGTTTTCCAAATTTATTCAGAGCACCAGACTATATAACACAATATACATCACTTGGAATTCTAATGTAAAACAATTTTTGCAAATTAATTATGACTATAAATCACAAGATAAAATATCTAAAAAATAAAAAATAAAATATAATATATTCACCTAATACCCAATCACGTCCTGTTTGAGAGGTATTATCACTGATCTATAAATATATAAGCTTAATCTAATTTATAGAATTCCTATAGATTGCTGCTCTAATAATAGCTTAGAGCCCACACTATAACTATATTAATGACAGGAAGTACACACTTTAACTAAAGCAACCAGCGGCATGTTTTCATCATTTTAAAAATGATATATTAAAATTGAAATTTCTGCAATTTTTTTCTACAAAAATCAAGTTTTTGTTACTAATTAGGTGTTAGGCACCAACAGTAGGGATCAACTCTCCTAAATACTCATATTGTGGGATAAAGGAGTATAAGTCTTCCTATTTGATATAGATTTGTCAAATCAGACACATTATACAATACATTTTAATACTGTCAATTTAGAAATACTGGTGTTTTATTTTTGTTTAATCTGAAACTTCTTTTTTATTTATAATTGAAATGCTGCGCTCTCTTTTCAAATATGGTACCAATCAAATGCATAATAATTTATTCAAGGGAATAGATGAAAGCTGTAAAAATGTGAATTTAATAATTCCACTGGTTCTAGTTAGGGTATATTTTTCAAAGAAGCTAAAGGGAACTATTTATTCTGGGATCCCTCTTAAATAAGAGTTATTTATTTATTTATTTTTCATACTATTATTTTAAATTTATTTTAATGAATGAATTACTACAGGAATTGTGTCAATATGTAAAGTGTGCCACATGTGATACCACATTTGCCCAGTAATATTAAAATATTGCATACTGTACAAAGTGAAAACATAGTTGATATATTGTCAGGACAGTTATACTAAATGAAAAAGCATGTCCAAGCTTTGGTAACTGAGGTTTTTTAGTACATTCCAGCTTAATATTTAACAGATAAGATATTTAGTATACAGATGTACTGTAACCCACACTAGTGCACCATTTGGCTCAAAACCACTTTTTTGAAATGTGCAGAAATTTTAATATTAGTGAAGATGTCTATGATTTTGAGCATTTTCTTTGGCATTTTCCCAGTCCTGTCTATGAACTATTAATGGTGTTTAAATTCAGACTGGCATCTCATAAATACTATTTTATTTTTTATTTCAAAGTGGTTCACTTCTTTCCATGTGAGGTCAAAGTTTGATAAAACTCAGTGTAAACTGATCTTTCCCACCCATAGAGAAACACTGTAATTATCTATCAACTCTGTCCGCAAACTTCATTTCAGGTTGGATTTTTACATTGATTCAGACAGAGCTCAGTTCAAGATCTTTAAAATAAAACAAAGTGTCCTCTTCTCTTTAACCAAAAAAGAGAATGTTGACAGAAATTCCCAGTTATATTTAATGCTAAAATGTGCATATTATTGTCTCTAAGTGTATGGGATCCTGGTGTTATTATAATAATATATTGAGAATATATTCAGAATCTCATGGAATCTGATAAAATTAAACTTCATAAAAAATATTAATAATAGAAAAAAAATGTATATATATATATATATATATATATATATATATATATATATTATATTCACTTATGATGTTTGTTTTTCTTACCAATGCTGAATTTTCTCTTTAGAAACCTTTCCTGTGTCCAATTTATTCTTTTGCATTCATATAATTTGAAATGTAATACCATAGACACTCGTACATTAAAGCCAGAGTTTAGGAGTCACAACTATACTTGAAGCTATGGTTTGAGAGCATACTGTATTGATTGGGAATGCTTCCTGCATGCTTAAAAATGTAACACATTAGCAAGCATTCAAACTCCCATCTGTAGCCAGCTAAAAACTCCAAATATTAATATTAACAGCAATTAATAAAGAAATCGAAACATATTATTCAGTACCTTTAAGCACTATTACTTGTTATTATCTAAAATATCATTTCAAAATAATATGGTTCTTATTATGTTGTTTGCAAAACAGACTAATAACAATGTATTTAATTCTTAGCTGTCTGTTCTATTTTGTGATGTGTTAAAGTTATCACATCCACTACAAGCCAAGAGAAAATAAGCTCCAGATAGACATTTCTAAAGTTAATTAAAAGTAAACACATGGAAAAATGGCCAACAGCAGAACATAGAGGAAGCACAGAGAGAGATCTCCTGCCATCTAGCATTTAATCCAGCTCTATCTGCCAAGGGGAGAAACAAATCAGAAGTAACCCAAGTATTGGTGAGAACCCCAGGAACATTTGAAGCCATATATTGTGGCATTTTGTCACACCAGACTGAAAACAAACCTGAGGCCTAAGCACATGTCAGCCTGCAGCCTGGATTTTCTGCTGGATGAATAGCACAGGAGGTGAGACCACTATACAATCACACTCCCAAGGAGGACACCTGTCGAAACAATAAATACAGGGAGTTATAACCAGCAATTGTTAGTTAAAAAAAAATAGACAAAAATAGAAATTGGGCCTGAGGCCTAGCCGCATGGCATCCTGCAGCCTGGATTTTTATCTGCTGGCTGAATAGCACAGGAGAAAATAGTAACACTCAAAAAGTGCAGCACACATAGAGGAAAGGTGTCCATTAATATAGACCCATCTAACCAGTGCAATATTAACCTTTCTAAATAACTAACTCCATGAAATAGGGATTTCAAGGGCCAAAACATAACTTAAACTGGACCACATGGGTTCAGGTCTTATATTCACTGCTACTTAACAAGGATGGTTTTATCCACTCTCTAAAGAGAATCTTAGAAGAAGTATCTATTAAAATCTAGAAGACTGTCACTTCACTAAAAACTCTGCTGTACTATACCTAGGAAGGCTCTCATTACCAAAACTCCAATATGGGTAAACCAAAGAAGAGCCAACAAACCAAAGGTATCCCAGACCACTTTAAGCCACATTCTCAAGCCCTGGCTCTTGCTCCAAAGCTCACACCAGGGTCCTCTGCAGGGTTGGATCTTGAAGGGGATCAAGGCAACCTCTACTTCAACATGGATTTATCAGACACTTTCATGGCTAAACTTGAAACCCTGCTACAAACTCACCTCACCAAACCAGTGAGAGAAATAGAACAGGACATTTTAGAATTGGGGCAATGCACTCAAAATCTGGAGAACATCACAGACCAAATTATTGACACCGGGTCTAAAGACAGATTAAAGATAATGCAGAACTCATCTAGAAAATAAACTGAAAGTCCTAGAAAAAAGGTCAATATGCCACAATGTGAGAGTACGGGGTATCCCCAGATTTACCACAGACCTCATACCCTATCTGAATGCTGTTATGCATAACATTCTTCTTTCCCAACCTATCAACTCATGGGAGATTGAAAGGGCACATCAAGCCCTAGGAGGTCAAGTGAACTCGGATCAGCCAAAGGATGTTATTACTCGCTTCTTGCTCCAAAAGTCCAGAGACGTGCTCCTTTCAGAGGCCAGAAACCTTCCATTTATTATTAGCCCTGATGGCTCATCTTCAAATCTACGTGGATCTGGCTCCATCAACCTTGCTTAAGCACAAACAGCTTAAACCAGCAATCTTGATTAAAAACAAATTGATTAATCTTGATTAAATTCCCGTTTAGCCATATCGTCCAGGTTGGATCAAGATCACATATAGCACATACCATGGAAGAATGACATGCCCATCTTGTGAACCTTAATCTCATTACCAAAAATGAGCTACAAGATCTTACAAAACCACCACCATCACACAGACCTGTAAGGCAATGGCTTCAGTGGAGAACCAGCTTGCCTCAGAAGAAATCTCCTTCTAATCCAAGTTCCTCCTCTGGTGGAAAATTATCCAATTAATCTAATCACTTAGACTAAAAGAGCCTCTACCTTAACATGAACCAGAGAGCGCTCTGGCAGATCTCATAATTCATTTATACACCAAAAACTACAGAGTTACAATTTGGTTTATTAGAGTAATTAACAATGACTCTGAACTTGCTCTAAGAGTGGACTTCCTCCCAACTCAAGTAGCCTAAGGCCTGGTTAGTTGACTATCCTTATCAATATTTGGCAGGACTGCTTACTTAAGTCTTTGGAGTGGACTTATATATATCTGCCATAGACTAAATGTGAATAATCTTATGTACTAACAATTGCAGACAGAACCCATGTAACTGATTTACAGTTTGAGTAATTGATGTTCATATTTACTTAGGTATCTCGATTTAGAGCCTGAAGCTCTTAATTATTTCCTCACTCAGGGGGAATCGAAGGGTTTGGAAACCCCACACCCTTACCCCAGGCATGAAAGTGCCCACTGTATTGAAATATATGCATTATGTTGCTTTTCAAGATGTTTTCTTTGTTCCTATTGATGTTATATTTATCCTCTCACCCTCTTGTCTTTTGCCCTAGATCTCCAATATGGCTGAGCTGTCCCCAGGGTATCTTTGGGTTCCAGGTGCCGGTATATGGATCCCTCCTCACTGAATCCTCTAATTTGGCATCGCCATCATACCTCGTCAAGCTTTCCCATTTAAAAGGTACCATGACAAATTCACTCTTCACATTTATCACACATAATGTGAAGGGATTTAACTCACCCTTCAAAAGGCACAAAGCATTTATTTCCTTCATCCATCAGTTATTTTCCTTCAAGAAACACATTATGCCCGCAATAAGATCTCCAAATAAATGCACAAACTGTACAACATATTTTTTGCCTCTAGCCAACCCACTAAAAAAAGCATGAGTTGCAATATTATTGCATAAAGATTTCCTGTTCAACATAGGAAACCTAATAGGACCCAAGAATCTCCTTAATTACTTTCAACTCCCCAACCAATATGCCCCATAAAACATTTATTAAACTACTCAATTTCCTCAGGTCCAATGACCTAGGCAAAATTATTTTAGGGGGAGATCTAATTCTCACCCTAGACCCCATATTAGATAGGTGTACTGAGACAGCAGATTCTCAAATATAGCCAAACAGATTGAATCCCCGTTAAAGGAGTTGCAATTGGTTGATGCTTGGAGACTTAAACATCCAGGCTACAGAGAATACATATTTTACTCAGCAGCCTCGAGTCCTATTTTAGGATAGATAATATAATACTCGGTCCCGAGGAAGCAAGACCCGCGAAACGTACGTCGGCCGCCAGTTCCGGTTTCACCCCCATGACGTCAAACTCTGTAAAGCAAGGCTCGCACATGCTAGAACGCTAGCCGGCTGGATAAACAATACACAGATAGAGACTATAATAACTAAACAAAATAAGTTACATTGATACTGTTGAGGAAAAAAGGCAACGTTCAACAACTGGTCCAAAAAATATGATTGTACAATGAAGCAGGATTACAAAACAAAGTGTATCAGATAAAACAGTGTCTTTTATACTTTTTGAAGATGTCCTAGTAATGTGGTTTGACCAATCCAAGTCTCTGCACATTCTGCAACTCTGAGTTTCCTTATCTTGAACTTGCAGCAATTGGGAGGCTGACAACAGCAATGAGACAGCAATTTTATGCACGCACCAGAACAGATGAAATAGCAGAAAAACATTTTGTTTGATATGGCTTTTAAAACATCAATTTGATATTAAGCACAGGGCAAGACATGGCAGTTAATATTTTTTTTAACAATTCTCACCCTTTTGATAATTTATTATCACACATGTTTATTACTTTGCGTTATTTGTTTAACTAACTAACAGCCTACCTAACTGGAATTGACCCCCTAGACAGCCCGTATTTCACGGACTACACAGATAAGCTGCATAGACAGTGGGATTTTGGCATCCATTCCAGGCTGCGTACCTGGTGACCATTTCCTCTAATCATTCACATATTTTTATTGGTAACATACAAGCACAAGCATACAACCTCTATCTGACTGGATAACAACAGCAGCCAGATATACACCCCACCACAGACCTAGGCTAAATTCTACACACTGGGTACCCATATTGGAAACAAATGCAATGACCAAACTGGCGTGGTGCAACTTTGGATTCCCCTCGCAGATATGATGTCGTCCACTTGGCTCAGAAAAATGGCAAGAGGGTCTGCAGGAGAGGCAGGCAGTCGAGCTAGGCTACAAGAGGGTCATCTCTGTGGCTGTTGTATCATATCCTTAGGTGATGAGAGTATCCGCCTTGTTGCTGCATCGAGAAACACAAATTACTAACAATTTCCAGGCAATAAAGCACATTAAAGTCAATCCTATCACCACCACTATGGGTTTTAAGAAATGTTAAAGCATATTGTTAAACCAAACACCAATAGATCCCATCCAGGAGAAGGGATTCCATCCTTCTTTAGATATATCTCTAGCTTGTTGTTGCAATTGTTTTACTTTGCTCATGTGTGCCTCTATGGGGTCATCAGAGTCCTCAACCCAGGTACAGCATTCTGAGCCTATGATAGCATACGTTCCCCCTTCTATAGCTAACAGATAATCGAGAGCCATTCTGTTCTGTAAGGCAACTTTTCTGACTCGGACTAGCTCTTCTTTTAGGGCATGGATAGAACTTGTAGTTTCATTAATAATCCCATCCATGATACTAACATATTTATTTATCTTATTTGCTGATTCGACTCCCCAACCTGTCCAAGAGGGGAACCACATCCAGGCTTTATCTGCAGATGAGAATAGTTCTCGTTTATACCTAGTTCTTCCTTGGTATATTTCAAACAATGAGATATTTAAGCGCGGTCTAATGGCTGGTACAACTCTTCCTATGGTACAGTTACCACATGCTCCCATGGGAAGTCATGAGTAGGCCTTATTGCCACAAATGTAATAGAGTCCTTGTCACAAGACCCTGGGAATTAACTTATCATGATTTCCCAGCCACTTTTGAAAACATACCATATTGTGTTGCACATGATTCTGACAGCTCCCCTCATCTTCCTCTGTTTGTTCAGGGCGAGATCGCCTGGGGGCACACAAATCTTTCAATGTTGGGCAAAACATAAGATGTTAGTTACAACCCGCATCTACCCTATCACATGGTGTATAATTAGGTTCCATGTTAAATGTTAAGGTAGCATTTCTACAATGTGTTTCCCCCACATGTACCTTGGGTAAATTGGCAAAGTGACCTTTTATTTTTGCTATGTGATTCACGTACATGGGCCCCAGACACATTGTAGGTGGAGAGATTATACCAGCAATTTCTAAATATGTCCCTTGATCTGAGAGAGCATTATGAGTAAAGTGATCTACATCTATTTGAACATCATAACTATAATCTGTTAAATTCAAACCATTCATTGATATTGGTACACCAATTAAAAGGATTCCTTTATGAGTGGCAGGAATATGGGAACATATCCAGCAGTCAGTAGCATTAAGCTGCTTGTCAGTTTGTTGATGTAGGAGCCAGATGGAATTTGTCTGCTTCCCGCCGTCCACCTGTGCATGAAAGTATAAAACACAGAAAAACAAGCAGGGCACTACATGCATGTTTGACAGTTTGTTAATCCTTTTTGTCCCCAGTGGCCTAACCCTTTGAACACAGTTTTTTTATCACTGATCTGGAAATCTACTAGCTTACAGTGGGAAGCATGTGTCCAGTTTGGCTTCCCTTCCACCTTGACTGAGGTGGATGTGGTCAGTAATACCTGGTATGGGCCATCAAATCAGGGCTCTAAATGTCTCCTCATGTATCTCCTTATCACCACCCAGACTCCAGACTGCAGTTCTGGTTGCTTCTTTTGGATCTGGTAATGAAGAGAAAACTTTTCCATGCAATTTAGTCATTTGTAGCTGAACAACATAATCAGTGAAAGAAACATACTGTCCATGTAGTTCTTGTGGAAAGAAAAGGCCTGTCAGTGGTGGTCTGCCAAACAAAATCTCAAATGGTGAGATTCCATGTTTTCCCTTTGGGTGTGCCTCACTGCAAAAAGGGCTAATGGTAAGGCTTGTACCCAGGTAAGGTTTGTCTGCTCACAGATCTTAGCTATTTTATTTTTTAAAACAACATTTGCTCTCACTACTTTCCCAGATGATTGTGGATGGTAAGGAGTATGTAGATGCTGGTTAATCTGCAACCCTTCCATTATTTCTGCAAACACTTGCCCAGTAAAATGAGTCCCACAATCAGACTCTACTGTCTCAGGTAGACCATATCTGCACACAATTTCAGGTATTAGCTTTTTAGCAGTCACACTTGCCGTTGCCTTAGCAACGGGCCAAGCCTCTACCCAGGAGGAGAACATATCCACACATACCAAAACATACTCATAGACACTACATTTGGGTAGCTGGATATAGTCTATTTGCAATCTTTGGAACGGGTAGTCAGACTTTACAAGATGTTTCATCTCTACCTTTGTCATTTTACCTGGATTGTATTTGGCACAGATCATGCATTTCTTACACCATTCAATTGCAAATTGTGAGAAACCTGGAGCAAACCAAAATGTATTAACACTCGCAATCATTCCCCCTTTTGAAATATGGGAAGGGAGATAGGATAGGTTGGCTAGAACAGGATAAGGAACTAGGGGTGCACACAATTGACCATCCCCATGTTTCCAACCATTATTCTCCATCTTGAAACCAGCATTTTTCCACTTGCTCTGAGTCTGGGAACCTGTTTGGTTTTGGAGAGTCTTTAAGACTTGTCAAATGCTCCACAGTTTTAGAGGACTCTTGGAGAACCATAAGAGCTGCCTTCTTGGCTGCTTCATCTGCCCTGTTGTTACCCATAGTGATAGGATCTATTTCTCGCTGATGTGCTTAGAATTTCATAACAGCTACGGCTCTGGGTAGCTTCACCTTTTGTAGCAAATCCTGTATGAGGTCTGCATGTTTAATCACCTTTCCACTAGAGGTCAGGAAGCCTTTATGTGACCACAAAAAGCCCAAATCATGGAGAATTCCATAGGCATAACTGGAATCAGTATATATGTTCACTGTCTTCCCTTCTGCCAATTTGCATGCCTTGGTCAGGGCAAGCAACTCAGCACTTTGTGCCGAGTGCATACCAGGAGCAAGGGGCTCAGAGTACAGAATGGAGGTGTCATCCACTACAGCAAAACAAGTGGCAAACCCTCCCTAGACCCATCTACATATAGTGTCATTTTAGCATTTGGAATGGGTTCATCCAAGACAGGATTGGGAGCGGCATAGTAGGGCTCAAGCTCCTGCTCACAATCATGTCTTGGGTGTTGCTCCCAGTCCTCCTCATGAAATTTCAAAAGGGTTGCTGGATTTAAAACATTGCACCCGAGAATGGTTATATTAGACGGTACCCGCAAGGAAATTTCATATTTCGTTAGCCTGGCTGCAGAAAGGTGCCTGGTTGTCAGGCTGTGGAGGACTGCTTGTACAGCATGAGGAACCATAAGAAACAACTGATTCCCAAGGACAATGTTTTTCCAACTAACCAACTAACTGCAGCTACTGATTTTACACATGCAGCTACTGTTGATATCACAGGATTCAGTTTGGCACTAAAGTACCCCACTGACTTCTGTTTCCCCCCATACTTTTGGGTTAGTACGCCTGAACCCTGACCTTCCTGTTCATGACGGAACAGGTAGAATGGCTTGGTGTAGTTTAGGAGCGCCAGTCACGGGGCGCTAAGAATACCAGTCCACAACCTGTTTTTCCTCCTCAGACAGCTCTATGCTCTCTAAGGGAGCAGCGAGTTGAGACATGTTTGGTATCCATTGTCTACAGTACCCGACCAATTCCAAAAAGGCTCTGATCTGTTTAGTATTCTGTGGGTATGGTGCCCTCTGTATCACAGAGACCCTATCTGCAGTGAAGTTTTTAGAGCCCTGTGATATGCAGAGGCCAAGGAAAATACTTTTCCTGGCAGAACTGTAGCTTACCGGGGTAAACCTTGCATCCCTCATTGCTCAAGTGGGAAAGTAGTGAAACAGTCACATTGGTGCACAGCTCTCTTGAGGTGGCTGCCAGCAGGATATCATCAACATACTGCACGACAGTCACCCCAACAGATGCATGCCACCTGTCTAGGACTTGCTTGATGATTTGACCAAATTCAGATGGTGAAAAGACCATTCCCTGTCCAAGCCATCTGCTGTCCCTCAAAAATAAAAAAAAACAGGTACTGAGAGTCAAAAAGTACAGGGACACAAAAGAAAGTATCTACCAAATTTATCACACTGAACCAGGAGGCATTCAAAGGAATTCCTCCTAGAATAGTGTGGGGATTTGGAACAAGTGGGGAATCCTCTTGAACCATTTTATTTACTGCCCGCAAATCATAGATCAGGTAGAACTGTCCTGGTCTCCCAGGCTTAGCCACAGGATACATTTCATTGTCCACCAGGCATTCAACAGAATGGTATGGCATGTCAGAGAGGGTCAGGCGAACAAAGGCATCCCCCCCTCTGCTCTCAGAGATGACTGTAGCACTGGAAACTCTGCCCGTCAAATGCTCTCCTGTCTCCCCCACTTTGGGGCTGTGCAGTCCCTTGCAAAATGACCCAGTTTGTCACAGTTATAGCATTTAACTTTCCTGGGTTCCCCTCTGTTTATTCCTCTGAACTGCTTCCATTGAGGGTTCCCAGGCTCATTGACTAGCATTACCCTCTGAGCTCTCTTTTTCTGCACTTCCTCAATGTTTCTTTGGATTGAGCTTGCTAGGCTCATTAGTGCTGGGACTGACTTGTCTCTCCAATCAGAATGGGCAGAAAAAAAATTGTCATGGAGTTCTTTATTCAGTCCAGACACCAATGTGGCAGTGAGCATCTTACCCATACCTTGGTCTTCAAGGTTACCTCCTGCCTTTTCCACAGCCTGCCTAAATATTTCAAAGTAGTCTTCCACTGGTTATTAAGCTTTTTGTTGGATATTTGTCACTCGGACGCAAGACTATGGAGGGAATACCTCCGTAATATTATTCTTAAGTTGGTTGACGTATACCAATCCCCTACATGGGGTATTCTCTACCGCTGATGGATTAAGTGGCAAGGAAAGTTTAATACAGATGGCAGCTGTGTCTATTTGATGAGCCGCAACTCTTATTATCTGCAGCAGATCCCTCCACGTGGGGTTGTAGCTGACCGTGATATTGTACAGCTCATTTACAAACCCATATGGATTGCTTCACGGCTTAGGGACTGATGAGAGAAATCCCTTCATTTCTCCAGGTGTCCATGGGACATGCTGGGTAATGTGCCTTTCTGCCTGACCATTTGTGCCTGGAATAAACTGCTCTCTGACTGGGTAGACTGAGGCTTGAGGTGACCCCCATGAGACTAAAATGAATCCCCTCAGTCCATATAGACCCATGTAGAACACTATTAACCACTAGGTTAAACCTTCAAGTGCCATGAGAGTCCTCCAGGACCCTCATGACAAAGTCTAAGCAATACACTATTAACCCTAACTATACCCCATTAACCCCTTAACCCTAACAATACCCCATTAACCCATACTAAACTCTATTAACACTAACTGGGACTATTTAACCCCTTCTAGACTTATTTAACACTAACTGGGCCTATCTAACCCTAACTTGGCCTATTATACCCTCATTGGGCCTATTTAACCCCCTCTAGACCTAGTTAACCCTATCTCGGCCTATTTAACTCATTCTAGACCTATTTAACCCTAACTGGGCCTATCTAACCCTACCTGGGCGTATTTAACCGTATCTGAACTAATAACCCTAACTGGGCCTATCTAACCCCAACTGGGCCTATTTAACCTTAACTGAACCTATTTAACCCCTTCTAGACCTATTTAACCCTAACTGGGCCTATTTAACCCTATCTGGAACTAATAACCCTAATTGGGCCTATCTAACATTAACTAGGCCTATCTTACCCTAAGTGGGCCTATTTAACCCCTTCAAGAACTATTTAACACTAACTAGGCCTATTTAACCCCTTTTATGCC
This sequence comes from Discoglossus pictus, assembly GCA_027410445.1. NCBI lineage: Eukaryota > Metazoa > Chordata > Amphibia > Anura > Alytidae > Discoglossus > Discoglossus pictus. The sequence goes on from CM050168.1 coordinate 81,593,010, forward strand.
TATTTAACTCTAACTGGGCCTATTTAACCCTTCTAGGTCTATTTAACCCCATCTCTAATGGGGGTCTATACAGACACTCATAAGCTTCCATCTAATCCCATCACTTATGGGGGTCAATACAGCCTCTATTTAACCCCTTCAGTCCCACAATGGTCTGTGCAGACTCTCATGGGACAAATAGAGCCCTAATATTAACCCAATAAGTGCCATGAGGGTCCTCCAGGACCCTCATAACACTAAGTACAAACACTATACTACACTATTCCCCACCAATAAACCACTAAATCTAAACTAACCCCCTCTATCCTAACCTATTAACCCCTACCTACCTAACCCCCTATTAAACCCCCACCCCACTAATTACACAAAATAAAAAACTATGTTACAAAAAATAAAAAATTAACATTACAACCCCCACTACAAAAAATAAAAAAAGAGCACATTACACAACCCCCACTACAAAAAATGAAAAAATAATTACACACCTGCATAGAAAATACATACACCTGTATACATAACATTACAGTACATCAATAAATACATTACACATATACCCCTAACTACAATACATTTACCCCTATCTAAATTACATATCCCCCTGACTACAATACATGACCCCCTATCTATACAACATTATCCCCTATCTATACATTACCCCCTATCTATACATTACCCCATACAGTATCTCCCAAAAGTGAGTACACCCCTCACATTTTTGTAAATATTTTATTATATCTTATCATGTGACAACACTGAAGAAATTACACTCTGCTACAATGTAAAGTAGTAACAGTACAGCCTGTATAACCGTGTAAATTTGCTGCCCCCTCAAAATAACTCAACACACAGTCATTAATGTCTAAACCATTGGCCACAAAAGTGAGTACACCCCTAAGTGGAAATGTCCAAATTGGGCCCAAAGTGTCAATATTTCATGTGGCCACCATTATTTTCCAGCACTGCCTTAACCCTCATGGGCATGGAGTTCACCAGAGCTTCATAGGTTGCCACTGGAGTCCTCTTCCACCCCTCTATTATTACATCATGGAGCTGGAGGATGTTAGAGACCTTGCGCTCCCCCACCTTCCGCTTGAGGATTGGTGGCATGCTTGGCCAGTTCATCACCTTTACTTTCAGCTTCTTTAGCAAGGCAGTAGTCGTCTTGGAGGTGTGTTTGGGGTCATTATCATGTTGGAAAACTCCCCAGCGGCCCAGTCTCCGAAGGGAGGGGATCATGCTCTGCTTCAATATGTCACAGTACATGTTGGCATTCATGGTTCCGTCAATCAAATGTAGCTTCCCAGTACCGGCAGCACTCACGCAGGCCCAGACCGTGCTACTCCCACCACCAAAAGTATACATCTTTACTAAAGAAAGGTAGTTGAAATAATCCCTAAATGACAGAAAATGGATAAGGCCCAAAGTACACAAAAACACTGATATGAGAGGAAACTCTCAGTTGGAACATAAACAGCGATGCAGAGAGAGTGGAATCAACACAACATATTATAGAAAACATATATGCACACATAGACTGCATGAGTGCTGATGGGCCTACAGTTCAGTTATGTCATCATGGAGGAGTGGAAGAGAGACAACCAGAAGGCACAGATGCTTGGAGCCAGTCACAATGGGATACACACCCAGAGGGTTTATCTCATCCTGATTGGCTGAAGGGAATAGCGCATTCTGATTGGCTGTTGTCACTGTCAATCAGTTAGAAACCAATCAAATGGTGCAGATGCCTTCAGCCAATATCCCGTGGGGGCGTTTTTTCAAGGGCCCAGCCGGGGCAGTAGAGGTCAAGGAGGGGGACATTGCGCCAAGGTAAGTTTAATGTATATTATGTTTATTGTGTTTTATGTTGTGTGTATGTGTGCACAGTTTTTATGTTTTATTAATTCCAGGGTCCCAGCCGGAGAAGACAAAAAGAAGGACGGGGACATGGTGGAAAGGTAAGTTTAATATTTAGAATGTGTATTGTTTTTTATGTAGTGTTTTTTTTTTTGTGACTAATTTGATGTTTCTTTTTTTCCTAGGGGTGAGACTTGTGGCAGGAAACCCATCATCACTGAAGGGACATCTATGCAAGGTAAGTGGTCTTAATTATTATGTTTTAGGTTATATTTAGGGTTTTAATGTAATGTAGATAGGGGGTGATGTTGTATAGATGGGGGTAATGTATAGATTATGGGTAATGTTGTATAGATAGGAGGTAATGTATCGATAGGGGGTAATGTTTTATAGATAGGGGGTAATGTATAGAAAGGGGGTAATGTTTTATAGATAAGGGGTAATGTTTTATAGATAGGGGGTAATGTATAGATAGGGGGTAATGTTGTATAGATAGGTGGTAATTTATAGATAGGGGTAATGTATAGATAGGAAGTAATGTATAGTTAGGGGGTAATGTTTTATAGATAGGGGAAATGTATAGATAGGGCGTAATGTATAGATAGGGGGTAATGTTTTATACATAGGGGGTCATGTATTGTAGTTACGGGATAATTTGTAATGTATTTATTACTTATGTATATATGTATATGTATTTTCTTTGCAGGTGTGTAATAATTTTTTTATTTTTTGTAGTGGATGGTTGTGTAATGTTCTTTTTTTTATTTTTTGTAGTGGGGGTTTGTGTGATGTTTTTATTTTTATTGTTTTGTAGTGAGTGGGGGGTTGTAATGTTCTTTTTTTATTTTTTGTAACATAGGTTTATTATTTTGTGTAATTAGTGGGTGTAGGGTTTAGTCGGGGGTTAGGTAGGTAGTGTTAGGTAGGGGTTAATAGGTTAGGGTAGAGGGGGGTTAGTTTAGATTTTGTGGTTTATTGGGGGTATAGTGTAGTGTAGCGTTTGTACTTGGGGTTAATATTAGGGTTCTAATTGTCCCATGAGGGTCTTCATAGACCCTTATGGGACTGATGGGGTTAAATGGAGGCTTATGGCGTCTGTAAAGACCCCCATTAGTGATGGGGTTAGATTAAATCTTATGGGGGTCTGTATAGACCAACATTAGAGATCGGGTTAAGTAGGCCTAGAAGGGGTTAAATAGGCCAAATTAGGGTAAATAGGTCTAGAAGGGGTTAAATAGGCCCAATTAGGCTTAAGGGGTTAATGGGCTATAGTTAGTGTTAATAGTGTAGTGTAGTGCTTAGACTTTGTCATGAGGATCCTGGAGGACCTTCATGGCACTTGTAGGGTTAACTTAGGGGTTAATAGTGTCCTATAGGGGTCTAAATAGACCACTATTGGACTCAGGGGTTAATTTTAGTCTCATGGGGGTCTATATTGACCCCCATGAGTGATGGGGTTAATTTTAGGGGCTGGGGGGTACTAATAGTACCCCCGTGGCAGGGGTTAATAGTTTTATTAATCAAAGATCCTTTAAGGACCTTTAAGGTCCTTTCCGGACCTGCCCTGGGCAGGAAATTTGAATTTTTAATTCAATAGGGACCCCGATGGGGACCCCCACCGCAAGGGGGGGGGGACCCGGCAGAATGGGGGGTTAATGTTAGTTGCGGGGGTATTTACAGGGCCCCTGCGGCTTGGGGTAACCATTAGTGTGCAGCGGCCCCTCTAAGGATCTGCGGCGGATCTTTAGAGGTAAATATATATTCAATGCAGCACTGCACAGTGCTATAATTGATAGGGGACATTAGGGGGGACATGGGGATTACATGTAGTTTATTGGCTAGCTGGCACATTGCCGCTAGCCAATACTGTCATTTGTGGCCACAAGTCCGCCGGGCTTGGATGACCTCCAAGACAGCAACTCGATCTCCAAGCCCGGTGGACTGTGGCCACAAATGAAAGTATTGGCTAGCGGCGATGTGACAGCTAACAAATGTACTATATGTCATCCTCATGTCCCCAAATATGTCCCCTATCAATTACAGCACTGTACAGTGCTTTGTTGAATTTATTTTGGACTTTTTAGTTTGGCTGGCTTGCACTGGCTTGTACAAGCCCACCACAGCTAATGGCCGATTGACTGTCTTGCGATCGGCCGTAGGAAGGGGTGTGCTGCGGACCCTTTCCTTTGAATAGCAATGTAGCTAAGGTGCCACAGAAACACAGTAAGGGATCGCAGCATTGCGGCCATCATTAGAATGAGGCCCCTAGTCAATCAAAGAGTGGCTAAAGCAGTGCTCGGTTACAACCCAATAAATGACAGAATGATTTCAATTCCAATTCAAGGCAAGACATTTAATTTCACGGATGCTGAAAAAGGCTGAAGTTGTCCAGTTCTACGAAGACATTCAACACGTCATAGATATAACACCAAGAAAAGATGTTACTATCATCATAGGAGATGCTACATTAGGTACCCAGAAGACACCTGGAATTATTGGCAAATTTGGCCTTGGCGTACAAAATGAAGCAGGTCAGAGATTAGTAGAATTTTGGCAAGATAATTCTCTGGCCGTGGCAAACACCCTCTTCCAAAAGCCTCTGAGACGACTCTACACATGGACATCACTAAATGGACAACATAGAAATCAGATTGACTATAAACTTTGCAGCCAAAGATGGAGGAGCTCTATACAGTCAGCAAAAACAAGACCTGGAGCTGACTGTAGCTTCGTATTGCAAAGTTGAAAATTAAACTGAAGAAAGGAGGGAAAACCATTAACCATCCCTTGTGCAGTGGAAGTAAAGAATACATTTAAGGGACTAGACATGGAAGATAGAATGCCTGAAGGAAACAGCAACAAAGAATATCCCTAAAAGACATAAAAGTAACAAGTCAAACTAGCTGTCTAATAAGGCTTTGGAAATAGCCCAGGAAAGAAAGAAAGTGAAAGGTCATGGAGATCACATACAATAGTTGTCAAACTGCGATTCTTTGTCATGCTTGCGAGCCTCACGAAGCAAGCCGAGCCGTTGAGGCATAGAAGCCTTCCGAGCTCAGAGCACTTAGGCGATGAGCTCCAAAGGTGCTCATCGCTCTGCGAGCCTCACAAAGAGAGCATTTGAGGCATTGAAACATGAGGGAGCTTGAAGCACTTAGGCAATGAGCACTGAAAGGCGCTCGTCGCCCTGCAAGCCTCGCGAAGCCCGCAGTTGAGGCATTGAAACACGCAGGACTTAGCCTGCAAGCAGTTAAGAAACGCAGGACTTACTTAGGCTGCAAAAGGTGAGGAATGCGGGACTTTGAAAAAAAATTCTGACCTCGGAATCTGTGGGCAAAAAAACTGACCTTACAAAAATACAACTTTAAAGACCAAACTGCGGAAATCAAAAAAAAAAAAAAACCAAGACACAAAAAAAAAAAAAAACTCACACACAGCACAGGAGGAATGCCAGGACCCAATGGGAGTGAGGTTGCACGTGAATTTAAGCCAAATTTGCAGAGTTTCAGCACTATAAAATTGGTTAAGCGAGAAAACAAATGGCAGACGAAAATAATGAAAATGAGGCTAAAAGAAACTGAGGCGCGCAAATCACCTCCAGGCACGTACAAGCCGCCATTTTACAACACTAACTTGCAAATAATAAAATTACGATTTTATATGGCGCTTTACCCGCCTAAACAAACGGTTTGGCCTTGCGCATGCAGCCTATTTACACTGCACACTTGGCACATTGCTGACACTTTCTTCTCAGGTGATCAACAGTCCAAGTGTACATTTTCAGATGCAGGAAAATCCAAAGAGATTGTTAGCTCTTCAGGATATTGATTGCTGCATATTAAATATAAATAGGTAAAGAATATTAATATATTAATTCATATTAATTTATTAATTCACTGTACTAAATTAATTTAATATTTTACACTGTACTTATATATCTGTCTCCGCCATGAGCGCCGAAGGTGATCGTTGCAAAGCAGAAAACTTGAAGTACATGAGGCGAGAGGCTCGCAATGAGCACCGAACATCCTCAGAGGAGCAAAAGCCTTTTGTGTGCCAAACAGCATTGACATGGCTTCAAATTTTAGACAAGCAAGTCGCTAGTAAGAAACAGTTTGTCCAACTGAATGCAGAATTCCAGAGGATAGCAAGAAGAGACAAGGAGAAATTCTACAATGAGTGGTGTAAAGAGAATGAACAAGATAACTGAATGGGTAAATCAAGAGATCTCTTCAAGAAAATTGGGAACCTAAAAGGCCCCTATCATGCCAAAGTGGGAATGATAAAAGACAAAAATGGTAGGGACTTAACAGAAAAAGATCAGATAAAGAAGAGGTGGCAGGAATACCTTGAAGAGCTATACAGGAAGGATCTTTACTTGCCTTATGCCGAAACATTTGGAATACTCAACAATTCATCCTAATCCCAAAAATAGGCAGTGCCAAAGTGTGCTCCAATTATTGAACAATTGCACTCATTTCACATTCCAGCAAGGTAATGGTTAAGATTCTACAAGTTCGACTCCAACAATATATGATCCAGGAACTAACAGAAGTGTAAACCGGGTTCGGGAGAGGAAGAGGCACAAGAGAATAATAAACATTTACTTCTGCTTCAAAGACTATTCTAAAGCCTTTGACTGTGTGGATAACAACAAAATGGGGCATGTCCTTAAAGAGATTGGACTACCAGTAATCTCCTCCTCCTAAAGAATCTGTATGTCGACCAATAAGCCACAGTCAGAACCAAACATGGGACAACAGAATTGTTCAAGATCGGAAATGGAGTGCGACAAGGTTGTATATTATCACCATATTTATTCAACTTATATGTAGAGTACATAATATGTAAGGCTGGACTGGATGAATCCAGTTTCTGGGGAGGAAAGCTATGGCAAGCTTTGAGAAGCTAGAAAAAAGTAAAGATATTAAGCTATCAACAAAGAACAGCATAGTTCAAACTATGGTATTCCCAGTAGTAACCTACAGATGTGAGAGCTGGACAATAAAGAAGTCTGAGCGCCGTAGAATTAATGCCCTTGAATTGTGATGTTGGAGAAGACTGCTTAGAGTCCCTTGGAAAGCAAGAAGATCCAAAAAATCAATACTTCAGGAAATCAGGACAAACTGTTCACTAGAATTTATGACCATGAGGCGGAAGCTCAATTTGACCATATCATGAGATGGCAGGATTCCCTAGAAGAGACTCTGATGCTGGGAAAATTTGAAGGCACAAGCAGAAGGGGACGACAAAGGCGGAGATGGATAGAAGAGGTCACTGAAGCAATAAACATGAACTTGATGGAGCTCAGAGGGGCAGTGACTGAGAGATGCACCTGGCGTGCTGTGGTCTATAGAGTCACGGAGAGTAGGATGCGACTGAACGACTAAACAACAAAAAAAAAGACTTACAGATATTCAAACAACCGATCTTTAATTTTATCTGGCAAAATATCTCCAAAAGTGATAATGTTCAGACATAAATCTACAAATTTCAAAATATATTATAAAGCTGCACAACTTTCTTTTCTTCCCATTGCCCACTCCATAGCTCATCAATCCCTATGGGTTTTTATTGAAAACCATATGATGAGCCCATATTCATGGCATTGCATTGTTTTGCTCCCAAAGCAAACTGGGTCAACCAAAAACACAACCTAGCACCCAAGTACTCTAAGCTTACACCAATTATTCCCCACCCACATTTCTCAACAAATATTTCACTAAATTCCTTAGCTTGGTAGAAATCCTGAGAGTTGGGTAATGATGTAAAGATAATATCATTCTTTTGTTTAATCATTTGAGGGACCAGCATAATATACCACTGCAAGAACATTTCACATTTTGTAGAATAAACACTTTATTCATACCACTGAACAATCACAGGGTAAACCAGACTCAAATTGGTTTACAAGGATCTGCAGCAAAGGCCTGCTTACAATAGGGATGCTAGGCCTACTCTATGACTCATTTAATGTAGACTCTACAACTGAAGCCTGAAATATTTTAACCACTTGGAGATAGATCTAAAACAAAATTGGGAGCATGATACCTGGCTAGACTCTGAGCAGAACCCAATGACAGCTTATCTAAACAGCAGTATTTTAGAGACTTCCATAAAAGTCTTACATAGGATTTCCATCACTCCTGACAAACTCCACAAGTGGAAAATAACTCCAAATCCTAAATGCTTTAGGGACTGCCAAGAGGTGGGAACCTTTATTCATATGTGGTGGACCTGCTCCTCCGTTAGTCTTTTATGGAGAGAGGATTTTTCTCTAGCCTCAGGTATCTTTAACACTCCACTAAAGCTGGGCATCTTAGGGCATAGCTACACCTCCCTTTCATCCTCACAAAACAAGCTTCTCCAACTTTTGATGCTAGCAACGAAGAGTCATATTGCTAAGCAGTGGAAATCCAACATTCTTAATGTGCAATTAGTTATAAAAACTCTTAATTAGATACTCATAAATGAGAGGCTTACCAACATAATAGAAGACTCAATCCCTATTTTCATGCAAATGTGGAGCCCTTGGCTAAACTCCCTCACAGCATATTGTTAAAATAAATCTTGGTTCCTCTTAAATGGTCTAATAATCCCATATCACAAATAGTAAGGGGGTGGTGGGTGGAACTTGGATGTATAGGAGGCACCGTCCCGGACCCGGATGGATGTAAGCTAATGTTGCCAATAATATATACCAATATAGCATATCAAAATTTAGACTAGAGATAGCCCAGCTATATTCCCCTCCCTTCCATCCACTCTACCAACCTTATATGTACTTAAGTTCTTTTTTGACTGCTTAAAAATTGAAAAAATAAAATGTTATTATTGGCCTATGTGATATAATCTATATGATCAAGATGTTTGGACCACAATTCTGAACAAAAATCTTGCTGTATAATTGAGCTCTTGCTATCAGACTGCTATTTATGTATAATGTTATGCTCTGTATACAGCTATATTTAAACCGAATGGTTATATGAAAATAAATATGTTTATATGCCTATGCCTAATAAAACCTATTGAAAAAAATAAACACATAATCTTAAATCTCTTAAAGGAACTTGGTCACGCTAAAACCAGATTGTTTTTTATAGGATATTGTTAAAGAGTGTGAAACATTGGCTATACAATTCTCTGGTCACTGTTTTTCAGATATTTTTTTTCTGAATACTAACAAGCTTCTTTGAAGTGCTGAATATTATCAAAGACTGCTTGGCTTTTTCTGTGGTGGTAAATACTACAATGCATTCATGTAGTTAGATCTCCTCATCCTTATCGAACACACTAAACTACAAATTAGCATACCGAGCATAAGGGGTAACAAAATAATGTTGAACTTCTCAGGACTTATTTACTGCAATGAAAAATGGCTGACATGATCACATATTATAATTGTCAAACTGTGAGATGTCGTCACGCTTATCATTGTTGCGTATGACAGGCGATGAACTTTGATGATCATCCTCCTGCGAGGCGAGCAGTTGAGGCATTAAAACTTGCAGCACTTAGGTGATGAGCACAAAGGCGCTCATTGCCTGCGAGCCTCGCGTTGTGAGGCGAGCTGTTGTGCCATTAAAACTCGCAGCTCTTAGGCGATGAGTGCCAAAGGCAAAGGGATGCGAGACATTGATGCATTGAAAAATGCAGGACTTAGCCTGGGGAGACAGCCAGGACGTCTAGGAGTGAGGTTCCATGCAAATTTAGGCAGAATTTGGCCAGTTTCAACAGTCGAAAATCCGCTAAACTAAAAAAAAAAAAATGGCGGGCGAAAAAAATAAAAACGAAGCTACACGACTCCGAACCGTGCAAAACACAGCCAGCGACGTACGAGGTAGAAAACACTAATAGGATGGATGCAAAATGCTTGCGAGATGCGTAAGACATAGACTATCGTCGCCATTTTACAACACTAACTTTTACACATTACGATTCTGAAATGGCGGCTTTCCCGCCTACAATTTCTGTAAAAAAAATGCTATGGGCTTATATAGAGTCCTATTCAATTGGCCATATTGCAAATGACTGATCCCCTTACTATTTAATTATTCATTAATAATTAAAAAAAAACATTACTTATGCATACACATATATATGCTTACCGAATTACCTTTTAAAGAACGCAAATTACACCTCATAAGTTGATTGATTTATTAATTAATTAAATAACAAAATTACACATTATTTTAAGGCCAATCAATACTTTGCTCATAGCTCTTTGTGTTTGTATTTGTGTTTTAGGGAAACATAATTACCTCTTTAGGATTATCATAGATGACAGTTATTGGTTAATTTATTAATGTATATTAATTTATTAAATTTAAAATTACCTTATTTATCAATATATATATGTGCAGCTCTTTCGTTTTTAATGTATGCCAATAAAAAAAAAATATAATGGATTAATTTATTTCATATAAAAATTACAAATGCTTTTCAAATCATTTTACTCTTTCATTACTGCTATTTAGGTTTGCATTGAGATCAGGTAAAAACAATATGTACAATAGAAAAAAACATTATATCTTACAGCTGTATATACAATTACAGATTACAGTGGCGGACAATGGAGAAGACAGGATTGAATGCAAAATAAGAGCGGCAAGGGAAAGGAAGCAAAGGTGGAGAGATGCACAGTCCCCCGAGACTTCCCAATGCTTAAGAGAAGAAGACAGGCAGAGTAAGAAAGCACAAAGTGAGTGTGCTGGAGCTTAACAGTAAATTAGGTCGCCATGGTCTTTAAAAATGAGGATGGTGAACCACCTTTTCAGCGGGATATTAGAATATATCAACGCAATGAAGACTAAACTTTTATAAACATAAATATATTAAGTGACATATCCCATTTTCTTTCCAAATGGTGAGCCAGGATGGGAACCACAATTACAATTGCAAAGTTATCCCAATATTAAAGTTCGTGTTAGAAGCAACATTTTTATGCTGGAATATAAAGTGGCACAAACTGCTATTGGGGATCATTTAAATCCTATTTTATGTGGGGGCAAACTCACACAACAATGGATTATTGATTCCTATCTACAAGTCGAAGCCAATAATCAAAATGTTATCAAATTTTAACAAAACAAGCTTCCCATAGAACAATATTGTGGATTGATGGATTATGTCACTGAATTGTCTACCAACAGAGACATTCCAGCTGGAAGAGCAATTATTTTGCCATCCACTTTTCAAGGATTTCCTCGCACTATGCGATAAAGATACAATGATGCCATGGCTATTGTCGAAAAATTTGGAAAACCAGATTTATTAATTACATTCACATGTAATCCACAATGGCCAGAGATCAAGGGAAATTTGAATCTTGGACAAAATACTTCTGACCGACCAGATTTAGTGGCAAGCGTATTCAAAATAAAACGTAATTCATTAATACATGATATAACTAAAGTGCAGTTATTTGGAAAATGTGTGGCTTTTGTTTATACTATTGAATTTAAAAAAAGAGGCCTGCCACATGCACACATACTTTAATCCTGCAGGACAAAGAAAAATTGAATACTGCAGAGAGAGTGGATTCAATAATTACTGCTGAATTGCCACATCCAGAAAAATATTAAAAACTTTATGAGATTTTAAAACACAGAATGATTCATGGGCCATGGGGAGATATCAATCCAAATTCACCATGTATGGAAAATAAAAAATGTACAAAAGAGTTCCCAAAACAATTTCAAATACAAACTTATGCTAATTGTGATGGATACCGTTTGTATAAAAGAAGAGAAGGACAAACAGCTATTATCCATGGCCAAAAGGTCGATAATAGATATGTAGTTCCATACAATCCACATTTGCTGATGAAGTAAAATGCACACATAAATGTGGAAGCTTGCACTTCTATTAAATCCATCAAATATGTGTATAAATATATATATACACAGGATATGATGCAGCAACTGTTGTTGTGCAAGGTGCACCAAATGAAAAGGAAAATCCAATATTATATGACAAACTTTCTAATTATTTAGATGCTCGCTATGTCAGTGCTCCAGAAGCAATGTGGCGTCTTCTGAATTCTGAGATGCATGATCAGTCACATGCCAGACAATTTTTATACATTGAGATTCCATATCACTATGTATGCGTAAATGGCCAATGGCGGCAACGAAATAGAGATACTTATAAAATTATCCCACAAATGTATACAGTCAGCCCAAGAGACATTGATTTCAGTTTAAAATGACTTCTTTAACATGTTCCCGGTGCACAAAGTTATGAACATTTACGCACAGTGAAGGACATAGTTTATGATACTTTCCTATTAGCTGCAAGACATCAAAACTTCATAGCAGATGATACAGAATGGGAGAGGTGTCTGGAAGAAGCAGCACTATGTCAAATGCCAAAGCAAATGGGAGAACAATTTGCATTAATTTGCATATTTTGCAATGTACCTGATGCATTTGCTTTGTGGGAAACATTTAAATTAAATATGTGTGCAACTTCTTGAAACGTTAAAATGAGCCCATTGCACTCTTAAAAGCATTAATGGAATTTAAGAAATATTTCTTGCTCATGGATTAAATTGTGCAAGTTTTAATTTGCCTGATCGAGGGCTTATAGATGACACAAACTTTGATGACTGTGACACTGAGCTTTAAAAACAAAAAAAACAAGAAAAACTTGCAACTTTAAATACATTACAATTGCAAGCATTTAATGCTATCACAGATGCTACAGATGATGAAATCTTCAAAGACCGTTATTTCTATATAGATGGACTTGTTGGATCAGGAAAAACGTATCTGTACAATTGTTTGATGAGTTACATTCGAGCACGGGGTCAAATAGCAAGGCCATTTGCAACAACTGGAATTGCTGCACTTTTGTTAGAAGGTGGCAGAACTGTGCATAGTGGATTTAAACTGTCAGTTTCCATTTTAGAAACATATAGATATTCAACTGAATTCTTTACAAGCAAAATAATTCAGAAAAAGTAAATTATTATCATAGATGAGCAACAATGATTTCATGTCATGCCTTGCAATGTTTTGATAGATTATTGAAAGAAGTGATGGATAATAATTTGCCATTTGGTGGAAAGTTAGGAGGAGATTTTAGGCAAACATTACCTGTTGTGCCACATGGAAATAGGACTGACATCATTAAAACATTTATCAAGACAAGTAAACTGGAAAATATTTACAAACCTGAAATTTAAATTAAATATGAGATCTGAAGGCCAAAATGAATTCAATGATTGGCTAATTCAAATTTGAGAAGGAAAACATCCACAAATAAATAATTTACCGGATAATACCGAAGAAATTCCATCACACATGGTTTGCAAAAAATCACTCATATCTTTCTAAACACTATCAATAACAACGATTACTCAGACATTGCAAACAAAGTGATATTAACATCCAAAAATATAAAAGCCTTGAATCTAAATAACAAAATTGTAAAATACATCAATGCACGCCAACAAAAATTATTACAGAGCAGATTCAGTTCTGGCTGATGATAAAGACCGTGAATCTTACTTTAGTATAGAATTTATCAATTCTTTAACACCATCTGGAATGCCACCACATGTTTTGTAGTTGAAAAAAGGTGCAATTGTCATGCTATTGAGAAATATGAATCCTAAAAAAGGACTTTGTAATGGGACCAGATTCATTGTGCAGGATTTAAAAGATAATTTCATACATGCAGAAATTATGAATGCTACCCATAAAGGTGAACACGTTTTTATACCAAGAATTGATTTGGCTCCAAGTGAGAGTGGTTTGCCTTTTGTCCTTCAAAGGAGACAATTTCCAGTTATCATGGCATTTGCGTGTGGGTATTTTTCTTTACAGGAACCTGTTTTTGCACATGGACAACTCTATGTTGCTTTTTCAAGGTGCACAAATCCAGATGATATTAAAGTTTTAATTAAAGACAACCCAAGTCAGGGTGATCTATTACAGGATGGACGTATTTTTACCAAAAACAGTGGTTTTATTTCGAGGATGACATTTAATGTCACTCTGGCTCTTTTTAGAGGACCACTATTTCACATAGGACGCTCTATGTACAATTAAAAAAAAACTACAACAATAACAACAAAAACTGAAAAAAATAAAAATAAATAAACAGTGGTAGTATCCCATAGACAAAAATAAAAGTCTGCTGGGCTCTTTTTAAGAGAACCACTTGGACATACAAAAACAAAAAAATATTTGAATGTCTTGGAAGTGGCCTTTTGCCAGGATTGGCCCCACAAAACAGTTACGTTGTATTTTATTGCTTTTACTGTTTACATTTGAATACATTAACTTCATGTTTGTATTGTTAAAATAGTTTTTTCCAAGGTCTGAAAAGTTGTTTCATTGTATGTAATTAAGGGTTCATGTTAGTAGGAGGATGGTCATTTGTTGTAAAAATTAAATGTAGAATTAAATACATACTATTGATCCAGGGGGTAATCTGATCGCTGTTAATGGGGCCAGGAAGGAATTATTTTTTTTCCCTCCTTTGATACAATTGGCAAAGTTTTAATGTTTATTTTTTTACTGTTTGCCTTCCTCTGGATTCAATACCTATGTGGTTTACCAGTACTTTAAATAAAAAAGTTGCATGTTACAAAGCATTATGTAAGCACATTACTGTACTTCTTATGAAAAGGAAAGTGATGTTAGGTATTAAAATGAATAGCACAACATTATCAAGCTCACAATCCTGCAATATACAGTGCCTTGCAAAAGTATTTACCCCCCCTTGGCATTTTACGTGTTTTGTTGCCTTACAACCTTGAATTAACATGGTTTGTTTAAGGATTTGCATCTTTTAATTTACAGAACATGCCCACAACTTTGAAGATGTTTTTTTTTTCTTATTGTGAAGCAAACAGCAAATAGGACAATATAACAGAAAAAGTAAATGTGCATAACTATTCACCCCCCCCCCCCCCCTAAAGTCAATACTTTGTAGAGCCACCTTTAGCGGCAATCACAGCTCCAAGTCGCTTTAGATAAGTCTCTATGAGCTTGCCACATCTTACTGGGTTTTTTGCCCATTCCTCCTTGCAAAACTGCTCCAGCTCCTTCAAGTTGGATGGTTTACGCTTATGAACAGCAATTTTTAAGTCTGACCACAGATTTTCTATTGGATTGAGGTCTAGGCTTTGATTAGGCCATTCCAACACATTTACATGTTTCCCCTTAAGCCAACCAAGTGTTGCTTTAGCAGTGTGGTAAAGGTTTTGCTCAATAATATCCCTGTATTTAGCGTGCCATTTTGTTTTTTGCTGAAAGTATTGGCTTTCTTCTGGCCACTCTGCCATAGAGCCCAACTCTATGGAGTGTACAGCTTATTGTTGTCCTATGTACAGATACTCCGGTGTCTGCTGAGGAACTCTGCAGCTCCTCCAGAGTTACCTTAGGTCTCTGTGCTGCCTCTCAGATTAATGCCCTCCTTGCCCGGTCCGTGAGTTTAGGTGGGCGTCTGTCTCTTGGAAGGTTTGCTGTTGTGCCATGTTCTTTCCATTTGGTTATGATAGATTTGATGGTACTCCTGGGGATCATCAAAGATTTGGATATTTTTTTATAACCTAACCCTGACTTGTACTTCTCAACAACATTGTCCCTTACTTATTTGGAGAGTTCCTTGGTCTTCCTGGCAGTGTTTGGTTAGTGGTGCCTCTTGCTTAGGTGCTGCAGCCTAAGGTGTGTATACGTAATGACAGATCATGTGACACTTAGATTGCACACAGGTGGACATCATTTCACTAATTATGTGACTTCTGAAGGTAACTGGTTGCACCAGAGCTTTTTATGGGCTTCATAACAAAGGAGATGAATACATACGCACATGCCAATTTTCTGTTTTCTATTCCTAAAAAATAGTTTTATGAATATATTTTTCTCATTTCTCTTCACCAACTTAGACTATTGTGTTCTGATCCATCACATAAAATCCAGATTAACAAAACATTGAACTTAAGGCTGTAATGTAACAAAATAGGTAAAAAGTCAAGGGTGGTAATTACTTTTGCAAGGCACTGTAAAGTATTTTAATGTTTATTTTCCATGTTATCTCGATCCTGGCAAGCAATGTCTTAATACATATAATAGAACTTGCATGGAGTAGAATCTAATATATATAGTTTTATTAATATTGCATTATTTCTGGAATGCAGGTCCGATCGAAACCCATAATTGAAACCCATAAGACTTTGAAATCCAACCTCCATTTTTCAGTGATGTCATGATGACGATCTCTTTTGCCATTGGCTCACCCTCTAAATCCGTGGCTACAGGTTTGACTAATTGATCACGTTAAGGCCGCACATTTAACGTGCGCAAGAATGGTTTACGGGTTTGCGTCTCAAGCCTGTATAACGCACCCTGTTCTAATTTAATAGCTCTGTAACTCTGCCAAATTTCATGCCCGCAGCTGATGCTAGTTTCTAGTTGCACTTACGGGCTTGGAATTTAATGTGCCTGTTAGCCATACCGTTACTGACTTATTAAAAAAATCATAAACGCTATTACATCCCTTTGTTTAGGATTGAATATACAAGGAATAGACTCAGACACCCTGTTTAGAAAGCTAGAATCAGACCGCCTGCCTTTATTTTTCACAGATATAGTATTAAAAAGCCCCAAGGACCAACCCCCATTAGCTCCTCCCTCCCCCCTCCTGGAGCAGCAAAACTCCCAATTTGGTTTATTACTTTATGACCCTCTAACAGGACAGCAAATTCCACGAGGGTTAACCCCTTCCTGTTTAGGCCATGAAACAAAACTTTAGAATGGTGGAAATTACCCTGCACTGTCTAAGAGTGTCATATCTTAGCATATTCTGACCATATTCTGAGCACACCTAAATTCTTATAACATGACGCATAAATGAAATACAAATTGTCACAGTCCTTACAACCAGTCTCATGTCCATTTTTATATCCTTGGATATTAGTAAGTTAGTGTGTCAGAGTCCAAAATAGCAGAGTTGCTTGTGGGGTTCGGGGGGTCCTAATATGAGTCATCACATCTGGTTTAAGCTCTAACCTATACTGTAAATGTTAAGAACAAGTTAGATTGCAAAGAAAGAACTAAACATAAAAATCTGAAAATAATTTATTCATAATTTCATTAGGAAGAAAATTATATCAACTTGTATATATTAAAGAAGATTTGACAAAAGTTGTTATCGCTATCGGACATATATTCTCATAAAAAAATAATATGATTATTATCACATCTGAACGTTCATGGATAGAGAGGCTAGTGATATATTTGAGAAATTACCTCTCTAAAAAATTGGTGTGTATCCCTAGAAATAAGATATTCAAAAAAGTTAATGCTTAGCTTGATGGCGACATATTTATATGCAGGGCACTTTATTATACTGCTTTAAGCTTATACCAATAAATATGCACTCTAAGTATTTTGATTGTCTTAGCATTAACTTATTGTTTAGTAATGGCCTAAATAGTGGCATTCAATAAATGAATATGTGTTTGAACAGCCAGCCTTTTCTAAAGAAGTGTAAAACGTGTTAAAAAGAAATTCATGCCCACAGGAAAAAAAAGGGGGAAAAGAGCCCAACCTTACCCATGAAGAGTTTACAGTGTATATTGAACAATCGTACATTGAGTTATCAACTTCATACCGTAAGGAAGAGTTTGAAGGGGGACTGAAACGGTCACATCCTTGACAAGGTAAGTGCTTTTTACCTGCTTATGAAGCATCTTGATAAACTCTCATGTGAGTATAAAGAGAGCGGCAGAAAGTATTAGGAGCTCCTCATATATATCATAGATTCTAATATGCCAGCTCTAAATATTTCCACTCTTTTACTAAGAGTTATTAAAACTATCTTACATATTCCACAAGCAGATCTTAAAATAGACTGCTCCTTTAAATCTCCCTTTAGAATCGTTACACAGAACTTATACAGTATATTCATTTTTCTTTAAGTAATGTTTATTTTGTCTATAATAGACGTATTATTAGACAACTGTATACCTATCTCAAAATAACACACTCTCATTAGAGATTGCATGAGATTTTTCAGATTCCAAATATTACTTGATTTGAAATATTTTAAGCCAGAGGTTACATTGAAGGTCAGACCAATAAAGGGCTTGATTATATCCTAATCAAATGGGCTCAAAAATATACTTTCACCTGCAAAGTGTATTTCTTTGCTGCTTGTACATAAAATGAAACTGTATCAGTTGAAACTTGCTGAGAACTCTGAATTAATGTCAAAGGGAATTAATATAAGTATTGAACCTTGGCTATCACATTGCACCCAGGAGAAAATAGTATCAAAGCCTTACAACAGCACCTTGTTAGTTTTCACACAGATGCATCTTATTCATCTCCTTCAGGGAAGTAAACTTGGATAACAAAAAAGTATTTACTGTGTATGAACTGGTAGGTTCTTATCAATATGATGAGTGCCCCAAAACAGCATATATCAGCATATACCAATCAACAGACACATACTGTATGTTGTTACCAAAACATAACCTTTCCATAAAATTACAATTGACATATCTCCTTACATAAAAGCTTTTACTTGTTATCATAACTAAACCCTGCTATTATGTCCATATAACTTTCAACAATCCATGTGTATTATTTGCTCAAAGTGATCATAATATTTTAAAGTCTTATTTAATAAAGGTTGTTGCAAAAGGAAATTCCACACTACAAGGCTGGATTTTTTCAACTTAAACAGCTGTTTTAGATATCTGCACATCCTGCTCCCAAAAATATGACAACCCGAATATTTACTAGTTCAGTATCCTACCTATTCTATATTGACTGACATAACAGCGTAAGCTCTATTTATCTTAGAATTTAGCTAATACCCCTTGTAAAGTTATTTTTAAATTTTCTGTACTTTTGTTAGTGGATCCCACAATCTATCTGCCATTACTGGGAAGAATTATTTTCTTTGTTTCAGATGTCATGTTAACCAAGGCATCCAGTATCCACAAGAACCTCACCATGGACAAATTTATGGAAAAGTACGGTCATCCTACCCACAAAGTGTACTTTGAAGTTAAATACAAAGCGCAAAGTTACTTTGTAACAATGTCTGTGGCAATAACTGCCCCAAACAGGAACATAAGCCTGGTGGGTTTTCATATGAAAAAAAATAATGTAGGATCTAAACTCAAGAGTCTTGGATTGTAACAATGGTTTGAGGTTTTTGTATATATAGTGACACATTTCATTTACAGTATGTATTTTCTCACTGAATTGCCAGTACTCAACTGTTTATTAAGTAATATCTCCTGCATAGTCCTTAATGAGCCCCAAGCTGGGAGATCAAGATCTTGGGATCATATCCTATCTGTAATAATCTGTTGCACATCTCCAGCAGTACTCCTTTATATCTAAGATTATCTGTGTTGTTGTGTATAACCCTTCTAAATTTTGAAAGTGAGATACCCATAATCAAACCTGGGTGAATGATAACTTCTCCCATATAAAATTGATTTTTTTTAAGCTGCTTTGTCCTAAAAAAGGTATTGCTCAATATTTCTTTAGCTTTGAATATTCTTGAATCAAGAAAATCTATTTCTTGGAAACTATATTCTAACTTAAATCTTACTAAAGAGGAGGGGGAATTCAAATATGTGACCCATGCTCTTAATTCTAATTTGGATCATTGCCAGTTTAAAAGGTATCATCAATATAACTCTTACTAGTGACTTGCCTGTCAAAAATTACGGGGCAATAACATTTGAAGACATGGGAATGCTGTTTGACACACAATGTAAAGATTTTTGTACTCTGAGGACCATCAGCGCTCATTGCGAGCAGCGCACTGAGCACTTTCAAGGCTGAGCCTCTCCTCTTGTGTACTTTTGCTCCTATGAGCTCCTTTGTCACGCATCAGATAGAGAGATATATATTTATCCAGCAAGCAATAGCCTGAAGAGCTAAGAATCTGTTTGTATTTTCCGTCAGCATACAATGCACAGTTTGAGTGTTGGTGCCCTGATGATAAAGTGTAATGAATGCCCCAACTGTTCATTAGAAATAGGCTGTGTGTGCGAGGGAAAACAGTTGGTTTAGTTGTGTAAAGAGCCATTGTAGATTTGAAATGTTATTAATGTGTTACACGTCTCGCAAGCATTTTCTGTCATTTGTAATAGTGTATTTTGTAGTTCATACGTTCCTGTGTGAAAGTGTAACGCGTTTTGCAGTGTTCTGTGCGGTCAAGGGTCATGTATAGAGATGTAGCAGACAGTTCGCTCGCGGACTATTTGCTGCGATTTTGGCTCGTTCGCGCTCGCAGCGGACGGCGGACACATGCGCTTTGTGGTTTGCCCCCTATTCTTTATCATTGAGGAAACTTTGACCCTGCACCTCACAGTCAGCAGACACATTCCAGCCAATCAGCAGCATACACTCCCTTCCAGGGCCTTCCATCTGAAGGACAGCATACATTTTAGAATCATTCTGAAGCTGCATTCGTTGTGAGAGGACAGATAGTGTAGCTGCTGGAGATTTAATAGGGAAATAGATAGCCAGGCTGTGTATTTAGCTTCCACTACAGACCTGAAGGACTCATCTGCAAGGACAGCAACCCAAAAAGCCCTTTTTAGGGCTAGAACATCATTTATTTTATTTTATCATTTTTTTCTGTGTAATCTAATTGCATATGCCTGCCTGCCAGCGTGTGTGTGTGACAGGCTAACACCTAACAGCATATACTATGTGAGGCTTGCAGGCGATGAGCGCCTAAATCGTACGCACCACGGAAAGCGTGACGACGTCTCGCAGTTTAACAACTATTATATGTGATAATATTTCACATGAAGATTACATTGTTGAAACATGAATCTATTATCATTATCACTCATAAATTTATTTACAGCCTATACTATCCTATACTAAATATATATTATTATATACTAGCCTATATTAGCCTATACTAATTTATTTACATTGATTATGAAGTTAGATTAATGTTGCACGTATGTCTCAAATACTGTAGCATCATACATCTAATTAATACATTTTGTTTACACAAAAAAAAAAGTACAAACAGTTTGCCATTCTACATATTTTCTGCACTTCCTCTGTGTGGACACACTAATTTCACAATGCTTTGATGGATTATGGCACGGATACACTATGCTTTCATATGTGCTAACAGCCTGTGTAACAATACAATAAACTAAATAAATACATAAAATTAAATTAATTCATACATAAAAATATGTTATTTCAAATAAAATCATATTTATTATCAATATGATACAGTCAAAATTATAAATATAATAAACATGCATAAATATAAAAAGAAACAAAAATGCTTCATTAAAATTCAGTACACAGGTGTTTGAGGACGTCAGACTGAGAAACACAATAGCCACAAGCCCAGTATTTTATGAACTTTCCCTAGATTACCCTTAGCCATGATTGTAATTCATGACAGTTCTCTTTTAATAAAATGTATTTTCCCTGCATCTTTCATAAATTCAGATCATACAAAAACATATTTTTGATGAGATTAAATATTTTTGCAAAGGAAAAGTAAAGATTCAATAGCACACATCCAGCATGTCTGGCGGCACTGTGTGCAATAAACACTTAAACAGAAAGCTACCATATGATTCCATTCAGAGTTTGATTTATATCAGAGCAAGAGCTGACATGTAAGTTGGCTTGCAGGGAGAATCAAGAGAAAAGCCTCACTGCAGGAGCTGTTGCAGACAGCTGAGCAGACAGACAGAAGGAAAGCCTTAGGCACATGTGAAATTAAATTACTATTGGCACGCACATGATAAGTGACCTGGGATATATTGAATAAGAGAACTACAATTTGTTAGCCAGAAACACCAGATTGTTAAGAAAGATTTGCATATTGACTAAATGATGCTCACATGGCCAATTAGACCATTATTTTTCTCCTTTTTGCTGACTCAGTGGAATTAAAATCACAAAAACTGTTTGATCATCCATACTGGGAATTTCTATTACAAGGCCTTCGTAAAAGTTCAGATTTAATAACTTTTAAGTACTAAAGATCACTGTAAACAACTTTTCAATGTATTTTAATTAACAATATTGAACTTTGTGAGAATCCCTGCGTACATAGCACTATTCCATTCATCTTTAGGCCTCAACCTATCACATATTTTTATAAAATACTTGGAAACAGAGTGTAATTTACTTTAAATTTGCTACATTATGAAACAATGTGCCAGTATTAATGAAGTTGTAAAGCACTTTGTAACAGTCAAGGAGCTTCTGCCTAATTATAATTGGAAAACCAAATCACAAAAGATTTTTAATAACAGGAAGTCTAAAATATTTTTACGTTTATATTAACAATTTAAAAGTTATGAAAACTGTGCAATTGCTGTGTCCCTTTAATTTGTAATTTTACGTGTTGAATAACATTATAATATCAAGTGCTTTTTGAAAATCATAGAGGTGTCCATTGTTTTGTAACATGAGGTATTGATTTTCAGCACACCCTACCATAGTCTTCCACCCTACAACTATGGTATAAACAAATTAAGTATTGTATCTAAACCATAGTTATTTGTCTCCTTTCTTAAGAGCTCCACTTCCAACAAAGCAAAGTGAAGTTTAAATATTCAACAGAAGCTTGCAAATGCTTACATAAGCTATTACATGTTATTATATTCCCAATTCCCTTTTCTATATGAACTTCCTTTATTTCTGAAGGCAATTATCACATATATAGTTGTCATAATTGCGGGCTTGCCAAAAGTTGTTGGTAACTCGGCTCGGCAATGAGCGCCAAAGGCGCTCATTGCACTGGTGGAGATGAGCGTAGCAGGTGCTCATTGAAATGACCCGCAGGACGGACGCATAATTATGGCCTGTACTACTTAGTACCCAAACTGCAAAGATGGAGTTCGGGGCTTTCAGAAATACGACGTCAAAGGCCGAACCACCGAACTGGAAAGACCACACTCATACACAGCACAGGGGGAGAGCCAGGGAGCATATGAATGAGGTTGCAAGTTTATTTGAGCCATATTTTGCCTTTTTTCACGATTGAAAATCGATGAAGCAAGAAAAAAATGGTGGCCGAAAAAAATTAAGCTAGACGAAAAAGAGGGCGAAGGACGTAAAACATGGCTGAAGGACGTAAAAAGAGGACCAAGGACGTAAATAGGAGTGCCAAAGCACTAAGACTTAACGCAAACCAGTAACACTTAATACAATGCAGTAACATTTAACTCAAGCCAGTAACACTTAACCCAAGGCAGTAGGCCCCTAAACTACACAGCCCTATAAAGTACACAGGAGGAGAAGCTCGTAATGAGCTCCGAAGGGGATCATTGAAAAGCAGGAAAGGTGCGGCTTGCCAAAAACGGCAATGAGTGGCGAAGCCGCTCCATTGCAGGGCTCGCCATGAGCGCTGAAGCCGCTCATGGTGGGGCCTGTGAAGTAGACGGGGGAAGAGGCTCGCAATGAGTGCTGAAGGCGCTCATTGCGAGACACGCGATGATCGCCAAAGGCGCTCAGCGCAGGGCTCTCGATGAGTGCCGAAGATGCTCAGAGGGGCCATAGCCCTGCATTGTGTGGCAAACAGCATTGCCTGGCTTAAAATTTTATTGCCGTAATTTTTTGATGGGCAAGTTGCTAGTATTAAAATAGTTGTATGTGTAACCATAACACAAATTCAGATTCTGGATCTTCCTTTTCATTCTTTCATTTCATATCATTCATGTCATTCAAAACATTTGGACCTTGGTGAATTTTGTAAAACATAAATTTCTAGTCTCGCACTTAAGTTTGGACTCCATGAACTCACTATGAGCT
The DNA here is from genome assembly GCA_027410445.1 of Discoglossus pictus. NCBI lineage: Eukaryota > Metazoa > Chordata > Amphibia > Anura > Alytidae > Discoglossus > Discoglossus pictus. Next base: position 81,616,652 of record CM050168.1, read on the forward strand.
CAAGTAGAAAACACACCAAAGTACAGTATAACACTCACTTTTTTCATATTCAAAGAGACATGAAGTAATATTCTAATTAGGAACAGCATCACATTTAATAGATCAAGAGAGCAGAGTGTAGCAAAGCAATTACCATTACACTATTCCTGAATGTAGAAGTCACAATTTTTGGCTATTTGTATGTTGCATAAAATCATATATTTCCCTCTAGGTTGTTGCTCATGCAGTGTCAAAGAGTAGTATGTCTATATACAGAGACATGTCTATTCTAGTACTTACAAATAAATACATTTAGATATACTGTACACATACTTCTATATATACAGGGGGTGTACAAATAACATAATAATATGTTACGTTAACAACAATACATGTATATAAAATGCAAAGGTGCTTATTAAGTTCTGTGATAATATTTTGGGCTGTACTCTGGTTTTACTACATGTTGAGCTTCAATTTGTGTCCATTGCTTCTCTTTGCCGGCACAGTTTGTCTATGTTTCTTTTATGATGTCATTATTTTTGAGGATGTTTCCCTTTGACGCATTAGTTTCACTGTTTTTGTGACTATCTGGCCTCTTTGAACTCTATTAGTTGTCTCATGTTATTTTAAAACACACAGTACAAGACTTAACATATATGTATCTATCTGTCTATCTTTCTATCTATCCCCCCTTCCATGGCAGGGAAAGGGCAAATAAAAACATATTGACAGTGTTCACTTATGATCCCTTATAAGCTAGGTATCCTCTGAAATTATACCCTCAATAACCAGTATGAGCTCTGGTATCTACCAAGCTGCACCTTCAATACCTGCTACCCGTATGAGCCCAGTTATTCATGGATTCCCTCCTTAATATCCCGTGGCCATTGGACCCCCTTCCCCCACCCCTTATGCTGTGTGTGTATGTGAGGGGGGGGGGGGTAATTACCCTCATAGGGGTCCCTCTGGAGCTGCTAACTATAATCATGAAAATCCTATGATTCCCACAGGCTAATCTAAAGTATAATGATGGGGTTCTAATTAATATTAACTTACCATGAGGGTTCCCATGGCACCTAAAATTAACCCCTCTACATCAGGGGTCCCTATAGATTCAGTTCTTCAAACCCTTTCCACAGGACAGCAGCAGAAGATAAGGATTCAAAATAATAAGAAACACTTTCCCTCAAAGAAAAACACCATTACTATGTGTCCCAGAGAGAGCATAAACGTTTTTCTCAGGTGTCATCTTTTATACAGTTTTGCAGTACAATGTAGTGATAAAATATCTCCATGAACAAACATGGTTTGCACAACTTGGGGAGTTTTGTATTTGACAGCATCCATGCAAAGGTAATTGCACTCAATGTCTCAGCTCATCTTAGACAGACCATACAAGTCTATGGAGCTGCCATGGGTTCGCACCTCTCCAGTATAGGTTAAGCTGCCATGCTAGGATTGGGTCATGGCATGCTGATGGGCTACTGGAGCATGGCAGAAGGCCCAGACTTAAAGTTATAACCATTTATTTTTTATTAACCTCTCACCAAGTGTCATAACAAATTTAAACACAATATCAACAAGAATAAAGTGCATATCATAGTAAAACATGAATATACAGTAAATCTTCCACAAGATACAAAAGGACATACATTCAGAACAAGCAAGGATAGTATTTTATAAGTCTTATAGTAGTTATTACAATAGCTAGCTTGAACTGAAGCCAGTGGCGCATAGTCAATCTTCACAATGATCCCCCGTTGTAGGGAATTAGGAATAGGTACCATTGGGATCCATAGGGACAGGCAGGATTAAAGTATAGTATAGTTTGGAGGTAAGTAGGGATGCATGAAGTATAGGGGTTCATTTTAAATGCCATTGGGGTCCATAGGGATAGGGGTTCATTTTAGATTACCATGGTGTTCCTCTGCTAATATGTGAACCCCATCGTTATGTTTTGAAGCTACATAGGAGACCCTATGTGGTTAATAGACCCCAACCACTCAAAACAAGGTATGGGGAAGGGGGCCTAGGGGCCCCTGAGTATTGAAAGGGGATACATAGGCTAATAGAACATAGCAGGTATTGAGGGGGATTCCCTTAGCATAGAGGTAGTGGGTATTAAGGGGGGAATCCCGGGGGATAACCAGGATCATACGGGAAGCAGTTGTAATAGCTTTTATGGACATTAGAAGAACTTAGATGGCATTTCTCTGAGTTTATATTTACGAGTGTGATGTTATGGCTCCGAAGAGTCTTACGAGTGAACTTCACTCAGATCTTTTCTTATGGAGCCATGGGATCACATGATGTCACTGCTCTATAGTTCATGCACTTCCTGTAAGATGTTGTGGTGTCAATCGCAGCATTCCCCCATAGAGCCTAATGTGCAGAAATACAGTGCTCCGCACATACCCTCGTCTTATTAGAGATGAAAACGCTGATGGGCATGGTAAAGGAAATGTAAGCAAAGATATGCAAGGTAAGGTTTCTCATTATGTAAATGTAATAATAGGAAAAGGTAACAGACTAAAGTGCACATGCTCTTTCCCGTAGTGAAGACCAATTAACGGGACTTCAGTTCCACTTCAATACTTTATTCCACAGTGTTTGAAAAAACGATTACACACAGTTTTTAAATTTAACGCACAGAATGCTAGCAGACAAGTAACAAAATTAATTGTTTTAAGCAATGATCAGTCCGTTAACATGGATGATGAATTGTCTAAAATTCTGTTCAGAAATGTACTGTAATCCACTATAGAAGACATGTTTGGTAGATTCCCTGTGAACCGTTTCTATCATATTAAAGGCATATCTAAATTTCCTGGATTATGAATGCATCTGATAGAGGAGAATCAGTGGCAAATGAAAAAATCCTGAAATAAACATTTAAAAGCATACCTTGACATTAGCAACATGTCTTGTAATTTCTGACTGTTGAAAATTAAAGTAAACACCCCTTCAAAAACAGGCTAAATTAGGATAATCATTATAGGGTTTTTTAGATATTAATAAAAATAACATGTTTTATGATATGTGCTGCATATATCAAGGATGCTCAAGGAGTGCAGAAAAGTATTAATCCAGCTAATTTAGATATACCTTTAAGAAGTATTAAGTGATTGATTGTGCCTGATTTTAAGAACTTGTCAACAACATATTTTGTAACATTTGCATTATATTCTTAGTTGAAACATTACTATATTTGCAAACTACATTGCACACAATATCCAATCTGGGGGTCCTATTAAATTTGCCTGTTTGTAGTTCCAGAAGCCAGTAAAGGAGCCCGCAAAAGTTAAGGCTATTAAATTGGGCTCTTTTAGCTACCCGTTCTTTTAGCTACGATCTGCGGGTTACAGGCTGAAAAACACAGCGTGTGCCAAAATCTCCTACCCAACCAAGCCTTTGATCTTTCAAGCCTGTTACAATCGCTAATCGCTATTAAATTGCTACAATTCCCCAAAGACGCACTTGCGTTCAAACACGTAAATAGCAAATGTAGCCAAAAATCCTATGGGTAATAGAGAGGACTCGCAGGGGGTTAAACTCCTGTCCGTAGCACTGTAAAAGCAAATATAAACACACTACTGTATTTTAAATTACAGGCAAAGTGATGAAAGTTATTAGAATTAATAGCACAACCTTCTCAAACTCGCAAATCTTCAATTTTTTTTTTTTTTTTATGTTTCATTTCCATGTTATATCAATCCTGGCAATCAATTTGTTAATACATATAATAGAATTCACATGGACTAGAATATTATATCTTTTGATTTTTTCATATTGCATTATTTCTGGAATGCGGGCCTGATCACAACTCAGACTTCAAAACCGTAAGTGATTGAAATGTTCCTCCATCTTTTAGTGATGTAATGTCTCTTTTGCTATTGGATCCTTCTAAACCCATAACTATGAGTTTAAACAATTTATCATATTCACGCCCGGAAAGACCAGGAGCTTGCAATGTGTTATATTTTGAAATGTGTATATGTTTTGGTAAGTTTTTTTTTATTTTTTTATTGGTCCTGTTTAAAGACCCAGCTGATAGACCACTCTACTAAACGTATCTTTCTAAATAGTGGTGTATACATTTTCCTAACTGGGTTTCTTGTTGGTTACTATTAGTGATGTCGCGAACATCAAATTTTCGGTTCGCGAACAGCGGACACGAACTTCAATCAAATGTTCGCAAACGGGCGAACCTGGCAAACCGCCATAGACTTCAATGGGCAGGCGAATTTCAAAACCCACAGGGACTCTTTCTGGCCACAATAGTGATGGGAAAGTTGTTTCAAGGGGACTAACACCTGGACTGGGGCATGCCGGAGGGGGATCCATGGCAAAACGCCAACGGAAAATTACATAGTTGATGCAGAGCCTGGTTTTAAGCCATAAAGGGCATAAATCACCTAACATTCCTAAATTGTTTGGAATAACATGCTTTAAAACATCAGGTATGATGTTGTATCGATCAGGTAGTGTAAGGGTTACACCTGCTTCACAGTAACAGACCAATCCCCCTGTTTAATGCACCGCAAACAACCGCAAACAGTCCCTTTGCACAACGGCAAACTCCCCATTTGCACAAGGTTGGATACCAAGCTAGCCATGTCCCGTTCCTTGTCCTCACTGATGTCATTGAAGGTCTCTTCCTCCACCCAGCCACCAAGGGTCCCCGAAAGGGGACAACAAGCCCCCTGGAATGCCTGCTGTGTTTGGTCTTCCACCTCCTCAAAGCCACCTTCCTCCTCTGACTCCTCTTCTTCAGACTCCTCTCTCTGAGTTGCCTCTGTCTGCGTTATTATAAGGTGTGTACTGTTAAGTAGTACTATTCCTATCGGTTTAATCCCTGTTACGTCCACTATTAGGGGACGTGTATATGGCATTGATTTTTGGAACAGGGAGATGGAAAAAGATGCTTGGTCGGACCTCCTACTTCAAATTTGGGGCACTGCGCGTGCAATCTAAGGTGCCACCAGATATGAGTGTCACTGTGCACTGGCAAAAGTTGGCAGAGTAGGCGCTGTAGGCCTCACACACACGTCTGTGGGCAGGCAACTGATATTCAATCTATTAAAGTCAAAAAAGTGTTTTATGTCACTGAGCACAGTATAAGCTGTGAGCCTGACACAGGCAGGCAACTGAAATTAGATTACAGGAAAAATATGGTTGTTTTCAATGTATGTTACACCACCAGGTATAAGTAGTGAAAATAAGCACAATATAAGCTATTATGCTGGCAGGCAGGCATAGATTACACAAACATTTTTTTATAAAATAAAATAAATGATGTTCAAAGTTTCCTCAATGATAAAGTATAGGGGGCAAATCGAAAAGCGCATGTGTTCGCCGTTCGTGGCGGACGTGAACATGCGAAAATCGTCGGGACATCACTAGTTACTATGACTAGTTGTACTTATGTTGTTTTGATATGTTTTTCTAGATTATCTGCCTTAAAGAAACAAACAAGTCGATTTTCTTTTCAACTGTATATTCTCAGCTTATATCTTTAGACTTTCCCTATCAGACGGGTTTACCAGGTTTTATTTTTGATAGTTTGACAAAATATTTTGCAGGTCAGAAAGAAGAAATGGCTAGAGCAAAATAGCAAAAGGGGATGAGGGACAGGTAATGCACATAGCATATATACTCTCCCACAAAACCAGTCACATACATCACACAAGGCCTGTAACCTCTGTGGTTAAATACTCCAGATTTCTTTAGAATGCAAGCTCTCCTGTCAATGCCATCAGGTGCAGAGTTTGGCCTATGTCCCACCTTTCACTACTTGGATGTCCTCACATGAGAGTCACAAGATCCCAGGACAATTTCCAAGCACATAGCAGGTGATAGCATATGTGACTTACTCCCACAGATAACACTGCTCTCACAATAATGAGGCATTCTTCCATGTTTTTCCTTGCCAGTTGTTCAAACATAAATGTTTTAATTTTCAGACCTAGGACAGTGAATTAGACTTTATCCTTTATGCATTTGACCTTCTTAACCACTTGTTAATCTATTACTTGCGGTATGGAGGCGACACACCATTAAAGGTCTATGAAATGAATCAGTGCTGCTCTATGTCAAACAAAACACTAAAAAACAAAAACAAAATCTTGATTGTTTTTACATTTTTGCATATTTTACTGTGATTCAGTTATTTAGCTGTCCGGCCTGTAGTTTGTTTCTGTCTGCAGTTTCTATAATGAACAAAAATCCCTACAAATATTCATGCAGTCTATTTGCTTCAACAAAAAAATTCAGCTTTCCCTTTGATTCCTCCAGACAAACTAGTCCCAGAGGAAAAAAGCTACAATCTATTATTGCAGTGAAAAGAGTGTATACAATAAGCATTTAGAGGGTCCTTTTAGGTTATGGTCTCCTGAGGATCTGAGAGCCTCCAGCTTTTGTTCCCCATAAGCTCAATATATTGGCCGGTGCACCGGAACTCCAGGTAACACTGAGGAAATTAGGCACTTTAAGGACTTTAAAGCTAAACCTGTACAATTTAAAGCAGTTATAACACAAACACTTTTTTACTTGTTTTGGCGGTTGTAAATAACAGTGCAGAGCAGTATATATTTATTCCACTCTGCAATACTTTAGTGCATTTTAATACAAAGTATTTTTGGACAAAATCAGTCATTAAAACTGCCCTGCACTATTACGTAGAGCAGATAAAATCAAACAGAAAATATATAAAATACATTTTTAAGTTGTTTATATACTGATGTGATAGCTTTTATGATACTTAAATTGTTTATCTAATGGTGTGTTCAGGACTAGAAAACTGAAGATGATGGGTCAATACCATAGAAATGCCTTGTAGTGACATTTCTGGAGCGCACCACCTTGTCCTAGTGTAGATCAATATAACATAAGATATTACATAACTTTTGTAATTGATTTAGTTTTATGAGTATGTGCTCAAGATGGTCTTTTTGACTATTTTATGTTAATTATATTCTTTTTTTGTATAGATAGTGTATAAACTGCCAGACAACAAGGTGCCACTATTTGATTCTGAAAATGTTTTATATTATTTTTATACTATATAGGCTTCTATTATAATAAATTACTATACATTTTTAATTTTCAAGAAACCTTTTTTTAATTGCCAAGAACCTACATGATCTCATTTTTTTATTGTTTTTATTGTCAGCATATATAGGACATACAGAGTTACATTTTTGTTCATATACATGTTTTCTAAATATATAACAATGACTATATTATATAAATTATTAATTGTTTACTATAGGCTTAAGAAAATTTAACATATTACATGTATCATTTGCATATATTAAGAATATAACTACTGTATTGATCATGCAATCCTCCTCCTCCCATTTTAAAAATGTTCCTCATTATTATCCTGTAAGTTCGTTTTAGAATAATAACAGGGCTGCTTATTTTATCTTTACTAAGCTTCATCAATATGTTTTAATGGAAATTTCCCTTATGCCATTTTTGTTAATTACAATTGTCCCGTAATGAAATCAGTTTCTACAGTCTGGGATTTTAATATCTGGCATTATGCTATTGAGAATACTCCCTGCAAGTTAGGAGTGAGTATGAGTAGTAATAAGACGAGACTTAAATCAAACAAATTAACATATGACTTATCTCATATGTCACCTTGGTCATTTTTATTATTTTTTTATCTAAGGCAAATTAATAATACCAGTCCTTGTGTTCCTTATCTGGTCCCCCGCCAGGTCCTTCCTTGTCGGTCCCCGATCTCCAATTCTCCGCCTTTTCCAGGTGTCTTTTACTTTTTTAAGCCCTACTTCTAAACACTATGTTGTTTGATTGAAGTACAATTGTGAGTACACTTTTTTATAGGGAACTAGGGGCAGTGTGATAGCTACATATATCAGATACACATTTTGTACTATCGAATAAATAATAATACAAAATAAAGAGGACTGACGACTGTTCAGGAGAAAGATCCAAAACTTTACTCGGATTACGGTCCAAGGAGAACTCTGCATGGGCCATACACATATCTCAGATGTTTGGAGTTATCATTTGTGAGTATCCACTCCTGATGATGTACAATTTATGATTTGTGTACCTTTGTGTGTTATATTGATCTATACCCCCCCCCCCCCTCTTCCTCATTATTCTTTGGTAATTTTTTTAGCATGTTGGTGGACTGTGCACATTGGAGAAGCAGCACATGAATGCCGAGAACCAAGATAACCGCTACTTGCCTGGACGCAGTGACACAATTTGAGAACTTTTCATTGCATGAACTATACAGAACGTTTGCGATGACAGAACTAAGATCTGTTCATAAGGTCAGAATTTATATTTTCCTTGAATTTTACCTCCTGTTAAATATAAGACAATCCTTGTGTTAACTCATATCTTTGTCCATGTGCACTGAAACATTGTATTCTTTTTTGTAATATTTTACAATTATCTGCTCTGTTTTTTGTAATGTTGTGCTATAAGTGATTGTACTATTTTATAATTCTGTAAAGCACTTTAAATACAAACCCTATCTAAACTTAAATAAATACAAAACCAACATTTTTTTTCACTTGATTTCCAGTGCTTTGATGATATACAGCTGTATTGATGAAAGATGTTATTTTAATCCAGCCAAACACTACAGCAAAACATCTCTTAATTGGACTGAAACTAACATTCACTTTGGTTTGATGCTTGCTGCATGGTCAGTGGACCACCCATGCATTATTTAAAACAATACAAGTGAACAAAAGTATGTAAAGAGAACATAACATATCAAATTAGAGGTAAATGCTTGGAACCAACAGAGGGAGTCCAACAGGAACCCAGTGCCCAGGAGACCATCATAACTAAACCAGGTTTATAATAACACTGAAAAAATGCTCCCACCTAACACATGCAATCACCCCAGCCCCACAATCTGAAATGCTGAACAAAAGGGAAGGGAGGGAGGGAACTCAGGTGAATTCAGCCAAAGGGTGGGAAACATGTAGTTTTATCATTTTTTGGCTCCTTCCCCCACTGTGAAACACCCTAGACTTCCTTACACTTGCCTGGTCAAAAGCCCTCTCCCACCATGCTGGCTACAGGAGCTAACTAAACCATAAACCATGCACCAGTAGCATTTCAGAGCATGATCATGATCAATTAACCAAGGCTGTAACTACCGATTTCGAAACAGCCAATAGTAAATGTGACCATGGCATCATTAAAACATGGAGGTTAAACGTCAATCAATTAGCGTTTAGAAGTCCAATATGCGATCAGACTCGCAATCCAGCAATGTACAAAATAATAAAAATGAATTAAGGAAATGTTCTGGTCCATGTGGGTGGCCTGATATGTATTAACTCCTTGATTACCGAGATTTATATAACACGGAAATTCAGTATTGATTATTTATTTGCATTTACAGTGCTACGATCAGGTGTTATCCCCTTGCGAGTCCTATCTGGTATCTGTAGGATTTTTTTCTATATTTGCCATTTACAGGTGTTAAAACAATTGCGGGCTTGGGGAATTTTAGCAATTGAATAGCGATTTGCGATTGTAACGTTTACAGGCTTGAAAGATCAAAGGCTTAGCTGGGTCGGAGTTACGATTTTGACAAACGCAGGGATTTTCAGCTTGTAACCCGCAAATCATTTGCGCGTAGCTAAAAGACACCAATTAAATAGCAAATTAGTTTACAGGCTACATTACAGGCTCCAGTAACTAACAGTTACTCAATTGAATAGGGGCCAAGGTATTTATCACATTCCCCTTCTGGATCGCTACCTTGTCGTGATGAAGGGGCTTGTTAGACAAATTGCGGGCCACTGGAGAAGGAAATGGCAACCCACTTCATTATCTTTACCAAGAAAGCCATATGTATAAACACAACCAGAAACACAGACAGATGTGCCTGTTGTGCTGCATCAATATGGTCACAAGAGTTAGACACAACCGAAGGACTGAACAAAAACACATTTTATCATATTAGATAATTTATATACACAGGAGCTAATCACATTAAATTTAAAATATGTTAAAATGAACAAGAAAATATTTCTCTAAAAACATCCTTAACTTTGTCACCACTTAATTCATGGCTACAGCAGCTTAATGCCATTATTATTAAAATGAAAATCCAATAGTCTGCTGGTTTAATCACAAATGAAAGAAAAAAAAGTGTCTGAAAAGGAATAATGCAGCAATTTGCATAGAGGTGCTTGATATTAATTTTTATCTTAAACCACTACATCTCTGAACAATTTTCTGGAGACAAAAAACGGATAATCACGACTGAATTTTAAAATATATGTATTTGTTCATCTAATGCTGTAGATTCATAGAACGACCTCCCATAGGAAGCAGATTAATTTATAAATTACTGGCATGGATTTACAGTGGTTACTTAGTTTTTATCTGAAATAAGGCTAGTATAAATTTACTCTAGTAAGAACGTGTATATGTGTAAGGGGAACTGATTTTCAAATGTCTAGACTGACCTCCTAAAATAGGCTCATATTGACCTTCTAATATATAGACTTAAAATAAACTCGGCTTGTCATATAGACATATCTCAGCATCAAATTGTTCACAATTCTTCCTGTACTCCTAAAATTATTCTTCCTGTCAATCTTCATACACAATTTCAGAGTTTCAGCTCAATCAACCTCACATCCTGACTCGCATATTAACTTTTATTGTCAAAGCACTATCAAAATACATGTATTTAATGAGCAAAAAATAGTAAAAAAAAAAAAAGATTTACCGAACTATCTACCATTTGTGAAAATAATATCCAATTTTGAAAGACCTTTCACAAAAAAAAGACAACCTTAAATCAGTGGGATTTGCATATGTGAAAGTTTTTTTTTATACAATGAAAATATTGATAAGCACTATAAATTAGTTATTAATTTGGTAAAAGGACCAATGTAGTTATAATATAAGAAGAAAGGCACTTCTTGTGAAATACTAACACTATTAGTAGCTGTGTAAGCAAAGGACATAAAAACATTTTTAGAGAAAAATCATAATTTTTGGAGACTTTGTTTATGAATAGAGGAATCAATTTTGACTATGTTAAAACAATTCCTGAGGTTTGCATTTTATAATCAGTGAAGGAGAGAAAAGGAAGAGGCTAGTTTTAAAATTTGCATGACTCCCCCATGCAAAGGGTCCTATTCTATTGCCCAATTTGTAAATGTATGCCCACTTAAAACTGCTCTTAACATTGCCACATATTCTATTAGCTACTCGCAATGCGATTACGAGTTCCCTGCCCACAATCCCTACAGGCCTGCCAAAGAATTAAATTTGGCAATAGAGCTCCATTGGTTTTAGCACAGCTCGAAAATTACAAGCTCTAAATAATTAAAGTTACACAAAATCAATATTCTATTAGACATGTAGCGCTAGATCACAAATTAAAAAAAGCATTACATTTCTGTCATAAATATTACGAGTACTAAATTGGACTCGCAAGGTTTTTTTTCAAACACTTATTAGAGCTGTAACAGCAATTAAACACACAATACTGTAAATAAAAGTATGGGAATATATGAAAAGAAATTAAAATTAATTGCACAACAGTCTCAAATCCACAAATTTCCAATAAAAAAACATTATTTTTAAATGCTATTTCAGAGTTATATCGATCCCAAAACACATGGGGTTAAAACTTATCATAACACCCACATGTACTAAAACACATGATCTAATGCATTTTATAGATTGGTAGATTACTTGATTGTGAGCCCGAATGGCAAATATTATTTATTGGCACAAATTATTTTGGAGCCTTCAATTGCAATTACGTCTAACTTCATTTATTATTGCGGTGTCTAAGAAGGGATTTACAGGCTTGCTTAATTATTATCAGATCATATGATCATGTCCCCTGAAATCCTACTTAAAAAGGCAGGGTTTACAAGTTTAGGCTTAAGGAAAGGAGGTAAATTACGAGCTGGATTTAATATAGAACATCCAAACTTTTAGAGAAAAAAAAACACCCTCAGCAAAACTTACGAGTTTGAGGCATTTGCAAGTTTCTTATAGAATAGGGCTCAAATTATGTAACTAATGCAGTCCAGGGGCCACATGCAGCGCTTAGTCACTTCTCCTACAGCCCTCCATTCCCATCGGTTATCTGGAGTTACAGGGCATGTTTCTCTTCAACAATAAAACCAGAAACTAATATCCAATTGTACTCATAAATATTTCTACTCATTATCTTAACTTTTCTTACCAATTAAATAATTTACTACAAAAGTCTTACAGTTTTGCCATAAGTAAAATGAATTAAATTAAACAGTCTACAGCCCTCTTAAGGATTTACAGTTGGGGAAAAAAGTATTTGATCAAGTTATAAATTGATCTGCAGGTCAGTGAGGGAAATAAGTATTTGATCCCCTATCAAACAGCAAGATTTCTGTCTCCCAGGTCTCTTTTATACAGGTAACGAGCTGAGATTAGGATCACTCTCTTAAAGGGAGTGCTCCTAATCTCAGCTTGTTATCTGTATAAAAGACACATGTTCACTGAAGCAATCAATCAATCAGATTCCAAACTCTCCACCATGGGCAAGACCAAAGAGCTGTCCAAGGATGTCAGGGACAAGATTGTAGGCCTTCACATGGCTGAAATGGGCTACAAGACCATCCCCAAGAAGCTTGGTGAGAAGGTGACAACAGTTAGTTTGATTATTCGCAAATGGAAGAAACACAACATAACTGCCAGTCTCCCTCGGTCTGATGCTCCATGCAAGATCTCACCTCGTGGAGTTTCAATGATCATGAGAATGGTGAGGAATCAGCCCAGAACTACACGGGAGGATCTTGTTAAAGATCTCAAGCAATGTTCCCTCTAATTTTTGGAGTCTGTGTGCCCTAAAAATGTCTTTTGTGTCTGTAAATGTAATGCCAACACTGCACTGGCTCAGTCACTCATGCCCGGGGAATGTAATGCCAACACTGCACTGGCTCAGTCACTCATGCCTGTCTGCTTCCAGGTAACATTGCATTGCAGAGATGTACAGTGGATTAAATCTAGGTGCCTGTCATGCCCAGGGCTTGACTGGACTGTTTTACACCATGGCCTGGGCCTGGACTGGCAAGCAGTTACCCTGCTTATTGTTACAGATAGGTATTTTATAATGCTTATGGTTAAAATGACATATACATTGTATGTATTTTGATTATGTTACAGTGTTGTTATGTGGTGATGACTCACCCAGCCCCACCTAAATAAATAAACACAGGAGGTCTTCGGCAGATAAACAGATAGTCTGAGTGTTTACAGCATATTGTTATAGTAAATATATCACTAGGATAGTTTAAGGGCCTGACTTCATCGGATGTACAGGGTTTTCCAGTAAGCAGGGGCAGCCTATTGCTAATTGGTCAATCTTCTATGTACCTAAGTATGGGGCTTACTGTGATTGGCCAGCCTGTGTGTCAGAAAATTGTATAAATGGGACAACTAATAAAGGTATGACAGTTGTGTCTGGATTTACATATTCAAAGTGTGAGTGGCAGTCTGTGAATTAATCCTAATTCTAAGGGATTGTGTGGTATATTCGGTGGTGGAGAATAGTCACAGTCCATGGCTATTGTGTTCCTAATATCCTGGTCTGTTGAAGCAAGGTCCTGGGCATGGAACTTTTGTTTGGTCCATCTTCTGCTATCAGAGGTGTAAAGGGATTGCACAATTCTGCTGGATAGGTTATAACCAGGGTTCTTATCAAGTCCAATTGAAGTAGCAGATCGTGCCTGTAAACATTTTGTGGCATGACAACCTGGCTCCTGGCATTTGTTGATTTTTTTTATCTGCTAAGGGGACAGGACACTACAAAGAGGAGTTGGACAAAAAACCTCCTGAGATGTGCAAACCTAGTGGCCAACTACAAGAAACGTCTGACCTCTGTGATTGCCAACAATGGTTTTGCCACCAAGTACTAAGTCGAAGGGGTCAAATACTTATTTCTCTCATTGACCTGCAAATCAATTTATAACTTTTTTGACATGCGTTTTTCTTGTTTCTTGTTTTTTGTTATTCTGTCTCTCGCTGTTAAAATTCACCTACCATTAAAATTATAGACTGATCATTTCTTTGTCAGTGGACAAACCTTCAAAATCCGCAGGGGATCAAATACTTTTTCCTCCACTGTAGGTCCGCATATGAGGACCTTTAAGTGAAACAGGTTGCGCTTCACTGAACTAGCTCTTAAAGGCACTAGAGATTTAAATATATTCCTGGGATTCCTTTAATATATCTTGATTTTTAGAGGAAATGGATCTCTCTCATGCTTCTCTTTCATGAATGGTCAATATAAAATAGTATCCCTATGATCAGAGCATTTTACATCTTAATTTATGTTTTTCCTCATTAAAAATTACCTTATGTATTTAAAATAATTTCTGACATCAAAATTAGGTAGGATTCCTTAAAATTATGATAATTTTTATATTAATGAATTATTTTTTTATTTTTAATGTCATCTTGATATCAAATTTACACTTCTCTTATTTCTAAAAAGCCCCAGGGTAACACATTCTCAACTTCCAGTGCCACTCCTTTTTGTCCTGTTCTCCCTCATAAAAGCTGCCATCTTGCTCAGCTGTGACCGTGTCTCTTGCTACTAGCAAGCAGACAATGACATGCAAGTGCAAAGTGTAAGAATCTGGTATTCTGGGGATTCTAGTAGTAAGTGAAGAATACATTTTATATCATGATTATATTGTAAACAATACAATAAATTGATTAATCTAGATAAAACAGTTTATCGACAGCTAAAACATGTCTGAGCAGTATTTAATTATGCATATGGACTTTCTATGAAGCTCTTGTTTTAAAACACTGCTATAATAAAATGCTTCTTCCATGTAGGCCAATACATAATTTTTTGGAGCGAAGAGGGATTTTAAAACTGTAGTGGCACAATGAAGCGTATTTGCAGACTGATCTCATTTCAATATTATAATTTATTTACACTCTGTTTCTTCTCATCAATATTTGATACAGATCACTGTGAGTTTTATAGCGTAAATGGAAAACTGTTTTACAGTAGTGAGGCATCTCAAAAAAAAAAAAAAACAGTTTATTAAAAGTACACTGATGTCAAACAATTCTGAGACAGACTGAAAAATTAGTTATCTATAGTTTAGACAATTTTACATTAAAGTGACATAACAAAAGCTATAGGGAGTTGTATTTGGCCCTCCTCTTGTACTGGATTGTTAAATTCTACATCTTCTTTGAGCTCATTATACATGTTAAAATATGTGGTAGATGACTTTTTTGCGAAATATGCAACAAACGTATAATATAGCAACTGTGTGAGCTGTTGATCTCTACCTTGCCATGGTGAAGGGGCTTGTGCATCTCAATGAAGCTGTGAGCTATACCATGTAGGGTCACCCAAGATGGACAGATCATAGCAGATAAATCAGGCAAATCTCAGTCCATTGGAGAGGGAACTGACGACCCTCTCCAGTATCCTTGCCATGAAAACCTCATTGATTTGCATAACACAACACAAGATACTGTATGTCTGGTGTGCTGTGGTCCATTGGATTGTGCAGAGTTGGACACTACTAAATGACTAAATAAAGCTGTTGATGTAAGTATAACAGGAAATCCTTCTTTGATCACACTCAGCTAGTGAATGGAAGCTGCCAAGGCATTAGTACATTTTCCAATGCATGAGGGGGTGTTCCAATGCATAGGGCAGTGTAAGCAGAGCCTACAAGTTTACTTATGACTGCTTTCCATAGTGGATGTGGAGTAGAGAAGAGTCAAAGGCTTAAAATGTACTTGATTCAACAAGTCGACAGACACTTTTCCCTGTTTTTCCCTCCACTCTTGAATAGATAAAAAAGATGAGCAGAACACACCGCTAAGATTCAAAGGCAGTAGGAAATGTGGATTGGCACAAACCTGTCGACTATCATAAAGATTTTCTCTAAAAAATATTTTATGTTCATGGCTTGCACAGCTTCCGTTGTTGGTTTGTTACATGCTTCACAAACATATGAAGTTTGTAATAAACTTAAAGAGTTACCAACGATGTGAAAAGGCAAATCAAGCATGTTATCAATCTATGTTTGATTAACCTGTAAGAAATGTCCAATGATATTGGATTAATGGATAGCCTGAGTTTTGGATAAATAACAATGTCTAATGACAGCCTTTAAAATGCAGTGGCTTTATAGCAAAGATGTGAGAAGCTAAATGTATGATGTTCTACAAGCCTAGACAGTATGAAAACTGCTTGATGTTTCAAAAACTAGAAGACAATAAGAAGCAAGGTTAAGTCTGACCTTAATAAGTACTTTAAGGCCAAATAAAGGGTGTTTTAGCATGTGATTGAATCAATATCAGGCGGTAGGGACTCTAGGAAATATCACACAGATCTCAAAGACAGACTGAGAGCAGCTAAATGTGTTCTATATGGTCTCCCCTTTTGGATCTCTACCTTGTTGTGGTGAATGGGCTTGTGTACTTTAATGAAGCTGTGAGCTAAACCATGTATGGTCACCCAAGATGGGCAGGTCATAGTAGATAGGTCTGAAAATGTTGCAGTCCACTGGAGAAGGAACTGACAACCCACTCCCATTTCTTTGCCATGCAGTCCTTATGGGACAGCCAGATCACTATTGTGATTGAAACATTTGTCACACATCTTACATTAACATAACTGAGTTTACCCTCATATTCACTTTTATCCTGATTTAATTACTGGAGCCTTTCTCATATTTTATAAACGTCATTGGTTGCAATGAATACTATTACTCACGTCAAACGGCTGATTGTTTCACAAAGCAGCTCAATCAAAGTATATAAACATTAAAAGATGGGCTGGGCCTCTGCCTAAAACCAACTATTTTCCAGGTATGTTTTCATACAAAGATCAACTTTTTTCTTCTTATTATAATTCTTTATTTGATAATCCCAGCAAAATCAATTGTGAGTGTCGTAGCAGCACAGTAAATCCTACCAAGCTATGTTAATCCCCTACCCCTAAAACATTGCGAGAGAACTGCTACTAGTAGCTGCTATGAGTGAACTGCACAACAAGGCCAAAAAGCAATGCAAATATCTCCATTGTTTTTTGCACTGCCAATAAATTACAAGTTACTAATTTACACTTTGACACCCAAACCCTATGCTAATAAGATTTTACAAATGACTTGCACAGGTACCAAAAAACACTCAATAGTAGTTTTCCAAGTAATTTTCAAACTTTTGCTGAGTCCCCAGAAGCATTTAAATTGACAGTATAGCACAAAAAGCACTACAAATTGATAAAATTACAACATTATTAGGCACAACAATCCAATATCAACATATGTGTAACTAAAAAATATGGTTTGTTAGTATTAAGCCTATTTTATGATAGAAAATCCAGGGTAACAGTACTTAAGGGCTTAATACACGTCACAAAATCACTTTGCCAGGGAACAAATACTCTAATGCATTGTCTATAAATACATCATATTTTAACACAAAATAAACACATCTTTATTTATTGAAGCTATAAATACACTTGTCACATCTCTTTAATATCAAAATATATTAATAAATGAAAAACAAATTATTTAGATATATTGTAACAACCTCTACTACAATTGGGCTTGCTCAGACCCTGGTTCTGACTCACCCAGCGGCTTGTGTGGGTTATTCTAGATACCCCTTAAAGCATGGATATACCCAGACCAATATTTAATCACTGCAGGGGACCAAGGAACCACAGGGACCAAGATATCAGGACTGCAGAGTCACCGACTGTTACTCTAGTCAATCAGATGCAGCATCAATTACCTCAATGGATAGGGTTATCACTTCATTAGAATGTTAAATTATGTATATCCAGACTGAACACTCTTTATTAGCAAGGACTACTCATATTTATGTCACGGTCACAAACGTTTTCTTAGCCACTCTCCAAGCTCTATTTTCCCCACCTCAATCAAGGATATAAGAGTCCCTTTTCTGGTCCATTTGAGGAATTTCCTTTCCTGCATTACTCAGCAGGTGGCAACTGCTAATCACCTTTCTCCCTTGCTCTGTCAACTTTATGTAAATTGTTAGACCCTTTGATCTCCAGTTACCTAGGAAGAGATAATTGACATGTCTGTGTCATTTTAGTCTCTCCTCTGGCAGCTGGGAAGAGACCAAATTGCTGGGGGTGATATTGTGCATCTCACCCTTCACCCTACCTTCCTGTACAGGACCAACCCCTAATCTGCTGGAAATGTTCTACCTCACAATCAGGTAACCCCATAACTGGACCCGTATTTCCCCAGAGACCCCGGTAATACGCTTTATTAAACTCCCTGGGGAAAATGCAGCATTTAGATACTAAACATGTTATGGGGATTCTCATACTTAACATTACAATCATACCCCAGGCAATATTGACTACCTCGTGCCAACAGGTCAATACCAGTCCATGATAATCCTGGGTCCCCCAGTATTTCAACAATCCCCAAAAGTCCAGAGGGCCCTTCTGGACATGACATATATATCTAATGTTTCATTGTTGCAGCAGTTACATCACTTGTTACAGCACTTCCCACTCATTGTAATATTCATGACATTCACATTTTCTAAAGCCCTGTCTCATCTGTAAAGCTTGGTTTGGCTACAACCTACACAAAAAATAGTTTCTGCTAAAGCAGGATTTATGGCTGTGGGATGAGCGTCCTAACTGGGGGGAGCAAAAGATTTACATTAGTGTAGAAGTTAGGAAAAAAAAGATCCTGCAGCTGATTTACGGCAGTGTCATAACTGTAGTAATATACAGATATTAAGTACAAAAACAACCTTAACACATTGCAAAAGAATGGAGGGCCCTCTTTATAAACATTATATAAAATGTACATACTGCTTTCCCAAAGCACCTACCTTACAATAGTGAAAACTCACAAACTTACAGTCTAAAGAGTTTGGGTATAGTACAGGAGGGTGATAGATGTGTTGCGAGAGCAGAGATATAAGGGGGTGTTGAGGGCTGTTAACTTATTTAAATTGATATTTCCAACTTCTTAAGTCATAAAAATCTGACCTGATATTTCTTGTTCATTGTAAAATTCTTCTTAACCTTAGCGTTAACCTTAGGGTTAATGACGAGTTTAACTCTTTAATTCGCTAAAAACATTTTAAAGCGTTTTAATGCTCATATTTTAAAATATGTTTATCATTGATGAATCATTCACCGTTTTTATTGTCTTTTAGCAAATTAAAACTTGTTGAAATCTAATATCCCACTACAAAGCAACTTTTTAAATTGAATTCATCAATACAATTCATAATTTTGTTTTTTTGCTTGCTGCTATCTGTCACTTTTTCAGCAGTAGGCCCTCAGGAAATTGGTCTGCTAAAACCAAGATAGCAGATTCCATAGCAGCATATACAATGTAATAAATTAGAGCTTTTCATTTTGTTCTACATTCTAAAAACATGCAGCATTATTAAATTGCGATTCAGCAAATGTAAAAGGGCTCTATTTAAGCACACAGCATATTTTCTTTACAGAAGTTTTTAGTTACTGAACTTCTATCCAAAAGCAAGGTCTTCACTAACTAAAAACTTCTGTAAAAAAAATATGCTATGTGCCTAAGTAGAGCCCTTTTAAATTTGCTGAATCGCAATTTAATAAGGCTGATGATGTATATATTAGTGTAGTTCTTCAAAATACTACATTTTACAACTATGACAAAAGTGGCCCCGTAAATGCATATAAAAAAGGCTATTCTTAAACATGAATTTGTATTTAGTGTCATTGTGGTTAAAAACAAACAGTTGCTATTTTGCAAAGGTTTATTGCTCTCCATATGTCTTTTGTCTGGATTTAGAGAATAAGTAGTAATTAGGCACCTGTGTACTGCAGTAGTCTGATTTTGTGCAATGCTTACTAGCTCCTGCTATCTATACTTTGTGCAGAATTATTATTATTTAATGTTCATGCTTCAAAGTTGACATCTCACTATTCACCTCAATACCTTAGCAAAGGGCAAAACCTGACAGGTAAATCTCTTCTGAAAATATTACAAGAACAGCATGTTGGGTCCATAAGAATGTAGCTTGGGATTTTATACACAGCTATATAAATTACCAAAAAAACTAACATGCTATGAAATGTTTGCCCTGCTGCAGATTGCATATATCAGACATAAATTATGGCACAGTCATCTAAATCAGCGGCTTCCAACCCATTCCTCAAGACCCATCAGACAGGCCATGATTTCAGTTTTACACTGTGTGAACACAGGAGGAGCAAGTAGTGTACAAAAGACTGTAAATGCCACATGTCTAGTGGGTCTTTAGGAGAGGTTTGGGAACCGCTGATCTAAATTACTAAATATCAAAAAGTATTACCTGTTTGGGGTAACATTTTTATTGATTAAAAAGAAAAAAGTTGTTCTTTTATGAGAAAATGTAAAACAAATATATCTGTTTTTCTCCACCTCTTACGTTTGATACTACTTTCTTTAGTGAGCTGCTTAGCTTGGGGGAGGGTTTCCTGGTGGTGCAGTGGCTAGTTGGTACTTTCACCACTGTGACCAGGGTTGGATTCCAGTCAGGGAACCAAGAGGTCACACCACCCTGAAGGTAAGCAGGGTTCAACCTGGTCAGTACTTGGATGTAAGATCTCCTAAGAATACCAGGAGCTGTATGCTGCTGTCCACTGGAGAAGGAACTGGTAAACCCACTCCTGTATCTGTGCCATGAATACCAAGTGGACTGCGGTCCATGAGGTCACAGAGAGTTGATCATGACTGAACGACGCAAACACACACAGCTTGGTGGAAGAGTGTACTACCACTGCCCAGCAAAGTCACAGTAGATTATCCTCTACCTACAATAAAAAGTAAGCAGTTTATTAAAAAAAAGCATCAGCTAAAAGCCCAAATTAACTTCCGTTACTTAATGTCTTTAAAGGTACAGTTCAAAATAAACTCAAGATGGTCAAGTATGATAGAGTACATTTCTAGAAATTCATATATATATCAGCTACTAGTCAATTGCCCTTTCCCCCCTACCCTGTGTCTTCCCCTCTCCCTCCCCATGTCTCTTTACCCCCTCCCTCCCCATATCTCTTTACCCCTTTCCCTCCCTGTGTCTTTCCCCCCTCTCCCCTGTGTCTCTTTTACGCTCCCTCCCCTATGTCTCTTTCCTTCCCTCTCCCTCCCCTGGTCTCTTTCCCCTCCTCCCTCCACTCCCCAGCATGTAATGATCCCCTCCCCATCTCTCTCCCCCATGTTTCTTTCCCTCCCTCTCCCATCTCTCCAGTCTCCCCCTTGTCTCTCTCCCCTCCTCTCCCCTGTCTCTCTCCCCATGTCTCTCTCCCACCCTTTCGACCTGTCTCTCTCCCCTATTTCTCGCCTGTCTCTCTCCCCATGTCTCTCTCCCACCCTCTCTCCTGTCTCTCTCCCCATGTCTTTCTCCCCCCTTTCCTCCCATGTCTCTCCCCCCATGTCTCTATCCCACCCTCTTCCCTTTCTCTCCCCTGTGTCTACCCTCTCCCTGTCCCCCCCCCCCCCCCTCGCGGCTCACAATACGCACGCGCTGCTCGCCGGGCACATGCACTGCTCAAGTCGCTCTTTGCACATGCACCGCTCACCGGGCGCCAGGCGCATGCATGGCTCACGCTGCGCATTGCACATGTGTCGCTACTCGCACTGCGCATGCGTTGCTACTTGCATTGTGGCTCACGCTGCTCATTGCTTATGCACTACCTGTTTTGAACAATGCAAATGCTCAATGCGCATGCACCATTTACATAGTGTGTAACCTCCCGCCGCCAATGCGCATGCACGGCAGGAGCGTAACACACTATGAGAACTATTATAGTTGATAATACTTTTCATAGTGTACAGGGAGTGCAGAATTATTAGGCAAATGTGTATTTTGACCACATCATCCTCTTTATGCATGTTGTCTTACTCCAAGCTGTATAGGCTCGAAAGCCTACTACCAATTAAGCATATTAGGTGATGTGCATCTCTGTACTGAGAAGGGGTGTGGTCTAATGACATCAACACCCTATATCAGGTGTGCATAATTATTAGGCAACTTCCTTTCCTTTGGCAAAATGGGTCAAAAGAAGGACTTGACAGGCTCAGAAAAGTCAAAAATAGTGAGATATCTTGCAGAGGGATGCAGCACTCTTAAAATTGCAAAGCTTCTGAAGCGTGATCATCGAACAATCAAGCGTTTCATTCAAAATAGTCAACAGGGTCGCAAGAAGCGTGTGGAAAAACCAAGGCGCAAAATAACTGCCCATGAACTGAGAAAAGTCAAGCGTGCAGCTGCCACGATGCCACTTGCCACCAGTTTGGCCATATTTCAGAGCTGCAACATCACTGGAGTGCCCAAAAGCACAAGGTGGGCAATACTCAGAGACATGGCCAAGGTAAGAAAGGCTGAAAGACGACCACCACTGAACAAGACACACAAGCTGAAACGTCAAGACTGGGCCAAGAAATATCTCAAGACTGATTTTTCTAAGGTTTTATGGACTGATGAAATGAGAGTGAGTCTTTATGGGCCAGATGGATGGGCCCGTGGCTGGATTGGTAAAGGGCAGAGAGCTCCAGTCCGACTCAGACGCCAGCAAGGTGGAGGTGGAGTACTGGTTTGGGCTGGTATCATCAAAGATGAGCTTGTGGGGCCTTTTCGGGTTGAGGATGGAGTCAAGCTCAACTCCCAGTCCTACTGCCAGTTCCTGGAAGACACCTTCTTCAAGCAGTGGTACAGGAAGAAGTCTGCATCCTTCAAGAAAAACATGATTTTCATGCAGGACAATGCTCCATCACACGCGTCCAAGTACTCCACAGCGTGGCTGGCAAGAAAGGGTATAAAAGAAGAAAATCTAATGACATGGCCTCCTTGTTCACCTGATCTGAACC
The DNA here is from genome assembly GCA_027410445.1 of Discoglossus pictus. NCBI lineage: Eukaryota > Metazoa > Chordata > Amphibia > Anura > Alytidae > Discoglossus > Discoglossus pictus. Next base: position 81,639,523 of record CM050168.1, read on the forward strand.
CCATTGAGAACCTGTGGTCCATCATCAAATGTGAGATTTACAAGGAGGGAAAACAGTACACCTCTCTGAACAGTGTCTTGGAGGCTGTGGTTGCTGCTGCACGCAATGTTGATGGTGAACAGATCAAAACACTGACATAATCCATGGATGGCAGGCTTTTGAGTGTCCTTGCAAAGAAAGGTGGCTATATTGGTCATTGATTTGTTTTTGTTTTGTTTTTGAATGTCAGAAATGTATATTTGTGAATGTTGAGATATATTGTTATATTGGTTTCACTGGTAAAAATGAATAACTGAAATGGGTATATATTTGTTTTTTGTTAAGTTGCCTAATAATTATGCACAGTAATAGCCACCTGCACACACAGATATCCCCCTAAAATAGCTAAAACTAAAAACAAACTAAAAACTACTTCCAAAAATATTCAGCTTTGATATTAATGAGTTTTTTGGGTTCATTGAGAACATGGTTGTTGTTCAATAATAAAATTAATCCTCAAAAATACAACTTGCCTAATAATTCTGCACTCCCTGTATAACGCTCCCGCCGAGCATGCGCATTGGCAGCGGGAGGTTACACACTATGGCCCTCATTCAATTGCAATTTGGCCAATTGAATAGGGGTCTAAATAAGCACATAACATATTTTTTTAAAGAGGTTTTTACTTAGTAAACATCTATCCAAAAGCAAGGTTTTCACTAACTAAAAACGTATTTAAAAAAAATATGTTATGTGCTTATTTAGAGCCCTATTCAATTGGCCAAATCGCAATTCAATGAGGGCCTTTGTATGTGATGCATCCATATTTCGCATGCTCAAAGAGCGACGTGAGCTGCTCTAGCACCCGACATGCAGCACACGCATATTGCGCCCGATGAGTGACACATGCTCAATGAGCGATGTGAGCAGCGCATGTGCATTGTGAGCCGTCGGGGGGGGGGGGGGAGGGGGGACAGACAGGGGAGAGGGTGGGAGAGAGACATGGGGAGGAGAAAGACATGGTAGAGAGACAGCAAAGAGAGAGACGGGGGAGAGACATGGGAGAGGATTGAAGAGAGACAGGGGAGAGAGAGACAGGGGAGAGAGAGACAGAGGAGAGGGTGGGAGAGAGACATGGGGGAAACGAGAGAGACAGGGGAGAGGGTGGGAGAGAAACATGGGGGGAGAGAGATGGGGGAGGGAAGGATGGGAGTGGAGTATTGCGCCCTGGGGGTGTGGGGAAAGGAGAGAAAAAAGACACAGGGGTGGAGGGAGGAGGGGAACAAGACACAGTGGAGGGAGGAAGGGAAAGAGAAACAGAAAAGGGTGGGTCGAGGGGAAAGAGACACAGGGGAGGGAGAGAGAGGGAGGGAAAGAGACACAGGGGAAGGAGGAGGAAGAGGAAAAAGACACAGGGGAGGGGGGAAAGACACAGGGGAGGGGGAAGAAACACAGGGGGGAGAGACACAGGGCAGGGAGATGGGGGAGAGAGGGGAAGAGACACATTAAATATTATACCGTCATTTATAGTGGGAAATTGACTATTATATATATATATATATATATATATATATATATATATATAGTACAAATAAGGAATAGTACATTAGTGATTCTATTTGAATGTCTAAAAATAAGTTGATAAAAACGTATTTCCTGCTCAAATGTCTCAGAAATACAGTATAGGCACTGCAGTATATACAGTATAGGCACTGCAGTATATATATATATATATGTAAAGGTTTACGCACTTGCCTTTTATTGCTCCAAGACCTCAATCTGTTAGGTGATGTGAAATGCTGAAAAACACACAGTTCAGAATTGCAGCTGTAGCTTAAACTAACTTGTGAACTTTTTGTTCCAAAGCTCACTCTCAGGAATATTAATTGAACATTTAATGGTGGATCCACGTAGCAAATAAGAAGCAACAACTGGAAGACTAGGTAAATTACACAACTTTTACATGGACAGTTGATCTTCTGTAGATGCAATCTTGATGTAAAAGAAACCTACGTTTATGTGACTTTGCCATTTCATTTCTAACTTATCTTTTCTATCTTTACAAATTTCAGGAATTCCTGCTTTAGTGAATATTCTTTATGTCTTTCCTTCACATAAACTGTCCTACAAATGTTCAGTGCTAGGAAACGCTGTACTTAATAATTAAATAAGGAACAATAACATAACATAAAAATGAGGAATATTTACTATTCTATTACAAGGGATGTGAGGAGGAGGGAGATTTGCTAAGCATCACAGTGAGGGATATTTCTGAAGCTATCTGTGACGAAGTGCCCTTCGCCACTTTGTCTTGGAGAGGACTGTTTGCCAGCCTCCTGCCCTGCGACTATGGCCCTGGTACATATTGCCCTTTAAACACAGTATTCGGCCATACCAGAGTGTATGTCACTCATTCTGGCCCTTTACATACAGGGGTGGTCATTCGGTACTTGCCCTGGGTGAACCATGATACCACAGAAAGCTATGCCATGGAGCCCATTCATATAATGAAAGACTATGGGAAAGACTTTAGCTACATGGCAATTGAACTGTGTGAAGATGATCTGAGCGCTATTCGGTAGTTTTGTGCGCTCAGACCCCAGCTGTAACGGAACTCATCACTGTTTTATCCTGTTTTATGATTATTTAATTCTTGGTTAAAATATGATCACATTGCTGTACTGTAGATATGTTGTTTTATGTTCTACAGAATATATTGGCTCAGAATATCAAAGCTACTAGGCTAATAGATAATCCTGTTACAGATAAGAAAAGTCGATTGTATAAACTGTTTTCATTCTCAGATAAGAACAAAGAAGGCTGATTTAATCATTGTCTGATTATATCAAGTTGCCTCAGGGAGGGGTGACCACACCTATTGTCCTATATGTGTATTGTGTGGGGGATATGGGAAATATCTGTGTGTTATGTGAAAAAGATACTTTTACTAACTTTTGAACCCCTGGTCTGATTCATGCCATTTTTTAATATGTTGTTCCCCTGGGTGAGAGCTATTGAACGGTGCTGGACTTAAAGGTGTACCCCCTGTTTTTGGGGTACATCCAGAATGTGGTTAAAATTGTGTCTGTTTTAATTGTGTTACCTGTTATCTGAGGGGAGGAGATGTGGGTGTTGAACCATGTATATAATTGGCTGTGATAATTATGTGGGTGTAGCCCTTCAGAGGGCACCATTGCATAAAAGGAGATCCCCTGTCATTAAAGTTATAGTTCTACTTGACCCTTCAAAAAGTAGTCTCATCTCGTTCTTGTAGGGGATCGTAATATCATACTGGGGATTGCTATGCTTTTGCATACTCCCTTGAGCTGTAACTACTGAACGCTTGTTCCTGATGTGCTCTCCTCGGAGGAGAGGTCTTCTCCACACGATCCAGGATGCTGGAGATTCATACAGGGTGGAAGAAAGACGGCGCGGCTCCAGTTAAGCTGCGGCGGTTGTGGAGTCTGTGGTAGTGTGGTGCCTGGTGTGGTGCTTGTAGGCCTCGGCACAAACTAGGATGCGTCTATCAACGGAGGTACCCGGTCGGGGTGCCAGGAGATCCGTTACATTGGTGGCAGTGGTGGGATGGCGTCCTAGTAAGAGGAAAAGCAGCACGGAGACACCGGTAACGTTTGGAGTTACAAATTGAGAGCAACGCTAGTATCCATACAGCGCCCCTGGCTACAGCAGGATGGAACCGGCTAGTTTTCGGACAGCGTTCCTTGATGAGGATGAGGAGGAGGCCGCGGACTACAGGGATGCAGACAGAAAGGAACTCTGGTATGATGCCCTGGAAGATGCCCAATGGCGGCGAGGTGAGAGTCTCCCCAGTGATGAGCAGCGGCTACAGAAGCGTGTGGCGATGCGGATGTATCTATTGGGAGAGCATCCCCTGGATGAGTGGGTGACAAGACTAGAGACCCTGGTACGGCAAGAGATCTTGCTAGACAATGCATACCAGGCCCTCTGGTGGCATTCCGTTCGACTTACCCCCTGGACGGCTGAACACCACTTACCGGAGGGAGATGATTATGATGGCCCGGGTTTATTATGGGATGCCTTGGAGGACGACATTGATCTTGGCAGCACGGAGGAGTCTAGGTTTTGGGACATCTACGACTAGCGGATGGGCATGTATGTCTGGGATGACGAAGGCGAGGTGAGCAAAGACATGACCCACCTGGTAACGAGAGAGTGGGAGCTGGAGCAGGACTACCAACACCTGCTCAGCTTCGTGCAGCCCCAACCTACTCAACAAGCAGAACCAGACTTCAATGACTGGTCCTGGGATGACCTCCAGATGGCAGGTAGAGATGGGACCGAGGTCTCTCTACCGGCCCTACAGGGGGCAGAAGGTGTCGTCCTTCCCCCCCAATGGCAGTGTGAACCCCAGGGGGCAGAAGGTGTCGTCCTTCCCCCCCAGCGTCAGTGTGAACCCCAGGGGCAGAAGGTGTCATCCTTCCCCCCCAGCGGCAGTGTGAACCCCAGGGGGCAGAAGGTGTCGTCCTTCCCCCCCAGCGGCAGTGTGAACCCCAGGGGGCAAAAGGTGTCGTCCCCCCCCCCCCAGCGGCAGTGTGAACCCCAGGGGGCAGAAGGTGTCGTCCTTCCCCTCCAGCGGCAGTGTGAACCCCAGGGGGCAGAAGGTGTCGCCCTTCCCCCCCAGCGGCAGTGTGAACCCCAGGGGGCAGAAGGTGTCGTCCTTCCCCCCCAGCGGCAGTGTGAACCCCAGGGGGCAGAAGGTGTCGTCCTTCCCCCCCAGCGGCAGTGTGAACCCCAGGGGGCAGAAGGTGTCGTCCTTCCCCCCCAGCGGCAGTGTGAACCCCAGGGGGCAGAAGGTGTCGTCCTTCCGCCCCAGCGGCAGTGTGAACCCCAGGGGGCAGAAGGTGTCGTCCTTCCCCCCCCAGCGGCAGTGTGAACCCCAGGGGGCAGAAGGTGTCATTCTTCCCCCCCAGCAGCAGTGTGAACCCCAGGGGGCAGAATGTGTCGTCCTTCCCCCCCAGCGACAGTTTACCCTAACCAGGGGAGACACCAATCTCCCAGACGGCGCAGATGGGACCTTGGTCTCTGCGCCCACAGCCTGTCCAGATCCCCAACTACCGTCACTGGGACAACCGGAGGAGGGGGTAAGTACAAATTCCCCTCCCCAGCTAACTTCTAATGTGGCCCCAGGGTTAACAGAGGAAATGTTAACCCCCACTGACTGCCACGTTTCCCTGACTACTGAGCCGGAATATGTCCCAAGTACCCCAGCAGAAGAGATGACAGCGGGGCAGAGTGCAGTCGGCCTCTGCCCTCCCTTTGTCCCTTGTACAGAGCAGGATGTCCTGCAGGTTATACCAGCAGAAGAGCTGGCATCAGGGCAGAGTGCCGCTGGCCTCTGCCCCTCAAGTCCCCTCAGTGTGTTGCCCCATCACCACAGCGAAATATCCAGGTGCCGTAACTTTTTGTTGTGGGTGGGCTGCTCTTGCACTTTGTTGTTGTTGGGGGGCTGCTCTAGCACTGGTTTAGTGTGGGTTGGTGGATCGTCTAACGGAGGCACTGACCGGCAGAAGGTCAGTTGCCTGGTTAGACTTCCCCCCAAAGGGGAGATGTGTGACGAAGTGCCCTTCGCCACTTTGTCTTGGAGAGGACTGTTTGCCAGCCTCCTGCCCTGCGACTATGGCCCTGGTACATATTGCCCTTCAAACACAGTATTCGGCCATACCAGAGTGTATGTCACTCATTCTGGCCCTTTACATACAGGGGGGGTCATTCGGTACTTGCCCTGGGTGAACCATGATACCACAGAAAGCTATGCCATGGAGCCCATTCATATAATGAAAGACTATGGGAAAGACTTTAGCTACATGGCAATTGAACTGTGTGAAGATGATCTGAGCGCTATTCGGTAGTTTTGTGCGCTCAGACCCCAGCTGTAACGGAACTCATCACTGTTTTATCCTGTTTTATGATTATTTAATTCTTGGTTAAAATATGATCACATTGCTGTACTGTAGATATGTTGTTTTATGTTCTACAGAATATATTGGCTCAGAATATCAAAGCTACTAGGCTAATAGATAATCCTGTTACAGATAAGAAAAGTCGATTGTATAAACTGTTTTCATTCTCAGATAAGAACAAAGAAGGCTGATTTAATCATTGTCTGATTATATCAAGTTGCCTCAGGGAGGGGTGACCACACCTATTGTCCTATATGTGTATTGTGTGGGGGATATGGGAAATATCTGTGTGTTATGTGAAAAAGATACTTTTACTAACTTTTGAACCCCTGGTCTGATTCATGCCATTTTTTAATATGTTGTTCCCCTGGGTGAGAGCTATTGAACGGTGCTGGACTTAAAGGTGTACCCCCTGTTTTTGGGGTACATCCAGAATGTGGTTAAAATTGTGTCTGTTTTAATTGTGTTACCTGTTATCTGAGGGGAGGAGATGTGGGTGTTGAACCATGTATATAATTGGCTGTGATAATTATGTGGGTGTAGCCCTTCAGAGGGCACCATTGCATAAAAGGAGATCCCCTGTCATTAAAGTTATAGTTCTACTTGACCCTTCAAAAAGTAGTCTCATCTCGTTCTTGTAGGGGATCGTAATATCATACTGGGGATTGCTATGCTTTTGCATACTCCCTTGAGCTGTAACTACTGAACGCTTGTTCCTGATGTGCTCTCCTTGGAGGAGAGGTCTTCTCCACACGATCCAGGATGCTGGAGATTCATACAGGGTGGAAGAAAGACGGCGCGGCTCCAGTTATGCTACGGCGGTTGTGGAGTCTGTGGTAGTGTGGTGCCTGGTGTGGTGCTTGTAGGCCTCGGCACAAACTAGGACGCGTCTATGAACGGAGGTACCCGGTCGGGGTGCCAGGAGATCCGTTACACTATCATAAGGGGCTGCAATGAGTAGTGTGAAGGGCTATGATGGCATTACCACATAGGAAATAGTCCATAGTAAATATAGGGATGCAAATCACAGTCATTCAATCCTGTCTGACTTGGCTGACAGATTTGCCTGGCTTGCTGCAGTCCATAGGGTCATATACGTATGCTTAATTTCCTTGAGATTAAATGTCTGCCATACAGACCTCATCACAAACCTCATAGTTTAGTATATAAACCTCCCCATCACAGTTTCTGTGATAGCTTATCGAAATATCCCAGCTCCCCCAATAATAGCAGCTTATTTATATTTCAATTTTTCTGGGGGGGCGATAACGACTGTTAACCAAACAAAGTATGAAAAAACACTAATTTAAAGAAAGGCTAATAGTGAATAAAGACATTACGACCAATGAGAGATGGTAGGTGCTATTGTTTATATATAATTAAACATATGTAGTGTACATATCTCAAGCAGAAAAGAATGCCAGGATATCCATCATTAGTGTTGGAACATGAAACACAGGCTGGGATTTTAGGATTTACATCAGTGTGATCAAGGCCGGGACTCTCCTGTGCATAGCAGGGTAATGTTAAGAAAGGGGCAGACCAAGTACAGTAGTTTGACTTATATACCCATATTTTTGTGGTGTTAAGGCTAAATTTGAGGAAGTTAGACATTCACAAAATGCATAGAATAAGACAACCTAAAGAGACAATGAAGAAACATTAGTATAGGATACATATATTACATAGATAGATAGATAGATAGATAGATAGATAGATAGATAGATAAAGAAATAGATAGAGAAAGGTTTTGGATGTGGTACAGGAGGGTGAGAGAAGTATATTGAATATTAGGGTGGAAGGTGGGTTTTGAAGGTTTTGAGGCAGGGAGATAGTCTAGTGGAGCATGGCAAGGAGTTCCAGAGAATAGGGGCAGCACAAGAAAAGTCCTGAAGGCCGGAATGAAAGGAGGTGACAAGAGTGGTGGAAAGAAGAAGGTCATTGGCAAAACTAAAAGGGCGAGTGGGGGAGTATTTAGAGGTGAGAGTAGAGATATAAGGGGGTGCACCATTGTTGAGGGCTTTGTAGTTTATGGTCATGATTTAAAAAAAAATTCTGGAGGCTATGGGAAGCCAGTGGAGTGATTGACAGAGAGATGATGCCGACACTGAACGTTGTGTACGGTAGATGAGTCTACAGGAGGCATTCATTAAGAATATAAATGGGGATAGGCGGGTGGTGGGCAGGCCAGCAAAGAGCGAGCTGCAGTAGTCAAGACGATAAATAAAAAGAGAATGTATTAGAATCTTTGTTGCGTCTTGTGTAAGGTAGTGACGTATTTCGGAAATGTTTTTTAAATCTATAAATAGATGTGAATACATAGAGATAGATAGATAGATAGATAGATATGGATATGTCTATATAAAGATGCAAATACCTAATAGATAGATAGATTTAAAGAAACGTACAGATATCAGGTGCTATGCTAGTTATGTATGCCAAGAGAAGCATTTCAGTTCTCTGTTCTTACTGTAAAAAGAATTTGATATGAAAATATGACTGCCAGTTGAAGTATTTCCAAATGGAGATCCATCAACTGACTGACAAGGCTGGTGTGCAGAGACCTTTAATATTCCTCACTTTCTATAAAGTGGATAATGTCACATAGAGTTCTACAGGAAGTGTCTGCAGAGACTGGTCATTTTCTAGGCAATACCATTTTCTTTCTGTGAAAATAACTGTTATTAATAACAAATTTGTATCTGTGGAATAATAATGTTAGAAGCTAGATTACATTATTATTACTACATTGTCAATGGTCAAATAAAAATAAGTTTAATATCACATTTTCAGCCTTACAGTGAATTAGTTGCAGAATCAGCTCGGAAAATATTCATGAGCTTATGTCTATATTTTTAAGTTTTTAAATTCTAAATGAATAAATGTCCTGATTACCTAAGCGAGTGTGCTGTAAAAGGTAGATCTTCAGGGTTGATGGAGCTCTGTTTTCCACTTATGTGTCAAAAACTGTGATTTGGTAGGCATGCAGATGGCACACTATAAGACAATTTGCTTTATTTGTGGAAAAAAAGTCTATGCTTAACTTACATAAAATTCACACACTCTTTAGGCTTGTCATCATAAAATCAATAGCTTCAAAACTATCATGGCTTTTGGAAAACCTCTAGAATGATAATGATTTGGTTTACCATTTCTTATTTTACATTGCCCTCTACAGACAAAATGGATTATGGCTTCAAATGTATTCCTAGTCAGAAAGAAAAATCACTGGAAAATAACATTCAAGTAACTAAAACGTCTTTAGTTCACATCAAAGCTCACATAAATTCATTATTTGGGTTTTTTTTACTTTCCTTTTCTTTCTTTTTTTTATTAAAACTTGATATATTGTTGCATTTGAATTTTATTTGAGTTTTTTTTTACATACAGAGAAGTGGATAAATCTTAACAAGGTTGTCTATGGCAGAGGGTCTTGAACTGTGGTCTGTTGCCCAGCAGTGGTGAATGAGCTCCACTCAAGTGGCCAACTGTACAGGTGGAATATAAAAAAAAATATGAAACCAAATTAATAAAATTATCTGAATAGAGCAATGCAGAAATTTGTATAATTTATGGTTTGCACAGGCTATATCCCAATATAGCACAATGTTTTAGGACGGCAGGAAGAAAAGTCATTACAATAAAGTCAAAGAACCTCCGCAATATTCACAAGCGCCACTAAAGCCCTAGCCAATGTTTAAGTAGACCATTAAAAAAAAAATTGGGAATCACTGGTCTGTATCATATATTCATTAAGGGAAGACATATACAATACATAAGTTAGTCTATAAGCGTAACTCTCTATATATCAAAAAATATCAATTAGAAAAATAGGTTCAATAGATTGGAAGTAAGAATGCTATGATTAGGTTATTCCTTTGTTTGAGAGAAATATTTCTTATTTAATAAAATATCTGGTATTATCGATAAACTTTATATATAATATATATATATATATATAATATATATTGGTTACTAATGTTAAAAAATTATTTATATTTGGTATTGCTCAGGATAGAACTAATCATTTGTTTGTTGCTTATGAAGTGTAGCTATGGTCCCGTTTGTATATGAAAAGGCTCCTGGCTTTTATCCACATTAGACCAAGCCCAAGTATTTAATAACTTTTTGCAGGGTTTATACAATGTGAATTTGGCAAATCCTAAAACTGTTATTAACATTATTATTAACCACTATTTACTGTATAGTGATAACATGGTCATTTTGTTAAAGTGTTCTCATATTAGGAGATAAGTCAGTGCTACTCTTGAGTTGTTAGACAGGCATGAGTCTTACTCCCAGTCATGTTTTAATTCAAATCAAGCCCATATTTACATGTGTAATCTTGAACATAAGTTTGATGACATAATACTTTAGTTCTAAAAACTGTTTCAAACTCAGTACATATTACTTACTATGGATCACCTACTTATTTTGGTGAACTTGGCAGTTACCTAGAGCGCCAAGCTTTTAGCAACATCAAAAAGTGGCTCTTCTTCACTTGTGGTTACTATAGTATTCATAATATAAATTGTTATTGCCACATCATCTTTATACATTGTAATATTTACCAAAGTTGTAATAAGTGGGTATTGTTAAAAATGAAAGCTAAATATTACTATTCATCTTTATTTATAAAGTGCCAACATTTTCAGTGGCTGTAATTCCTAATTCTTATGTTTTCTATAGGGGCTTTTTATCAAACAGAATTAAAAGCTTACCCTACTTGATAAATAGGCTACATAGAAAAACAGTGGAGATTCAAGTGCATGGCTTGAAATTTGCAACAGTTACAGAGCGATTCAATTGAACAAGCCTGAAACTACCAGGCCGATATCCAAAACCCGCATGTAGCATTTCAGAGCATGATAATGATCAATTAAGCAAGGCCAAAACGACCAATTTAGAAACAACCAATAGTAAATTAGACTGTCATCATGACGTCAGTAAACATGGAGGCTAAATGTCAATCAATTAGCGTTTAGAAGTGCAATTAGCGATCGGTCTTAGAATCTGGCATTGTACAAAAGAATAAAAATGAATGAAGAAAATGTTATAGTCCATGTGGGAGGCCTGATATGTATTAACTCCTTGATTACCGGGATTGATAAAATGTAAATTAAACATAAATATTTTTTTATGGCAGATTTGCAAGCTTGAGACTGTTGTGAAATTAATTCTATTGTGTTTCATCGCTTTCCCCGTCTTTTAAAGTGCATTATTCATTTTTTATTTGCATTTACAGTGATACGATCAGGTGTTTAACCCCCTTGCGAGTATTATTTGGTACTCGTAGGATTTTCTTCTAGATTTGCCATTTACAGGTGTGAAAACATTTGCGGGCTTGGGAAATTGTAGCAATTGAAGGGTGATTTGCTATTGTTACATTTACGGGCTTGAAAGATCAAAGGCTTAGTTGGGTCAGAGTTATGATTTTAACAACCACAGGGATTTTCATCCTGTAATCCACAAATCGTTTGCTATTCAATTGGTGTCTTTTAGCTAACTGCAAATTAGTTTACGGGCTACATTACGGGCTCCAGGAACCAACAACTGCACCAATTGAATTGGGACCCTTGTATACCAGCTTGTCCCAATTGTTATGCTAATTTTTAATTACATCATTTTTTATTTAATACCACTGTGTACTTTTGAAACAGATGCTTTTTTTCCCTTACAACTTTGCAGAAAAATAAACTTGTCTGTAGCTGTACATAACTAATTTAAATGGCAATTAAAATTGTTACATGTTTATTCTGGACTATATATATATATATATATATATATATATATATATATATATATATATATATATTGAAGTTGGTGAGGTGAGCCAATTGGAGTTCATCTTGGTGAGTAATGGGCAACTTATTCTAATTGAAGGGTCTCATATGTGGCCTTAAAAGGGCCTCGTAGTGCTATAAACGTTTTTATTTTGCTCAAAACAAAATGGTGAAATTGTTGTAGTAAATGAATTAATTGGTAATAGAGGAATAGATAATGAGACATTCTTAGGAGGTCAATTGGGTATTATGTACTAGCTTTAATGAATTGTGTATTGCTCTCCCACTCCAGAGAACAGGCTTCATGCCTGAGGGCCACATGTGCCCGGCTCGCCAGTTGCCCACCGCAAACCTCGGGTATTAAGAACACTTGGCATTCAGTTTTTAATTCAAAATAAAGATGAGGTCTTTAAGTCCAGGATCTGCTTTGGAAACATTATGTTTGATTAAAATAACTAGCATTCAAAGAAATATTTTTCAGTCCGTATTATTTCAAAGAAATGGGATGGTTGAACTTGTGTACCCTTGTGCTTGGAGTGTAACTAGAGAGGAAAGGCCAAAATCATGATCACAGGCGCAGAAAAAGAGTCAGCGCACACTGCAGAATTCATTTTGCAAATTTAAATCATTGTCAATATTAGCACAAGCTAGAGTTCTCTAGCATTCCAATAAGTAAGAGCTTGTTGAAGCAAAAATAATAATGGTTTTGTGAGAGTTTTGTCAAAGCTCTTATTAAATATTGTTCCTACAAAAGTAATAAACTGCTAATCAGAAAGAAAGAATGTTAACCTCTCCTTCTGAGTGTTGTAGTTCTTCATTAACTGAAGCTGAAGTTCATATAATAGTACAAATTGCAATATTAGTCTTGCATACAAACGTACAGGTATAATTATCAAACAATGATAAAAGAAAAGTCAATAAAATGGAAGCCTTAGAATAAGTGTTAATAAGTAAAAAATGGAAAGGTTGCTTTATTTATTTATTTTTACTCTCTAACAACAATTGCACATTATCAAGTTTCTTATTCAAATTATCATGTAGAAAAAAAACGATAGGGTCCTTTAATGTATGGAGAGTCTTCTATCTTGTCACCTATTATTGTCACATATTACGATCCTAATTTCTTTCCTTATATACTTTATCTTTTAAAACAGAGCATTTTAGCTTTCAGCTAAAATTTAGCTAAATTATTCATATCCTTTTGATGATGCAGTATCAATAACAAGAGAGTTTTCTATGTCAGATCTCAATAGGAATTTATAAAGTGGCATTAGTACATTTATTTTCCTGCTGCTAGTTCCTCTTCCGATACAATGAAGCATCCCAATGGCTGTTCATGTACATTTCTTGCATTGTTTGCAGGCGTATGTTTCTGCCTTGTCCCACAATGCCCAGGCCTAGGGCAGCACATTTTCAGGGAGCAACAGGCTGCTGATAATACCAGTGCAATGTAATGGAAAAATGTGTGTATATATTCAGAAATGTCTATATTCAGCATGGGTCCTCAACCTTTTAATACTTACAGCCCACTTTTGATGGTAACATTTCCTTACCACCCACTGGTGCCAAAGTGACTCTGTTTACCCTCTCTTATTTCTGGTTACATAAATCATATGACCCTAGCTATGTATCGCCTGTACTTACTAGATAGTGATCCGGTCCTGACCCATTAGCGATGCCACCTATTACTACGCCACCCACCATGAAAGCTTGAATCACCCACTAGTGGGCGGTAGAGACAAGGATTACTACCACTGACCCTAACATACTCTTTGCATACATAAACAATCATACACCTACGATTTGTGATATAGCAAGAGCAAATTGCATAGGGGGAGCACACATGTGAATGGCTTAGGACAGCATACAATCTAAATATGCCCCTATAGTTTGTATACTTTTTATGCTTCTTTTACTTTGTAAAAATAATTAGCCATTGTCAGATCCATTATCAAATCTGCAAACAGCCATGCTGCATTCATGGATCACCAGTGTACTTTTACCAATTGTTTAAACCATATATTTAATAAAATCCAACAACCTTATTAAAAAAGATATGGTGGGACATGTTTTTATATTGGGCAGTACCAACACATACAAAATCACCCCACTGCTATAAACACTATTTGTCATTACCACCCTTTTAATTTGCATTGTCATTAACATCCTGTAGGGATGACAGATTGTCAAAGTGATTGATGTTTTTGCCTTTATTACCAAATCTGGCCATTTAAGCACACATCATTATTCACTTAATTCATTATGAATCATCTTCTGGAGTTTTAACACCTTCATTACATTTCAGGTCTGTTGTTATTTAAATAACATGGCCTCATATACTCAATTAATAGGTAAGATGTTATTCTATTTTCCATATTAGATTTGAATTAAAAGATGATTTTGTAATAAATGTTTCTTAATATATTTTTGCCCCAAATATACACTCAAGAACCATCACTTTATGTTACAATGAATTATTGTACTTTTGTCTTCACCTGACTACCTACCACTTCTGTATTGCTTTTAAAATGTGTGCCAGATCTAGGTAGTTATCATAGTTTTCTGTTTCATTATTAATGATAAATATATAATTAAGTCTAAATATACTGTATATACTCGAGTATAAGCCAAGTTTTTCAGCCCTTTTATTTAGGCTAAAAAGGGACCCCTCGGCTTATACTCGTCACTCCCCCCCCCCCATGTATCTCTAACCCCCCCCCCCGTGTCTCTCTACCCCCTGTGTCTCTCTAACCCCCCTGTGTCTCTTTCCCTCCCCTCCTCATCCTCAACCCCCCTCCTCATTCTAAACCCCTCTCCTCATTCTAAACCCCCTAAATACCTTCCCCTCTCCCTTCCCCTCACTTACCTGCTTCTGCTCCGGCCTCCGCTCCTTCTTGACCCGGCACGCATGTGACGTCACATGCGCGGCACGTCACCCGGTATATGCTAATGATGGTATATGCTAATGAGGGGGGTTGAGGTTGAGGAGGGGGTTGAGGAGGGGGTTGAGGATGGGGGGTTGAGGATGAGGACGGGGGGGTTGAGGAGGGAGGATGAGGATGCGGGGGTTGACGAGGGAGGATGAGGATGGGGGGGGTTGAGGAGGGAGGTTGAGGGTGGTTGAGGAGGGAGGTTGAGGGGGGTTGAGGAGGGAGGTTGAGGAGGGGGGTTGAGGATGGGGGGGTTGAGGAGGGGGTTGAGGTTGAGGAGGGGGTTGAGGAGGGAGGATGAGGATGGGGGTTAAGGAGGGAGGTTGAGGAGGGGGGTTGAGGAGGGAGGTTGAGGAGGGGGTTGAGGATGGGAGGTTGAGGAGGAAGGATGAGGATGAGGAGGGAGGTTGAGGAGGGGGTTGAGGATGAGGAGAGAGGTTGATGATGAGGAGGGAGGATGAGGATGGGGGGTTGAGGAGGGGGGTGAGTTTGAGGAGGGGGGTTCAGGAGGGGGGTTGAGGAGAGGGTTGAGGATGGGGGGTTGAAGAGGGAGGATGAGGAGGGAGGTTGAGGAGTGGATTGAGGATGAGGAGTGAGGTTGAGGATGAGGAGGGGGGTTGAGGAGGGGGTTGAGGATGAGGAGGGGGTTGAGGAGGGGGGTGAGGATGAGGAGAGAGGTTGAGGATGAGGAGGGAGGTTGAGTATGAGGAGGGAGGTTGAGGAGGGGGGTTGAGGTTGAGGAGGGGGGTTGAGGATGGGGGGGTTGAGGAGGGAGGATGAGGATGGGGGTTGAGAAGGGAGGATGAGGATGGGGGGTTGAGGAGGGAGGTTGAGGAGGGGGTTTGAGGAGGGGGGTTGAGGATGGGGGGTTGAAGAGGGAGGATGAGGAGGGAGGATGAGGAGTGGATTGAGGATGAGGAGTGAGGTTGAGGATGAGGAGGGGGGTTGAGGAGGGGGTTGAGGATGAGGAGGGGGGTGAGGATGAGGAGAGAGGTTGAGGATGAGGAGGGAGTTTGAGTATGAGGAGGGAGGTTGAGGAGGGGGGTTGAGGAGGGGGTTGAGGATGGGGGGTTGAGGAGGGAGGATGAGGAGGGAGGTTGAGGAGGGGGTTTGAGGAGGGGGGTTGAGGAGGGGGGGGGGTTGAAGAGGGAGGATGAGGAGGGAGGTTGAGGAGTGGATTGAGGATGAGGAGTGAGGTTGAGGATGAGGAGGGGGGTTGAGGAGGGGGTTGAGGATGAGGAGGGGGGTTGAGGAGGGTGATAAGTGAGGGGGGAAGACACACAGGGAAAAGAGAGGGGGGAAGAGACACAGGGAAGGGAGAGGGGAGAAGAGACACAAGAGAGAGAAGGGCGACACAGAGGGCACAAGAGGGACACAGGGGGCAGAACATTTCCCACCCTCAGCTTATACTCGCGTCCCTCATTTTTACCCAGTAATTTGTGGTAAAATAGGTTCCTCGGCTTATACTCGGTTCGGCTTATACTCGAGTATATACGGTACATATATTGGATTAAGCACAAATGTGATTGGGAAAAAACTTCAGTTGTTTGTGAAATTTAAAAGAATAAACAAAAAATTTTTTTTTTTCATTTATGCCCATGACTTACAAGACTGCTAATGCTGTTTTTTGTATATTTCACAAGCATGGGATTTTTTCCTAATATAAAATGGTAATTTAATATATACATGTTAGTCTAAACCACATATGTACTGCACAACTGACACACTCATAGACTCTCTAAAAGAACCAGAGAGAAAAATGTTATATGTCAGTCCGAAATTGCGTCATTTGTGCCATTTGCACATTTGAGATGTTGATATTGATAGAATAATTATCTTTTAAAATGTGGATTATCACTTAAAGCAATAGTTTGGAGAACTGGTCATTGCACTGCACTGGTTGAATTATGGAACTTTCTGGAAAAATGATTTACGCTCACTGCCTAATACAGATAAGAAAATAGCCTGCAACAAATAAATTATGTTTTCTAAATACCGTACTTGCAAAAAAGTCAAGGTTTATGTTTGACAACCCCTTATGATGTACCAGAGCACCCCAAAGCTGAGTTATGGAGCTCTTTCAAGAGTTAATTTAAACCCTCCAGACTGTAAACAGGCATTACATTTTCTTTTTAACCACTGGAGTACTTTTTCATGTAGTATTTAAGCCTGCTTTTTAAAATGTTAGAAAGATATGTGTCTGTTCATGAAAAATGCTCACTCAGAGAAACTCGTAGGGCTTGTAAGAATGGGCACAACAATGCTCTTGTTGTGTACTGACATCTAATAATAAGTGAAATTCATTTGTGAGTCATCTCACCACACACATAAATCTAACCCCATCCAAGCTCTTTTTGTTTCTAATATCCTAAGCCCTGAGTGCATGTCCCATTTCATATGACTTGTGGAACGATATCAGATCTCGCTGAAGTTTACTCATAAGTCTCTTTGAGTTCCCGAAATAAAATAAAAAAACCTCTGGGTACCTTCAATGCCTTGAGAAGCTTGGAGCTATCATCCAGTGCTAACCACTATGAGCAAGGGGATCCCTCAATATCCATTACCCTTATGAGTCTGGGTATCCCATATGGATTCCCCAACTAAACTATGTGCATGAGGGCCCTTACTAACTCCCCATTGCATCACATATAAATCCATTAACATGGAAATCCCCATAGAAGTCATGGACCCATGGCATGTTAGGTTTAGATGCCATGGGGTTCCCTAGGGACCCCCATGGGTATAGTTTAGAAAACCATTGGGTCCTTATCAACCTTGTGAAGACAGGACTAATTTTAGATGCAAATGGTGGTCTAAAAAGGGGATATAAAGATAGACACAGTTGTAAGGGAGGATGTTAGGGCTGCTGTAGTGTGTTCATGATAGTGGATACTCTTTCGTAGCAGGTTGTGAGCATATCTTAGGACTAAAATGCTACTGCAAAACACTTCTCGGCATGAATCAGTTAGTTTTACACATTTTTTTTTCTTGCAGTAAGCGAGAACATGGAATGATGGCCATAGTGCCAGAGCTGAGGAGTGAGCGCGAGTCACAAAGTTGCATTTTATCTATCTTGAAAACTATTTATTGTTACCTTTATAAATCTGTTTGTCCTTTTACTCCATAGACTTAAAGGGACAGGCTCTGTAATTAAAGGAAATCTGCATATTTTTGAAGTATGTAACAAGCAACAGGGGAAATTTACTAATAATCTTAAAGGTCTGAATTGAGGTGAGAAGGGTGCAATCTCAATTTTTTCCCAGGAAATAGCACATAGTAAAATAAGGGATTCACATCTCAGCCACCAGAGATGCTTAGTAAATGCAACCAACATGTGCAGTAGTGCAAGCTATGAACATAAAAACAGTTTTAGAAAAAATAAGACTCTACAGATAATTACATTTTGTATTGTTTCATCACTTTCTGATAGCTGTATCCAATGGGGAGTCTTTTCAATGATCAGTTGAGGGAGAGGTGGAGAGAAGGGAAGGATTTGGAGGTGGAATATACATTATATAATAGTATAATTTATTTTTAGATATTTATAACTGTATTTAATTTGACACCTACCTGCAAGTGCTGAAAAGCTGTCAGTTTGCAACAATAACTTCAAGCATCACACATGCAATGTTTGCAATTCCTATTTACATATAAAAATGATGTCAAAAATATAAACATAATAAACAGCTAAATATATAAATTCTAAATAGCTCCCGTTTCTATATACTTTTTGAAAAGCTAATTGCATAATATTTGAATTATCATATGGTGACATAACACTATTACATAATTCACAGATTCATTTTTAATATATTACAGCTTTAGAAAACGTCTGTCCTGCATATTTTTGCTCTCTTCCATTTTATGTGCTACTTTTCGTACTGCAATGTATGTACACAGATGGCTAATCAACATAAATTCACAAACATATGTTGTTAGGAGGAGGGAATAGACTAGAAAACTGCTGTACATATGTTAACTGAAAAAGTGAAGTAAGTAGTAACAGAAAATTTGTGTGAATACAGTAGAAAAATAACATGTTTGTGGATTGAAGTTGACTGATTTGGTTAGTCTGACATATACAAGTATACACATATTTTAATGTGGCAATTTTAGTCAAACTCAAAGGCTATCAATAACAAATGATACTGCTCAGATCATCAATATCATGCTCCAAATACCAAACGTATTACAAGAATGTTGCAAAAAGGATAATAGGATTAATTATTAGTGCACACTAATATGGTAATGCTACTTCTGTGTTATCATTAATTTATGCAGCACCCTGCGTACTGAGTAAGAACTATGTGAATTGGTGAAATGCATACATATCTCAAAAACTAATTAGTTTAGAAAAAGGGATTAAATTAAAAAGGGAAACTGCAATTGGATGGTGACATCCAAGTAACCCGGTTATCTGGGACTCTTACAAATCTGATTGCTAATATCCAAGACTATTAAAATGAACATGAAACTTGTTGTGGGGACTGTGACATGATGGTTTTTGTGTGTAGTGTAGTGTGGGCCACAGTAATTAATGTTGGGGTACTATATCATGTTATATGCACTGTAATATTGTTATCTCACTTGTAACTAGCGTAGATACAGTCTTTGCCATAAATGTTAGAGGGACAACAAAGGGTTAAGTTTCTACAAGAATTTATACTGTATGGATATACAACCCCTGAGAGTGGCCAGGCATACACTCTCTTTGACCCCAGATAGTTGTAAAACCTGATAAGCTCACCAAATAGATAGCTCCCACCATTCCTGACAGCAGAGCAAAACAGGGGGATTGGTTATAGAACTGGTGGGATGGTTTATTTTGGGATTTTTAAAATGTGTCTGAAGCAAGAATAAAGTCAGTCTGCTGTCTGCACTAACATGAGTGATGTCCTGATCTGAATTGCTGGGTGATGAGATGAATACTAAGTCACAACCTGCAGATTGCTCCTGTAAGCTACAATAGGAGAATTAGGGGTATACTGAGCCCCTCGTCTCTGTGTTGTGTCATATTGGTTGGCATTGTTGGCATCTCGGTGCAGTAACTAGCAGAAGGATGGCTACCTACAAGGACATGATGGAGGAACTAAGGCCAGAAAATGAACACTGCAGAGAGGAGGACAAACTGGAGGCAGTTTATAATGTTGTGCCGGTCACTCCAGCCACAGTTCCTGGCCCTAGGTTATCTGCAGCTGAGGAGGATGACGAGTCCAGGAGGTTCCAGATGAGGAGGGCTGTTATGCCAGAGCTAACCATGGATCAGCCAGGATGTGGAAATTGTATCCCCTGTGGAAGCAGCAACCTTCTGCAGGCTTGGTGGAGACAGAGAGGAGAAGAGCCAGGTTACAAGGGAGAAAAAGGTGGGATGCCTATAGAACTGGGGGGATGGTTTATTTTGGAATTGTTAAAATGTTCCTGAAGCAAGAATAGTCAGTCTGCTGTCTGCACTAACTAAGGGTGTTGCTTGTCTGATTCTTCCAGTTTCTCCATAACTGATCTCCTGATCTGAATTGCTAGGTACTGAGATGAATATTGTCAGAACCTGCAGATTGCTTCTACTGTATAATCTATGGTAGGAGAATTAGGGGTGTACTGAGCCCCTCGTCTCTGGGTCATGACAAATAGATCTAGGTGGCCCATAAAGTTTAGTTCACATATAAAAATGTTATTAAATGATGCACTCACAAGTAACTTGTGATATGAGGTGAAAATGTAACACTCACTTTTGTATGTGCAATGACAATGGTTCTTTTCAAAGAACTTATCTGGTAATTCTCTATTCCATGGGTTTAAGTCTATCTGTGTCATATTCGTGGCATGTTTTAGAGACTTTGTTATATATTTATTAGGAAAGGGAGCAAAGTAGTCAGCTTGAACAAAATGTAGCAATATCTTTAGAGCAGTTTGTTCAACTCTAGCCCCCAGGGCTAGTATCAGTCCACATTTTCAAAATACAGTTTTTGAATACAAGTAGATTAATCAGAGGTTCAATTAGTTTGACTAGCCTGTGATAATGCAGGAATAATCAATAAATCTGGTCTGACTCCACTTCTGGAGGAATGTATTTATTATTTATTTATTGATTATCTTTATTTGTAATGCGCCAACATATTCCGTAGCTCTGTACAGGGGTTAAGTACATGGCAAAAACAAAATTAACACCTTATAAAGAATGGAGGGCCCTGTTTTTGAGCTTAAAATCAAATGTACATAGCACTTGTTTCCAACACACTGACACAAGATTGAAAACTCGCAAACTTACAATAGTAGAGTAGTACAGATTTATCTTTAAAAAGAAAGAATGTCTGAGCTGATTGTTAAACTAAACATGTTTTTTTTTATTCCAGGTGTCATTAGGTAAGGTCATCACCTCTGTGGGTTTCTGTGTATCAGTTGTAGGGATAAATCTGGACAGAAGCTTGCTTGAGGTTCTATGTAGAGTAGATATACAGTTCTGGAATGTAAATTCATGATTTCTTGGTAGCTGTACTGGAGCAAAGTGATACAAAAACTGTTCCTACTCATCAAAAATACAGCTTTATACTTTCAAAAAGGGTAATGCCCTTTATTGAAACACACGGGGACTTCTATACTTGGGAGACAAATGGCTCTTTTAATTTAATAAGTCTAGGTGCAGAGTGACAATAGATAACACAATCAAGGTAGAATGGACAGCTTAACTCAGCAGAAGATCTTCAATGTTTCCTCTTAGACCTGTCCTTGCAAAAAACTATTGGACCACAGCATATGTACAACAAAACTGCATATTAAAACATATACCAACATCAGGTCTATTTGATATGCTTAGGTCTGTTTCACAGTATAACTAGCAGTTAGCCACACAATGTCCAAAACAAACAGACACAAGGAATATCCCCTGGGGATGAGAGTCTTCAGACCCTAGACAGTCCAACCAGGGAAACCATTGTAGCTGGAAACAACAAATCACAGGTATATCAGGTCCATCTCATGCTGACTCTGGGAATGGAAAAATAGAAGCAAGCACCACAGAACTTTATTAGATGCTTCTCCCCCATCACAGCAGAAAGGATGTCAACCAGTCCTATCAAGCAATTGAGCCGGAAAATGCAACCTTTATAACCTTTACTAGGAAATTGCCGTCCTCTTTTCCCCCTCTCCCTCCCCTGTGTCTCCTTTGCCAGCATATCCCTCCCCTGTGTCTCCTCTCCCCCTCTCTCCCTCTTCTATTCCTCATTTCCCCATGTCTCCTTTCCCCTTCTCCCACCCCTGTATCTCCTTCTCCCTCTCTTTCCCCTCTGTCTCATTCCCCCCCTCTCCCTCTCCTGTTCCCCCTTTTCCCCTCTGTCTCCTTTCCCCCCTTTCCCTCTGCTGTACCTCCTTCCCCCTTTCCCTTTCCCCCCTCTCCTTTCCCCATTTCCCTCCCCTGTGTCTCCTTTCCCCCTCTTCCCTCTCATGTTCCTCCTTTCCTTCATGTCTCCTATCCCCCTTTCTCTTTCCCCCCTCATGTCTCATTTCCCCCACTCCCTTTCCCGTTTGTGTCTCCTTTCCCCCCTCCCTTCCCTATATCTCCTCTCCCCCCCCCCTCTCCTTCCCTTGTGTCTCCGTTCAACCTCCTCTCCCTCCCTTGTCTCCATTCCCCCTCCTCTCCCCCCCTGTTTCTCGTACCTGGATGCAACACTGCCAGCAGCGCCGCACTCACTCTGCAGCTCCTGTCCTCCAGCCACAACTACTAGCATTCACCTTCTTAAATTAATGTAGTTCACACCCTACCGCCTGCAAGTGTCACTATCTGTTCCTTTGGTCTGCTCTGCCTCTTCCCAAACAACAACTTGTGCTTGAAATTTCTTACACAACCAGGAAATAAGCCTGTGTTTCAAAACATTTATTATGTTATGAAATGAGTAAGAACCTTTTCATTTTTTTTTATATTATATTTTCAAATTACTATTGTTATTTTTTTTTATCTTGCCACCTCATATAGATAGTCACACATACACATCTGCAATGATATAATGATATGCAAGTTTCAAACTTAACAATTATTTTATTTTTTTACAAACTAAAAGGTGTTATTTTTTTAAATACCATCACTTATTTTCTTCTTAAGCCTAAAATAATAATAACCAAGGCATTGTGATTATGTTTTCAAAAATGAATAAAGAAAATTCAGCCTATTAATGAAAAGTAAGAATTGTTAAAGTACTTTGTGTATTATTTGGCTGCATTTATAAATGATATTTGTTCTTAATTGGGACTGAGAAAGACTGTGATTTAATATTTATTATACCAGCAAGTAATGAAACTTTTTATATATACAACTTTCACCAATGTATTATGGAAGCCTCCAGGGACTCGCATAGGTTTAAATAGATTCTTTTTTAAATTAGTTTATGACATTTTTTCTGCCCAATTATTTCTTTAGTCAAGCACACACATTTTCAAAAAATATTTAGTTTTGTTCCTATAGGAACATTTATAAGCACTTTGTCACCTCAGAGAAGGATAATGTAGGAAGTACTTTTTTGCCCATAGGAAATCGTATAATAAGAAAATGACATGAGATGCACATGAGTTGCTTAGTAAATTCTTCCAGTGGCCCTAAGCTTAGGGCAGCACATTTTAAGGTGCAGCAAACTGTTGGAAGATGCTGGTTCAGTACCATAGAATAATGGTTATATAGGCACATGAATTAAAACTTGTTACATGTTTGTCTGTAGTTATAAGTAGCACTTTCTAATATAAAGAAACACTCATAAAACCATGATTTTGAATATAGCAAGAGGATAGGAATAGTAATAAGTGGTGCAAGGATGCACTCAAGGAAATGGGCATGAGGGCAGCACAAGTCTGAATGGGACTAGAAAACCTAAATACACCCATGCCCCCTAATATGTGATTCATTACACAATCAACACATATACATTGGTTTAGTATAATGTGCAAATCAACGGATCTTCCAGTATGTTTTG
Organism: Discoglossus pictus; assembly: GCA_027410445.1. NCBI lineage: Eukaryota > Metazoa > Chordata > Amphibia > Anura > Alytidae > Discoglossus > Discoglossus pictus. The sequence goes on from CM050168.1 coordinate 81,663,111, forward strand.
AAAAACATTTTTCTGTAGTTGTGCTAGTTGAATAAAAAAACACAAACCAGTATCAAACGTAACTTAGATTCAATGTAATTGAGTTTTATCAGCTGGGGAGATGAATCATACGTAAAACGGCTTTAAATGTTCATAAAATAAGAAGATAATTACAGTATCTTCTGTTGCTTAAGTGAATTATTTACTAATCTCTCAGCAGGACTCTTATCTCTACATTATGTGTCCTTCAGTTATTTGTACAAAATGGAATTGTGCCCTCAGACAGTCTCTTATTCACTTTTATATGGCTTGTTTTGGTAATAATTAATACTTTTTTTATTTTATATTATAATGCTCACATTTGAGATTTAAAATGATATATTAAAGGATTAGACTACTGGGACTAGACTATTTTAGAGCAAAATGGTATTATAATAAATGATCTCCTTAACTAAAATAGTTTTGACATAAAGGATTATGAATGTTTTGTACTGTTTAAAAGTAGTTTATTTTGTTGTCATCTAAGTGCATTTTGTCTTCCCATAACATTACTTGTATCTGTTATTTAAAGGATAACTATATAAGACCAGAGCCAACTGCTATAGACTACAGGTGCCCACAAGACCCATTGGGTTCTTTGAAATCTTGACACCAGCACCCTGATATCTGGCTTCTGCATCAATCAGAGCCTCTCCATCAGGAATCAGCACTTCCAGTAACTTTCCTGTGGTAGTGATCAGGACAGGTTACTTACAGGGTTGAGATAGGTTCAGTATCGCAGCCACCAGGAACCAAATAAAGAGACCATACCATTTCTGTATGTCTCTCTGGTGAACTGATTTATTTTTTTAAATGCCAGCAGCATTTATAGGTGATAGATACAGAGGGGGTGTACACAACACAACAATGGAAGGGGGTGGCAGGAGATAAACTCCACATGTGGTCTGGCAGTAGTTTCCTGAGCGTAATAGCTTAATCTCTAAGAAACATCCTGCCGTCTCTAGCACATATCAGAAGGAATTAACTTAATCTGGCAAACAATGGAACAAAGCAGATTTACAAAGACAATGGAGGTGTTTATGCAGATAATCCATTGCTGGAGCCAAGAAGTCTGGTGGTTCAATAGCCCAACACCCAGGCTGAGAAAACGGGGTCCGTGACACACTAACCAAGGGCCCTGTTCCAATCTTTAATGCAGGCATTTAAAGTGCAAGTTTATAAGTACTTTACCAATCTATCTATTCCAATCATTAAAACATTCAGAGCTGCACGGCTGCAGGGCTGAATAGCCTGAAATGAGCTGTGTTAGCAAGTTGTGGTGACCTTGTTATGGATGAAAGTCATCTAGGACTGGGAAAGACATGACCAGGAGTGGAAGGAAACAAGTTTATTCAAACCGGAGCAGTTTAAAGGCACAGAGAAACAACATCCACACTGAGCATTTTTTGTATACAAAGCAGTGGGTTTGTACAGAACCTGTAAATTGCAAATACATTTGTTCAGTGTTCATTGGTTAGCTCATCACTACAATAAGGCATCTATTTGACCATCTGGATGTTACCATTTAAATCTGCCTTATTCTAAAATGGATACTGCTTAGCTAACTTCCACACAATCCTTTTTTCGGGTGATTTCCATTCTTTATTTCAGAACATAAAAGTTGCAAACTTAATCAAGGTACATCTCCTTATGCTCTCTTTTCTAGGCTGAAATAATTTCTTACTAATAAGATTTTAGCTCTTTGCAGGCATAATTTTATTTAATATCCTATCAACCTGTCACATTTAAATTTCCCTTCAAGCCATTCAAATCAGTTGTAAGGGGGCTTCAAGCATGTAACATACTGTGCATAAACCATTTTTTACTCCCCAATCCTATGCATACTTATGACCACCCCTACAGGCAGAAAAATGCCTCTGAAATTAATTTAAGCATCAGATCTGACACTGTAATCGGTATAAAACCTTTATTGAGCCAGATATAAGTCTTGATCTCCTAAGGGACAAAAAATGTGCTCCCTTACACACTGAGCATCTTAAATAATTTGTGATCTCCCCTTAGTACCCCTGCTCCCTATGACCCAGGGATCTCCAGAATTCCCTCTTTTAAAGTAAATGCAATGGGGGAACCCTGGGTATTGTTACCTGTTGAAGAGAACACCAGGGATTCCCTCCTCTCACACGCCGAAAAGAACACCTAGGAGGCATTTAATATGAACCTATATGCCATGGAGGTCCTCATAATGGTAGTAATAATAATAATAATAGTATCTCCTCAGTATACATCAAGAAACTATATAAACATTTTAAACATATTTTATAAACTTACCATTGTACTAATCGTTGTTGTTTAGTCGTTCAGTCATGTCTGACTTTCTGTGACCATATAGACTGCTGCGCGTCAGGCATTTCTATCAGCCACTGGCCCTCTGAGCTCCGTGAAGCTCATGCTTATTGCTTCAATGACCTGATCATCCATCTCGCCTCTGCTGTCCCATTGTTTGTGTGCCTTCAATTTTTTCCAGCATTAGAGTTTTGTAGTCTAGGAAATCATGTCTTCTTATGATATGGCTATATTAGATAGTTGGGGGCGACCTGGAGGAGTACAACCAAGGACCTTAATAAAGCATCTTATTAGGGCTATCTTTACAGCCAATTTACATTGTAATAAAAGGACTATATCACAAGCTTCTGTTTTCATGAGAAGGTAGCACGATTTATAGATGATCACTGACATGCATGGTTAACTATGCTTGACGTCTCAATTAGTTTATGGAGCTTGAACCTGGGTGATCGTGAGTTTGCAGCCACTAAGACTGGCTTGATCTCTGGACTTGGAGTGACCTGTGTATTGCGGTTGGCTATTGGAAGGAGATACTGGTAAGTATTTAAGTGACACTACCCCTACATTTTTATTATGCCCTCTATGTATATAAAGTATAAAATAATATCATTATAAACATAAACAGGAACAAATAAACCGGATCAAATCGTAAAATGGGGAATGGTCTGGCCACTTTGTGATTACGTTTCTTGGGGTTATCACAATAACCATGTCATGGTAATAATAAATTATACCTTGGGAGTCTGTAGGGACCCACTTTGTATAGGGGTTAATTTTAGGTGCTGTGGTTAGTCATGAGATTACAACGGGTATCCATATGAACCCCCATGGTGATGGTTTAATGCTTTGTTAATGATTAGTTTACCATGGGGCTCTAAAGGGACCCTCATAATAGAGAGTTTATTTTAGGTGCCATGGTGGTCCATAGGGTTCCTAAGTATTTTGCTACGAAAGATGCTGATATTTGGCATCATGGGTTTCAACCCCTGCAGTGCAGTATATTTTCTGTTCAAATAAAATAAGAAAACTAATATTTATATACAAAATACATTGCTATATAAACATTTAGTAGCGAATGCTATAAATTAATAGATACATTTTGGATATATTTGATTTAAATATAAAATATGCTTCTAAAGCTGGGTTGAAAAACGCAATGCAACACAGGTAGTAAAAAGCAAGGTAAGTGTTTAGTAAATTCAGAATAATTGGGTTTTTGCTATAGATGTAGGTTATATGTTCAAAAGACACCGGGACCACTACAACTAACGATTGGCTGTGAAGAGCTAGCTATTACAAAGGAAAAGGGGCTAAAATAACACAGGCTATCATGGACTTGTTAGCACCAGCAACCCATTTGTTAATTCCCAGAGATTTAGATTTAAAACACACATTTGAAATTAGCATTTTTGCATCCAGATTTTCCTGTCCATCCCCTATTAGGTGTCCAGGGGGTGAAAGAGGAACTATCCAGAATGCTATTGTAAATATTTTCTGAACAATGTATTTTTGCCTGCAATATCCATTGTACCGAAGGAGGCACCCATTTTTTCTCTCGCTTAGGCGATTTTCGAGTGGTGAAACGCTTGCAAATTTGACTTAAATTCGCATGCAACCTCACTCCCAGATTTTCTGGCTGTTTTTTTTTTATTCATGCGTGGTCGTAGGGATGAACGCCTATGGCGCTCATCTCCACCAGGGCAGTGAGCGCCTTCAGCGCTCCCTGCCTAAGTCGTACAGGATTGTAGTGGTGATGGTGAATGGGCTTGTGTACCTGAATGAAGCTGTGAGCTATACCATGTAGGGCCAGTGTAGGTGGGCAGGTGATAGCAGAGAGGTCAGACAAATCACAGTTCACTAGAGGAGGAACTATCAACCCACACCAGTATCTTTGGCATGCAAACCTTGTGGAACAGCAGTGACCTAACTAAATGTGCTGCAGTCCATAGGGTCACAGTGAGTTGCAGACGACTTAAGGACTGAACAACAAATAATAAAATGTTCCCCTCTTACTTGAGCTATGTGATGTGGTGGTGTAATTTGGCCACTATTTGTTTTCCCAATGTAGATGTGATGAGCGAGATGTATATGCAATCATATAGATATTCCAGGGTCCACATTAGAGCCTCTGTGAGTGAGGAAGGGTTAATATGGCATCAGTTTCATGTTTTTGTGCTGCAATTTAATCAGGTAGTGTGTCTTTAATTGCTTTCTGCATGTTGCAGCATGGCTTTTCATATTGGCATATGCATGACTATTCCAACATATGATGAAATAAAATATTTTTTAATGTCTATTTTTTATTGGGGGATTTTTGTGCAAGTAATTGTAATGCCTTTCCATGCTTTGCCCATATTTTAAAGTCTACTAATGTGGTTATATTGTCTTTTACAATGTTGAGAAATTTGCAGGTCCTATTTGGAGGCCGTAATGTTTTTGCCTCCATTTGCGACTTACGGGCTTGAACATAATAGTTACAGGCTTGACAGAAGAAAGGATTTGCGACTGCAGAGTTCAAATTTCGACATCCCATAGTTTTTTTTCGCCCTTAACTCGCAAGTCGTTTGAGGGTAGCTTTGAGAGACCAATTTAATAGTAAGTCTTGCGGGCTTTGTTACGGGCTATGGTTTTACACGTTGAGGGAATTTATTAGGGCTGATAGTGCTTTCCCTAAACCATTAACAATTAGTGAAAACCCACAAACTTACATGGTAAAGGTGAGGTACTGGGGTGAAAGATAAATTGTGCATATCAATGATGGAGGTGATAAGCGTCTTTAAGCAGATGAGTTTTTAGTGAGGTTCTCAAGTTTTTGAAGCAGTATGATAGTATAGTGGAAATAAAATTCTACTATATGACCACTGCAGTGCTCTATTATGTTTATTAAAAGTAAAATAAATCTACGTTGTTTTATAATAATTTACATAAAACTTATATAGAAAATGTTACATTTTAAATGGTTAAGAATGAAAATGTAATTGGTTAAAAAGTCATACTTTAGTTCCATTATTATTACACAGCCGTTGCAATCTAAATCTTTCAGAGCACTGTTTTCTTGTCTGCTGAATAATTAAACTCTCTTTGATTTCTTTTAAGAACAAAAAAGTGAGGCTTGAAACAAACCCATGTTTACACTTTGAATGGAACCCATCAACGGAAAATCCATAGGGAACATTACTTAAATTATATTCTGTTTCTTACCATTGTAAAACCTGGCATTTGTTTTATATCGATCCAAATAAGTGCTACCATAAAATGTTTTGGTCTTTCGCTGTCAATCCAAATGGAAAATATCCATTTAATAATAAATTGCTTCAAGTTTTTTCAGAACTTTTTAACCTATTATTCAGCATGTAGCAACTTTCAGAACCACACGGGGAGCTGAAGACTTCAGTAAAAAAAAAGCAAAACAAAAAAAACATTACAATGCATTATACATTTATGCATTTCCAAATCTAATCGTGCCTTAATTTCCTCAAATACTTTGCATAAAATGCAATTATCTTTCATTGTATATCAGACAAACAGCATCTGCATCACAATAGATGAATAATGTTCCAGTTAAAGAACCCTTAACATTTATAGTTTAGTCACTATGAATTTTTAATGAAAGATATTTTTGTTAGAAAATTATATTTCTTCAAAAATAGTCTCTCTTTGAAAATCTCCAATAGACCATTAAATACTATTCCTACTTAAAAAGAAAAATCCTTTATGCTTTCACAATTTTTAGACTGCTAGATATGAGTCATCAAAGTCAGACTAATAATAAGTATGAATTCACTATTTAAATGTTGCCAACTTTAAATAATGGTTTCTTTCCTTTTGATTATGGTCATTGGATATATCCCACATAGGAAATTCGCATTTGAATGGGCTAACAAGAATACATTTTTATAGTTATCTTCAAGACTCCGAGTCTAAATCAATACCAAAGATAACTAAATAAATTATTTTTAAGAAACATTTTTTTTCTCTCATTATCTTTGGTATCAATTTAGGGCATTTTAAAAGATCCAAAAAGATAATGGTCAGAAGTACTACAGGTAGATATATTGCTAAAGGTCGATGTGGTGGTGAGATCATAAAGATTGCCTTTTCTTCATCAAAATGAGTATAACTCATCACAAGATACACAGGTATAGGAGAACACAGGTATAGGAGAAACAAGTTCAGTCGCACCACCAACCAGCAGGTATCCCTCTCTCCACCAAGATTGTAGCTTGAGCAGGACATATCTTTGTTTCCAATATGGTACCTGTATGTGGAAGTGAGCCCTAATTTAGAATCATTCCTCTTTACATTTCTCATAATAAACTGTACACACTATCTAGGTGTTTCTCTGCTTCAACAGTAATCTTAGAGACCTGCCGTGATCTAGTGACCTCTATCACTCCTTCCTCGCCAGCCATTGAATCGGATCACCTTGCCTGCTGCATGGCCTTGGATCAATGTACAATAATTATTTGTTCAACAAGACCAGAGCCCTGATTCATACTTTGGTCTACACCCATGGTCCTTAAACTTTTTTTTTTGGTCTGGGTACTGGCTGGTTACTATCCAGTGCACATGAGAACCAACTAGGAATCTATTCCAATTATGACATAGACTGAGATCCAGAGCATTTTTACAAGGTGATACTTCATGAGACACAATAAATGTCCATCTAGATTTGCACTGATTTGAATACAGTTTAACTGCAGATAGGTTCCTCTATAATTTATCTGTGACTAATTGTGATGGTACGTATAAATTGGTAGACTCATTGGGCAAATAAGATTTGAAAACTGCCTGCCTGCACTCACCACCACAGTCCTGTTGGATATTCTGTTTTGACACCAGTAGCATAACAGAAAGGAGTTCACATATCCAAATCACTCACACTGTTTGTTCTGAGGACTCTCAGCAATTGTTTTAGATGGACATTTCCTTTGTGGGAATGGCAATTTGGAGCTCTAAGCAGTCACTCTGCTATTGTGAGGTTGTTATATCTACAATCGATGCTCTTCTTTTATATTTTTCAAATAATCTTACTAAGTACATTCTCTTTTGTTTCTCTTTCTAAAATGTTAGAGTAAAGTTAGATCAGTATGTTTCACAGTCTGTTACCTCTGCACATAAAATTCCACAAATCTAGAACAATGAGTCAGACCCTGACCACACGACCAAGCTTCCCTTTTAAAACTAATTATGTGATCAAGTATGTATTTTGAAATAACTTTTCCTCCTTTCTTGCAGAGAATATAATTGTACTGTTCACTCTAGGAAACATGTAACTATGGTTAGATTATATATATATATATATATATATATATATATATATATATATATATATATTAAAACTCTGATTATCTGGCTCTCAACCAACCGGGGCTCTCAAGCAACCGGCACCTGCCTAAATTCCCCATTTGCAAGAAACTACCGATAATCAGGCATTATCCGGCACTAACCGGCAGTTCGAGACTAAACAAAAAAAAAAAAACTTTTTTCCTATTTATTTTTTTCTGGGCCTAAATGGCCCAGTGTATATCCTAATGCATTTTGAAGGCATTTTGAGGGGTTTTTAGGGGTCTAAGGGTCACTTAGAACCTTTTTTTTCTGGACTCCCGATTAACCAGAACTACACTTATCCGACAGTTGGGAGTACCCGTGGGTGCCGGATAATAAGGGTTTTACTTTATATATATATATATATATATATATATATATATATATATATATATATGTATATATATATATGAATAATCAGAATATTGCAGTATATAGTGATACCTTTTTTATTGGACAAATATATTCATAGTTTTCATGACTAGCTTTCAAGAGTGCACCTCTCTTTTTCAAGTCAGAAGCAGCTCTGATAGATTCAGTAAATAAACAGAGTCGTAAATATTTGTACATCTTGAGCGTTTGAGGTACCATAAAACTGTAAGGAGACACAGGGATAGCTCAGAAATAGACCAGAGGGGAAAAAAAACAACATAAAAACAGAGAAAACTAAAACAACACAAAACATATCCTTGATGTAAAATTAAAATACATTTTAGGAATTCCATGTTAACATTAAGACCTGTGTTTTTCTCATTAAAGTGTGTTATCATTTTCATTTCAAAGGCTTTTCTTTTTTGTGTGTTTTTAAAATGACCTCTGAGTATTTTTATTTTCATGTTTCGTACAGAGTGGTGATGTCCAAATGAAGTACAGTAACTGTCTTCATTGTGCTTATTGAGGGAGCTTCTGTGTAGATTCATCCGTAAATGTAGTTTCTGGCTGCTTTCTCCAATGTAACAGCCCTTTTCACAAACAGTACATTGTATCATGTGGACCAGTGGTCCCCAACCTTTTTGGCACCAGGGTCCGTTTCTATTGATGAAAATGTTTTCATGGCTCGGGGGGCGTAGGGGTTGGGAGCAGTTGGTCAGGTGCTTATATACATACAGGCATACAGAGACACACAAAGGCACACACTGATACACAGACACTGACACACTGATACACAGACACTGACACACACTGATACACAGACACACACAGACACTGAGACACAAAGACACACCCTGCGACATAGACACTGACACACACAGATGCACACACTGACACACACAATGACACATATACACACACTGACATATAGGCCCACACTGGCACACACAGACACTGACACACACAGCCACTGACACACACTGATTTACAGACACTGACACACACATTGACATACACCCAGACATACACACATAGACACACACTGACATACAGACACACACACACTGACACACACACATTCACTAACACACACACAAACTGACATGCAGACACACACACAGAAAGACACTAACATAGACACACTGAAATACACGACCACAGAGACATACATACACTGACATACACCCACACACAGACATACATTCAGCCACACACAGACATACATACATACATACACTGACATATACCCGCATACAGACACACATACACTGACATACACCCACACACAGACATACAGACACACATACACTGACATACATACACTGACATACACCCACACACTGTTTGGTGCCATTTTCTCTGTGGTGTTGTTCAGTTGCCAATCTTCTGTTCACCAATGTTTGTCTCATTGTCTCAGATTTGGTGGTTTTCTGAATGCAAGACTGGGAGGTTTGGGGAATATATGTTTTAGTTCTGCATCCTCTGTTAGTTGATCCTTCAATATTTTGCATATTCCTTCTGGAACCGGATGGTATGTTGTTACCAGAGGTGTACGCAAATTATTTACTTTTGTTTTGTATTGCAACAGGTGTTTACGGGGGGGGGGGGGGGGGGTTTAATGGCAGAGGTTACTTTCTGTGTAATGACATTGGGTTTGTAACACTTTTGCCTGAAGGAGTCAGACAGCATTTTTAAATGTTTGTTGCGGCCCCCCAGTGTTTGAACATATGCAGTGATATCTGAGAGCTTGGCTATAAATGATCCCTTTGTTAGTATGTAGGTTTCCTATACGCAGATGAGTGAAGTTTGCCATTTGTGATGGATATGGTGGTATCCAGAAAGTTCATCTTTTCTGCAGAGTAATCCATTTTAAGTTTAATACATGGGTGGAAGGTATTAAATGAGTTGTGGAAGTCTCTGAGGTTTTTTTCTCTCTCTGTCCATATGATGAATAGATCATCTATATAACGGTAGTATGTATATGGTTTGTGGATATATGTGGACTGTAGCCTCTGTTCCAGGTCAGCCATAAATAGGTTAGCATATTGTGGTGCCATTTTGGTGCCCATTGCTGTCCCTATTATTTTCAGGTACACATGTTCGTTGAAGGTGAAGTAGTTGTGGGTCAGGATGTATTCTAGTAGTTTGGCAATGGTGTCAGAGTTATATTTATGGCTCTGGGTGTGTGTCGAGAGGAACTTGAGGCATGCCTCAGTATCATCTTTGTGCGGGATGTTGCTGTAAAGAGATTCAATATCCATGGTAACGACTAGTGTGTTAGCAGGGAGGTCCACAATCTGAGTTTTTTTAAGAAAGTCTGTAATATCCTGTATATAGCTGCTGGTGTTTGTAACTAGTGGCTTAATGATTTAATCAACAAGAACAGATAACTGTTCAGTAAGTGTGTCCATACCAGTAACAATAGGGCCACCTGGATTGCCTGGTTTGTGGATCTTGGGCAGCATGTAGAAAGTCCCAGTTGTAGGATTGGGGGGTATGAGCTGCTCCAATTCACACTAGACATTCTTGGGGAATGTTTGGATAAGTTCCCTGAGTTGTATAGTATAATCCTCTGTAGGGTCTTGATCCAATTCCTTGTAATGTGCTTGTAAGGTGCTGTCTGTCAATTGCCTGTTACCTTCTTGTATGTAATCCAGAGTGTTCAAAATCACAACTGCGCCCCCTGTCTGCTGATTTGATGGTGATGTTAGGGTTTTCTTTTATGCCCTTTATGGAAGCTCTTTCTAATAGTGAGATATTGTATAAGCATCTTTTTTGATGATTAGTTACTAAGGATTCAGTTTTCAGGCGAAAGCTTTCTATTTAATTTTCCAGTTTAGGGTTACGTCCAGGTGATGGAGTGAACTGTGTATTTTTTTTCTTGCTATTGTAATCCAGTGAATGTATGGCATCCTATTTGTTGTAGAAATATTCTGTAAGTCTCAGTCTCCTGAATAATTCTTCCAGGTCAGAGTGTAGTTGCATTGTTATGCTTTTTTAAATTTTAGAAAAATTTGTATTGGGTAATGAAAAATGTGGCATGTAAAACTTTTATTTAGGACCTCTGTAATGCCATACCAAGGTGGCCTAGTTATTTTATTTATGCACTGATCATTAACAAAATTGCTAATTAAAAATTTGTAAAAGCAATATTCAATATTAAATCTATTTATGATTTCTTGATTACAGTATCAGCTTCCTGCTAAGTTTCCACAGTAATAACGTTATTAAGGGCATCTGTCTTAGGTTTTATATATATATATATATATATATATATATATGTTATAGGATATTACAGTGGTCATTTAACTTTAGTTAATTTAAAAATATAAAACTTTGACTAACGGTCTTGTCATATTCAAGGGGACAGTCCTTCCTATAAGCTTTATTCTAGTATCAGTGACATGACTCCCTTCATCATCCATCTTTCACACCCAATTTATCATGTTTCCTTCTCACTCCACTACTTCCTTTCTTGCTGAAGACTGGAAGATTATGTCTCATGGACCAAATTGCCTTTGTCAACAATAACCTGATATGCAATACAAGCTAGTTTTTTTTAAATTCTGGTTGATCTCTTTTTTAAGTTTACAAGATGCAGATCTAGTAGAATACATAATCTTATCCTTTCTCACCTCGAAACAATTTATTGTGTTGCTGATCTTATGTGTTCAAGTCATTGCTAGGTGGAATACAAGCTATGAAGCTAAACTGAAACACAGAACAAGTGTTCAGATTTTAAGCTAAAGTATACCCTGGAGTCTTCATTAACCACAAAAATAAGGTGTTCTACCAGCAAAGGTTTATGGCATTGTCAAGTGCCTGGATATAGCCCTTCAACATTTTTAACAGTTTTCTGTTGCTTTATTTTTTCACCTGGAGTTTTATTTTATTTCACTATAAGGTTTTAAAGACATAAAAACTGTAACAATTTAAAATTACATATAGAAATAAAACTGTTAGATTAATTAATAACCAAACTAATATAAATTCATATGAAATTAACTTAATGCTTGGAACTTGGAAAATAAAATATTCAGAATCAAATAACTTTTACTGTAGTCTGATGTTTTTATTATGCTATTTTACAGATCTGGTTTTGATAATCTGCAATATTTTAGTAAAAAACTTAAAACAACCTTTAAATGTATTAGCTATTTAAATTATGGTATGCGGTCATGCAAATCTGTAGTAGGGGCCCGTTAGCATAATCAGAGCCTGAATTTCATCATCTGAGCAGTTTCTTGTGTGAGGGCTTCAGGGGCTAGACAAGTAAAACATAAAACTGGCAATATCCAAGTCAATTTTTGATCAATGTAACAAATTAATCAACTTTCCCAAATGACTTTCCACCCTGATGGTGACTTTATTGTCGCAGAAGACTTTTGATATCAACGGTATCCATTGTGATAACTCATTTCTTTGTCCTCTGGGCCGCAAGGTTTCACTAGTTTATGTGATGGAAGCAAATTATTTATAGACTGGATATCCACGAAATCACAACTGTAACAAATATGATGATTACAATCCAAGAAGATCCAGGATCCAGAACACCAAGAATGACAGTTCAAGAATAATACATTTTTGAAAACAGAATAAAACTACCGTATATACTTGAGTATAAGCCGAGGCACCTATTTTACCACAAAATACTGGGAAAATGAGTGACTCGAGTATAAGCCGAGGGTGGGAAATGTGCTGCCCCCTGTGTCCCTCTTGTGCCCCCCCCTTGTGTGCCCTTTTCTTGTGTCCCCCTCTCTCTCCCCTGTGTCTCTTCTCCCCTCTCCCTCCCCTGTGTCTCTTCCCCCTCTCCATTCCCTGAGTCTCTTCCCCCCTCTCTCTTCCCTGTGCCTCTTCCCCCCTCCCTTATCACGCTCTTCAACCCCCCTCCTCATCCTCCCTCCTCATTCTCAACCCCCTCCTCATCCTCAACCCCCTCATCTTCAACCCCCCATCCTCAACCCCCCATCCTCATCCTCAACCCACCCTCCTCATCCTAAACCACCCTCCTCAACCCCCCTCCTCAACACCTTCCTCAAACTCCCTCCTCAACCCCCCTCCCCAACCTCCCTCCTCAACCCCCCTCCTCAACCTCAACCCCCCATCCTCATCCTCAACCCCCATCCTCAACTCCCTCCTCATTCTAAACCCCCTCCTCAACCTCCCTCCTCAACCCCCTTCCTCAACCTCAACCCCCCCATCCTCAATCCCCCCGCCTCAACCCCCATCCTCAACCCCCCTCTTCAACCTCCCTCCTCAACCTCTCTTCTCAGTCCCCCTCCAAAACCTCTCTCCTCAGCCCCCCTCCTCAACCTCAACCCCCCTCCTCAACTTCAACCCCCCCATCCTCATCCTAAACCCTCCCCATCCTCATCCTAAACCCCCATCCTCATCCTAAACCCCCCATCCTCATCCTTAAACCCCCTCCTCACTTTACCCCTTTTCATCCTAAATCCACCTCCTCACTTTACCCCTCTAAATACCTCCCCCTCTCCCTTTGCCCTCACTTACCTCAATCTGCAGCTTCTCCCTCGCTCCTCCACGCTCCTTCCTGCGTGTTGACCCGGCCAATGCTAATGACGTGGCGCGCATGTGACGTCACGTCATTAGCATATGCCGGGTCCCGACTCAGGAAGGAGCTTGGAGAGTGGAGGAGCAGATGGAAGCAAGTGAAGGGAAAGGGGGAGGTATTTAGAGGGGTAAAGTGAGGAGGGGGGTTTAGAATGAGGAGGGGGATTATAAATGAGGAGGGGGAAGGGTTAGAGAGACAAAGGGGGAGGATTAGAGAGACACGGGTGGAGGGTTAGAGAGACACAGGGGGTTAGAGAGACACGGGGGGGGGGGGAGTGATTTGAGTATATGCCGAGGGGGCCCTTTTCAGCCTTAAAAAATTGCTGAAAAACTCTGCTTATGCTCAAGTATATACGGTAGTTATAAATGATTTTTACGAAAACATAATTTCAATTATTCTGAGGACCCTATTCTTTAAAGTTTCATACTTTTATTTATTAATAAGTTAAATATATTAAGCATAAAAATAAATCTTATTTATCCAATCCATGAGTCGTCACAATCATTATCTTGAACACAGTATTTTTTATGCATTTTCATATTCAAAAAGTAACATAGAAACATGACTTTCTCAAGTCACATTTCAAAAGATTTAGGTTTAAAATTGAAAACTTTTTTCAGGAACTTGAAATCAGTTTTGATAGAATGTCATTTTCCTGGTGCGTTTTTTCATGCATTAAATGAAAGAAAGCATGAAGTAGCATAGGATTGACATGCCTACCAGGAGACTAAAAAGCAATTGAAACTTGAATACAGATTCTTCATATATATATATATATATATATATATATATATATATATATATAAATGAGAGTATTGAAGTATAAAGTGATACCCTTTTTATCAGACAAACATATTCATAATAATACTGACAAGCTTCTGAGTGTCATATATATATATATATATATATATATATATATATATACAGTATAAATATATATATATATATATATAGGGGTGTAGGAACCAAAATAATTCTGGTAGGAATTAAGCTCACTTGTAGCACAGACCACTTGATGGCTTCTATATGCATATATATATATATATATATATATATATATATATATATATATACAGTATATATATATATATATATATATATATATATATATAAATATAAATATAAATATATACCAGTAACTTGCCTGTCATAAACGATGGTGTCTGTTATGTTTAATTGTGTGTGCTGTCTCTCTCTGTGCAGTCTCTGTGCACCCTCTCCCTCTCTCTGTGCATCCTCTCCCTCTCTCCATGAGCCCTGTGTCTCTCTCTGCTGACGGCGCTGGGGAGCTACAGATCATTGAGGGAACCATGAATGCCAACATGTACTGTAACATACTGAAGCAGAGCATGATCCCGTCACTTCGGAGACTGGGCCGCAGGGCAGTATTCCAACATGATGATACAAACACACCTCCAAGACCACCACTTCCTTGCTAAAGAAGCTGAAGGTAAAGGTGATGGACTGGCCAAGCATGTCTCCAGACCTAAACCCTATTGAGCATCTGTGGGGCATCCTCAAATGGTGGGGCAGTGCAAAGTTTCTAACATCCACCAGCATAGTGATATCATCATGGAGGAGTCGCAGAGGACTCCAGTGGCAACCTGTGATGCCCTGCTGAACTCCATGCGCATGAGGGTTAAGGCAGTGCTGGGAAATATTGGTGGCCACACAAAATATTGACACTTTGGGCCCAATTTGGACATTTCCATTTAGGGGTGTACTCGCTTTTGTTGCCAACGGTTTAGACATTAATGGCTGTATGCTGATTTATTTTGAGGAGACAGCAAATTTACACAGGCTGTACACTTACTGCTTTACATTGTATCAGAGTGTAATTTCTTCACTGTTGTCATGTGAAAGGATATAATAAAATATTTACAAAAATGTGAGGGGTGTACTTACTTTTGGGAGGTTTGCAGGAGCTATAAGGGATTGTGGGGGCCCACAGGGTCTGCAGTCGCACAGGTGGCCCTGGGGCCTGTGGAGGGCCAGAGAGAACCATAAGGGGCTGCAGGGGACCCATGGAAAGTACATGAGGGCAATAAGGTGCTGTGGGGGCCTTTACGTGGCTGCAAGGCATGTACGGGAGGTCTGTGGGGGCCATAAGGGGGTGTGGTGGCTACAGGGGGCCGCTGGGCCATGTGGTAGGCCACAAAGGGGCCATAAGGGACTGCAGCTGACCCACAGGAGGTCCGTGGGGCCATATAGGGCCGTGGGGGTCACTGGGCTGGCAGGGGGCACTGCGGGGCCCCTAAAGCCTATGAGGGGCCACAGTGGGCTATAAGGGGCCACAATCGCCCCATCAGGGTCCTTCAAGGCCACAGGGAGCCCTAGGGACCCCAGGCGCCCTGTGAGGGCCCCATGGGACCTGCAGGGGCTACAGAGGATCCACGGAGGCTACAGAGGATCCACAGGGGCCATGGGGGACATGCTGGGGCCACAGAGGATCCATGGGGGCCACAGGGGACCCACAGGGAACCCATGGGGGCCACAGAGGATCCACGGGACCACAGGGGATCCACAGGGGACCCACAAGGGACCTGTAGGGGCCCACAGAGGCTCCATGGGTGCCACAGTAGATATGTGAGGGCCACAGGGGACATGAGGTATAGTGGTCACGTCACAGAACACCCTCTCGTTGTTATTTGGGTTCCTGCTCCTCCTCTTTGTTGCAGGTCTCTCCTTCTTTCCTTATTTCGGGAGCTCACCAGATTGGTCCTCTTAGGAGTAACTATTGTGGATGCCTGTTTTTGTGTGAATGCCTGTTTTTGTGTGTGGGGCTATTTCTAGTATAAATACCTTCTAGATCCTGTTGGTATATCCATAGGGTTCATTGCCCTAATATGTGTTACCAAGGAAATATAGCCTTATAAACCACAGAGATATATGGTGGATAAAGAAAGTTCTCTTTATTGTGATATAAATATATATATATATATATATATATATATATATATATATATATATATATATATATATATATACATATATATAATATATAGGCATGTACAGATCACTATAAAAATGTATAATAATAATAATAATAATAATAAATAACAATAAAAAAATAGTGGTCAAAACAATTATATAGCATATAAAAAATATCAAACGCGTTTCGGCATATATATGGCTTCCTCAGTGAAATAATATAAATACAAAAAGAAACCAGAGTTGTACAGTGGGGAAAAAAGTATTTGATACCCTGCTGATTTTTAACATTTGTCCACTGACAAAGAAATTACCAGCCTATAATTGTAATGGTAGGTGTATTTTAACAGTGTGAGACAGAATAACAAAAAAACCAAAGCAAGAAAAATGCATGTCAACAATAGTTATAAATTGATTTGTAGGTCAGTGAGGGAAAAAAGTATTTGATCCCCTATCAATCAGCAGGATTTCTGGCTTCCAGGTGTCTTTTATACAGTTAATGAGCTGAGATTAGGAGCACTCTCTTAAAGGGTGTCAAGGACAAGATTGTAGACCTACACAAGGCTGGAATGGGCTACAAGACCATCGGCAAGCAGCTTGGTGAGAAGGTGACAACAATTGGTGCGAATTATTTGCAAATGGAAGAAACACAAAATAACTGCCAGTCTCCCTCGGTCTGATGCTCCATGCAATATTTCCCCTCGTGGAGTTTCAATGATCATGAGAATGGTGAGGAATCAGACCACAACTACACGCGAGGATCTTGTTAATGATCTCAAGGCAGCTGGGACCATAGTCAGCAATAAAACAATTTGTAACCCCCCTACGCTGTGAAGGATTGAAATCCTGCAGTGCCTGCAAGGTCGCCCTGTTCAAGAAAGCACATTTACAGGCCTGTCTGAAGCTTGCCATTGAACATCTGAATGATTCAGAGGAGAACTGGGTGAAAATGTTGTGGTCAGATGAGACCAAAATCGAGATCTTTGGCATCAACTCAATTCGCCGTGTTTGGAGAAGGAATGCTGCCTATAACCCCAAGAACACCATCCCCACCGTCACACATGGAGGTGGAAACATTATGCTTTGGGGGTGTTTTTCTGCCAAGGGGACAAGACAACTGCACTGCATCAAAGGGACGATGGACAGGGCCATGTACCCTCAAATCTTGGCTGAGAACCTCCTTTCCTCAGACAGGGCATTGAAAATGGGTGGTGGATGCGTATGCCAACATGACAGTGACCCAAAACACACAGCCAAGGCAACTAAGGAGTGGCTCAAGAAGAATCACATTAAGGTCCTGGAGTGGCCTAGCCAGTCTCCAGGCCTTAATCCTATAGAAAATCTGTAAAGGGAGCTGAAGGTTCGAGTTGCCAAATATCAGCCTCGGAACATTAATGACTTGGAGAGGATCTACAAAGAGGAGTGGGACAAAATCCCTCCTGAGATGTGTGCAAACCTGGTTGCCAACTACAAGAAACGTCTGACCTCTGTGATTGCCAACAAGGGTTTTGCCACCAAGTACTAAGTTGAAGGGGTCAAATACTTATTTCCCTCATTGACCTGCAAATCAATTTATAACTTTTTTGATATGGGTTTTTCTTGTTTTGTTTTTTTTGTTATTCTCTCTCTCACTGTTAAAATACACCTACCATTAAAATTATAGACTGGTAATTTCTTTGTCAGTGGACAAATGTTCAAAATCAGCAGAGGATCAAATACTTTCACCCCCAACTGTATATGGAAGTATGTGTTGGAAGACCGCATTTAAAAACAAGGTTTGACGACAGAGCCTCTTTCGTGAGGTCACAGGACATAATAACCTAATCTTTATGACCTCTGCGGAGGCGTCCGATATTTGTTAATGCTTCCCAAGACACTGAATGAAGGATATATTTATATATATATATATATATATATATATATACATATACATAAATGTAGTCTCCCTTGTACATAGGCATATCTAATTAAATAAATTAAAGAATGGAGAGCCAGTAACAAACTGTACATTATTTTATGAAAGACACCGGGTCGATTGCTCGTCATTACGCAACGTGATGACGTAACGTGCGTGACCTCTACGTTCCGAAACTGAGCCAAGCGTCCAATCGGCAGTCTCTAGTGTAGAATTTATTATTAAATATCTTCTGTACCAAAATTAATCACAAATAACAATAGTTTTTACACTGTTTTTACACTACAGAATAGTAATTTTAAATCAAGAATTAATAGAGAGAAAATCAACAGCTTGTTCAATAATCACCTTCATTGGAAACATTTAATAAAATGTATTGGAAATTAAAATTGGATCTTTAAACTCAAACTAAAACAGAATGTAGATGATTTTATTAGTTATCATTGAAAAACAGTTCATTTTTTTCAGCTATTATTAAAAATTATGCAAAATTGTAAGCTTACATTTAAATGCCTCATTCTAAGCGTCACATGCTTGTGACGTATAGAACAAAACAACATAAGCAGGTATGCAAGACAAACAAAATCATTTTAAAGAAAATGTTCTATATATATATATATATATATATATATATATATATATACATGAATTTTAGATTGTTAGCCTTGCTGTAGCTTGGAGTGGCATGTTTTCCTATCAGGGCTTACTCTTTTTATTTTATGAAGTGTGCTATTTACTGTAGTGTATAGAGACCGCAGACAAATCCACGGTTCCTAGCACTCATTTTAGGAACAAAGATAAAATATCTGCCATTATTAAAGTAAACGTGAATACAATAGTTAAAATAAAAATGTTGTCATTCTTTATGTGTAAATTCTGTAAAAACATTTAGCACATCATCAAGTCAAGTTCAGCAAAAGAGCATACTATACATACGACAGTTCTGTGGTACTTTATTATTAAATACTGAATTTTTAAATCATTGAGCATACATTTTATTAATTATCAATGCTTAATTAAATCATCTACCTCTATTAGTAATATATCTTAGATGTCTATTTGTACTCCATTTATATCTATTCTATCTACAGTATAATGTACCTCATTAGTACAATCCTCATTGAAAACATATTTTTATTATTTTACTTTTATCGTATAGTCTTTGTATAACACAATATTAGCTTAATTTTGCTTTTATTATTGTTTTTTTTTTAAATTGATCTGATTTTGCAAAATCCCTCTCAGGACCCAATATATTTTCATTTCTTTGCTAGGTTTGAAAGAGCCATTCATCACAGTTTCATAACGTGCTCCAAAAAGGGCAGCAGATGTTATCCCCGGAACAATTACCAAGTTTCATTAAGTTCACTAGGTCTTATCATTAGACATCTGAGCCTAGGTTTGTGCATATGATAATGTATTCTTATATTATTATAGTCTGCTAGATGTTCAGCTTGGCACAGCACACGTCTACCTGCACTCAGGTATGCAAAAATGAGAAACAAATAAGCTAACGGAATACTTTTTAAGTTTAATAATAGCTTAAAGACATTTATTTTTGCTAAACATTAAATGGGTTTGTTAAAGAACTACTATGTTCAAATGTTGAAAATGTTGTCTTTTGAGAACAATACTTAAAATAAGTAAGATGTTTTTTGAGACCAAAAATAAATGCTTTTTTTTTTTTTTTGCACAATGTAGCTGCTGTGCAATCTACCATTTTGGTTTCAGCAGATCAGCAGAGGTGGGAGGACATTTTGAATGTATATCTGCATAATGGGAATTTGCTAGCTCTCCCAACAGGGTTAGAAGGAAGCTTATTAGTTTACCAGGATACACCCCCCTAAGAAAAAAGCTTGCATCAAGAAAGAAAAATGAAAACCTGTGGTAAAGAACAAATTGCTTATAAAAGTTACAAAATATATTGGTTGTTTATATACACGGTCCAGCCACATTATAATGACCACCAGCTAATAGTCCGAATAACTGCTGTGTGTGAAAAATATGATAAAGAGAAGATAAGAAGATAAAAAAAAAGGAGCCGTCGTAGTAGAAAAACTTTGGAAATTCTGGGTTAAATTAAATAAAAAGTTGGAAATAGTGTAATATTCTAGTCCCTCAACTCCAATACTGACACTAGCTGAGAAGCTAACAGCCTTATTAAATTGCGATTTGGCCAATTGAAAAGGGCTCTATATATACACAGAGCATATTTTTTTACAGAAGTTTTTAGTTAGTGAAGATCTTGCTTTTTGATAGAAGTTCAATAACTAAAAACTTCTGTAAAAAAAATATGCTCTGTGCTTATATAGAGCCCTATTCAATTGGCCGAATCGCAATTTAATAAGCCTGTAAATCTCTCAAAAATATATTTATATCCTAAGTGGGGTATTCGATATATCTCAGATTTATACAGTGATAAGTCAGTGAAATCTTTCAAAGCTCTACAAGAAGAATTCAGTATACCTCCCCAATTTTGGTTGGACTATTATAAATTACTCTATAAAATATCAAAATCTAATTATAATACATATAAACAGAGAGAAGATACCCCTTTTGAAAAACTATGCACTTTAAAAAAAAATATTAATATCTAATTGCTATTGTATTCTTAAAGATAAAAACGAAAGGGGTAAAACGAGTAATATGGATATATGGGAAAAAGACATAGGTAAGACTTGGACACATGAAAAATGGTTAATATGTCTACATTTCCAACAATAAAAGATTTTGGAGGATGTGTGGGCTAAAAGGAAAGTTTTTTTATTTGTGGTGGACTTGCCCACAACAAATCCAACTCCTATGGAAAATATGCTTTGAAAAGATATACAAAATAATTAAAATCTATGTTGCCCCATCCCCGGAGATTGCACTACTCCATATTATACTGAAAACAATATCAACAGAAAAGAAAGCACTTCTTTTGCAAATAATTTCAACAACAACATTATTAATAGCAAGAAAATGGAAACAACTACAAGTACCTACTTGGAATGAAATTAAACTTGCTATAAATAAAAAAACATAAATTAGAAATAGAAGCAATCGCTATAAGACTACCAAGGAAGACATTAATAAAATGGAAATTATGGAAAAATTCCACTGAGAAGGATATAAAATAAGTAATACAATTAAAGATAAAAACTGAATAAAGATGTTGGAGATATTCAGTCTGAGCACAGAAAATTAGATTTTGCATTCCATCCTGCTTGGAGCCTCACTCCGCGTCCATATGTTGTATGTTTGTCTTTCTTGTATTTTTCGTTGTACTTATTAGACCTAAAGCACAAATATGTAATTTGTATGATAGATATCTGTTAGATACTTAGATGGCTAACATAGATGAACAACTTAATGATATTGTACTTCAAGTTTTGCAGTAAATTGCGTTTAAGGAAGTTCTGTGTTGTAAAACTTTGGACCAGCCTGACAATACCTTTGATGTACATCGATAAAATGTGCTTATGTAATGAATAATGATTGTTGTATTTAAAAAAATGTTAAACAAAATGTATTTAAAAAAAATAAATATATTTATATATATATATTGGTTGTTTATATACACAGTCCAGTCACATTATTATGACCACCAGCTAAAAGTCTGAATAACTGCTGTGTGTAGCACGGGAAGCAGCTAGACAGTGAGTCAATAAGATGCTGGAAGGTTGGGAAGGGTATCTGGAGCCATGCAGACAGCAGTGCATCCGAAAGGTACTGAAGAGTGCGTCGTGGAGGATCTATACAGAGAACAGGGAGATCAAGATGCTCCCATATGTGCTCAATGAGATTGAAGTCTTGACCCTGGCAAGATCCATTGGGCGTTAGAATAAATAAACACACTGAAACAGCGTTTCTTGGGAAAAATACGGGCCACAGCTTTATTAAAGCAACCATAAACCAATAACCAATTAACATAATTAACATTGTTACATCACAGCTCAAATAACATCCCGGAGCCTCCCAGTGCTTTACTAAGCACGCCCATGAGGCAGGGCAACGCCCACTTAAGCCCGTGGGCCGGGGACCTCACCTCCTGCCAACCAAAGACATTCCTACTTGCATCCTAACTTAGAATTCACAGAATCCTCACCCTTCAACTCTTTTGCACCCCCTTTTTTTTTTAAACCTAGCTTAAGCTTCCTGAACTTTGCTCAACCAGACTCGCCCTCTAGGCATACCTTACTTCCTTATCTGCTACTTTCCTATCTGACCGCCAATTCAAGGGGAGGGAGGGAATCAGCTCAATGACCGGCGCAGAGTGAGGAAAAAAAGCCTGCGAAACGGGCTTAAGTCCCTCCTCCTCCTCCCAACCAATCAGCATCGCCCAGGCTCTGCTGGGTCACGCAGCGCTGCATCAGACTCGGCGTGCCTGGGCTGCCTCCGCACCGGCCAGGGGAACTTGGAGGGCAGGGAAGTACTTGGAAGTCTTTGTCGTGCTTCTCCAAACACTCCTGTGTCTTTCTCCTCTGTGTCTCTGCTGAATCTTTGCGTGGCGCTCGCTGACTGCCGTTGGATTTATTTTCAAAGTCCCGTGTGCCTGGGGTTGTTTGTCTGTGTCCCGTGTGCCTAGCGTCGTTGGTGTGTTACTGTCTTTTCCTTTGTGTATTTTCTATGTCCCACATGCCTGCGTAAGTTGGTGTGTTATTGTCTTTTGAGTGGTGTACATTGTGATCATTAAAAAGGACAAAACATGCCTCAAATGAACTTGCAACCTCACTCCCCGGGTCCCTGGCTCTCCCCCTGTGCTGTGTGTGAGTGTATAAGTGAATTTGAGGCATATTTGTGTGTTTTTTTCGTCTTTTCCAGTTCAGGGGTTCGGCCGTTAAAGTCTTATTTTTAGCGAGCTTGTGCCTCAATCGCTCACCTTGCTTCGCGAGGCTCGCAAGCGTGACGACAACTCGCAGTTTGAAAACTATTACATGTGATACCTACAAAATGTGTGTATATGTGTGTATATATATGTATATATATATATATATATATTTTTTTTTTTTTCACATATATAGTTGTGAGCATTGCGGGTTGTTGCTAACGCTTGCTGGCAGAAGGCGCTCATTACGAGACATGCAATGAGCGCCAAAGGCACTTAGCGCAGGGCTCACAATGAGCGCAGAGGGTGCTCAGAGGAGCAAAAGTACACAAGGGGAGAGGCTCACAATGAGCGCCAAAGGAGCTCAGCGCGAGGCTCGCAATGAGCGCAGAAGGTACTCAGAGGACCAAAAGCCTTACATTGTGTGGCAAACAGCATTACCTGCCTTACAATTTTATGACCGTCATTTTTTGACGGGCAATTCACTAGTATATATATCATCTACAAGTTAGGAACCAGCCCCACACAAATGAGAACCATTTCAAGATCAAAACTGTTTGTCTGTGAGTAGGTCTCATAACTTGTGTATACTCCATCGTATGCTATGCTTTAAAGCTGTCTAATACAGAAAGCATATTCCTAAAAGGTGCCATGCATAAAGTGGTATTGGATTAAATATTGAAAGTGCACTATGGACTTGTTTTATATATATATATATATATATATATATATATATATATACTTATTTACATAATGGATCTTTTCTTTGTTCTCAGCTTTATCCTCTTTTTAATCTCAAGAATGAAAACATTATAATTAATGAACGTATTAATTATATATTATAATACACATTTATTGGCATTTGTCCCTATTCCTAGTATTAGCTGACTTGTACTGTGTCTATTTCAGTGCTCAGTCGATTAAAAGAACTAACATTTCTATTAATGTGAATATCATAACAAGAGCTCTATCTAGTGGTTAAAAGTAAAACCACATATCTCCAAAAGATTTTTTTCTGATTTATTATACCGCACAAATGATTTTATATACATCTCTGGGGACTTTTTTAAATGAAGTATGCAAATTATTTACAATTAGTATTAATTCCCCCAAAATATATAATGGTGCTGTCTGTTAATTATTAAATTATTAAATTTCTAAGCAGTCTCCAAACATCATTAGGAACTGTTCTACATAATGGTAAACTAAAATCTTTTTTTATAGAGGTCATGTGGGTTTTCTTTTGTTAAATATAATATACTAGCGACTTGCCCGTCAAAAATGACAGGGCAATAAAATTTGAAGCGATGGCAATGCTGTTTGGCACATAATGTAAAGCTTTTTCTACTCTAAGGACCTTTGGCGCTAATTGCGAGCCTAACACTGAGCGCTTTCGGCGCTCATCGCGTGGCTCACAATGAGCACAACATGCACTTAAATTCGTGTTCCACCTCACTCCCAGACGTCTTAGCTGTTCCCCCGTGCTTTGTGTGATGTTTTTTTTTATGTATTTTTTGTGTTCGTGTTTTTTGGTTTGTGCGGTTCGGGCGTTAAGTTCGTATTTCGTATTTTAGTTTTTTCCTTTGTAATAGTGTATTTTGTACCTCTTACGTTGCTGTGTGAAAGTGCTACGCGATTGGCAGAGTTTTGTGCGGTCCAGAGTCGTGTAGCATCGTTTTCATTTTGTTTGTAGGCCATTTTTTCTCGCGCTTAGGCGAGTTTCGAGTGCCGAAACTCGGCCAAATGCACTTAAATTCGAGTTTCACCTCACTCCCAGACATCCTGGTTGTTCCCCCGTGCTGTGTGGTATGTTTCAAGTGTTGTTCAGGTTTTTTGGTTTTTTCGCAGTTCAGCTGTTAACTTCGTATTTTTCCTATCTCGGATTTTTTTTCTAAGTTCCACGTGAAGTCTTTTTCTTATTTTTTTTAAGACCCCCGTCCTGCGTGTTTCAATGTGTGATCGACGGTCCTTTCTAAGTCCTGTGTATTTCATTATCTTCACTGCTCGTCTTGTTTTGCGAGGCTCGCAGGCAATGAGCACCTTTGGCGCTCATTGCCTTTGTTCTGCGAGTTGTAATGCCTTAACGGCTAGCTATGCGAGGCTCGCAGGCGATAATCTCTGAAGGCGCTCATCGCCTAAGTGCTACGAGTTAGAGGCTCATCTCGCTTTGCAAGGCTCGTGAGCCTTCGTCGCTCATCGCTTAAGTGCTCTGAGTTAACGGCGCACAAGTTGTATGCACCACCAAAGCGTAATGACATCTCGCAGTTTGACAACTATTATATGTAATTATTATTATAAATCTATATTGCCACTCTAAAAAAGTGAATCTTAGAAAAATCTGATACCTGGAAAGCTGCTGGTCTCAGGTTCTGCCAACTGTATCGACACCTATTTAATTCTTTCTCACAAGTTCTTAATGTATCTAGAAATTAATGTAAATGAAAATAAAACTAAAATATATTAAAAACATAAAATTATTACCATAAGTTTGTGTTTTTGCGTCATTCAGTCTTGTCTGACTCTCCACTGATCCACTGGGTATTCATGGCAGAGATACTGAAGTGGGTTGCCAGTTCCTTCTCCAGTGGGCTGCAGCCTACACCTTCTGGTATTCCTAGTTGTCTCCTATCTAAGTACTGACCAGGCCCAACCCTGTCATGGCTTTAGGGTGGTGTTACCTCTTTGTTCTGTGACTGGAATCAAACCAGAAGGTATCTATGAAAGAACTGAATCCTAACAACCTCACAACCAGGGAACCACTACTGTAAGTTTAATGGGTATAGTTATCACCGTGGGATTAAGTCGGGTTAATATCCTCATTTCCTATATGTTTTTATAGGGGATATTTATCATAGTTAATGTTTATCCCACTAACAGGCAGCACATAAAACATAGGATATGGAGATATTTCAAATAAATTATCTTCACTTTTTCAAAAATATCTATACTTGTAACCCCATTTGATAAATATATCCCAATGTGGTGACATTATTGCTTCTCGACATGGATAAAGTAAGACAAGATTTTTTAAAATCAGATATGAAAATGTGTGTTTAATTAGAGATTTGTTTCAGGCTAGCTATTAATAAAACTGAATTTGTTTCTATACAAGTTTGCATGTTGCCTGGAGTATTGAGACACTTTATAACTATTACTTATTTTAATTGCAGTTTTGATTGTCTTCTATAAATATATACTAAATAGACTTTTGTTAAAATACATTTTGTTTGCCTTTGTAACAAAGTTATAGATGCATTTTCTATGAACTGTCTAAAGGACATGTGCTTCAGGAACAAAAAGGCTCTTGTTTGTGAAATAAAAAACTAACAACATTAGGAGCCATATAAGCCATGGACCATAGGGTGGCACCATTTTGTAGGCAGCAACATTTCACAGTCCCCTTTTCCCTGTGATGCTCTCTCGTAATCTCTCTTATCCTTTCCCCAACCTCACTCTTTTCTCTCTCAAACCTCTATCCCTCCCCATTTCAAGTTCCCCTCTTCCTTACTTTTCAGTATCTATATTTATTTCCAATGCAGGAAATAATCATGAGGTTAAAAGTGAGTCTTCTTTCTGCTTTCATAGTGAGGCTTTTGCATCTATGAGCACCTTAGGCACTCATTGCGAGCCCAGCGATGAGCGCCTTTGGCGCTCATTGAGTGGCTCGCAACAAGCTCCTTCGGTGCTCATTGCGAACCTTTCCTCCCTCCAACTGTACGGGCCACTCATTGCAGTGTTCATTAACCTGCAAGTTTTGTGCTTGGGAATGCCATGTGTCTCTTTCCAACATCTCCCCCTGTCCCTTTCCTGTATGTTTCTCCTCTGTGTGTCTACTGAAAGTTTGTGTGGTGCGCGCTGATTGCTGTTTGTTTATAAGTCCCGCGTGCCTGGCGTTGTTGGTGTAAGTGTTAGTGTCTTTGCCATTGTGTATTTTCTAAGTCCCACGTGCCTGGCTTTGCTCAGCCTAATTTTCCTGCCTGTTTCAGATTTTTTTATGTGCGCCATTTTTTCTCTCGATTAGCCAATTTTTGAGTGACAGAACACAGCTTGCAATCTCACTCCCAGGCTTCCTGGCTCTCCCCCTGTGCTGTGTGTGAGTGTGCTTTAATTTATTTTTTATTACATTTCTTGTTTTTCGTATTTTTCGATTTCCACGGTTCGGCCATTAACTTCGTATTTTTCAGAGGTCAGATTTTTTTTGCCCCCAAGATTCCGAATTTAGATTTTTTTATCTAAGTCCCGCATTCCTCAACTGCTTGCAGCCTAAGTCACGCGTGCTTCAATTCCTCAACTGCTCACTTCGCTTCACGAGCCTTCAGCGCTCATTGCATAAGTCCTGCGAGCTTGGAAGACTTCAAAGCCACAACAGCTTCGCGAGGCTCGCAAGCGTGACGACAAATCACAGTTTGGCAACCATTTTAAGAAGGAAATTTCAGGGATTTTTTTTTTTTTTTCAAATAAAGAACTTTGAAGCAAAATCCTCAATCTCAACCTCCCTCCTCATCCTCCTTCCTCAATCCCCTCCTCAACCCCCCTATCCTCAATCCCCTCCTCAACCCCCCTATCCTCAACCCCCTTCTCAACCCCCATCCTCAACCTCACTCCTCATCCTCAACCCCCCTCCTCATCCACAAACCCCCCCTCATCCTCACATGCGTGCCGGGTCAAGGAGCGGAGCGGAGGCCGGAGCAGAATCAGGTAAGTGAGGGGGAGGTATTTAGTGGGGTTTAGGTTGAGGAGGGGGGTTTAGGTTGAGGAGTGAGGGTTTAGAATGCGGAGGGGGGTTTAAAATGAGGAGGGGGGGTTAGAATGAGGAGGGGGGGTTGAGGATGAGGAGGGGGGAGGGAATATCGGCATATAACACGCACACACCATTTGCCCCCTATTTTCAGGGAGAAAAAGTGAGTGTTATATGCCGATAAATACGGTATATATATATATATATATATATATATATATATATATATATACTGTCTAGTCATATTATTATGACATCAGCAGTGTTTAAATTAAATACAAGCACCATGTGCCATTGATGTCAGAGGTGAACATCGGCTGTGATGGTAAGTGAGGGCCAACCAATATGCTAAAGTTTAGCATATCCAAACAAACCAGCGGCGACCAGATATGTGCCTAGAATGACAGTACAGCAAACCCTGTTGCATATGGGGCTCCAAAGCAAACAGCTGGTCAATGCACCCATCATCGGAAATGGCTTCATTTTGCATGACAGTACCAAAACTGGACCTCTTCTGATTGGCAAAGGATTGCCTTCTCTTATGAGTTACTTCTTCTCCTCCATCGGTTGGAAAGACATTGGCATATCAGATGCGAAATCTCTGTGAATAAAAACTTTGCAATCGTTGTTGGAAGCAGTGTTATGGTCTGGGGAATGTTTTCTTGGCATTATCTCTGTCCACTCATACCTCTGGAAGGCATTCCAAACTGATTGGGTTATCTATCCATTCTTGCAGATAAAGTACACCCATACATGCTGACTGTATACACTGGAGCGCATGGGATCATCCAGCAGGACAATATTACATGTTATACAGCCATAATTGTCCAAGAGTGGTTCTAGGAGCACAACAAAGACTTCCAAGTACTTCCTTGGCCTCCAAATTCCCTGGACTTGAACCCCATTGAGCACCTGTGGGACCACTTTTATCGACATGTTCACTGTATGGATCCTACAGCACACACTCTTCAGCAGCTGTCCGATGCACTGCAGTCTGCATCATATTGAGGTACAGAGAGGTTATTCAAGAAAGCTGGTCATAATAATTTGACTGGAACATAAATATAGATATCATTTGTGGTTGGTCCCTCTCCCATGTGTAGCTAGATGTGTGCCTGGGTGAATACACCTGTTTAGGCATGCTTAGAGCAGCAAGGGTCAAGAAGAGGTAAACGTGAAGGGGGGCAAGTAGCATGCAGGAGGCTTGTGCGAGGAGGTAAAGATGAGGAGAGGCTTACAAAGGATGTGGGATCCACTACCTCCCACAATCCCATATAACTACCTGTGTATATATATATATATATATATATATATATATATACTGTATATATATATATATATATATATATATGTGGTCAGGTTCCTTTCTCGCCCCGCCTCTTCCATGGGCGGGGTTCTCTGCAGCTTTATATATGATCAGGTCCCTCTCTCACTAAGCCTCTTCCTTAGGCGGGGTTCTATGCAGCTTCTGGCTCCTTTTTTCTTGCCCGCGAGGTCACTCCCATCGCTGGAGAGCAATGGCATAACCTATCACCGGAGTGCAATGTTTCTTCTCGTAGTAAGTTTTCCTGACTTCCTTACGCTTTTCTATTATAGATTTGGGCCCTAATCTACTTGTCTATGCTCTTGTCTATGTCCAAGGTAGTACTTTTGGCTTACCTAAGACTTATTTTCGTAGTTCCTGACACAGATCTACTAAACTTCTACCCTCCTTACGCTCTCATAAGTTCTAATCTGCCCTCTTTGGACACCACTTCTGTCACTTCCATAAATCTTATACCCGCCTTCACTAGGCACCACCTTAATCACGCTTTTATAATCACACTTGCAAGCCCTACATAAGCCTTCGCTAGGCAACACTGCAATCACTCCTTCTCCTAAGACCTACACCAGCCTCCCTGTGTAATGCCAATTATGTCTTTTCTATGTTTCGCCGATTACGCCTTCCATCCAGGAGCCTGCTCTTCAATCGCTACTGATCCCAGGGTTACCAGTAGTTCTTCCCTTTCCCCACACTCACTTTCAGGTCACTATCAGCCTCATTTGCTGTTGCTGCAGTTACCGGGTGTATCAGCAGTCCTTACCTTCACACAAGGACTCATCTGGCCCTTTGAGCTGGCCGACTGTCTAATAGCACCCCAGCAGGCATCCTGCTACCTTTTGGCTACATCTCCGCTGCCTCTCGCTGTTGGAGAGGGTCCTTCCCACAAACCCAGACACAATTCTTTACCTGGTGTGTGTATATATGTATGTATGTATATATATATATATATATATATATATATATATATACTAGCGACTTGCCCGTAAAAAGAAGGTCAATAAAATGTAAAGCCATGGCAATGCTGTTTGCCACACAATGTGAAGGTTTTTGTACTGTGAGGACCTCCGGCGCTAAATGCGAGTCTCTCCTCTGGTGTACTTTTGCTCCTCTGAGCAGCCTCTGCGCTCATCAAAAAGACAGATAAATATGTCTATACTTTTGTAAATAATAATCAATTAATTAGTTACTTAATGAATTAATATACTTTACCTATTTGTAATTAATATATCCATCAATAGGCTGAAGAGCTAACAATCGCTTCTATTTTTCCTGCAGCATACAATGTACATTTGAATTGTTGGTGACCTGAGGAGAAAGTGTTGGCAATGTCCCAAGTGTGCAGTGTAAATAAGCTGAGTGCGCGAGGCCAAACCGTTTATTTAGTTGTGTAAAGCAGCATTTTAGAATGGTAATGTTATTAGTTGTAAGTTTGTGTTGTAAGTTTGCACAAGCAGTGATAATGAAGTGGGTTGCCAGTTCTTTCTCCAGTGAAACTCACTCAGATTAGAACCCAGGTTAATGGCTGTGGAAGCACAGAGCCCTAACTCCCTAGCACCAGCAACCACCCAATACACACTAGTGACTTGTCCGTCAAAGTATGACGGCAATAAAATTGTAAGGCAGGTAATGCTGTTTGCCACACAATGTAAGGCTTTTAGTCCTCTGAGTACCATCAGCGCTCATTGCGAGCTTAGTGCTGATCACCTTCAGCGCTCATTGCAAGCCTTTCCCCTCATGTACATTTGGTCGTCTGAGCACCTTGGGTGCACATTGTGAGCTCCGCGCTGAGCGCCTTTGGCAAAGCGAGTGTCTCCTCTGCTCTGTTTTTTTTTTATATAAATATATTTTTTTATAATAATTAATTAATTAATTAATTAAATAATACATTTAATATACTTTACCTATTTGTAATTAATATATCCAGGAATCAATATGCTGAAGAGCTAACAATCGCTGTTGTTTTTCCTGCAGCATACAATGTACATTTGGACTGTTGGGGATCTGAGGAGAAAGTGTCAGCAATGTGCCAAGTGTGCAGTGTAAATGGGCTGAGTGCTCGAGGCTAAACCGTTTGTTTAGTTGTGTAATGCGTTATTTTAGAATTCTAATGTTATTAGTTTTACAGTAGTGTTGCAAAATGGGTATGTGTTACGCGGGTCTCGAGCATTTTCAGTCCTTCCTAAAAGTGTATTTTATACCTTGTATGTGCCTGTGTATCCTTGTTTTAGTTTTTTTCGGCCGTCATTTCTTTTATCGCTTAGGCGATTTTCGTGTGTGGAAACTCGGCAAATTGTGTGCAACCTGACTCCCAGACGTCGTGCCTGTCCCCCCGTGCTGTGTGTTTTTTTTTTTGTGTCAATTTTGGTGTTATTGTTCTTTATGTATGTGCACGGTTCGGCAGTTAACGTCGTATTTTTTTGACATAGTTTTTCATTTTTGTTTCTAAGTGCCGCGGGTCGTATTATTTTTTTGTTAAGTGCTGCTTTTTTTGGGGGCAAGCGTTACGGGCCGTAATTTTTTCACACGTTTTTTTCAAACTGGTAAGGGTCTTGCATTTTGAATGGTGATTTCTGTTGATGTGTAGTTCCGCATGTCGTAGGGATGAGTGCCTACGGTGCTCATCTCCATCAGCGCAGTGAGCGCCTTTGGCGCTCCCTGCCTAAGCAGTAAAGGGTCATAGGGATGAGCGCCTACGGCGCTCATCTCCACCATCGCTCCTTGCCTGGCTGCAACCGTGGACCTCGCTTCACGAGGTCTGTGGTTGCTTTAAAGTTGCGTTGCGAACGTTTATGTGTGTGTATTATCTGTTTCTGTACTCTGTATGGTGAGGCCTTTTCTTGTACACTAAATAATTTTCCTATAGACACAAGGGGGGGGGGGAGTGGGGGCCGGAACACAGAGGAGGGGGATAGGAGTGGAAGAGACACAGAGGGAGGGGAGATGGGTGAAGGAAACACAAGGGAGGGTGGGGGAAGAGACACAGGGGGGGGCAGAGAGGTGGGGAAGAGATACAGAGGAGGGGGGAGAAGGGGGAAGAGACACAGAGGAGGGGGAAAGAGACACAGAGGCGGGTGGAGAGGGGGCGAAGAGACACAGAGGAGGGGGAAGAGACACAGAGAGGGGGAAATGGTGGAAGAGATACCGAGCAGGGAGGAGAGGGGGCAAAGAGACACAGAGGAAGGGGGGAAGAGACACAGAGGAAGGGGTGTAATGGGAGTTTTTAAGCTCCGCTTGGGGCCTATAGGGTCCCGTGTGCTGTAATGTGGGTTTTTAAAGTCCGGTTGGGGCCTATATAGTCCCCCGCTTGGTATCCTAAGGTTTTTAAGGTCTGGTTTGGGCCCATGTAGTCCTGCTTGGTATTTTAAGGCTTTAAAGGTACATTTGGGCCTATATGGTCCCGCTTGGTGTAATGTGTGTTTTTAAGGTCCGGTTAGGGACTATATGGTCCCGCTTCGTGTAATGTGGGTTTTTAAGGTCCGGTTGGGGCCTATGTAGTCCCGCTTGGTATTTTAAGGTTTTAATACTATGATTAGGGGCTTATATGGTCCCTCTTGGTGTAATGTGGGGTTTTAAGGTCCGGTTGTGGCCTATATAGTTCCGCCTTTTATAATATATTTTTTTTAGGTGTGGTTGGGGCCTAGATAGTCTTGCTTGGTTTCATAAGTGTTTTTAAGTATGGTTGGGGTCTTACACTCTCTGATTTGTTTGCTTGTTTTATATCACAGCCAGGTCCAAACACTCTGTGGCTGCAAACTGTTTTAGACTACTACACTTGAAGACACCCCGAGGAGGAGAGTCAACTGTTGGTGAGTGTCATTACATTCATGCAGAAGAGAAATGTTATTATTTGCCTGAATCCCAAGATTCTAGAATTTTTTAACAGTATTAAAAAAGCAGTAGGTGGAGTCTATTTCAATGGGCTGGGCAAGTATAAGGTCATTGGGCGGGGCATATAAATGTCAATATGACAAAAGGGGAGGGGTTTAAAAATGGTTGGAGTCTGTGTAAGGGGAGGAGCCAAATCTTGCTCTGGCACCCCTCCAACTTGAAAGTTCACCAGCCGCCACTGTTATTTACCCAGATTATTCAACATTCATAGCTACCCCAATTAGCCTGTACGTAAGGAGGGGCAAGACTTTAGTGCCTTAAATGTTTCATTTGATTATGATATTTTAAATAATAGATATTTTATATTTTATTGTAGTCTTTGTGGCATTTTTATCATTATCTTTTTAGCTCCAAAACCTTTCGATTCCATGGTCTAGGAGTAGGAGAACAATACTTCCCCTCTTACGCTACTAGCCCTAACCTAAGGGGCTTGAGGGTCCTTGAGAACCTCCATATGGTCCCATGTTGAATTAGGGCTAGGACTCCCATTAATGATAGGTTATGAATTATAGGGGCTTTACGCCTCAAGGCTGGTAGGTGTTAGAAGGGGTAGGTGGAATTAGATGGAGGGTGGGAGTGGTTTCACACCTTAGATTAAACAGCCTGTTAATAGCTAGGGTCTGTCTAGCTAGGGAAGTATTGTAAGGATT
The DNA here is from genome assembly GCA_027410445.1 of Discoglossus pictus. Classification (NCBI taxonomy): domain Eukaryota; kingdom Metazoa; phylum Chordata; class Amphibia; order Anura; family Alytidae; genus Discoglossus; species Discoglossus pictus. The sequence goes on from CM050168.1 coordinate 81,696,961, forward strand.
AACTGCCCCTTCTCACCAAAACACCTTGAAGTGAAGTAATGTTAGCCTAAAAGCTCTATGGTTGTTGAAGAGCTCTTTTGGGACCCATACATTTTATTTTATAACTAGCAACTTGTCCGTCAAAAATGACTACAATAAAATGTTAAGTCATGGCAATGCTGTTTGTCACACAATGTAAGGCTTTTACTACTCTGATGATCTTTGGCGCTCATTACGAGCCTCTCCCCTCGTGTACTTCAAGTTTCCTGGTTTGCAATGATCACCATTGTCGCAAAGATAGATATATAAGTACAGTATAAAATATACATATAAAGTGATTTAAAAATGTAACTGCTTTGAGAGTCCTATCACTGTCAGCCAATGAGCAGTAATTCAGATATCTAAGTGCAGTGTAAAATATATATTTTTTTAGTGCAGTGTAAATTAAACATTTTTTTGCAGGTCTCCGAGCATAATAAAGTGATTTAAATATTTAACTGCTTTGAGAGTCCTATTGCTGTTAGCCAATGAGCAGTGTACATATATGTAGCAGTAATACATGTATGTATTACTTAAATTCGGCTTAAATTTGCATGCAACCTCACTCCTAGGCCTCACAGAGTTCCCCCGTGTGTGAGTGTTTTTCGATTTCGTATTTTTGCGAGGTCGTTTCTTTGTCTGAATTTTTTTTTCTAAGTCCCGCGTTCCTCAACGGCTGATGGCCTAAGTAAGTCCAGTGTTTCTTAACTGCTTGCAGGCTAAGACACGCGTGTTTCAATGCCTCAACTGCTCGCCTCAATTGCTCGCCTTGCTTTGCGAGGCTCGCCAAGCGAAGAGCGCCTGTGCAGCTCATCGCCTGAGTTCTCCGAGCTCGGAAGGCTTCTATGCACTGCACCACTGGTAGATCCGCCAATGCATGAATTAACACTGGTAAATCATATGTTTGCTTAGCGAGTCTGATGGGATGTAGATCTTAAACAGCTGCCATTGTACGTTACATAATTCACAGACATTTTACATTTTTCTTTAACTTGCAGTGGTCCTTTAAAGGGTTTAAAACATATTAGAAAATGTAGAATATTTTATATGTAATTGTAATAAGCCATCACAATGTAGTGAAATGATTTAAATCTGAATTTTTATGTCGTGAATGAGTGCAAATATTTTTCTATTTTTATAAATCTGTATGCGCAGCTCTGAAATATAGTGACCTGACCTATAGTAAAAATAAATATATCTGGAAAATAAGCAGTAAGCAGAGACCACCCTTTGATATATGAATGACACAGGAGCGGGGATTGACAAACTATAATCTATGGTCCACTGATCTGAATCTGTACACCATGCAGGGAGCGCTTGCAGGTTTAAGCTGACACTCTTAGATCTATATCCATATTCTAGTGTTTAGATGATATGTGAGTCACTTGGTTAAATTGTGCTGAAAATAGTCACCAATGTGTCACTAAAATGATGAGAAATTGTCTCTATTTGGGAACTGTCAGGTACAGTATGTGAGCAATACATTATATATATTTAAATATTCAGTATAAAAATAAACTGTGTAGGGGTTGTTTAGCATAAATTATCCATAATATAAATATTTAATATAACCCTATATTTAAAATATGCTATTATGAAGAACTACACTTGACAAATGTTTATAGAAAGCAAAAAATCTTCAGCTTTAAATTATTAAACACTAGCGATTTGCCCGTCAAAAAATGACGGCAAAAAAATTGTAAGCCAAGGAATGCTGTTTGCCACCCATTTTAAGGGTTTTTGCCCTCTGAGTACCTTGGGCGCTTATTGTGAGCCTCGCGCTGAGCGCCTTTGGTGCTCATTGCGAGCCTGTCCCCTTGGTGCTCATTGCAAGCCCCACGCTGAGCGCCTTTGGCGCTCATTGCGAGGCTCTCCTTTGGTGTACTTTTGGTTCTGTGAGCACTCTGTGTGTACATTGTGATACCTGCACTGAGCGCCTTTGGCGCTCATTGCAAGCCTCTCTCTGGTATTTTTATATATATATTTTTTTATAATAATTAAAAAATTAATGAAAGACTAAATGAATATACTTTACCTATTTGTAATTAATATATCCTGCAATCAATATGCTGAAGAGCTAACAATCTCTTCTATTTTTCATGCAGTATACAATGTACATTTAGACTGTTGGTGACCTGAGGAGAAAGTGTCAGCAATGTGACAAGTGTGCAGTGTAAATAGGCTTAGTGCGCGAGGGCAAACCATTTGTTTAGTTGTGTAAAGCAGCATTTTAGAACGTTAATGTTATTAGTTTTAAGTTCGTGTTTTAAAATGGCGGCGAGTGTGTTTGTGTTAAGTGGGTCTGGAGCATTTTCCGTCCTTCCTAATAGTGTATTTTTTACCTTGTACGTTCCTGGGTAAAAGTCATATGTGCCAGGCGTTTTTTTGAATGATTATGGGTCGCGGAGCCTCGTTTTCATTTTTTTGGTGCCCATTTTTTTTCTTGCTTAGGCGATTTTCAAGTGGCGAAACTCTGCAAATTGTACTTAAAATCGCATGCAACCTCACTCCCAGACATCCTGGCTGTCCCCCCCGTGCTGTGTGTGATGTTTTCTGTATGTTTTTTTTTCTGTGTGTTTTTAGTGTTTTTCGATGTGCGTGGTTCAGCCATTAACTTCATATTTTTTGCGGGTCATAATTTTTTTTTCTAAGTACCGGTTTCCTTTTCAAAGTGTTACGGTTCGTAATTTTTTCAGCCGATTTTTTTAAAGTGCTATGGGTCTCGCACTATGATTTGTGTATTTGAGTTTTCTGTTGATCTGTAGTCCCGTGGGTCGTAGGTATGATGCTTAAGTCATGCGGGGTCGTAGGGATGAGCACCTATGGCGCTTTATCTCCACCAGCGCAGTGAGCACCTTCGGCTCTCCCTACATACGTCGTACGGGGTCGTAGGGATGAGCGCTTGCGGCGCTCATCTCCACCAGCTCAAGGAGCTCCTTTGGCGCTTCTTGCATGGCTGCAACTGCGCCCCTCGCTTTGCAGCCCACAGTTTTAACGTTGTGTTACCAATGTTTTTTTGGCAAGCCCGCGCTGCTGAGAACTATATATGTGATTATAGGCAAATATTCTATCGTGTTGCCAGTTTTTGCATTAATTGAAAGATGAACAGCCATAGAGACAGTCCTTTCAAGAGGACTAATGAAAATCAAATTAGTCTACAGTGCCCCTCCCTGTTAAGAAAAGTAGCCACTAAATATAATTCAGTGGCTGGTCCAAATAAAGAAAAATTCCATTAAAATAACAAAAAAACAATTTTATCAATACTTTGATTTATATTTTCGAAAATAATTTTGACTATTCATTTTGGCAAGTCATGTTCTTCACAACAGTAAATATGAGATTATAACATGAGTTTAAGAAGGATTGTTTCTCTATATTTATTTATTTTATTTTTTATAGGAAAGATGAAAAACAAAACTCCTGTCTTAAAAGCTATTTTGACAAAATGTCAGTCTGTATTTGTCACACCCATGAGACTATAATGGCTTTCTGGTGATATGCATTTCAGCTACAAAAGAATGCTTTTTTTTCAGTTCCTTCAGACTTAATAGTGTAGGAGAGTATTTTCTAACTGATCTAGAGTATCTAACTTTTTGGACAATTTACATGGTATATGCCACTGTACAACCTGCATGTCAAAATGCTAAATTCTGATTTTTTTTTTTAATCCTTATGATTTTATTTGATACTAGTCAATTGCACCAGATAGTATTTAATGTGTCCCTTCCCCTGTGTCTCTTCCCCCATCTCCCTCCCCTGTATTTCTTTCCCCTCTCATCCCTCCCCTGTGTCTCTTTCCCTCCCTCTCCCTCCCCTGTATTTCTTTCCCCTCTCATCCCTCCATGTGTCTCTTTTCTCTCCTCCCTCCATCCCCTGTGTCTCTTTCCCCTCCTCCCCCACCCCCAGTGCGCAATGCTCCCTTCCTTCCCTCCCCCCACCTCACCTCTCCACCCCATGTTTCTCTCCCACCCTCTCCCCTTTCTCTATCTCTCCCCTGTCTCTCTCTCCCCTGTCTCTCTCTCCCCTTGTCTTTATTTCCCCTGACTCTCTTCCACCCTCTCCCTGTCTCTCTCCCACCCTCTCCCCATCTCTCTCCCCCATGTCTCTCTCCCCCTGCCTCTCTCGCCCTGTCTCTCTCCCACCCTCTCCCCTGTCTCTTCCCCCATGTCTCTCTCCCCTTGTCTCTCTCACACCCTCTCCCTGTCTCTCTCCCACCCTCTCCCCTGTTTCTCTCCTCCATGTCTCTCTCCCAACATCTTTCCTGTCTTTCTCTTTCATGTATATCTCTCCCCCCCATCCCCTATGTGTCTCTCCCACCCTCTCCCCTGTTTCTCTCCTCCATGTCTCTCTCCCAACATCTTTCCTGTCTTTCTCTTTCATGTATATCTCTCCCCCCATCCCCTATGTGTCTCTCCCACCCTCTCCCCTGTCTCTCTCCTTCATGTCTCTCTCCCCCCACCTCCCACCCTGTCTCTCTATGTCTCTTCCTCACTCATGGTGCATAAAGTATAAAGATTTAGACATGCAGCTAAAGAAGCTCTCATTTAATTGTGTTTCAAAAGTCCTTTATGACTAATAATTAAAAATGACATAAGCAGCACCAGGTGAAAACATTCACTTTATTGGATGAAAAGCACCATTTTTTAAAATATGCTAAACTAACACTGTATATGTGAGTAATATATATTCTACATTGCTGCAGACAGGTGTCATTACATCTGTATTCATGAGCTGGAAGATCATGACTGAATATGACAGAAAAGGAGTCAAATTTGGATCACTTTTGTAGTTGAGCCTTATGTTATGGTTTAATCATTCAGTTATATCTGACCCTCCATGACCCTATGGACCACTACAATCCAGCCACATCTGTCAGCCATTGCTTCTATGTACTCCCTCAAGCTCATGCTCATTGCTCTAATAACCTCATCTATCCATCTTTGCCTCTGTCCTCCCCTTATGTGTATGCCTTCCATCTTTTCTAGCTTCAGAATCTTCTCTAGGGAATACTGTCTTCTCATAATATGGCCAAAATATTTGAGCTTCAGCCTCACGATCAAACCTTCCAGTGAACAATTCGACTTGTTTCCCTGTAGTATTGATTTATTTGATCTTCTTGCAGTCCAAGAGACTCTACGCAGTTTTCTCCCACACCACAATACAAAGACGTCAACTGGACTTTATGGTCCAGCTCTCACATCCTATATGTTACTACTGGGAATACCATAGTTCTAACTATATGGACTTTTGTTGATATTTTAATATCTTTGCTTTTTCATAGCTTTTCCAGACTTGCCATAGCTTTCCTCCCCAGAAGCAAACATCTTTTAATTTCATGGCCGCATTTACCATCTGTAGAGATCCTGGGGCACAGGAAAATAAAATCTGTCATGGCCTCCAGATCTGTCACTGCCTCCAGATTATAAGAACAGTTTTTCGTATATCAAGAAACTCCAAAAAGATAAGAGGAAAGACAGCTATCTTCAACTTAGTTTAATCCTTTTTAATTTAAAAAATTTAAGGAAACATAATATCAAACAGTGGAGCATTCATTTGAGGCCCTTATTTATGTCCAATTCATATGACAAAAGGTCAGCGCATATTTCCTGGATGGTGACTAAAATCAGTAGATCGCTATGAAAACTGACCAAGTTTATATCAACACTTGGGAATTATTAGCAATAGATGGTACTCCTATTACACCTATAATATTGCAGAAACACAATTAAGTTTGTTCTAATTGCATGAGATCTCTGCATATTGGTTTTATTTTAATTTTATTTTAAGCAGGTTTAATTTTACAGTGTCTAATGGTACTAATAAAAATGTTATGTAAATATTGTTAATATATTTAAAAAAAATGCACTATTCACTTTTTCTTTGCTGAAAAAAAAATAAACATCTTATATATAGTATATAACCTGTAAATGTTAAAAAACACTAATATTCTCTTGAGCATAAGATCATTTTTAATATTAAATGTTAAGTCCTGAACTTGATATTTCATATTTAAAGTATGAAAGATATTGATAACTGCTAACTATCAAAATATAGTCTGTAGTAGGCGGGAGTAAAGGATCGCAATCAGCGCCAAAGGCGCTCATTGCGAGCCACGCAATGAGCACCAAAGGCCCTTATCGCGGGGCTCGCTATGAGCACCGTGAACAGGAGAGGCTTGCAATGAGCGCCAAAGGTGCTTATTGTGAGCCCCACGATGAGATCCAAAGGCACTCATCGTGGGGCTCGCGATGAGCGCCGAAGGTAATCATTGCAAAGCAGGAAAGTTGAAGTACACCGGGGAGAGGCTAGCAATGAGTGCCAAAGGCGCTCATTGCGAGCCACTTGATGAGCGCTAAAGGAGTTCAGCTTCGGGCTCGAAATACGCTCCGAAGGAGCATTGTGTGGCAAACAGCATTGCCAGCCTTACAATTTTATTCCCATCATTTTTGATGGGCAATTTCATAGTAAAAAATAACAGTCATCTAAGTGTTTTTTCCACTTCAGGCAGCTTCTCTTTCCAAATGCTCAGTACAAGTTTTGCATATAATATTAGGAGACCATGCCTTATCTTGATATCCAAGCTTGACACCTAAATAATCTACAAATGCTCTTTTTACAAACTCAGAAAATAGGTTTCCTACTTGCTTTCAGTGTGTGCTCCACACAAATATGGCAAAATACGTTGGAATGATTCAAGCAACTCCGTCTTGAAGTAGCCATAACCTCTACGGTGTTCGATGTGCAAAAATGAAATGATATGAGTGGGAATATACACACACCTCCTATACGATCATAACTTTTGTACAGCTACTTACCTGTTACAATCCAATGTTTTGGATTTAAAAATACAGTGGGAAATATGTAAACAATCTCACTATACCTGCTAACTTGTACGCAAAAACACAAACCAGGTAACAGAAGAACAAGTTACAAAATGTGTTAGAATTTAAATCTATGCGCAACTGTTTTAAAGAGATCAGGTTTAAAAGCTTTAATAAAAATTAAATGTTTTATATGATGGTAACTGCTTCTGCCTTACATCTCTGAGAGTTTATTGTCATATGTAGAAAAACATAAAAAGTAACATATAATTATAAAGTTATAAGAATATAACTCTTTTGCACCTTTTACTCAAAATTCCAGTCTGGTTTAAAACATCCAATTGGTGAAGGTTAAGCGTATTGTAAACAAGCTTGAATTCTTATATCTCAAGTGCTACCATTTATATATAGAAGCTTTCTCTACATCTAATATACTCTGTAAAAAATAGTAGTTCTCACATTGCTTTTAAATCATCCACCTCTTAGCTTCATAACATGACCTTATGTTCTAGAGTTTCTCTTTCTGAAATAGCTTCCCTCATGTACTTTGTTGTGTCCTTAATATAAGTGTAACACTGAATCATATACTTCTCTAGATTCTATCATACCATCTCTCATTAAGGATTATAAATCCTTAAAGCAACATTTTTTTTGCCCCCCTCAGTCGTTTCCAACTCTCCGTGACCTCTGTTGACTCCTTAATATAAGTGTAACACTGAATCATATACTTCTCTAGATTATATCATACCATCTCATTAAGTATTATAAATCCTTAAAGTAACTTTTTTGTTGCGCCCCTCAGTCGTTTCCGACTCCCCGTGACCTTTGTTGTGTCCATAATATCAGTGTAAAATTGAATCATATACTTCTCTAGATTCTATCATACCATCTCTCATTAAGGATTATAAATCCTTAAAGTAGCATTTTGTTTGCACCTTCTAGTCATTTCCGTCTCTCTGTGACCTCATAAACCAAAACATACCATGCAGATATTTATGTCCATGGTCATGTTTATCCACTTGGTTTTCATGGCAGAGATACTGGAGTGGGTTGCCAGTTCCTTCTCCAGTGGGCCAGAGCATACAGCTCCAGGTATTCCAAGGTGGTCTCCCATCTAAGTACTGACCAGGATAAACTCTGATTGGCTTCAGGGTGGTGTGACCTCCCTGACTAGGTTGCAGCAGTGAGAGCACCGAATCTTAACCACTGGACCAAATTTACTTAAAATGTATTTGTGTAGTCCTTAAAGCCTCTTCCACTCACAACTGCATAGATAATGAGGATGGAAGATTGTCAATTACTACAAAGCTGATCCACTTTATACTAAGATAAGTAGCACTGGAATTTGGCTTGCTTAGCTAGGGTAACTATTTGGACTCAATCTCTTGTTGTAGCACCAGTCTACTTGATAAGAAATGAGTGTATAAAGTATATAAAGCTAACATATTATTAGTGTGACTGTTGAAGTGACATTGTCAACCCAACAGGAAGTTGAAATCATTTTGAAGACAATTAAATCTGGGAAAACATTGTACTAGCAGTTTTTCTGTGCAATACAGGATTCCTGACATTTTAGAATTGATTCTGTGACTTGGATGCTAATACATGACTCAGAGTAGTTGATAAAGCTGAGAGAGAGGGTCTAACTGACAGTTAACATTGCAGCTCTTTATTTTCAAAAATATAAGTACACTATATAACCAATGTGTCAGGCAAACTGTAATCCTAATTAGCACATCAAAACAGCATGTGCCTCTTATTTGTATATAAATGCTGCAACATGGAATTTCCCAGGATTGATTAACTTTAGTCAAAATGGATAACATGTATAGACAGTTTTTTATTCTCGTTAAGAAAAAAACAAAATAAGAACAAGTTGATTTTGGGGTGACGGAGTCCTTTTAATGTACTGGATAGGAAACAATGATTTATAGTTATAGGACCCCACTATTCTGCACAGCAGGTTCCAATTGGTGCAGTTGTCTAATATTTACACGTTCAGGGGTGGCTGAAAATAATCTACATTTAAGCATATCAGTTCAACAGCAATGTAAAATAAGAAAATTAATTTTCTGACTGTCAAACCTTCAGACAGTGCAGAGAACAACTCCTTCTTTCAACTACTGAGCATCAGCTCAGCCATTCGGGTAGTCCCAGGTCCTGTATATTCTTGCTTAGTCAGTTTGTACAACGCCTGTTGTAAAACATTGTGCCCTATTAAATTTGCCAAATTGTAGTTCCTGAAGCCTGTAAAGGAACCCGCAAAATGTACGGCTATTAAATTGGCCTCTTTTAGCTACCTACAAATGATCTGCGGATTACAGGCTGAAAAACAACAGCGGTTGCCAAAATCAGAACTCCAACCCAGCTAAGCCTTTGATCTTTCAAGCCTGAAAATGTTACAATCGCAATTCGCTATTAAATTGCTACAAGTCCTCAAGCCCGCAACTGTTTTCACATCCATAAATGGCAAATATAACCATAAATTCCTAGGGGTACTAGAGGGGACTTGCAAGTGGGTTAAACTCCAGTCCGTAACACTGTAAAAGCAAATATAAACACACTACTGTATTTTAAATTAAAGGGAAAGTAATGAAAGATATAAAAATTAATAGCACAACATTCTCAAGCTCGCAAATCTGCAATAAAGAATATTTGTTTTTATATTAAATTTCCGTGTTTCTCGCATGGACTAAAATATTATATTTATTGATTATTTTATATTGCATATTTTTGGAATGCGGGCCCGATCGCAACTCGGACTTCAAAACCATAAGTGATTGAAATGTAACCTCCATATTTTAATGACGTAATGATGACAGTCTCTTTTGATACCGACTTCGTCTAAACCCCAAATTCCGGGTTTGAACAATTTATTATGTTCACGCCCTGAAATGCTACGTGCCGAAGCATGGTTTATGGATTTGGATTCCGGCCACATTGTTGCAGCCTTCTAATTTACAGCCCTATTAAATTGGGGCTACGTGTTAAAACGTAGCTTGTAACTCAGATTTTACGTGTTACGGGTATTAAATTAGCCCTGTAACGCAGGGGGCTTTGCGTGTTAACACGCATTATGGCCGAGAATAGGCTATGTGCTGAGCAACATTGAACTTCTTGCACGGAAATCCTTTGATCTGACGAACCCATAAATGCTACTGTTCAATTCAGCTATTAAATTGCAACGTGGTCACTCGCGAGCAAGCACATAACAGCACATAGGACTTCGAAATCTACCATCCCCTTTTTCAGTGACGCAATGCTAACAATCTCTTTCCATTGGCTCCGTCTGAACCAGTAACTACGTGATTGCTTAATTGTTTACATTCGAGCACGCTACCCCGATGGCCGCAAACTGGTTTACGAGATAGCGCCTCTCGCTCGTAGCCCTTTCTAATTTAATAGCAACGTAACACTGATAAATTTGAAGCATGCAGCCTTTACGTGCTACACGTTGGACATATGAGGCTGGAATTTAATATGGCCCTTATTCGCTCAATAACTCCTGCAAATTTAATTTCATAGGGCCCATAGTGCCTGTAGTGTGGAAAGTCTCCACATCACTAGCCTCATCCTTAATGCTGGAAAACAGGCGTCTTACATATAGATCCACAGTAGACCTTATTTACAGTTAAACTGTTGCTTGTAGCCTGACTCTTGTAGCATTATCATTTAGCACCTCTTTATACATCAGTTCAGTCTTTCAGTGTAACTATGTCTGTTCCCTCTACTTTACTGGTACTAGATGTACTAGCAAGCTTTTTATTAAAATGTTCAGAAATAAATAAAGGCTAAAAGGGAATCATTAGACCAAGCCAATATGAAATAAATAATATCTCCAGTGAATATCCAGTGGAGGTAACAAATAGATGTACAGAACTAGAGATGGCAGATAGAAAGCCTGATGAAATTTGGACAGTCGTTTGTGACATTGTCCAGAAAACAGCAACAAAGAATACCCCTAAAAGAAAGAAAACTAAGAAGGCAAACTGGCTGTCTGATGAGGAAAGAAGAAAAGTGAAAGCTACAACTAAATGCAGAATAGCAAGAAGAGACAAGGAGACATTCTACAATGAGAGATGTAGAGAGATAGAAGAAGAAAACAGAATGGGAAAGTCCAAAGATCTCTTCGAGAATATTGGGTATCTCAATGGAACCTTGCATGGCAAAGTGAGCGTGAAAAAAAGAGAAAAATGGTAGAGATTTAACAGAAGCAGATATAAGATAAAGAAGAAGTGTCAGCACTATTAAGAAGATCTATATCAATTATTTTGTCCACTGAGCTGGAGCCAGACATCTTGGAGAGTGTGTGCCAAAAGAGTAGAGGTGCTCATCTGAGAAAAAAAAATACCTCAGTGGGTTTTTTCCATAGGTCTGGTTACCTACTCAGAGAGCTGCCTCTTTTAGTTCACTTGTGCCCTCCAAGCCTGAAATACCAGGCAATTCTACCCTGAACAGGAGAAACAGCAAACCCCAGACGCATTTTGGCCTCTGTGGGCCTCGTCAATGAGGTGCAGCTGTACTCCCTAAGGCACAGTGAGCAAGGAGTCCACGTCTGGTTCCCCCTATCACCCATAAGGTGAGGAAAAGTATGCAAAAACAGTAGAGGTGCTCATCTGAGAACAAAAAATACTTCAGTGTTTTTTTTTTCTTCTATAGGTCTGGTTACCTACTCAGAGAGCATCCTCTTTTTGCTCACTTGTGCCCTTCACAGGAATAAATATCCTGTAGTATATAAGTCTGGTCCATGTCTGGTTCCTCTATCACCCATAATGTGAGGAAAATGTATGCAGAAAGAGTAGAGGTGAGTGAAGTGAGAGTGAAGTGAAATTGGTCCTAGGAAGTCTTGCTGATAACCAGTAGACGGAAAAAGTCAGCCTATATACCAATCACCCAAAAAAGGCAGTGCCAAAGAGTACTCACCTGCCAGCAAGGTAAGGCTTCATATCCTGCAACTTATGCTTCAACAATGTATAAGCCAAAAACTATCAGATTTCACAGAGGCATAGACACAAGAGAGAATCCAAAAGAGTTCTAGAATAACATTTACTTCTGCTTTATAGACTATTCTAAAGCATTTGACTGTGAGGATCATAGCATAACGTGGCAAATTCTTAGAGATGGGTGTACCAGATAATCTCATCCGCCTCCTGAGGAATCTGTATGAGGACCAAGAAGCCATGGTCAGTACTGAACATGGGACAACAGAATGGTTCAAGATCGGAAAGGAATACAACAAAGTTGTATATAGTCACCTTATTTATTTAAGTTATATGCAGAAAACATCATGCCTGATTGCTGAAATTGAGGAGGAACTAAAGGGCCTATTAAAGAGGGTGAAAGAAGAGAATGCAAAAGCTGGCCTGCTGCTCAACTTTAAAAAGACGAAGATCATAGAAAACAGCAACCTCAGTCCCTGTAAAATAGATGGGGAAGTAGTGAAGGTGGTGACAGATGGTGACTGCAGCCATGAAATTCAAAGACTGTTGCTTCAGGGGAGGATAGCTATAGGCAAGTCTGGATAAGTTATTAAAAATCAAACATATATAACTATCAACAAAGGTTCTGATAGTTAAGCTATAGAATTTTCAGCAGTAACATGGATGTGAGAGCTGGACCACAAAGAAGTGGTGGTGAATTGTGGTGTTGGAGAAAAATGCTTAGAGTTCCTTGGACTGCATGATGATCCAATCAATACATACTATAGGAAGTCAAGTCAAACTGTTCACTGGAAGGTTTGACCATGAGGTCAAAGCTCAGATATATTGGCCATATCATGAAAAGACTGGATTCCCTAGAGAAGATTTCTACGCTGATTATTGAAGCAATTAATATGAGCTTTATGGAGCTCAGGGGGGCAGTGGCTGATAGATATGCTTGGCGTGCTGCGGTCCATAGGGTCACTGGCGGTCTGACATTACTAAGCGATTGTACAACAATAGAATAATACTAAATTACATTCAGAATTTTGTTTGCTTGGCACCTTAGGGGAATTGCAACTTTGGTCCTATCACATTTAATAAAGACAAAAGCAGAAGTCTAGAACTACTTTTTTCCACTTTTTGTCAACATTAATATATTTTGCACAATGCTTGAATTCTAAAAATACAGTTCTATTATATTATTACAATAAAAGTAGAAGTTATTCTAAAATAAATTAATTGGGTCAATACAGTACCTTTATCAAACAGGGGGAAAAAAGTATTAGGTATGCTTCAATCCCTTTTGATAAATAGGTTTAATGGAAACCATCAGAAGTGACGATATTTAATTTTTTATTCACTTTTTACCCCATTTTATAAATATACTCTTAAATAAGGAGAATGAATATATCAATGTGACAGTGATACATTATTTGCCATTATACATTTTTTGGTTTCATTTAAAACACATGATATAGTAATGAATCTATTGCTTTGAAAATGTTAAAAAAAAACAAATGAGGGAGGACTTCTATACTGATAGATACGCAGCCCTATTAAATTAGCTCACTGTTTAAAACCGTAGCCAATAACGTAGCTGTTAAGTTTCCGATCATGCTACTAAATTGCAACAAATTCACTGGCGTTCAAGCCCGCAAATGGAGCCAAGAAGTCAACGGGTACTAGAGAGGACCCGCTAGAGGGGTAAAGTCCAATCCGTAGCACTGTACATGCACATATGCACACACTACTGTACTTATATTAAAAGGGAAAGTGATGCTAGGTATTGAAATACATAGAACAACTTTCTGAAGCTCACAAATCAGCAATATAAAATCATACTTTTTATGTTTAAATTCTGTGGTATATCGATCCTGGCAATCAATGTGTTAATACATATAATGGAACTCTCAAGCCCGTTTGCGTCTCAAGCCCGTATCTCATGTCCTAATTTAATAGCTATGTAATGCAGACAATTTTCAAGCCTGCGGCCCTTGCGGGCTTGCCGATGCCGCTTTGGGTTTCTAATTTAATAGGACTGATGGTCTTCTGATGAGGAAAATCCATATCTTGACAAAATACACAATTCATTCTATTAGTTTTATCTGTGGGGCATTTGTGGTACGATTATAAAGACAAGTCTATAAATTAGATTACACCCACCAAGTTTGGACTGTTATCTCATTTTCAGGATGATGATTTTAACTACCGTATTTAACGGCATATAACACGCGACGGCGTATAACACGCACCTCATTTTAAGAAGGAAATTTCAGGTGAATTTTTTTTTTTCAAATAAAGAACTTTGAAGCAAAATCCTCAACCTCAACCTCCTTCCTCATCCTCAACCCCCTCCTCAACCTCCCTCCTCATCCTCCCTCCTCAACCCCCCAATCCTCAACCTCCCTCCTCAAACCCCCTCCTCAACCCCCCATCCTCAAACCCCCTCATCCTCCTTCCTCAACCCCCTATCCTCAACCCCCCTCCTCAACCTCAACCCCCCTCCTCAACCTCCCTCCACATCCTCAACCCCCCTCCTCATCCTCAAACCCCCTCCTCATCCTCAACCCCCCTCCTCATCCTCAACCTCCCTCCTCATCCTCAACTTCCTCTTCAACCTCCCTCCTCATCCTCCCTCCTCATCCTCCCTCCTCAACCCCCCATCCTCAACCCCCCTCCTCAACCCCCCTCCTCAACCTCAACCCCCCTCCTCAACCTCCCTCCTCATCCTCCCTCCTCAACCTCCCTCCTCAAACCCCCTCCTCAACCCCCATCCTCCTTTCTCAACTCCCCGATCCTCAACCTCAACCCCCCTCCTCAACCTTCCTCCTCATTCTAAACCCACCTCCGCATTCTAACTCCCCTCTTCATTCTAACCCCCCCTCCTCAACCTAACCCCCCTCCTCAACCTAAACCCCCCTAAATACCTCCCCCTCACTTACCTGCTTCTGCTCCGGCCTCCGCTCCGCTCCTTGACCCGGAGCGCATGTGACGTCACATGCGCGCCACGTCATTAGCATATACCGGGTGACGTCACATGTGAGCTGGGTCAAGGAGCGGAGGCCGGAGCAGAAGCAGGTAAGTGAGGGGGAGGTATTTAGGGGGGTTTAGGTTGAGGAGGGGGGTTTAGGTTGAGGAGGGGGGTTTAGAATGAGGAGGGGGGTTAGAATGCGGAGGGGGTTTAGAATGAGGAGGGAGGTTGAGGATGAGGAGGGGGGAGGGAATATCGGCATATAACACGCACCTATTATTTGCTCCCCATTTTCAGGGAGAAAAAGTGCGTGTTATACCCCGATAAATACGGTAATTGCTGATTTGCCTGCAATGTTTTTAGTCTAACGCCATTTGACATTGAAAAGTATCTGCAAATGCAGACCCCAGGTAGAAATCAATTTCATTACTTCCTGGTGTCTGCAGAACTCATGCTTCTCAACTTCAGATTACTTTACTTTAGTGTGAAAACAATTCAGTTAGTAGATAGTGTCATTACTGGCAACTATCAAACCTACAATCTTTTTTGGATATGTACAACCTTTCCTGTGTGTCTGAACAGCAGTTGTCTGATATACAGCTACTATTTAAAGTCTTAAAATAGGCAAGTTCCCGGGGCCAGATGGTTATACAAATTTCTATTACAAAAAATGTGAAACTCCCCTTAGTTCGCACCTCAGTTCCCTATTTAATGCAAATCTAAATGGAGATCAAATGCCTCCAGAGTTTAACTATGCTGAAATAGAAGTTATCCCCAAAGATGGCAGAGATCCTCTCAAAGGCAAGAACTATAGCCCAATTTTGTTGATGAAAGTAAAAGATTTTAGCTAAGATCATGGAGCACAGGATCTCAAATGTTTTGCCTGACCTTATACATAAGGATCAAGGTGGGTTTATACCATTTAGACAAGCGGGGGACAATATTAGGAGAACTTTAAATATTCTGCACCTATTGGCTCTTGATATTGAGAAGGCCTTTGACATGGTTGAATGGTCCTATCTCTACAAGACATTACAAAAGTTTGGCTTCAAATGGCATTTTATTAATCTTCTTAAATGCTACTATGACGCTCCAACTGCCAATATCAAACTGTCTGGAGAACATAGGGCCTTGATTTCCATCCAGAGAGATACTAGACAGGGTTGCCTGTTATCTCACCTTCTATTTGCACTTGCAATAGAACCCCTGGCACAGGCTATTATTTCGACCCCAGAAATTCAGGGCCTTAGAAAGGATTTGCAGCATTTCAAATGCTTGCTTTTTGCCAATGATCTGCTATGTACTTTAGCCAACCCCAATGGATATATACCTGCACTCATGACTGCAATTGATTGGTTTAGTAAAATCTTAGACTAAATTTAGAAAAAACTGAGACTCTAGGAGTTGGTATCCCTCAAATTGACTAAGAGGATTTAAAATCCCCTTATAAATTTATTTGGTCCAAACATCACATCAAATATTTAGGAGTCAATATCACTGCGAAAATATCAGACTTTATAAAGCTAATTACCCTTTATTTATAAAATGCTGGCAGACGATATGTGGAAATGGGACAGATATCGTATTTCATGGACAGGCCACATAGTAGCTATTAAAATGAACGTATTACCAAAGTTAATACATTTATTCCGATTCTTACCTATACCACTTAACTTAAGAGAACTAGATAGATTTCAAAATAATATTTCCAGTTTTATATGGAATAACAAACGCCCCCATAAAGCTAAAAAGAATAATGTATAGGCACAAAGACATAGGAGGACTTTCTAGCCCAAATTTGAGACTTTAAAGCGGCCCAAGTGACAGTATTACCTTTAGTCCATTCCTTCAAACATCAACCATCTTGGGTCTTAAACAGAGGATCAACAATTGAAACCACATTCTTGGGATAAATCCCCTGGATACCTAAAGGATTAATACCCACTTCAACTTACTCTAACCCGATAATTCAGCTAACGCTAACTTCCTGGAATTCCTAAATTCAGATGTACAACACTACATTAACCACATAAGTACCATGATGGTCCTCAAGGACCATCATGACACTAAGAATAAACACTATACTGCACTATACTGCACTATACCACCCCCAATAAAACATTAAATATCAACTAAACACCCTCTACACTAACCTATTGACATCTACACTACCTACCCCCTATTAACCCCCACCTCTAATTACAGAAAATAAAAAAGCCTAAAGTCACACACAAAAAATCTACATTACATGAAATAAAAAACCTAACTCATCACACAATCTATCTAAATAAATAGCATAATCTAATATACATGCTATCTATATAATAATACATCCCCAATCTATCTAAATAAATACCACAATCTATCTACAATGCATCCTTTGCTATCTATATAAAATGCATACCCCTAGCTAACATACAATAAATGCTATCTATATATTAACTAATCTTAGTTTAAACTAAAATAAAATAATTAAGACCACTTACCTTTGCAGATGTCCATTGAGATCAGCCACCTACGAAAAAAAAATAATAATTAGTGCAACACGTTTACAGTTCTAAAATAAACATTCTATACATTCTATACATTCTAAATATTCTACTCACCTTTCCGTCATGTCCCGTCCTTTTTCTTTTAATCCTTCTCCGGCGGCACCTGTTAAAAAAAACACAACGTTAATACACATACATCAAAATAAAATAAACATAATCTACATTCTGCTTACCTCCCTGCGATGTCTCCGGCCTCCTCCGGATCCTCTTCTGCCACGCCCTGTAAAAAAAAAAAAAAAATATATATATATATATATATATATATACTTACATCCACACTCCCGGACATCCACGACGCTAATGAGGCTCCAGGAGACTTTTCCGGAGGAAAATAAGCAATTGCGCCTTCTGATTGGTTGAAAACGCTGTCTATCAAATTCACCCAATCAGGAGGCGCCAATGTGTGAACCAATCACAAAGGGATACACCCTAAAATTCCGCTCTGATTGGATAATGTACCTGTCAATCTTTATTTAAACCAATCACAAGGCGCAGATGCCTTCAGCCAATCACAATGGAATACACCCCCACAGGGTGATTGGTTGGAGCCTCTGCGCATTCTGATTGGTTGCACTGACAATAGCCAATCACAATGGAATACAACCTCACGTACTGATTGGTGAAGGATTTGCGCATTCTCATTGGCTACTGTTAATATCAATCAATATTACAGCAAATGGGAAGGCGCAGATGTCTTCACCAATCAGTACGTGGGGGTATATTCCATTGTGATTGGCTGATGGCAATAAAACCTTAGGATTGGTTCAAATAAAGATTGACAGGTGTGTTATCCAATCAGCGTTGTATTTTGGGGTGTATACTTTTTTCATTGGTTCACAAATGGGGTCTTCTCATTGGCTGAATTTGATAGACAGCCTTTTCAGCCAATCAGAAGCCACCATTGCCAATTTTATTCTGGATGTCTGAGACATCCGCCAGGGCGAATGTGTGTCACTTTTTTTTTTTTTTTTTAATGCACGGATGCTTCCGAAGACGAGGAGGCCGGAGACATCGCGGAAAGGTAAGTATAATGTACTTATAACCTCATCAGTGAAGCATGGTGGTGGTAGTGTCATGCGTGGGCATGTATGGCTGCCAATGGAACTGGTTTTGTTGTATTTATTGATGATGTTACTGCTGACAAAAGCAGCAGGATGATTTCTGAATTGTTTCGGACAATATTATCTGCTCACATTCAGCCAAATGCTTCAGAACTCATTGGACGGCGCTTCACAGTGCAGATGGACAATGACCCGAAGCATACTGCAAAAGCAACCAAAGATTTTTTTAAGGGAAAGAAGTGGAATGTTATGCAATGACCAAGTCAAACACCTGACCTGAATCCGATAGAGTATGGATTTCACTTGCTGAAGACAAAACTGAAGGGAAAATGCCCCAAGAACAAGCAGGAACTGAAGACAGTTGCAATAGAGGTCTGGCAGAGCATCACTGGGTATGAAACCCAGCGTCTGGTGATGTTTATGCATTCCAGACTTGCAACCAAGTATTAAAAACTGAAAGTTTGATTTATGCCTGTTAATCTGTCCCATTACTTTTGGTCCCTTAACAAGTGGGAGGCACATATACAAACTTTTGTAATTACTACACCGTTCACCGGATTTGGATGTAAATACCCTTAAATTAAAGCTGAAAGTCTGCAGTTAAAGCACACCTTGTTCGTTTAATTTCAAATCCATTGTGGTGGTGTATAGAGCCAAAAATACTAGAATTGTGTCGATGTCCCATTATTTATGGACCTGACTGTAGATTGTGTTTATTTAACTTTGGTTTATGTTTACTAATGTAATGTTTTTTTTTACCGGAGTAGCGCCGGATAAGACGCAAAGATGGACGACGGAACATGGAGGACGTGACATGCTGGGACGTGACATGCTGGAACGGGACATGCTGGAAAGGTGAGTATAATATTTAGAATATTTAGAATGTTTACAATGTTTACAATGTTTACAATGTTTAGGTATTTCATGTAAATGTGTTGTATTAATTATTTTAATCTTTTTTACCGTAGGTTGCTGATCTGAAGAAACATCTCAAAGGTAAGTGGTCTTAATTATTTTATTGTAGCTTACAATTATTGTAGCTATATATATATAGATAGCATGTATTGTATATTAGATAGATAGATAGGGGGATGTATTATTAGATAGTATTGTATATTAGATAGTGGGATGTATATTACATTATATAGTGGCATGTATATTAGATAGTGGCATGTATATTAGATAGGAGTGTATTGTATTTAATTGTAATGTATTTTATTTAATTGTATTTTATTGTATTTTATTTAATTGTGTTGTATTGTATTTTATTTAATTGTGTTGTACTGTATTATATGTATGTATTATATGTATTTAATTTTCAGGTGTGTAATTTAAAAAAAAAAATTGTAGTGAGGGGGGGGGGGGGGTTGTAATGTATTTTGTTATTTTCTGTAATGTTCCTTTTTTTATTTTTTGTGACTTAGGTTTTTTTTTGGGGTTCTGTAATGTACATTTTTTATTTTTGGTGATTTTAGTTTTTCTTATCTTATGTAATGTAGATTTCTGCTTTTTAAGGAATTTAGTTACTTGAGGCACACAGTACACTCACATTGTGTGACAAACCTCATTTCAACACTTTCTTTTATTGACCGTCATTTTTTGACGGGCAAGTCGCTAGTACTATATAATATACAATGTAATGCAGATGTTTTATTTTTGGTGACTTTAGTTTTTTTTATTTTCTGTAATTAGAGTGTTGAGGGGTTTATTAGGGGGTAGGTAGTGTAGGTAGGTAGTGTAGGTGTTAATAGGTTAGTGTAGAGGGGGGTTAGTTTAGATTTAATGTTTTATTGGGGGTATAGTGCAGTATAGTGTTTATACTTAGTGTCATGATGGTCCTTGAGGACCGTCATGGCACTTATGTGGTTAATGTTGAGTTGTAACAGCCCCATAAGGGTCAAAATATACTCTTATGGGACTGATGGGGTTAAATAGAGGTTTATGAGGGTCTGTATTGACCCCCATGAGTGACAGGGTTATTTATTGGCTTATGGGGTCTGTGTTGACCCCCATGACTTTCAGGGTTAATTAAGTGCTTCTGGGTAGCTGTATTGACCCCTATGAGTGAAAGGGTTAATTAAGGGTTCATGGGGGTCTGTATTGACCCCCATGAATGACAGGGTTATTTATTGGCTTATGGGGGTTTGCTTTGACCCACATGAGTGACAGGGTTAATTATGGGTTTATGGGGCTCTGTATTGACCCCCATGAGTGTCAGGGTTAATTATAGGTTTATGGGGGTCTGTATTGACCCCATGAGTGACGGGGTTAATTAAGTGCTTATGGGGGTCTGTATTGACCCCCATGAGTGACAGGGTTAATTATAGGTTTATGGGGGTCTGTATTGACCCCCATGAGAGACAGGGTTAATTTTGGGTTTATGGGGGTCTGTATTGACCCCCATGATTGACAGGGTTAATTCTATGTATTATGTATTATGGGGGTCTGTATTGACCCCCATGAATGACAGGGTTATTTATTGGCTTATGGGGGATTGTTTTGACCCACGTGAGTGACAGGGTTAATTATGGGTTTATGGGGCTCTGTATTGACCCCCATGAGTGTCAGGGTTAATTATAGGTTTATGGGGGTCTGTATTGACCCCCATGAGTGACAGGGTTAATTAAGTGCTTATGGGGGTCTGTATTGACCCCCATGAGTGACAGGGTTAATTATAGGTTTATGGGGGTCTGTATTGACCCCCATGATTGACAGGGTTAATTCTATGTATTATGGGGGTCTGTATTGACCCCCATGAGTGACAGGTTTAATTAGGGGTTTAGGGGTGTCTGTATTGACCCCCATGAGTGAGGGGGTTAATTAAGTGCTTATGGGGGTCAGTATTGACTCCATGAGTGACAGGGTTAATGAAGGCCTTATGGGGGTCTGTATTGACCCCCATGAGTGACAGGGTTAATTAAGGGATTATGGGGGTCTGTATTGACCCCCATGAGTGACAGGGTATTTTAGGGGTTGATGGGGCTCTGTATAGAGCCCCATGCGTGGTAGGGCAATTTTTTTTTATTATGGGTCCTTTAAGAACCTTTACTGTCTTTTAAGGACCAGTAAGGCGGGAATTTTGATTGCAGCGAGGGTCCCCGATGGCGTGCGATCGGGGACCCCCACTGCGAGGGTTAATGTGGAGTTATTGGTGGACCCCCACTGTGAGGGTTAATGTGTGGTTAATGCGGGTTTCCAAGCTTCTCTCGGCTCCTTTCTTGGCTAAGTTGTACGTGGCTGTGCGGTCCGGGGTCGTGGAGCCTCATTTTAATTTTTTACGGCAGACATTTTTTTCCTCGCTTAGCTGTTTTTCGAGTGCCAAAACTGTGGAATTTGGGGTTAAATTCGAGTTTAACCTCACTTCTGTCCCCCCGTGCTGTGTTTTTTTTTTTTTGTGTGTTTTTAGTTTTTTTGTGCTTGCGCGGTTCGGGGGGTTATTGTAGTGTTTTGCGAGACACAGGGGAGGGAGAGGAGGAGGGGATGGAGAGGACTAAGTGCTGCGAGTTAACGGTTGTGTGGGGTGGTTTGGGGCGCCATAGGACTAAGTGCTGCAAGTTTAGAGGTGTGCGGGGTTGTGTTGTTTGCAACTCATGCGCCTTAAAGCCTCCACCTTCCACAAATGCGACCCCATGCTTCACGGGGTTCCGCGTTTGTGGACCAAACTGCATCCCTCGCTTTTCTAGTTCTTGCGAGCTCGCAAAGCGCGACGACTTCTCGTAGTTTGACAACTATTATATGTGATTGGCACTCATTAATGCTTAGCCTCTGATTGCAGATTACATCTAACTTACATGTTTTACTGACGTCATGATATGTCATGATATTGCAGTGTATATTAATTTATAAATTTAGATAAAAAATAAATGGGCAGAGGAGAGACTCACTTTGCCAAAGGCGCTCAGCGCGGAGCACGCAATTAGAGCCGAGGGTGCTCAGAGGAGCAAAATTACACAAGGCGCTCAGCGCGGGGCTTGCAATGTGCACCGAAGGTGCTCAGACAACTAAAAGTATTAAAAGAGGGGAGAGGCTTGCAATGAGCGTCAAAGGTACTCAGAGGACTAGAATCCTTACATTATGTGCCAAACAGCATTTCCAGCCTTACAATTTTATTGACCGTCATTTTTTGATGGGCAAGTCGCTAGTTTTCTATATATTTACATGTATTTCAATATGTTTAATTATTATGCAACAATATTTGTCTTAACTTGATTCAAGTTGTAAATTCTACTTAATGAGAATGTTACATGCCGGTCATAATACTGCATTCTAATATTTTGTTTTTCTAGAGGTAAATATAAGGAATTTGCCAGATTATGAATACAGAAATATTGTATGCTAATTTGCAGTAAGGTAATTTAAAGAAGGTGTCGATTTACTGTATACCAGTAACAAACGCTGCTATTGTTTTTAGATAGCATAAACATTTTATAATATAATATTACATTGTCATTGAAATAATTTCTTCAGGAACATAATCAATTATATATTATCATCCTTATTAAATTGTGATTCGGACAATTGAATAAAGCTCTATATAAGCACATAGCATATTTTTTTTACAATCAATTAGGTTTGGGGGTCCGATATGCGATCAGACTCATATCCAAAAGCAAAATCTTCACTTACTAAAAAATTCAATTGGCCAAATCGCAATTTAATAAGGCTGTCTATTTGCAACCGAAGATACTGTTGGAAAATGAAACAAAAAAGAAAAACTGGATTTAAACTAAACAGTCACAAGGAATATCAAGCCAAAAACATATTTTGTAGAACTAAATATTACACTTTGCTTGAGCTTGCCAGTTTCGATCATGTTTGTTGCTAATGTTTTGTGATAACAACTTTATTTTGCTTGTTCAAATAAATATGCCAAAATATGCAATTAAATCTAAATATACATGCATACCAGAAGTGCCAGAAAAAATGCTTAGGTAGAATCCACATGTAAGTCAGGAGAGCTAAATTGTACTTGAAATTATTTTCAGTAATGTTCATAAGCATCCATAACCAATGAAGGGCTACTTTTCCAAAGAGATACATATAATATGGCATGAAAACCAACTGTGAATGATTCTATATAGCCAAAGGTCAATTCAATTACTTTTTGGAATTTCTTTTCAAAGGCTGTTTGGTGAGTCAGGTTTTTTATTATCACACAATGTTAAATCAAGTTCCCCATTCAATATGTAGACTAAGCGACTGGTGAAAACACTGTCAAAAGATGAATTCAAACTACTAAAAACCCATTTTTGCAAGGTCTCTCAATAATACTTAACATCATAGTTCCTAGTTATATAAAAGAGAACAAAAATGACTAAATAAGAGCAGTTTTTAAAAATGAAGAAACATTCACATGTTCTATCAAGAATTTTTGCCTGTCAAGGATTTTAATGTGAAAGTTTAGAACAGATTTCGTAAAAAAAAAAAATCATCAGCATTTTTTCATGTTCACAGATAAAAGTATAAAAATAAATGTATTTTTATATTTCATTTCAGGGCTAAATCAATCTCGGGTATCAATGAGTTAATACATATTAGGCCACCCACATAAACTAGAACAGTATTGGCATTCATTTTCATAATTCTTTATTTTGCGGGTTTGCGAGTCTGATCGCATATCGGACCCCCAAACCTAATTGATTGACATGAAACCTCCATGTTTTACTGCCTTAATAATGACGGTGTAATTTTCTATTGGCTGATTCAAAATGGGAGTTTACGGGCTTGCTTAATTGATCATGTTCTCTCCCTGAACTTGTATGAACCAGTGAATGGTTTACGGAGTACCAACAAATTAAAAACAACAAATACAACAAGGTTTAACTCGTTTAACAAGGATATAGACTAGAAATGTCCTAAGAGCTTTGTATTCCAGTCATAGACTGAATACTGAACCTTCACAGTGACATTTAAGAAGTATCTTAAAGAAAATTATTAACACCATAAATGTCAAATATTTAATCAATATGATTTCTTTATCATCCTCCAGGCCTGAGATGTAAAGGAATCTTATAGGTTATCTTGGTTAGCATAAGAAAAAAAGGAAAGTAAGGGTAGAGTATCAGAAGCCAATAGATTGTCGGTTAGTTATTTAGTTATTTAAGTATACTACAAATATTAAAAGACCACATTAAAAACAAGGCAAAAACATTTTTAAAACTATTTCAAACAAAAAAAGTAACCCACGTAATAATTAAAAAATGAGGTCTGGAAAACTTTTATATTGTAGACTCCATGCTGTTGCTATTAACTAAAAGGAGATGTTTAATTATTTTAAAATACTAAAGCGCCCCTGGAAGGTCAAATGTGGGTTGGAGCGCCTTCCATCTGTTTCAAATTGTGGCTGGAATTGCAGCACAGCTCCCCAGATTTTTAAAATAAAGCTGTACAGTAATGAGATCACTGCAGGGAAGTTGGTCAAAAGCAGTGCTACAATTGAAAAAAAAAAAGAAGGGGAAACACTAGCCCAACGATGGTGTGTAAAAAAGCAATTTTCAATATTAGTTCGCTAGTGAAATATCTTTTTTTTTTATTTGAATTAATTCAAAAGTTGTTTTATTACTTAAAATTAATGAATGCTAAGTCATTGCAGTGATCACGCAATCCTTCTTCAAGTGCTGTGAATGATACATTCAGGGGTGGAGCTACCGCTGGTGCAGCCAGTGCATTGCACTGGGGCCCTCTCCTGCTGCCTCATGATCAAATGCACAACTATTTAATAATATGTTTTTTTAGATTTTTGTTATTGTTTTCTGTAGTGTAGTAGTGTATCCTGGGAACTGGCCACCTGGAGGAAGAAGTATGATGCAGCAATGGAAGGGTGGTCCTTCCTGTACTTCCTCCTCCCTTCCCTTACCACCTACTACTTTCCTCTGTTCCCCGCTACCTCTAATTATACTTTCTAAATCTCGCTACCCCACGCTGCCTTTCACTTCAGCGCATATATATATATTTCGTTCCATTTTTCTTCTCATTTTCTCTCTCATTCTCTCTACAATACTCCTTCTTGCCTTTATCTACTTTCTCTGTTCTCCTCTTTTTTCTTTTGTCTTTACCTGTCTCTTATCTTCTTCAGTTTTCTCTATTTTCTTTACTTCTCTTGTATATACTCTTTGTGGGCCTCACTTCTCTCTTTTCTCTCCTTTTTTTGTCTCTTCTTTTGTATTCAACTCTTTCGTCATCATTTCTGTTGTATATATTCACTATTGTGTTCACCTCTCTTTTCATTCTTCTTTTGTTGACTCTTCCCTTTACAGTAAAGTGGCAGCTGCAGGGAGGTTTGCCAAAAGCAGTGCCACAATTTGGAAAAAATGAGGAGAACACTAACCCCAAGATGGTGTGAAAAAAAGCAATTTTTAATCAGTTCTCTAGTGAAATATCTTGACTCTTCTTGTTTGTTTTGACCTCTCTTTTCTTATCTTGTTTACTCTCTCTCTCTCTCATCTTCATCTCTTCACATTCATTGTCTCTTCTCTCTCTTGCTTTCGTCTCTCTCTTCTCACTCTCTCTCTCTTAATACACAGACCTTAGAACAAACAACTCTACATTTATTTATACATTTAGTAATAGAGAGATTGCTCATTGGGCTGGTGTCTGATTTAGAGGAGCTTCAGTCACAAGTAAGAAGTGTATTGTAGAAGGACATAGGACTAAGGGAACTGCAAGTGAGAACAAACCATGGACATCAAACAGATGAAAAAGTCATGTAAGGAGAAGACCCAAAAGGGTGGGTTTAAAACATTTCCCCCAAATTATGTTTAGGTTCTCAGGCCCTCATTCAATTGCATTTTTGACAATTGAATCGTGCTCTAAATAAGCACATAACATATTTTTTTTAAAGAAGTTTTTAGTTAGTAAGCATCTATCTAAAAGCAAGGTTTTCACTAACTAAAAAATATGCTATGTGCTTATTCAGAGCCCTATTTAATTGGCCAAATCGCAATTGAATGAGGGCCTCAGTCCCCATTCAGTCTCCATGAAAATTAGCTGTCCAAGATGAAAATGGTTATAACAAATACTTGAGATTGAGATTTATTTTTGCACTTAATTTATTTTACCCTGAATTCACTAGCTCCACCACTGAATACATTTGCATGTAATCATATCCTGTATCTAAAGGGGTTCAATTTAGAATTCTTAATAAATGGAATCACTTTGTTTTGTTTTTTACAATGTCAGTGCCTCTCAGATTCAACATAGACCTGAAGTGAACCTAGAACTATTTTATCTGGTGTGCATTATGGATGCCAACTAAACAGTTAATATATTTTACATGATCTTACCATAAAAAATAAGACAGAATACTAAACATGCAGAAGTACAATAGTTGTACATTCTACTTACCAACAATATTATATTTGGTCATGAAAATGCATTCAGTAAAAAACAAACAAAAAATACCAAAACAATGTTCTACCTCTACAAGAGGTAAATATATGGATTATGATTAGAGAGCAGCTTTATATGAAGAAATAGTTAGTATACACCCTACCACTCACTAAACTTTGCCATTATTTTTGTAAGACATGAATAATGTTATAGCTATTTGTGTTTTTTAACATTATTTGCAACTAGAATGTACTATTCATTATGTTACTGATTACATTGTGTAAAACCAATGTTTTATTACAAAGAAATGGATTTAAAATAAAGTCACAAGACATAAAATATTTTGTAGAACTAAATATTATGCTTTGCTTGAACTTGCCGGTTCTTGCTTATGTTTTGTTATCAGACATTTATTTTGCTAATTCAAATAAAGAGACTAAAAATATGTAATACAATCTAAATATGCACTTGAGCCAGAAACTTGAATTAAAGTAAGAAAAATGCCTATATATGATTGTATATAAAAATACTTAGGTACAATCTATATTTAAGTTAGGAGATCTAAAGTGTACTTGAAATTATTTTTCAGAAATGTTCGTAGGCATCCGTGACCAATGAAGAGGTACTTTTCCAAAGAGATCCTTATCACTTTATGGCATGAAAATCCACTGTGAATGATTTTATATAACCAAAGGTCAACTCAATTACTTTCTGGAATTTCCTTTCCTAAGCTGTTTTCAGTGTCTTTGTCAGGGATTCCTTTCATCACACATTGTTAAATCAAGACTGCCATTTTACATGTTGACTAAGCAATTGGTGAAGAGTAATTTTTGAGGGATAAATCAGAAAACATAGACCGTTTAAACCAGATATATTATCTTTAATTTAAAAGACTGTTGCAGTGCATTTACACGTAAAGCTCATTTGTGTTTGTGCTGTTTATAGTAAATAAAAGTTACAAATGTTCTTAGCTTTTAAACTGTTAGTTTTCTCCTCAAGCAGAGCTGTGTATCTCCTCCTGGCTGCATCTATCAGGAATGTGGCCAGCTCTTCCTGTTTGCTAGACTAAAAATAAAGTCTGATCAGTGAAAGTTCTGCTTCAGGCTGAGCATGCTCAATACAGGGTGCTATGATGTCCTTCGAATTAGTGAGCCTAAATGGAATGGACATCCGCAAGCTCTTCTTCTGTGGTCAAGAATCCCACAGAAGAAATGGAGTAGCCCTCATAGTTAATCAAAGGGTGGACAAATCAATGCTCAGTTACAACCCAATAAATGACGGAATGATTTCAATTTGAATTTAAGGCAAGCCATTTAACATCACAGTGATTCAAGTCTATGCTGAACAGGCTGAAGTTGTCCAGTTGTATGAAGATATTCAACACGTCATAGATACAATACAAGGGGCTGAGGAAGCCACACATCAGGTGAAACGGCCATTAGGCTACCCCTAGAAACCTGTTTTCACATATCATACTAGAGAACTTGTGAGGCTCCCAATAGGGTATTGGAGAATTTTCTCTTTATATTACAGCCTATGAGTGGATCTGCTGGAAATGTAAAATATGGTTCATTATACAGTGGTCTCATCATTCACTATCACAATCAATTATTGAACTATTGTGATGAAGGTCCGCAATATCCTTTGAGAGTATGCAACTCTATTTCTTCAATCTATTGCAGGGCTCTTAACCAGATTTGGGATATCTCTTAGAGAGCCTTCCAGAAAGGAGGACCCATCGAGGTCATAGGCCTCAACTTCCACGCTATGCCTGTTGTTTAGTGCAGTCCTGAATGCAGAGTAAAACTGTAATCAATCACTGTCTTCACCAAGCTATCTGTTTTTACTCATGCAACAGCATATACTTTGTTATGTAAAACAGACTTACAATTTTAGATTTTTTTTTATCTGTTATTAGAGTAATTAGAAAGAAAGATAATTTTAACACACAAACTTGTGGTCCTTTAATGGTCCTTTAATGAAACTGATGTGAAGCTTTTTCATATGAAAAAATATGTTTTTGCAAACACCCTTCCAATACCAATGCAATTAAGCCCTCAGTTGATTAACTCTGTTAATGTTTCACTATGTTGAAGACTTTACCATACAACTAATATTATTAAACCTCCTGAAGAGTCTGTAAACATTGCAAGGAGTTGAATATATTACATTTAATAATGGAGCTTAAATATCACACATCTACAACCTTGTCTTTGTTAATTTTTTCTTGTATCACTCCACTTCATAGTCTGTTAGATTAAGAGCTTTCAGTCTTGTAAAATGCTTTGCATAAAAGCAAAAATTATGTATTATTAGAAGCTCAAGGACAGGGCACTCTAATAGTAAAACAAACCACTACAATAATATTAGAGAGCTATGTCCTTGAGCTTTCAGTTATTGTTATCTCTTATTTATAGAGTAACAATCGTAGCACTAGGGTACAGGAATTACAATACAAAACATAGTAAAGCAAACTACTACAATAACATGTTTTGTATTGTAATTTATGTACCGTAATCACCCTATAAATAAGAGATAAAAACAATAGATAATAATAACTAGTGATTTTGAAAAAAAAAATGATTTGAAAGTTGTCTGCCATTAGCATGCAATTAAAATAGTTTTCATTGAAATACTTTCTGTACCCTTTTAAGCTATAATGCTATTCTGACATGGACTTTTTATAATGTATTTTACTTATATACATACCCATACATATATATAATGTATTTTACTTATATACATACCCATACATACTATATATATATATATATATAGATAAAAATGCATGTATATAAATGTGCGTGTGTGTTTTTAGTCTTTCAGTCGTGTCTGAATCTCGGTGACCATATGGACAACATCTGTTAATTGTGCTTATCCATATGGTTACTATGGCAAAGATACTGAAGTGGGTTTCCAGTTCCTTCTCCAGTGTACTGCAATTTGTCCGATCTCTCTGCTATGACCTGCCCATCTTGGGTGACCCTACATGGTATAGCTCACAGCTTCACTGACATACACAAGCCCCTTCACCACGACAAGCTAGCGATCCAGAATGGGTGTATATGCATAAATACAAGCATTTAGTCAAATGAAGGACTCAAGGTAAAATGAGTAGTTTGTGCTTTGGGATATGGACACCTGTTTGAACTAAGTGATGCACTTTTTGTTATGTTAATTTTCCATAATGCCATGGGGCTTCAATTCATTAAACAACTAATGACCTTATTTGCTAGTGGTGAGAAAGTCATTTATTAAAGTATCTTGTGGGATTCAAGTGATTACATATAATACATGCAAATTTCTAAAAGTGTTTTGAAAGACTATTCAAAGTAATTAAGCTTTACTATATTATGTTACAGTTTCTAACATAATGTTGTAGATTATTCTAAATTGTAAAACAAAGTGTAACAATGGGTAAAAAAATGAGATAATAATGAAAACATTAATACTGCACAGATGTGAAGCTCAGTTTTAATTCGGTTTCATTTTATCACAAGGGCACATTTACATTAGCCTGGGACGGCATCTGTGGTTACAAATATTGTTTTATATTTTAGTTAATAGTGGAATATGAAAGGTTTATTTCTACATTTGTCACAAGAGATCTTCCATTTTGTATAACAGTCTGATATTTCTTGCTTAGAATAAAAAAAAATTCAAAATGAATGTGTGCACATTTACAATTAGCATATAGAGAAGAAATAAAAATAAAATATCTGGTAGGGCATAAACTCTTGGAGATGTGAGAGTGTCCTTGGAGTAACCTGTACTGGGGATGATCCAAGTAATGGTATACACAGAGCTGTGCTTATATTTATGAATTGGTCTTGAGCCCATACAAAAACAAACAGTTCAGCTTTTCTATTGTTTTAAATACCTTTGATTTTGCTATTTATTAACTGGTAACGTTCCCCTTCTACAGTGGATATAAAAAGTCTACACACCCCTGTTAAAATGTCAGGTTTCTGTGCTGTAAAAAAATGAGACAAAGATAAATCATTTCAGAACTTTTTTCACCTTTAATGTGACCTATAAACTGTACAACTCAATTGAAAAAAAACTGAAATCTTTTAGGTAGAGGGAAGAAAAAATATAAAAATAAAATAATAGGGTTGCATAAGTATACACACCCTTAAACTAATACTTTGTTAAAGCACCTTTTGATTTTATTACAGCACTCAGTCTTTTTGGGTATGAGTCTATCAGCATGGCACATTTTAAGTTGGCAAGATTTGCCCACTCTTCTTTGCAAAAACCCTCCAAATCTGTCAGATTGCGAGGGCATCTCCTGTGCACAGCCCTCTTCAGATCACCCCACAGATTTTCAATCGGATTCAGGTCTGAGCTCTGGCTGGGCCATTCCAAAACTTTAATATTCTTCTGGTGAAGTTATTCCTTTGTTCCTTTGGATGTATGCTTTGGGTCGTTGTCATGCTGAAAGATGAAGTTCCTCTTCATGTTCAGCTTTCTAGCAGAAGCCTGAAGGTTTAGTGCCAATATTGACTGTTATTTGGAACTGTTTATAATTTCCTCTATCTTAACTAAGGCCCCAGTTCTAGCTGGAAAAAAACAGCGCCAAAGCATGATGCTGCCACCTTGCTTCACTGTGGGTATGGTGTTCTTTTGGTGATGTGCAGTGTTGTTTTTGCACCAAACATATCTTTTGGAATTATGGCCAAAAAGTTCAACCTTGGTTTGATCAGACCATAACACCTTTTCCCACATGTTTTTGGGAGACTTCAGATGTGTTTTTGCAAAATGTAGCCTGGCTTGGATGTTTTTCTTCGTAAGAAAAGTATTTTGTCTTGCCACTCTACCCCATAGCCCAGACATATGAACAATACGGGAGATTGTTGTCACATGTACCACACAGCCAGTACTTGCCAGAAATTCCTGCAGTTCCTTTAATGTTGCTGTAGGCCTCTAGGTAGCCTCCCAGACAAGTTTTCTTCTCGTCTTTTCATCAATATTGGAGGGAGCTCCAGTTCTTGGTAATGTCACTGTTGTGCCATATTTTCTCCACTTGATGATGACTGTCTTCACTGTGTTCCATGGTATATCTAATGCCTTGGGAATTCTTTTGTACCCTTCGCCTGACTGATACCTTTTAACAATGAGATCCCTCTGATGCTTTGGAAGCTCTCTGTGGACCATGGCTTTTGCTGTGGGATGCGACTAAGAAAATTTCAGGAAAGACCAACTAGAGCAACTGAACTTTATTTGGGGTTAATCAGAGGCACATTAAATGATGGTAGGTGTATGCTGACTCCTATTTAATATGATTTGGAATGTGTTTGCTTACTTCTGAACACAGCTACATCCCCAGTTATAAGAGGGTGTGTAGACTTATGCAACCACATTATTTGTTTTCTTTTTTTTTTCTTCCTTCCACCTAAAAGATGTCAGTTTGTTTTTCAATTGAGTTGTACAGTTTATAGGTCACAATAAAGGTGGAAAAAGTTCTGAAATTATTTATCTTTGTCTAATTTTTTTACAGTACAGAAACCTGACATTTTTACAGGGGTGTGTAGACTTTTTATATCCACTGTAGACTGCGACCTTGACATGGTGAAAAGGGTTGCATGCTTCAATAAAGCTGTGAGCTATGCCATGTAGGGTCATCCAAGATGGGCAGGTCATGGCAGAGAGGTCAATCGCGGTCACGAAAGAAGAAACTTCCAACCCGCTCGGGTCTCTTTGTTCAGATAACTTTATGGACAGGCACAACCAGAGACATTATGATATGGTAAATTAGGATGAGCCCCTCAGGCCAGAAGTTGCCTACCACATTACAGAGGAAGAGCAGATGGTAAGTACAAGTAGCACTAGATATAATTAAGTGGTTGGACCAAAGCCGAAAGGACACCCAGCTGTGGATTTGTCTGGAGGGGAAAGGAAAGTCTGCTGCTGAAAAGAATAATTCAGAATTGGAACCTGAAATGTTAGAATTATGAACCAAGATAAACTGATATGGTCAAGAATGAAATGACAAGGTTAAACACTGGTATCCTGGGAATTAGTGAACTTAATTGGACTGGAATGGGACATTTCACATCAGACAACCACCAGATCTTCTACTGTGGTCAAAAATCCCGCAGAAGAAATGGAGTAGCCATCCTAGTCAATCAAAGAGTGGCCAAAGCAGTGCTCGGTTACAGCCCAATAAATGACAAAATTATTTAAATTCAAATTCAAAGCAAACCATTTAATATCACAGTGATCCAAGTCTGTGCTCCAACCTAAGATGCTCAACACGTCATAGATATAACACCAAGAAAATATGCTACTCTCATCATAGGAGATTGGAATTCTAAAGTAGGAAACCAAAAGATACCTGAAATAACTGAGAAGCTTGAGTACAAAATAAAGCAGGTAAGAGATTAGTAGAATTTTGTCACGATACAGTAATACTCTGGTCGTAGCAAACGCAATCTTCCATCAGCCTCTGAGACGACTTTACACATGGACAACACCAGATGGACAATATAGAAATCAGATTGACTATATACTTTGCAGCCAAAGATGGAGGAGCTCTGTACAGTCCGCAAAAACAAGACCTGGAGCTGACTGTGGCTCAGATCATGAGCTTCTTGTTGCAAAGTTCAGAAATAAACTGAAGAAAAGAGGGAAAATCATCAGGCTAAGCAGATACGGAATAAAAAATATCCCTTGTCACTATTCAGTGAAAGTGAATAATATATTTAAGGAACTAGACATGGAAGATAGAATGCCTGAAGAACGTTTGATTGAAGTTTGCAACACTAAATTACCTATTGATGAGGGTAAAAGAAGAGAGTGCAAAAGCTGGCCTGCAGTTCCACATCAAAAAGATGAAGATCATAGCAAACGGCAATATCAGATCCTGGCAAAAGTATGGGGAAGAAGTGGAGGCAGTGGGAGATTTTATTTTCCTGGGATCCAAGATCTCTTCAGATGGTGACCGTGGCCTTGAAATGAAAAGACGATTGCTTCTAGGGAGGAAAGCTATGGCATGCTTGGACAAACTATTTTAAAAGTAAAGATATTACGCAATAAACAAACGTCTGCTTGGTAAAAAGCATGGTATTCCCAGTAGTAAAATACAGAAGTGAGGGCTGGACCATAGAGAAGGTTGAGCGCCGTAGAATTAATGTGTTTGAATTGTAGTGTTGGAGAAGACTGCTTAGAGTCCCTTGGACTCCAAGAATAAATCAGTACTACAGGAAATCAAAGTGCTCACTGGAAGATATGGCCATGAAGCTGAAGTTCAGATATTTTGGCCATATCATGAGAAACCAGGATTCCACAGAGAAGACTAATGTTGGGAAAGATTGAAGGCACTCAAAGAAGGGGAAGGTAGAGGCAGAGATGGATAGATGAGACTATTGAAGCAACTAATATGAGCTTAATGGGACTCAGAGGGGCAGTGGCTAACAGATGTGCCTGGCATGCTGAGATCCATAAGGTCACAGATAGTCGGACATGACTGAATGACTAAGCAACAACAACTGGTAATATTGATTTTTATATATTGACATCACTTTAATAAGTTTGATAAATATAAAGCAAAGATAATACATTAACATAGCATTTACATCTTTAAAGTTTATATACAACAAGTAACTTGAGCATCATATATGGCAATATCACAGTATTATCTTGTTTTGTCTCTCTTTATGCTGTCTCTCCTTGTGTTATGCGATGAGTATGCTGACTCTCTGTGTGCTCTCTCTCTCTGTGCGCTCTCTCTGTGCACTCTCTGTCTCTGTGCTCCTTCTGTCTCATGTGCTCTCTCGGTCTCTGTGCACTATCTCTCTGTCTCTGCGCATTTTCTCTCTCTGTGCTCTCTTTCTGTCCGATTTCTCCCTCTGTGCTATTTTTCTGTGTGCGCTCTTTCTCTGTGCATGCTCCCTCTCTGCGCTCTCTCTGTGTTTTCCCTCTTTCTCCCTGTTCTGTATCTCCCTCACTTTCTTTCTCTATCTCTCTGTCCTCTCTCTCTCTGTCTTGTATGTGTGTGTCTCTCTCTCTGTCCTGTGTGTCTCTCTATAGCTCTGTGCTGTGTGTTTCTCTCTATGTCCTGTATGTATGTGTCCCTCTCTTTGCATTCTGCATGTGTGTCTCTCTTTGTCCTGTTTCTCTCTCTCTTTCCTGTGTGTGTCTCTCTCTGTCCTGTGTCTGTCTCTCTCTCTCTCTGTCCAGTGTCTCACTCTCTCTCCCTCTCTTTCACTCTCTCTCTGTGTCCTTTGTGTCTCCTGCTCTCTGTTCTGTATGTGGCTCTCTCTATCCTGTGTGTGTCTCCCTCTGTCCTGTGTGTGTCACTCTCTGTCTCTGTTCTATGTGTCTCTTTCTCTGTTCTGTGTGTGTTTCTCTCTGTCTCTGTCCTATGTGTCTCTTTCTCTGTCCTGTGTCTGTCTCTCTCTGTCCTGTGTCCATCTTCCCTTCTCCTTCTCTCTCTCTCTGTCCTTTGTCTGTCTCTCTCTGTTCTGTGTGTGTCTCTGTCCTGTCTCTCTCCCTCTCTATCTCTCTCTCTCTCTGTCCGGTCTTTCTCCCTCCCTTTCTCTCTCTCTCTGTCCTGTGTTCTCTCTCTCCCTCTCTTTCCCTCTCTCTGTCCATTCTCTCTCTCTCTCTGTGTGCTGTGTGTCTCTATCTCTGTCCTGTGTGAGTCTCGCTCGCTGTGTCCTGTGTCTGTCTCTCTCTCTGTCCTGTGTCTGTCTGTCTCTCTCTGTCCTGTGTGTCTCTATCTCTGTCCTGTGTGTGTGTCTCTCTCTCTCTTTCTGTGCCTGTCTTTCTTTGTCCTGTGTCTGTCTCTCTTTCTGTCCTGTGTCTGTCTGTCTCTCTCTCTGTCCTGTGTGTCTCTATCTCTGTCCTGTGTGAGTCTCGCTCGCTGTGTCCTGTGTCTGTCTCTCTCTCTGTCCTGTGTCTGTCTGTCTCTCTCTGTCCTGTGTGTCTCTATCTCTGTCCTGTGTGTGTGTCTCTCTCTCTCTTTCTGTGCCTGTCTCTCTTTGTCCTGTGTCTGTCTCTCTTTCTGTCCTGTGTCTGTCTGTCTCTCTCTCTGTCCTGTGTGTCTCTATCTCTGTCCTGTGTGTGTGTCTCTCTCTCTGCCCTGTGTGTCTCTATCTATGTCCTGTGTGTGTCTCTCTCTTCCTGTGTCTGTCGCTCTCTCCTGTCTCTTTCTCTCTCTCTTTGCTGTCTCTCCTGGCGCTTTCTCCTCCAGACGCTGAGTAATGGCAGCGGTGACCGGCAGTGATAAGCGTATTGAGTATGTAAGCATGCCCAGATTTATAGTTTGTCTGTTACGCCTGTGCAGAAAACAGGCATTACAGACAAACTGTTACATTTTATAAGAGATTATTTGTTTTACTGGATATTATATTTTCTTTTCTTATCTGATTAAATCTGTTACTTTATCAGTATGTTATGTTCTGGTAAACTCATTAGTTCCCCATTTCTCCTATTGAAAATAATGGCAGTTGTAGTTGCCACATTGCCTTTGTGCACAAAGAATAAATTAGAATAAAATTAGAATAAAATTATTTGCATTATTTGCATCTTTAGCAAATTCATAATTTCAATGTTAAACTGCAGTGTTTTGTTAAATGAAATTTGTACATATTAGCAGATGTGCTGTCTATAACAAATGTATGCACTGAAACTAATAATAAGCTTGCATTACAAGTAACCACCAGAGAATACAACTCTCATGTACTGAGATTCTCATTTACTTTACCTTATATAATAAATAATTATATATCTGTTCATTTGAAAGAACCTGGCCAGGATCTTGAGAAAATGTAATTGTGATAACAATAAGAGCATATGTTAACAAGGCGAGGTAATACAATCAGTAGATATTTCTCTCTATCCATTACTACCGAAAACTGAATAAACATGTTGGTTTAAGTTAAAAGTTCCAAATATACAGTAGTATAATTTAAAAACATAATTCCTTTATCCATTGATTTTAATTTACAGTTGTACTTCGGTTTGAGTCCACTTCGGTTGAAGTCCAATTTGGTTTAAGTCGCATAGGGAAAAAAATGGTTTGGAACAAGTCACTTGCTTGGATTGTGATCTGTCCGCGACTTTGAAGTACAAAAGGGTTCAGTGAAGGAAGTGCGCAAGTCGCTGTGCCTGTAAGAGCCCTAATCTAGTCTGTGCCTGTAAGAGCCCAAATTGAGTCTGTGGAGGAACTTCAGAGGGAGCAACAGATAGTGGCCAAGGAACTGTCTTCTTCAGGTGAAGAGGGAAGGGAGTATTTTTATTGAATACTATCACCCTGATAAAGCTCAAGCAAAACGCGTTGTGGGCTTGTTTAATGATCAAGCAATGTCTCACTTCAGAAACATTTTGAAACAAAGACAGAAGCAAGTTTCTCTTGATAGGCTTCAGGTGAAACTGCCTACATCACAGTCTCCAGCAGTGGTATTAAGAGACAAAAAGGACAAATACCCACTGTGCAGGCGTCTGATTTTGGAAGAGGACTCCCCTTCCAAGCAATAACCTGTCTCCTCATTCTCCTCCATCCCATTGGTCCCTCAAGTTCTCTCAGTACTGTACAGGTACTCTGTTATTTGATCTCTATACCATTAAAGTGTAGTTAATTTCTTTATTATTTGATGTAATTATAGTTTTTTTTTATTGATACCTGTTTAAGGTTTTGTGTCCAAAAACAAGACTGTCAGTTCTAAATAAAACTAGCAACTTGCCCAGCAAAAAATGACGGACAATAAAATTTGAAGCCATGGCAATGCTGTTTGGCACACAATGTTAAGCTTTTTATACTCTAAGGACCTTGGGCGCTCATTGCGAGCCTCAAGATGAGAGCCTTCAGCCACATTGCGAGCCTCTCCTCGCGTGTCCTTTGGCTCCTCTCTATATTTTTTTAAATACTAATTAATTAATTAGTTGAATAATAAATTAATATAGTTTACCTTTTTCTAATTACTATATGCAACAATCAATAGCCTGAAGAGGTAACAATGTATTTTTATTGTCCTGCAGCATATAATGTCCAGTTGGACTGTTGCTGGGCTGAGGACATAGTTTTATGAATGTCCCAACTGTGCATTAGAAGTAGGCTGCGTGCGCGAGGGCAAACCGTTGGTTTATTTGTGCAAAGCGCTACTTTAGATGCGTAATGCTGTTCGTTGCAAGTTAGGGTTGTAAAATTGCATCGTTTGTAATAGTGTATTTTGTACCTCGTACGTTCCTGTGTGAAAGTGGTACACGGTTGGCGGTTTTTTCCAGGGTCGTGTAGCCTCGTTTTCATTTTGTTTGGCCGACATATTTTTTCTCTCTTAGCCGATTTTCAAGTGCAGAAATTCGGCAAAATCGACTTAATTTTGTGTTCCACCTCAATCCCAGACGTCCTGGCTTTTCCCCCGTGCTGTGTGTGATGTTTTTGTTGTGTTTTTCTTTCTTTTATATTTTTCGTGTTTTTTGCTTTGCGCGGATCGCCCGCTAACTTCGAGTCCCGCGCCTTGTATTTTTTTTTTTTAAGTCCCGTTTTCGTCAACTGCTTGCAGTCTAAGGTGATCCCACATTTCCTAAGTGTTTGGAGACTAAGTCCCGTGTGTTTCAATGTGTGATCGGCTCGTCTCGCTATGCAAGGCTCTCAGGAGTGCCTTTGGCGCTCCTTTCTGCATACGTTCTGCATGTTTCATTGCCTCCACTGCTCGCCTTGCTTTGCCTAAGTGCTGTGAGTTAACGACTCGCCTCAATATGCGTGAAACATCTCGTAGCTTGACAATTATAATATGTGATGTGAAAAATCATGGGAAATGCTTGTTTGGTTTGCATCCTGCCGTCCAGAAAGGATTAAAGGACGAGAACCAAGGTACCACTGTATATGTATATTTCTTATAATGCAGTTAGTTTGAAATTCCAAAATCTTCCTTCTATAGATAATAATATTGCTCTCTAATTTCAATGCTTTTACAAACCATCCTTATCTGCACTCTTGAATTTTTTCCCATTCATTGATGTGTAGCAATGGTTGTTAAAACTAATGGAACAATAAGTGTAAGAATTGGTTATATTTGATGTACACACTATACTAGGAAAATTATCACACCTTTATTGACTTTTTGTGCCTTCATGTGGAGAGAAGAGAGATTCTAAGCTTGAATAAAATCACAGGTGTTAAACACAGTCTGAAGAAAGTATATTCTGTTTGATGACTGTACAATGAATCACAGAAGAGACAAAGGAATAGCTGTGAAATGCTTTAGAGCAGACTTTAGAATGTGCTAAATGATGCCTGTCTGTTAAACATCAAACCCTTCTTTAACTTCTTTTTGCTCCGGTATAGAACGGTTTTCTTATGAAAGTGAAATGGAAATTACAGTATATTTATGTATATGCTTCTATAACACCGAGCAGCAGTCTAAATGCATTTTTATACTTCTATTCATAAATGAATGGAATTTAGATTATTTGGTACATTTCAAATATTAAATTCTTTAGTTTTTAGTTTCATTTATTTTAAAGAAGATTAAAGGAAAAATAAAAAATGAACAAAAATGCATTTTAATCAGTGATGGAACTAGAGAATGGAGAGCCCCGGTGGGAAGGACGTCTTTACAGAACGCTAATGCACAAACCAGGAACCAGCCCCACACTGATGAGATCCATTAAGATTGAGACAGTGCTGTCTGTGGGTAGGTCTCCTTATTTGTGCATAATCCATCCTGTGCTGTCCTTAAATTTGTGTAATACAGCGAGCATATGCCTAAAAGGAGCCACGTATAAAATGATTTTTGGATTAATAGTAAGAGTGGAGGGGTCGACTGCACTACAGAAAAATACATTTTTATTTTAATTTTTTACAAGAAAGGGCTGCACCGGTGGTAGATACACCCGGATCATAATATTAAAATTGATACATAAATTTAGTTGAGTTATACTTAAGCAATAATACCTCATTTTAAATATAATAAAATATAAATTTAATTAACCCTTGGTAATTCACAGGCTTCACTAAAATATACATACATATATACTCCTTGCCCGTCAAAAATGATGGGAATAAAATGATAAGGCTGGCATTGCTGTACCTTCTGAGCTCATTGCAAGCCTGTCCCCCTGTGTAATTTATAGGCCTAGAGTGTTACTGTCTTGGGTTAAGTGTTACTGTCTTGTGTTAAATGATAGTGGCTTGGATTAGGTGTTACTGGCTTTCGGTAAGTATTGCTGCTTAGGGCTAGTTTTATGTCCTTGGGCCTCGTTTTGCGTTTTGTTGGGGAACAATTTCTTTTCTCGCTATTTCCAAACGTGAAAAAACGGCAAATAAGCATAACTTGCACCCTGACTCTCAGGCTCCCTGCCTCTCCCACTGTGGTGTGTGTAAGTTAATTTGAGGCATATTTGTTGTTTTTTCATGTCTTTTCATTTTTGTGTTTCCGCAGTTAAAGATGTAATTTTGCAAGGCACACAGTGCATGTACGGGTTTTGGTCATAAGTCCCGCATGCCCCAACTGCTTACCTCGCTTTGCGAGGCTCGCAGTGCAATGAGCGCCTTTGGTGCTCATTGCAGGCTAAGTCCTGCGTACCTCAACTGCTCGCCTCGCTTTGTGAGGCTCGCAGTGCAATGATTATTAATTTATTATTCAATTAATTAATTAATTAGTATTTCAAAAAATATAAAGAGGAGCCAAAGGAGAGGCTCGCAATGAGCGCTGAATTCCCTTAGAGTATAAAAAGCTTAACATTGTGTGCCAAACAGCATTGCCATGGCTTCAAATTTTATTGACCGTCATTTTTTGACAGGCAAGTCGCTAGTATAATATATATATATATATATATATATATATATATATATATATATATATATATATATATATATTTATTTATATATATATATATATATTTATTTATATATATATATATATATATATATATATATATATATATATATATATTGCGTTAAGGTAATCCATACACAACAAAACATGCAATATATATTCCTTTAAGATAATTAATTCACTTCAATAAGTGCATCCATTTATAAAAGTGTAAAAAAGTGTAAACAGTTGTTTGAATGAAGCAGGGCATTTGGGGGCAGTGCTATGTTTGCCTGTTGTTCAGCCCTCAGAGTGTGTGTGGAGGGGTTAGCAGTGAGCTATTGCAGTTTTTAGAGCAGTAGCTGCACAGATGCTTTCAGTGACTCTTTTATGATGGCATGGACAGATTGGGAGAGTAATCCACTAACTCTGTATGCATTATAAATTGCAATATGGAGCATCCCAGCTTGTTGCCTAAACCCTCATTTGGTGACATTGTAGAGCACGGAAGCACAGGGATGGGAAAAGAACGGGAGGGAAATTAAAAAGAAAATATAATATTTCGAA
Source organism: Discoglossus pictus (assembly GCA_027410445.1). Classification (NCBI taxonomy): domain Eukaryota; kingdom Metazoa; phylum Chordata; class Amphibia; order Anura; family Alytidae; genus Discoglossus; species Discoglossus pictus. Next base: position 81,737,964 of record CM050168.1, read on the forward strand.
AGTCTATATAATTAGTCATTGAACTTATCAAAGGGACAAAAAGTTACATCCAGCATAATGAATGGATATTAGCCTAATACATCTATGTCACAACCTGCTCTTTGCCTCTAGGGGTCCAGGGCATACAACCAGAGCTTGGGAAAAAAACATCACACAACATAACAAATCAACAAGTGGTCCAAGTCTTATGGCCATTATATTACCATTTGAGTCATCTGGCTTTGTGGTAATGTCCATCACAGTACAGTAGCCAGACCAAAAAGTCCAAGTGACCTTGGGTTTGTGACATTCTTATAATTGTATAATTTTGTTTATTTAATTTAAAATGTAACACTGGCGCTTCGGGTATTAGTGGAGATGGACATTGCCATGTTTGTTAATAATTATATGTCACCAGTTAAGTTGTCCATTTAGTTCTAATTGAAAACATTTTCACTAAGGAGTAACGCTTTACAATAGAAGCAACTGGGATCACATCTTGTTCTCCAGAAGAAAGTATTTTCAATATGGGAATAAATAGATAGATAGATAGATAGATAGATAGATAGAGTTTCACTTTCTAAAAATTTCAGATATGTATTTCAATTGAACACCTCATCAATCTCCCTGTTTACTTTTCCTTTCTATTAAGTAAACTCATCTTAGCTGGAAGTTTTGGGTGAGCAGCGGGATGTGTGTATTGTTCATATTCATGTCTAAATGGTGATTGGAAATCAGCATGAAGTCTTGTTTACAGTTATTACAAAATGGAAAAGTATAAATATGTTTTGAGAAGGATAATTTGCCAATACACATAAAACGGCTGAAATCACATTCATGGACATTGCTTCAAAATTATTTTAAAATAACTAGAATTGTAAATGGACCCATGAGATTGCATATTGCTTGGTTATCTTGTATTGGTCTTTATTTATATCAGGCTTGGAAAATGTACTTGGCAAGAATAACTGCCTATTCATAATAACCTCCGAAATGTAGATGTAAAAATCCAATATTTTCTTGAAACTGTATGAAAAAAGCAACTGTAGTGCTAGGTGTTTTAATTAGGCATGGATTATTAAAAACGCATTTCAGAATTTAACTTGCTTCAAAAATCGAACTCAGAGAGTAACTAATTGCACCAATTATAAGGAAGTATACTTTAAAGTGACTCAAAGGGGATATATGGTACCTGCCATTTTGGCAACGATAGCACCTGAGAAATCAACTATAAAAGATTGCACAATGAGCGCCAAAGGCCCTCATAGAGAGGCTCGCAAAAGAGACTCCAACTAGCTTCCGAGTTACAGACTTGATAAAAAAAATGCCATTTTTAATCAAGCCTGTAATTCAGAAGCCATTGGGGGGCCGCCAAAAGACGCCAATTGGATAGAAAATTAGCTACCAATTTCATTTATGGGTTCCCTGCCTCAGATTGAAAGCTAATTTGCTATTCAATTGACCCCCAATGGCTGCTGTTACGACCTTAAAAAAAAAATGGTAGTGTTGAACCCATAAAGTTTTTTCAAGCCCGCAAGTCTTCAAGCAATATTGGTTTAAGCTTCAGTCTTGTGGGCTTAAAAAAACAATTACAGGTATAACGCTGCCAAGCCCGCGAATGAGAGACTGGATGGAGAGGGGGTTTAGAGACACAGGGGAGGAAGAGAAGGGGAAGAGAAAAAGGATAGGGAGAGGGGGAGAAAGAGACGCAGGGGTGGGAGAAGCCCGCGATGAGTGGCAAAGTTATGGGCTTGCACATACCGTAAAGTAGAGAAGGGGAGACTTGCAATGATCACCAAAGGTGTGTATTGCAAGGCTCGCAAATTAGTGGAGGGGAGAGCCTCGCATTGTGTGGCAAACAACATTGCGAGGCTTAAAATTGTATTGCCGTAATTTTGGATGGGCAAGTCGCTAGTACTCAATAAATGTTGGAGATGCAATGAATGCATCAGATCACAATACCATGTTTGGTGGTCTTGTTAGAAAATACAAACTTTCTGGTCTTCTTGTCTAACTCATATATGTAAAATGTTTAATTGCAATTGGGAATTATCTTCGGAATGGATGCTCTTCCACATTTTTTCTATAAAGATTAATTTTCATGATAAAAGTATGAATATCCAAATTCTATTAGTAGATCAATGGTGTATAACAAAATTTTGAAAAATCTGAAGTCCCTATTTGGGACATGATTCTCTCAATAGTGGAGAGAAACATAGTAATAGAATTCGATTTTTGGTATTTGACTAATAATCCATCGGATAAATATGTTAAAAGATGGTCAATAGCATCCAAGCCTATCTTCCTAAAAAGGTTTTAAATCCTCTCTCCACTCTATGTTTTGTTATGTTTAGTTTTGTTGTGTAATGTCTTGAAATGTAAATTGAAATCCATGTTCTGTGCTAGGTTGCCATTGTAATTATTGTAAGTTGATAATAAAAATGTAAAAAAAAAATCGAACTCATCTACTGCTGGTTTCTATCCTCTATAAAGTCAATGGGGAGGTGGCTTTGTCTAGTAGGTAGTGCTAAATTTTCCTTCATAAAGTTATATTAAAGCAACGCTCTTCAATACCTAAGATTTGCTGTGCAAAAATGTAGCATTGTCAATGAGCTTTTGTTATGGGGGTAATGAAGTTTTGGACATGACAATCAACTTTCAAACCTCTGTAAAAAATAATAATAAAGGAGACACCACTGAGTCAGGAATTTATAATTTAAGGATTTCTCACAGATAGATAAGTCAAGAGTACTGAGGTTTCCTACCAAGTATAGAGAAGGGATTTGCCCAAATTCTCACCGGTTAACATCAAAGTTGGAGTTGCTTTCGACTTTTAAAAGAATTGGCCACTACAACTATCTTCTAAATATTAAAAAATATTACAAGAGACAATACTGGAAAATATTTTACTGTTATACTAATTACGTTTTTTTAATAAAAAGTGCATACTCATGGGTGTAGGAGCCAAAGAAAGTCTGGGGGGGACTGCTTCTCTACACATAAACACACACAATAAAATATCTGGGCGGGGGGGGGGGGGGGATAGGTTGTTCCCCTCATCCCCCCCCCCCAGTTCCTACACCCATTTGATTACCAACCAACATTTCCAATGGCTAAAGGGAGGCATATATTCTTTAAAAACTATGCACTGTTAGTTAGTGTTATCACCATTATGTGCAAGGTGTTTTAGAGATGTATACACTTTATATGTGCACAAAGCTCCACAAAGATATATATTATGTAGAACTGACATTCCAGTCTTCTATTTTTTCTTAGACTTTGAGAGAAACCAGCAGGAGGGTCTGGAAAAAAAGTGGGACAAGGTCAGGGCTGGAAAGGAGGGTTTTGAACAAAAATATGAGACTTTCTTTCAAAAGAGGAACAATTGGGAGGCTAAGATGGGCATGTTTCCACTGAAGGGAGTGACATGTGGTATACATGGAACAATACTATTCATTATTAAATAACTACTACACTGTACATTTAATTTTATTGCTGTCAATCATGCTGTAAACTTCAATTGCAATGGATTCCATGTAATACAAAAGGTCTATAGATTACGAAAGAAAATGCCAAGAAGTGAAAGTAAATATTATTAAACATGTACTGGCTGAAATAGATTCATTACAATTGTTCAGGATGTTAATATTTATGTAATGACTCTGCTAAATTAAGTGGAAAGCTAAGTGGTGTTTTGTGTATCTTTTTCATCTAAGAAATAAATCATAAATATTCAATCATTTTTGTTTTGTTTTCACTTCTATTATGATTGTATCCACTCTAAGAATAATGGAAAAAACATTTTCGGCTGTGATGCTATGAAGATTCATCCATTATAACAACTCAATTAATTGTCACTCTGCTTTGACCTTTTTTTTACTGGAGACCTGGGAAAATACTAACTGGGGAAAATAATGAATATTGTTTTCTTTCTCATTTGCAAAATACTTTCTCCAAAGTACCGTACATAAACACTATTTGGGATTATTTGTTTTCTGACAGCAAATAATATTGATGTGCATTTTAAAGTGGGTTTTGGCAAGTCTTAAATATGTTGTTTTAGTTAAGGGTTGTACATAAACAGAGCTAATTATTAATGTATTTTTAAATCTTATTTACATTTAAAATTACCTTTGATACACCATGAGAAGGAGTTGCCATCTTTGTCTCCTCAGCATCTTCCATTTCAAGGGCAATAAATGGGAATAGAAAATGGGATGGGTGTCAAAGAATGTACAAGAGTTTTCTGGCTGACTGGCGACAGTTTCAGCTAATTTAAAGGATAATTTATGTGTCATATTTATATTAGGTTCATTTGAAAAACTTGACTTTGTCAAAATTAAAACAAAAGAAAATTTAAAAAAATCCATCTTTCATGTTTAACTAATAATTTGCTTATATGGGAAAGCACCTTTGATAACACAAATAAGATCCCTATTCACTTCTATTGAAAGGCTGAAACAAAGATGTAGAAATGAACAACATTTAATGGAGTGCAACACACACTACAATCCCCTTAAGCTCAGGCTTCAGTCTTAAGATTTTCTTTAAAAATGCCCATGACATTCATAATATTGTTATATTATTACATACTGTACTTCACAAAGTTTACGATTTTCCAAACTATAATGGTCCTTTAAATGATCTGTTTTTTGTGCCCCCAAAATGTAAAAACTGTGAAGGTAAGGTACGTTAACCGTTTTTGATGTTCTATCTAAAATGAAAGTCTGACTAAATGTGCAAAAACAAAGAATAAATCTAATAATTGTCCATAATAATTATTGTATTTAATGTAACACAAATTGTTATTGTGTATTTTGAATGTCCTTGCAATTTTCTGTTATTTCTAATTTTTTGTTGAGCTATGCTTATTAAAAATTAATATAAGCGTAAATGTTAGCAGGTTTAAAAAGTATTCCACCATGATCAATTACGCAGTTCATGCAGTAGAATCTAATAATGAGTTGATTAGCTGTGTCAGATGGCTCTCCCTTAAGATCATAATGACCTATAGAGCATCTGTGAAGCATTTTGAAAAAGATAAAAGGTGACAAAAGTAGTGTGAAGACTGAAAAATAAGGGGAAATGACTTTGAAATCATGGTAAATACATTTCACAAATGATCATATATAACATATTTCATAAGGTTTCTGAATCACATAGCAGAGTTCTCTATGGGCATTTACCAATGTGAAATGTTTGTCTTGATAACTAAGCCATTCACATATTGTTTTAAATTTACCTTTGTTTTAGAATGACAAATATCGTAGAGAAAATGGCTTTCACAATAAAATCCTGATGATAATATGAACATTGTGAATAAGGGACTGCATTACTGATGGGTTACACACTGGTTTGATGAACTGTTTGACAAATGTGACATTTTTTTATTTATTAAAGTGGGGAGTATTTTGGGGATTTTGTAGCATGAAATCTTCTATCTTGCAATTAAAATAACATGTTTGATACATTACAACTTTTGTAAACAAATAAAATATATTAGTTTAAGGAAATTAGCAATAAAGTGTTAAAGAAGCTCCCTTCTGGATTGCTGCCTTGTCTCGGTGAAGGGGCTTGTTTTCTTCTATTAAGTTGTAAGCTATACCATGTAAGATCACCTAAGATGGGCAGGCCATAGCAGAGATGTTAGACAACCTACTCCAGTATCTTTGCCAAGAAAACCTTATGAATAAGCACAACCAGACACAAGATGTGCTTGGAGTAGAGTGGTCCATGACACAACTGAACAACTAAACAACAACAACAAATTAAAGAAGCAGATAACAATAATGTCTAAAATGCCTTCACCATACCTGTGTATTGATGGGGAGTTTAAAAAAGGGCTCAAAGGAAGTCTGCTAATTGTATTGCCTTATCTTATCTATATTGAATTGAATGGGAATATAGCTACAATGTGTTGTCATTTCAACATCCACAAGGCTCATTGCCCGGTTTCTGGTAATGTCAAGATAAAGAAGCAGAAAACAATACCAATGTTTCTCATTTTAGTGCAATGTATCTACATTATAGACCATATATTGTTTGTACAAAAAAATCTTGAAATGTTTAAAAATATGATTTTTCAAATGCATGACTATAGTGGCCCTTTCTGGTGGTCGATTTTTAAGGTTACTCCGTTAGGGTAATAGTTATGTTATATTTAGTCTTATATTATTTTTCAAATGTATGGTTGTTGTTATTATAGTTAAAGGACCAATATTTTTTGAATGATTACATTTGATAATGAGCAAAACAATTTGGAAAAAGTAACAAATAAATACATATTTTACATTTATTTAAAATTTTCAATTATTTGTTATTGCGGGCTTCATCATCATATTATTTTCAGTGTTAAAGCATAACTCGGCATCGGGCTTTAAAGTAGTGAAGAAGATTCAGATATATTTTCTTTGCTCTTTGATGTAAAACCTGTAAGATTTAGTGATAAATTGGACATAGCCATAGCACAGATGATCTCATGAAAAAATATTACATTTCCACAAGTGAAGATCGGAAGATATCTTAGTCACGGCTCAAAAAACAAATTCAAACACAAGATAAACAAATAGAAACATCTACTTGAAAAAGCTGAAAACTTGAAGAATAGAAGGAAGCAGCTGGAACAATAAGAATTATAGGTGTGCCAGCAAGAATCAGAGGAAAACTGGATTAACTCTTCAAAAAAGTGGCTGCATAGAGAACTTGGCAGTGCTTCAGAGACAGAATATTTTATCATCTACTTTGTTCACAGACTAGGCCCAGAGTCCAGTAATAATTGCCAAAGAACAAGATCAGTTATAAGAATCTTAAACCTGGCAGATAATGCAGTCCTCCTTGAAGAATAAAGGTTCTTTAGTTGATCAAGGGCAAACCTTGTTACTTTTTCAAGATTTCTCAGCTCAGGTAGCCACGTGAATCCAAGAATATTCCACAGTCTGCACTCAATTAGCTAATGCACAAATCAGCTTTTCATTTGTCTATCTAACACACACAGAGTGTTTCACAATGGCAATCATTTTGCACAATTAGCAGGCTCCCTCTAAGATGTTCCTGAATGAAGAATGTTTTATGGAAGATGCAAACTTTTATGCAAAGTACAGAATAAAATACACAATAAGTCTTTCTATCACTGGACATGTAATATAATGCCATACCCATATTTGTATATGTTTATGCTTGGATTTATTGTTTTGGAGAGGCCGTTCAAGGGTCCACTTTAGTTATAAATACATTTTATTTTCCACCTAGTGACATTCTTAGTTCTTCCTTTTGCAGTTGGCTTCTCAGTTGTCAGCATATGAACAGCCAAAGTATATTAATAGAACACAAATCATATGCATTGGCAAGCCACTTCTCAAAAATCATATTCTGACACTAGTATTTCACTATATTTCTATGGTTTGGTGTGAAAAAAAGGCTAAAATAAGACAATTCATTTTTATAATATTGTATAGGCAAAGTACTTGTTACTATGTATAGTTTTAAATTATACCTTATGTGAAACCATTGCTGCGTCTCTTTAAAATTTTTTTTTTTTTTTACCGTTCGTGAGTAGTGTGAATGTGTTAAGAAGTTGCAAACAAACATCTAGGGATATGTGGTCACTCAAATATTCATCGAGCATGAAAATAAGCCTTCAGCATAAATCACAGTAAATACCAAGATGCTCAGTCACAGAGAACCAAGTTCAGCTGGATTACAGAATTGGTTTGTCTGGATTATTTAAAAAAAAAATGAAATAAAAACAACTGCAAGAAATGCTAATCAGTCTGGCAATTCCCTTTAGACTTAAACATAATTAAAAAATATCCGCACAGAACCAAAACTATTTCTTATCAATCAGTGTTAATGAAGAAAATCGTTGATCCAGTTTAAGAAACGGTGATGTCAACTTGTTTGTTGCATATTAAAATAAGGATCTGACAGCTCTATTTTATTGCCACGGAAGTGGAAATAGTTGTTAGTTGAGTTTCATTTTTTTTATCCACAGGGAGCTCACTGAAGCTGCACAAAAATGAAACACCAAGATGGATGTGTATTATTTAATATTTGAAGAATATGTAAATATTTCAGAATGCTTTAGTATCAAAAGTACTGTCTGCATGTTAATTATCTTGTTAAAACTGAACCATTTACATAACAAAGAACTGTGATAAAGCATGGAAAAACTTTGAGCCCGATTCAATTGAGCAATTGTAATTTACTTGGTGTCTTTTTGCGGGCTCCAAATAGTTTATGGGTTTGAAAACTTTGTGGTGTTTAAACAGGGAATTTACAGCCTCCCAAAGCCTTTGACCTTTCCTGTCCTCAAGAGTTACGATGGCTAAAATCGCAAATCGCTATTCAATTGCTACACTTCCCCAAGCCTTAAATTGGTTTCACACCCGTAAATGACAAATGAAGGAGAAAATCCTACGGGTGCTAGAGAGGACACGCAAGGGGGTTTAACCCCTGTCCACAGCACTGTAAATTATATAATACTAGCGAATTGCCCGTCAAAAAATGACGGCAATGAAATTGTAAGGTAGCTAAATTAGTAAATGAATATAGTGTACCTATTTTGAAGCATTGTGATGAAGAGCTGGCAATCTGTGTTGATATTGCTGCAGCATTAGTGGTGTGGAGCTGCTGTGTAAGCATGCTGAATGTGTGCACTGTGTGGTATGAATATCCGTAGGTGGTTTGTGGCGTTTTGCGAGTTTCTTGTGGTGTTTTGCGAGTTTGTTGTGGTGTTTTGCGAGTTTAGAGTGCTGTAGCCTCGTTTTCGTTTTGTTCGGCAGCCATTTTTTCTGTCGCTTAGATTTTTTTTTAGTCTCAAAAGTCTTTTATTTCGAGTAAAATCGAGGTGTAAGTTGCATTTTTGAGGTCCTGGGTGCTCCCTCTTGGTGTAGGTAAGGTTTTTATGTATGTGCTGTGTGTATGTATTGTGTTTTAAATGTTTGTATGTCGGCGTGTTGCGTCCGATGTTTGCGAGGTCGTAATGTGTGGTAACGTGTTTCGTAGGTTGTTTGCGTTCCTCGTAAAATTTAGCGAGTGTCGTAATTTGTGTGTCGTGTTTTTTGAGTAGCGACGTGAAGTTTGCGAGGGTTTGAGGCCCTTGCCCAGTGACCTCGCCAGCAACTGAGTCCCTCGCTTTGCGAGGGGCCTCAGTTGCTGGCATGGAGCGCCTTCGGCGCTCCATGCCAGCAACTGAGGCCCTTGCCCAGTGACCTCACCAGCAACTGAGGCCCTCGCTTCGCGAGGGGCCTCAGTTGCTGACATGGAGCGCCTTCGGCGCTCCATGCCAGCAACTGAGGCCCCTGCCCAGTGACCTCGCCAGCAACTGAGGCCCTCGCTTCGCGAGGGGCCTCAGTTGCTGGCATGGAGCGCCTTCGGCGCTCCATGCCAGCAACTGAGGCCCTTGCCCAGTGACCTCGCTACGCGAGGGCCGCGGCTCGCTGCGCGAGGGCCGCGGGCTCGCTACGCGAGCCCGCAAGCGTGAGCAACGACCCGTACGCTCACAACTATATATGTGATGATATATAATATGTTTATGACACGGAAAGCGATGAAAGACATTAGAATTAATTGCACAACAGTCTCAAGCTCAGAAATCTGCATTTGTGTCATTTGGCATTATATAGATCTTGGGAATCAATGAGTTCATACATATAAGGCCACCGACATGGACTAGAACAGTATTGGGATTCATTTTTATTATTTTGTATTTTGAGGGCTTGCGAATCCCATTGAATATCGGACTCCCGCACCTAATTGATTGACATATAACCTCCATGTTTTACTGCCGTAACGATGGCGGTCTCATTTTCTATTGGATGTTTCGAAATGGGTGGTTACGGCCTTACTTTATTGATCATGTTCCCGCCCTGATTTGCTATGCACAAGTGCATAGTTTACGGCTTTGTTGTTCGGCCCGTTTTTTGCGGGCTTGTTCAATTGAATAGCACTGGAATCGTAGATGAATGGGAGCCCGCAGCACGCCCGCAGACATACAGCCTGTATCACGCGAGATGCGGCTTGCAATTGAATTGGGCTCTTTGTATCCTATATGTACAAAAGCATTTGTCATAAAAATCTTAACCGTAGCCACTGGTGGAGCTAGTGCTGGTGCAGCAGGTGCAAAGCTTCGTTTTTTTAACCTCTACAGTGTGTATAGAAAGTTGCATTGGGGAGGAATATTTTGCACTGGAGCCATTGATACACTAATTCTGCTACTGATTTTAGCATGCTTTGCTTGCGTCTAAGAGCATGTATATTAGAACACAAGAGTACTGCATCTTGGTTTGGAGTGAAGCCTGAGTGGTGTGTGCTGCCATTTATGTCTACTCAGACAAATCTTGCTTTCCCTGCTCTATACCTTCTTCACATCTTCCCTAAAGATGTCCTTATATTCAATATTTGCAAAACTCTGGAAAGAAGGATACCCATTCTTCCATTGAAGGGGATCAGAAAGCATCTATTTCTAAAGGTATGAAGTGGTTGTGCATAAAGATAATTCTGCTTGTCTTTTAGATTCAATTAAAGAATATGTAAGTTTCCTGGGTTTTACTAGGGATATACACAGTCGAGTCACATTATTATGAATAACCGTTGTGTGCAGCACGGACAGCAGCTAGACGGCATTGTAGTAAGTCAATATGATGCTGGAATGTTGGCAAGGGTATTTGGAGCCATGCAGACTGCAATGCATTCGACAGCTGCTGAAAAGTGTGTGGTGGAGGATCCATACAGATAACATGGAGATCGAGGTGGTCCCACAGGTGTTCAAGTCCAGGGAATTTGGACGTCAGGGAAGTACTTGGAATTTTTTATCATGCTCCAACCACTCACGGACAATTCTGGCCATATGATATGTTACATTGTAATGCTGGTAGATCCCATTCACTCCAAGGAAGACAGTCAACATGTATAGGTACTTGATCTCCAAGGATGGATAGATAACATAATTGGTTGAGAGTGCCTTCCAGAGGTATGAGTGGACCAAGACAATGCCAAGAAAACATTCCCCAAACCATAACGCTGCCGCCACCAGATTGTGTTCAATTACAACAATAATTGCAGAGCATGGGTGTAGGAACTGGGGTGGATGGGGGGGACAAATCCCCCCAGATTTGTATATGTTTGTATGTATGTATAAATAAGCTTTTTTGTGGCCTGTGTATACAATGAGCTGTATCCCCCCCCCCCCCATTTATTCCTTCTCCTACACTCCTGTTGCAAAGATTGTGTTCTCTGAGGTTTCGCGTCTAACATGCCAATGTCCGTCCAGTGACTCAGAAAATGGGACTCATCAGAGAAGGCAACCCTTTGCAAATCAGAAGAGGTCCAGTTTCTATACTGTTGTGCAAATTGAAGCCGTTTCTGCTGATGAACCCTCATAGCATGTGTGCAGAGACAAGCCATTTGCTTCCGACCCCCATATGATAGCCCCCTGGTTTGTTTGGATGGTGAGTTGCTCAACTGCAGCATGTTCGTTGGCCCACACACATGCTTCACAGCCGGCATTCACCTCTGACATCAATGGCAGGTGATACTCTGCAGTTTCAACGGTGGTTATTTGCAATGGTGTCATTTGTCCAGTCTCGATGCACTTTAACCACAGTAGCATGCGAACAGTTCACAAATTGTGCTGTTTCAGAAATACTGCCAACCTTGGCCCGAAAGCCAATGACCATCCAATAAATTGCACATTTCACCCATGACAGCCATGGCTGATATGTTTGCAGAATGCCTACACGTCACCATTTATACTCACAGCTCATGACACATGCTATATTTCACTGCTACGTGCTGCTGATGTCGAAAGTAGGCTGTGGTCATAATAGTGTACCTGTTATACCTGTGTGTCTAAATACTTTAAGATAACAATTTGCAATGAGCATCATTTAAAAATATAATTAAACTGAATAAACATCCAATATATAGTCGCTGTATGTGTGTGCTTACTGCAGCATATAAAGATACAGACTCTGTAGTGTTGGATATACAGTGTAGCATCCTAGCCTATCAGGAACCACATGTTGCTAACTATTGCTGAGAGATGATGACAGATTGGTTAGTATGACACACTGCACAGCAAGTTCATCAGAGTGTAAGTCTTCATGAGCTGCAGAGGGCAGACCCCAGAAGGACTTATAGGTTTGATATGAGCCATAGTCATTCATGCAAACTCATCACAATGGCAATTGATTGAACCATCCAGGTTCAAAACCTCACAATGTCAGTTATATATAGGAACACACAAAGATCAAATGACCACCCAACGTTATAATTACATATACTATTGTTCTCTCACTTCAGCACCCAGGAGGTCTGATGCAGGGACCGAGGCTGAGGCTGAGGAATATGAAGAAGAACTGTGTTATGCCCGTGCCAAACAAGATTCATAATCAGTGCATGGACATGGGTATATAGGGCCAAATCATTACAAGTTTATTGCATTAATGTGTATTAGCTGTTAAGGAAGTCCAGCAACAACACAAGGAGGCTGTGGAGAGGAAGATTGAGCCCCAGGAAACTTATCACTATCACTGGCAATCTTGGATACACCTGCCCATATTTCATAATACTCTTCTTTGTGGACACATATGGTTATGGTTAACATTTCACCAATTGATGATCACTGATGAATACTGTTGAGAAAAGATGATGCAGCCCCTAATATTTTTATCAATGAATAATTTGTGTTTTTGTTTTATTTTAGGCATGGCCATGTGCCTATAATGCCCTGTTCCTTAAATGCTCCCTAAGACAATCCAGTGCATGCCTTATGCTGTATAGTATTATACCTATTGCATATACCTATTGCATTCACCTCTTGGTATGGATTACTGGCCGCATTTAGCCAAAATAATTGCCAATCACTCCTTACTTTAGGGCCTCAGGCTGCATACAGTGGCATTTCTCACACCCTTGTGTATAATATCCAAAATAATTGTGTAGATGACATACCTTCCCATGGATGTAACATACATGATCGCTCTTAGTACTGTGATGTGGTTAGGATCAATGCTGTTGATGAGCATTGTTTGGGGTGTGTCTAGCCCTTTAATAGGAATTGCATTAAAGCAACCTGTTGTAGGCCATGTGCGTTTCCTCATTTGAGTACTGGGGCCTATGTTACCACTGAATTTGATAAATGTTATGTGGAGGTGTATTATTGGAAATAGTTGATGTTCCCAGATGTATAATGACTCAAACATATTGATAATGTATTATATTTTTTACATATATGCCTATGGAAATGTTGAGTATACATTTCCAAAGCAATTGCATGTTTTTTCGAGATTTTTTAGTATTGTACTGCCTCTTTAATGGCGTTTGACAGGTTTAAGCAAGGTCATTAAATGCATGTATGGGAGCTATTCAGTGCACATAACTTTTTCTTGAAAAATCAGCTCCATGAGCACTGTAAAATGTAATATTGATTGCTTTTCAGTGAAAATGAATGGAAAAGCATACTGTACTGGTTGTTCTGGAGTATTTTGTGGTGCTTTCCTGCAGCCCTGAAAAAAGAGTGATATTGATTGTCATATTATTAAGTTGTGGTGGTTTGTGCACAGTAACTTAACAAAAAAAGATTCAGGGCATTTGAGATGTATTTGCTTGCTTAGTAATTTCTCCCCAATAAAAATTATGTAGCATATTTAATACATGATAAAAATAAATATAATCAGGAAATTAGCATGCATGTATAATATATACCATGTTATTAGACTAGGAATTGTTTTGCTTAAGAAAATAAGTGTGTTTGCATAAAGGGTTTTATTACAAATAATCAAAAATGTGAACAATATAACTTTTAAAAAAAAATGTTCGATGCACAATATTCAACTGAATTTTCAAGAAAACAGAGTTGATATAATGAGGGCAATTGGGAACAACAAATAGAGTCATCATATTTTTACAGCCCAAAATCTCCAGCTTCTGTACAATTTAATTGCCTCAACCCTTAAGGTTTCCTTGACTTCCCTGGGAGAAGCAGCATGGCTACGCTATCTTGCCATGACAATGTCTCTCCTTCTTAATTCACAAATATAATTTAACATATAAAAGCTGAAAAGTTCAGTTCATTTAAATATTTCTGTATCTCTAAGTGTTTTCTTAAATAACTCAGCCCACACACTCATTAAAACATAAAGTAATGAAATAAATGTTAGAATTTTTGAAAGCACACTTGTCATTTAAATATAATATATTCCTTCATCCCCAATAAGGTCCCCTCATAATTTTCTTGCTTTAGTGTTTTTAATACTATCTCCAGTGATATTGTACATTAAACTCTCTGTAAAAGTAAGCGATAAGCGGATTAAACTTTAAGATTATTGCTGTTAATATCACATCTGTGCCTTGGCCAATTTACATTTAGCTCTAATTAGCCTCCTCAGCCAACAAACAGGATCCAGTATCAAATATAGTAATGAAATATATTTTAATTATTATTATATGATTATGTTGCTATACTAAAAATCACACAACATACAAATGTGAAAAGCTTTATCCTACATTATTTTGCTGGGTTATCTAAACAACTTTTTAATTAATTTTCCATTCCAATCAGTGGACATACAAATTATTAAATTAATAATAATTCATGAGCATACATTTTTTTTTTTTTAGAGAAAATCAGAATGTTTGAAAGCTTTGTTTATGTATAGAAGATGCCATTGTTTGTTTGGTTTTTACTTCATTATGGCTGGAGCATGAGGGATGTATTTGGGGGGGGGGGGGGATTTCTTAGATAATTGGATCTTATTTCACACCAGCCATCTTTCTCTGCTTATGCATGCATTACATCAATAAATAAAGCTCTGCTCTCTCATACACATAACCCTCACCGAAGAATCATGGACACCACCAGTGTTCAATGGAAGCATCACAATGTATTTTTAATAAACTAACTTCCCTTATCATGCTTTTTGTTAGTCTGAAACATTTCAAATGTATATAATTATTTGAACAGTGGTCCTTGAATAAGACATACCTAATAGTAGGCTTTGTGATACTTTTATTATGGTTATTTAAACCAATTAAATTATATTGCTATGTTTAACTTGTTAAGTTAAAGGCACATTTTCTGTCTTTCAATGAAATATTAAAAACAAGTTTTCATTGAAAAAACATACTGGCTTATTGTAATTGGATGACTGAGAAAAGATCTGCCTCAACGTAACAGACAGCGAAATTAAATTCCCTCAACATATAAAACTGTAGCCCATAACGTAGCCCGCAAGATTTACGGCTATTAAATTGGCCCCGTAAAGCAACCCACTAACGACTTTCGGGTTAAGGACAAAAAACCCTATGCGATGTTGAAATATGAACTCCGGGACCGCAAATCCTTTGATCTGTCAAGCCCGTAATTGTTGCGTTCGAAAATCGATATTAAATTGCTACAAATCCACTGGCGTTCATCCCGCAAATGGAGCCAAATAGCCAACGGGCACTAGAGAGGACCTCCAAAGGGGTTAAAGTCCTATCCGTAGCACTGTAAATGCAAATATACACATACTACTGTACTTATAATTAAAGGGAAAGGGATGTTAGGTATTAAAATTAATAGCACAGCCTTCTCAAGATCGCAAATCTGCAATATAAAATACATTATTTTATGTTTAATTTCCATGTTATATTGATCCCGGCAATCAATGTTTTAATACATATAATGGAACTTGCATGGACTAAAATATCATATTTACTGATTTATTAATATTGCATTATTTCTGGAATGCAGGTTTGATCGAAACTCGTAATTGAAACCTGTAAGGCTTTGAAATCTAACCTTAATTTTTCAGTGACGTAATGATGATCTCATTTGCCATTGGCTCCATCGAAACCTGTATTTGATCATGTTCACGGCCAGACAATCAACATGCGCAAGAACGGTTTACGGTCCTGTAACTTGCGGCATGGTTCAATTTACAGCTCTGTAACACAGCCGAATTTCAAGCCTGCAGCCTTTGTGACAATGCCGCTACGGGCTTCACATTTAATAGGGCTGAGAGTGACACATACATAATTCCCTTATTTCGAGAATATCTTAAAGTGCATGTCTAAGTGCTTCTCATGTTAAACCTATTTTTTAGTTCACCATTAATTAACATGAAAATACATGTGCAAACAGTAGCAAATCAAAGCTTTAACCAGAAAATACCCCCACTGCAAGGGTTAATGTCGGGACAATGCCGGGGGTTCCCCGTGGGGACCCCCATCATGGGGTTAATGTGTGTGGACCCCAGCATGAGGTTAATGTGGGCAAACATTGGGGGTCCGATTGGACCCCCATACCAAGGGATTAATGTGGGGTTCTGAGTTTATCCCGGATCTCTTATGTGGGGGTTGGCAAAGTTGTATGTTGGCTGGCAGTGTTTTGCGTGCTCCGTGGTCGTGGAGCCTCTTTTCATTTTTTTCGTTCGCCATTTTTTTTCTCACTTAGCCAATTTTCGAGTGCCGAAACTGGGGAATTTTGGATTAAATTTGCATGTAACCTCACTTCCAGACGTCCTGGCTGTCCCCCCGTGCTGTGGGTGAGTTTTTTATTTATTATTATTGTATTCATCAGTGTGTTTTCCGTGTTTTGGGGTTTGCATGGTTAAGGGGGTTAGTGTGTTGTTTTGCAATCTCTGGTATTTTCTTTTCTAAGTCCTGCGGCTCGTAATGTTGGCTTGCAGGCAATGAGGGAGAGGAGGAGGGGAAGAGATACAGAGGAGGGAGAGGAGGAGAAGAAGAGAGACACAGGGAAAGGAGAGAAGGAGGGAAAGAGAGACACAGGGTTAGGAGTGGAGGAGGGGAAGAGACACACAGGGGAAGGAGAGGAATAAGTACTGCGAGTTACCAGTTTTGTGGGTTTTTTTTTTACGAAGTGAGGTGCCATAAAGCCTCCACCTCCGCAAATGTGGCCCCTTGCTTTAAGAGGGTCTGCATTTGCGGTCAGAACTGCGTCCCTCTTTTTGCTAGGGACGCAGTTCTTGTGAGTTCGCTTTGCGAGCTCGCAAAGCGTGACGAAGTCTTGCAGTTTGACAATTATAATATGTGATAACTTACAGCATGATTTAAATTTGAATTCAAGGCAAGCCACTTAACTTCTGAAATTGTCCAATTCTATGAGAATATGCAACACCCCATAGATATAAAACCAAGAAAAGATTGGAATGCTAAAGTAGAATATACCTGGAATAACAGGCACGTTTGGCCTTTGGGTACAAAAAGGAAACAGGTATCAATTATTTTTTAATCATCAAACAACTGCACTTACTTTCCATGTTAGCAAGGTAATGTTAGCAAGTTAAGTTCCAACAATATAGGAATTAATGCACATCATCCAATGTGGCTTACATAATACAATGTACTGTATGTGAAAATATGATGTTACATTAAGGGAAATCAATCTAAGAATTAATCTACACAGACATTCTATCAAAAAGCACAAATAAAGCAGTTATTGTAATCCAGTTAAACATCAATTTACCAAGAGTGATCACTCCATCCAAAAACTAAAATTTGAAATGAAGATGATCATATTCTTTAACACTAAAGATACAGGAATTAACATGGACTTCTAGCACATTATCAAAACTTCTTGTGACCCTGCCACATTCCACATGTTTTATTGTCTATTTATCAATTTCTTAATGAGTGAAGACAATTCTATCCCTTACTAATAACACTGCCGTCCCTCTTATCCAAACCCTTACCTCTTATCTCAAAATGTTTCTGAACATTTTTTTTTATCAATATATACTGCAATACTCTGATTATTGTCCTTGGTCATGACAAGTTGCAAAACTTCAGGATACATTGCAGAATTTCGATAAAGATAATAAAACCCTTCCATCTAAATAAATCATAGCATTACTATGTGTCCCACAAAAAGCTAAATCGTTGGCCCAAACCTTCTACTTTTAGCCGACCAGGGATTCCATTCAATTGACAATTTCAAGCATATACAATGTAGTAGTTAACCGCAAGACAATGGATCAAAATGATATCACTTGCAAAGTACTTGACATCAATTGTTGTCTGACAACCTAGAAAACTATGCCTGATTTCTCAATCAGTTCCTCAGACAAAATCATTAAAGTCTCTTGAGCGAAAACCAGAGCTACAGTAAGTTTACACCACTCAAAGACCTGGCAAGATCTCTGTACTGGGAGCTTGGAATTGGGATTGGTTATTGAAAGAGTCTACTGGTCCACGTTAAAGTAGTACTACACCTGAAGATTTTTTATGTTGCTTATGTTTTAAACACACCCAAAACACTTTCTACACAGAGTTGAAATCACAATAGGGAGAAATTGGGAATGGGGATCCAGTAGTGGGCTAGCCACTTAAGTCCTTTATGATAATCAGACCACTGTGGGTCAGGGTTAGGGACATTTTCAACGTTTCATTCAGGGGAACCAGAACTAGTCTGTGGCTGCAGAAATGTTTTTGGATCTTCATGTGCACACACACACACAGTATATACAGAATGAATATATATATATATATATATATATATATATATATATATATATATATATATATATATATATATAATATATCAAAAAAGAAAAAATATTTTTGCAAAAAAATGGTGCTTAACACCTATATAGAAACATAAGACTAACTAATAAACAAAACAAGACAAAAAAGAGGTATTAGTTGGATAGGTCTATGGTAACAGGCAGAGTATATCTTTATGCCCAGTAAAGGTAAAGAAACAAAGGAGTATACAGTAAGCAAAGCTATATATTGCTTATGGGCCCTTATCTCCTTTGTTTTTAGTCCTCATAATACTGTAGTAGTCAATCATAGGACTACATCAATAAGAGAAAAAATAAGAAAATGGAGTGCGCTATATATATGGTCAAAAAGAAAAAGAAAAACAATATTAAGTATGTAATATATATCTAAGAAGTAAACAAATAGGTAAAAAAGATCTCCAGTGTACTTAGAGGAGGTATATAAGAGACTATTGAATGGTATACAGTTCACCATAGGATTGCGCTGTATGCGCTAGCTAGTTCATAGAAGGAGCATATCCTGCTCTTAAGGCTCTTACCTTGTCTTCTAAGTCCAGTATACAAAAAAGATGGTACAAAGAAGGAGATGTTCCTATTTGTTAAAAAATCTGAAAAATATAGTTAATAACAACGTGGCCGACCGGTTTCGATAGCTATATTACTATCTTTTTCAAGGCTCTTTTGGAGTATGGGGCTTCTGTTATTTTCGCGGGTCTTTTTGTAATCAGTCTCCGCCTATCAGTGCGTTTCTTGCAGAGTTTCTTCTATATTGGTATCATACTTCCGGGTTAGCATTTAAATGATGTATTAACGTTTGTCTCTATGTTACAAGCTCGCACCTAGCTGTATCCACACCCTCGGAGCTTCACCCATCCTTGCAGACCCCCCTCTTCCAGACTATCGTCCACAAGACTCTTCAACGTCTATCTCCATGATGTAAGCGCGCATTGCGTAGTGTTTACGCTTACTGGCAGTGAAACTTCTACTGATATTGGGGGAAGTTCCGCGAATAGCTAATACAGTAAGCCCTTGAATTTCTTTTTTCTAACAACTTTATTGACTCCATTTTAGATGTACGATAATAATACATTATTTATTGCTAAACAATAATTCTTAATGTGAAATTCTCTATATTACTTACCGGGGCAGAATATTAGATAGTGCTGAACCCTAAAGATGTCAGACCAGCAATACAGCAAAAATAAAAATATAAATATTATTTCTAGAGAGGCTAAAGGAAAGTCAACATTTATATATTACCATTTATTATATATATACTAGCGACTTGCCCGTCAAAAAATGACGGCAATGTGATGTATATGTTTGTCAAGTTGTTTAGTTATTAACATATATTTTTGACACTTGTAAGTATTTTAATATGAACGTGTATTTTTGTAAAATGTTGATGTAATGGTTTTTTAAAATGTAATTTGTATCTGAAGAATTGTTAACTTTAATATACATTGAATGAATAGGAAAGCAAAAAGTAAAAAGCCTTCTTGAAACGTTACGAATTTTAACATGAAGTTTAAAATATATGTAAGCAATAACCTTCAAAGTATATATTTTGAAACTTTAACTTTATTTTTTATGTAAGTTTAGAAGTTGACAAAACATTTGTATAATTTTGAACATTATAAACAGGAACATAGCGAAAACATTTTGTAACCTAATTTTTTATTAAAAGTATTAACATTTGAATGTAAAAACAATTGACCTTTAAATTAATCAGTATTAACATGCAATTTCTATCACAATAATTGTTAACTTGAATATACATTGAATGTAGAGGAAGGCATACAGTAAAACTCTGCTTAAAACGTACGTAATTAAAGTAATTCATTACTGAGCACATAAACTGGCGATAAACATTAATGTAGTTAGTAATCTTAAGATAACAGACAATATTTACATTGTGACTTAAAAGGTGCTTGACCTCTTAACATCCACTTTGTAATCTGTTGAATGAAATAACTTGCAAATATATTTTTTAAACTTGTAACATTAGAAACATTAACATAGTGACTTAACATTTTAACATAATTTTGAGTAACAATGCAAGGCAAGTATTTTGTGAGGCGAATCATTCCTAAACAGTACTTTCATTAATTATGACTGAATTAAACAACCAATTGTTATGTATTTTGCAATGCTTTTAAAAAATGTTGGCATCTTGAATTTGTATCCTGCAAAGTTATAGTACTTCATAGTAGACAATGTTTTTAGTAAAAATACGTCCATCTTCTAATAAATCACCTTGACTTTCATTGTAAACTTTAATAGCCTGTGGATTTTTGCACCGTGACAACGCAACGTACAATTGACCATGTGCAAAAACTGGTTCTTCCAAGTAAATACCCACAGATTTGAAAGTCTGACCTTGAGATTTATTAATGGTCATGGCAAATGCCATAATAATGGGAAATTGTCTTCTTTGAAGTATAAAAGGGAGACTACTTTCACTTGGTGCTAAATCTATTCTTGGTATGAAAACTCTCTCTCCTTTATGGGTCCCAGTTAAAATTTCAGCATCTATAAAATGGTCCTTTAATTGTTGAACAATTAATCTTGTGCCATTGCATAGGCCTTTTTTGGGGTTCATATTTCGCAGTAACATGATAATTGCACCTTTCTTTAGCTGCAAAATATGTGGTGGCATTCCAGAAGGAGTTAAAGAGTTAATGAATTCAGTTGAAAAGTTTGCCTGACTTTCATTGTCATCAGCAAGTACAGAATCAGCACTGTGATAATTTCTTTGTGGTGCATTAATTTTTTTTAAGATTTCATTATTGAGTATTAATGCATCTTTATTTTTACACGTCAGTATGACTTGGTTGGCAAGCTCAGAATATTCTTCGTTATTTATGCTCCCTTCAAATATTGCCGATATAATATCTTGTTGACAAATCATCTGAGGTGGGATCTCTACAGTGTCGTCAGGTAAATGTAGTATTTTTTCTGTTCTTCCTTCTCCAATTTTAATAAGCCAATCATTGAAATCAGTTTGGCCTTCTGATCTCATATTTTGTTGCAGTTGAAGATGGGTAAAATGTTTCCATACTGTACTTGACTTTATACATGTTTCAATAATGTCTGTTCGATTTCCATGTACAACGACAGGTAATGTTTGTCTAAAATCGCCACCCAACAAAATTACCTTTCCACCAAATGGAAAAATATTATCCATGACTTCACGAAGCAAACGGTCAATACATTGGAGGGCATAGCATGACATCATTGTGGCCTCATCTATTATAATTAATTTACATTTCTTCAATTTCTTTGCTTGTAAGGATGTCATGCGAATATCTGACACTGAATTTTCCAAAATAGGCACTGGCAGTTTGAATCCACTATGAACAGTTCTTCCACCTTCTAATAAAAGTGCAGCAATTCCAGTAGTGGCAAACGCCATTGCTATTTGTCCTTGTGCTCGTACTGAACTCATTAATAAATTGTACAAATATGTTTTCCCTGATCCGCCAGGTCCATCAAGATAGAAATAACGCTCTGTCACGATGTCATCATCTATAGCATTTTTAATGGCATGAAATGCTTGCAATTGTAGTGTATTTAAAGTTGCAAGTCTTTCTTGTGTTCTTTCTGCTTGTAGTTGAATGTCATAGTCTTCAAAGTTAATGTCATCTATTAAACCTGGATCAGGCAAATTAAAACTTGCACAACTTAATCCATGAGTTAAAAAGACTTCTTGAATTTCCATTAAGGCTTTTAAGTGTGCAATGGGTTCATTGTATCGTCGCATAAAGTCTTCAGCCATATTACTTTTAAAAGTCTCCCACAAAGCTAATGCATTTGGAGCATTTGAGAAGATACAAATAAAAGCAAATTGTTCTCTCATCTGTCGTGGCATTTGACATTGTGCTGCTTCTTCTAAACATCTTTCCCACTCTGTATCATCAGCGAGTAAGTTTCTATTTCTTGCAGCTAAATGGAAGGATTCATATACAATGTCATTAACAGTTCTTAATTGTTCAAAACTTTGTGCTCCTGGAACATTTAAAAGTAATATCCGTAAGCAAAATCGTTCAACATCTCTTGGACTGACTGTGTAAATTCGTGGAATTATTTTATTGCCTCTGGTTTTTCTTGCTCTCCATAATCCATTCACAAAAACATAGTGATATGGAATTTCAATATATAAGTATTGTGTTGCTTGAGCATCAGTGGAATTTAATGCAAACCATGCAGTTAGTGTAGTGTGACGATCTTCACTTTGGGCCAATGCATTCATTTCATTTCCAGAATGGAAATAGACTAAATGTCGTTGTGGCAAATGTACTGCTAACCTATATACTGCATGTGATCTATCATGCATTTCAAATTTTAAAAGCCGCCACATAGCTTCTGGCGCACTGACATAGCGAGCATCTACATGAGATGCAAGTTCATCATGTACTAACTCACTACTTTCAGGGTTGTCTGCACTTTTGACGACTACAGTAGCTGCATCGTAACCTTTGTAAATATATTTGTAGACATATTTAATGGATTTGATGGAAGTGCAGGCTTCTACGTTGATGTGGGCGTTGTACTTCATGAGTAAATGTGGATTGTAGGGTACTACATATCTATTGTCCACTTTTTTTCCACGAATAATGGCACTATCTCCTTCTCTTCTTTTATAAAGTGGATATCCATCACAATTGGCATATGTTTTGTCTCTATAATCTTTTGGAAAATCTTTTGAACATTGATTATTTTCCATACATGGTGATTGTGGATTAAGGTCTCCACAGGGTCCATGAATCATGCGATGAGTAACAATCTCATATAGTCTACCATATAGTTCTGGATCCGGTAGTTCAGCAACTATGACTGCATCCACTTTGTCCGAAGTATCTAATTTATCTTTCTCTTGAAGTATTATGAGAAGATGTGCATGTGGAAGGCCTCTTTTTTGAAATTCAATGGTATATACATAAGCAAGACATTTGCCAAATAACTGATTTATAGTAAAGTCACGTATTAATTCATTTAATTTTATCTTAAAAACTCTGGCTACTAAATCTGGTCGATCTGAAGCACTTTGTCCAAGAAGTAGATTTTGATTAATTTCTGGCCATTGTGGATTACATGTAAATGTCAGAAATAAATCTGGTTTTCCAAATTTTGTCACAATAGCCATAGCATCATTGTATCTTTCTCTCATATTTCGAGGAGATCCTTGAAAGGAAGATGGTAAAATGATGGCTTTGCCAGCTGTCATGTCTCTGCTTGTAGCCACGTCAGCAACATAGTCCATGAGTCCACAATATTGTTCTACACGTAGTTTATCTTGTTGATATTTTATAAAGTTTAAATTATTTGCCTCAACTTGCAAATATGAATCAATAATCCATTGTTGTGTTAGTTTTCCACCACATAAAATGGGATTAAATTCATCTCTAATGGCAATTTGAGCAACTTTAAATTCAAGCATAGAAACATTATTTCGGATTCTGGCTTTAGCATTTGGGTAACTGGGAAGGGTTAATTTTGGTTGCCAACCTGCTTCTCCGTGTGGGAAAAAGATGGGATATGTCATTGGATCTAAATTTGGACTTAAGATATTAATATTAATAAATGGTTGGTCCTCATTTCTGGGATATACTCTAATGTCTCTTTGAAATGGTGGTTCTCCTTCATCATTGTGAAAGACCATTGCAACCTCATTTGATGTTGGCAAGTTATAACGACGTTTATCAGTATGTCTGTCTCTTTTAAGCACCATATTAACCTTTGGCATGGGTAATTGATGTCTTTGTGCATGAAGTAGTTGTTCATTTTCTACTTCTGCCAATTTTTTGTAAGCTTTACTGTAGGGATTGTTGTCCATAATGTTATTTAGCTCTATAAAAACACTGGGTAAGCATTTTTTATTTTCTTCCATCTGCATACGTTGGTCAACAGCTTCCATTGTATCTAGGACATATAGTTGAGCGAATTTTCTTTGCTCTCCTTCCTCTGGATGTAAATGTGAAGTCCGATGATAAATTTGTCCTTGGACTTTAAAACAGTAAGGACCATGTCCTGGTACATTAGCAGCCAATGTTGCCCCCATAGATGCAAATGATATGGCACTATTGTAGGATCTTATGTTTGTCTTAAAATTTTTGTAATTTGGAAAAGTAGGTTCAGTCATAATATTTAGTAAATAGGTTGGAAATTGTTTCCTTTGTGGAAGTTTGAACTTTCCTTTTTGACAACAACTAATAAATTGTCCATCTCGGGGTCTCTCCTGTTTAAAATAATAAGCCTCACAAAATTGACATTGAGTAGTCATGTCCCCACAACTATGAACCTCTACTGCTAAAGACTTCATTAAAGGACAATTTGCAACGCATATTGGATGTTGACTTTGATATTCATCAGATGAAAAGTCATGAAATGTTTCAACAACAGGTTCTAAATGTTTAGTTTTTTTCGTAGATTTTCTTGGTATATGTTGGACTTGTTCGGTTGAAATTTCCTGTAAGTTTTTAGTAAGAGTTTGTAAATGCTTTTTTTTTGTAGTTTTTTTTTTTGGTCTGTCTTGACTGGTATGTTGTAAAATGTCATCTGATGTTTTAGGAACAGTTTGTAAATGCTTTATTATTTTTTTATTTATTTTGGTTGTATCTTTCATTTTTGCAGCTGATATTCTTTTATTTGCAAGTCTTTTGCGTTCTTTTTCTCTTCGAATTTCTTTCTCCTCCGGTGTCTGCTGGGCGGCCCATCTCTCTTGTCTTTCTCTAGTTTGACGTCTTTTCTTCTCTTCTTTGGTCTCGTTATCAGCCATATTAATCTGTAAACGGAAACAAATAAATGTAATTGTGTATATTTAAATTTGTAATTCCTGTTAAAGATTATTGTGCACAATTGTTGAAATAAAAGGCAAATCATGAATGTATCATTGATATTTAGTTAAATTTATAATTCCTGTCTTCAGTGGCTCAGAATTTGTCCAATGGAATACTGCTGTAAATAAGCATGTAACATATTTATTTAAAATAATGGTTTTATTTATTAAAAACTTTGTTTGTGGATAGATATTTACCACTGCAAAACTTCTTTGCTGAAAAAAAAAGTGATGTGGTTATTGAGCTATGTATTGCATAGTAGCAATTTAAATAAAATAAGGGAGATAGTAAATTAATTAATTTATTTTTCTGTTGAGACGGATGCAACTGAAAGCAGTTTCTTTAGTGTTATACTTTAGTAGTTATTATAGTTTACCTTGGTTGAAGTGTGATTTAAATCCGAATGTTTGTTGGTCCTCGTTTCAAAATCGTTGTCCAATGGTGTGGTCCTCTGTCCGAAGTCCTCGTCCGATGGTGTGGTCCTGTGGCGATAGCCCCTGTCCGATATTGTGGTCCTGTGGCGATATCCCTCGTCCGATGTTGTGGTCCGTTGGTGAAAGTCCTCGTCCGATGGTCTGGTCCTGTGTTGAAATTCCTCGTCTGCTGGTCTGGTCCTGTGTTGAAATTCCTCGTCTGCTGGTCTGGTCCGAGTCCTCGTCCGATGGTCCGGTCCTGTGGAAAAAGTCCTCGTCCGATTGTCTTCACGCAGTATCTGTTGTAATGTAAAATAGAAAATGTTGTTTGAGTGAAATGTCTTTTAAATAAGTAAAAAATGTATTAATTTTGCTGTATTGTATCAGTTATGGTTATTTTTTTCAAATATATTTTTTTTAACTTTCTGTACAATCCCAAGACTTTTGTTATTCTTATTTAAGGTTCTTAGTAAGGCTTGTGGGTTGTGATATATTACATAAGAATATGAATTTATTTTGCTATGTGTTTATGTTAGTTTTTGTACAATCCTGTTTTGTGCGCACCACTTGTGGTATACTTATTTAACCTTTATTTGGATGGTTATAGTTAGTGAAACATGAAATAATATAATTAATGTAGTTTGCTATGTGTTTGTGTTAGTTTTTGACAATCCTGTTTGGTGCGCATCACTTGTGCAAAACTAATTTCTTCTTGATTGTACAGGTTATAGGTTGTTAAACATTAAAGAAGAATGTTAATATAGTTTGCTATGAGTTTGTGTGCTTTTTTATACAATGCTATTAGGTGCACAACACTTTTGTTATTCTTATTTTTGGTTATTTGTAAGGCTTATAGGTTGTTAAACATTTAATAAGAAATTCTGTTTTGTGTGTAGCAGTTTGTGTGTCATTGAATTGCGATTTGGCTAATTGAATTGTGCCCTAAATAAGCACATAGCATATTAGTTAAAATAATTTTGTAGTCATTGAAAAACTGTATTTTTGATATTTTTTTATTAACTAAAACCTTAGTTTTAAGCAATTGTTATGTTGTTATTTAGAGCCCTATTCAATTGGGCAAATTGCAATTGAATGAGGGCCTTTGTGTGTACCATATGTTGCATAGTTTGGCCCTCATTCAATTGCATTTTTTACAATGTAATAGTACTCTAAGGCCGTAATTGAATTGCAATGTAGAAATTTGAATAGGGTTGTAAATAAGCACATCACATATATTTGTTAAAATAGAGTAAGGGCCTAAAAGTTCTTATTTATAGCCATATTTAATTTTCCAAAATAGCAATTGAATAAGGGCCTTTGGTTACTGCATTTGTTATATTGTGAGCTCCTCATTCAATTGTGTTTTGGCCAATCGAATAGAGCTCAATATCAGCACAGAGCATATGTTTTTACGGAATTTTGTATTTAGTGAACTTGTATCCAAAAGGAACGTGTTCACAAAAGAAAAATTTCCTTTAAAAAATATGCTCTGTGCTTATATAGAGCGCTATTGAAATGGGCAAATCACATTTGAGTGAGGCCCTTGGCCATTAAAGACATATAGGTCCTCATTGAATTGCAATTTTGCCAATTGAAGAGGGCTCTATATAATCACATAACATATTTATTGAGCAAAGTTTTTAGTTATTGAAAACCTTGATTGTGGTTAGAAGTTCAGTAACTAAAAAGTTCTGTTTCAAAAATATGTTATGTGCTTATATAGAGCCCTATTGAAATGGGCAAATCACATTTGAGTGAGGCCCTTGGCCATTAAAGACATATAGGTCCTCATTGAATTGCAATTTTGCCAATTGAAGAGGGCTCTATATAATCACATAACATATTTATTGAGCAAAGTTTTTAGTTATTGAAAACCTTGATTGTGGTTAGAAATTCAGTAACTAAAAAGTTCTGTATAAAAAAAATGTTATGTGCTTATATAGAGCCCTATTCAAATGAGGAAGTTGCAATTGAATAAGGCTCATGGTTATTTCTTGTTTATACTTAATACTTTACCTTGATAGAAGTTTTGAATGACAGACGGTCCCCTCCTGCCAATCTTAATCCGCCGGTCTTCTTTTAGTGTCTGTTTGAAAAAGAAAGTGAAATAGTTATTTGTATATTTATAATTTGTCATCTAGCAAAGCATGGCCTTTTGAGCATGTAATGTGTTGTTGTATCTTACCTCTTCAAATTTGTTGGTGTTCTTTAAAAGGGATTGTGCTTCACAGTGCACGGTGCAAATTGTTGAGAGACGCTGTTGATGCAGAGTCTGTTTGAATATTAAAAGAAATAGAAAGATTCAGCTTTATCTGATGTATTGAATTGCAGTAAATTAATTCAATTAACCTTATTTTTTGTTGGGGGCTACACACATATGTCACATACATGAAGCACATTACATAGTTTAATGTAATTATTTTGTGTACGTGTGACATATCAGTATACATGAGTCAAATTTAAATGGTTAAATTAACCTTATATTTTTTTTTTCCAACACACATAAATGTGTGTGTGTGAGATGTAACTATAGATGATACACATATATGTGCGTGTGACATATCAGTATACATGAGATATAATGTCATTAAAATGTAGTTGTTTACTGATTTTGTTGTAAGCTAATTTTGTTGCATTGGCAATACACATAAATGTGCGTGTCACATGTCACTATACATTATAGACATATATGTCGGTGTCAGATGTCACTATAAAGGAGCAATACACAGAAATGTGCGTGTCAGATGTCACTATACATTATAGACATATATGTGCGTGTCACATGTCACTATACATTATACACATATACGTGCGTGTCACATGTCACTATGAAGGGGCAATACACAGAAATGTGTGTGTCAAATGTCACTATACATTATAGACATATATGTGCGTGTCACATGTAACTATACATTATAGACATATATGTGCGTGTCACATGTAACTATACATTATAGACATATATGTGCGTGTCAGATGTCACTATACATAAAGCTCTGTTTAATTTTTTTTGTGAGCCTATACACATAAATGTGCCATACATGATGACTACATAAATCCTAGTTTATTTTTTTATTTGTTTGACCTGACCTGATAATAAAATGTAATATATTATAGCTTACCTGTCAGTTGTAATTTGCACAATGTAAAGTAGTAAATTAGTAAAGAATTGTCTTCTCAAGTAAAAGCAGCAGTTATCTCAGAAGTCACTCCGTTGATCACCTGAGGAGAAATGTATTTTTTAGTTGGAAATAGCCAGTATTTATAAACTTGTAGAAAGTTCTGGAAAGTGAGACCGTTAGAACGCAATACGCATGCGCTATTTGCGTTCCAGCTTACAATTTGCGTTCCATCCGCCATTTTAGGCGTATTACTGTTCAAAATGGTGTTTAATATGATTGTGATACGTTCCGCATAGTATGTGTTTCATTATTGCGAGTAAGTGTAGTGTAGTTACGTCTGAAGCCTCGTTTTCGTTTTGTTCGTCGGCCATTTTTTCTCTCGCTTAGCGATGGTATTAGTGTCTAAAGTGTTTATTTTGATTTAAATGTAGGTGTAACTTGTTTTTTTGAGGTGCTGGCTGGTTCCTCTTGCTGTAGGTAAGCTTTTTATGTGTTTGTTGTGTGTCTTTGTTAAGTTTTAAATGTTTGTATGTCGGCGTGTTGCGTCCGATGTTTGCGAAGTCGTAATGTGTGGTAACGTGTCTCGTATGGTGTTTGCGTGTGTAGCCTCGTTTTCGTTTTATTCGTCGGCCATTTTTTTTGTCGCTTAACAAACTATTTAGTGTCGAAACTCTTTTATTTTGAGTGCAATTAAGTTGTAAGTTGCATTTTTGAGGTCCTGGGTGCTTCCTGTTTGTGTAGGTAAGGTTTTTATGTATGTGCTGTGTGTATGTATTGTGTTTGTAATTTTGTAATGTTCGCGAGTTGCGTCCGAGTGTTGCGAGGCCGTAATGTGTGTGAACGTGTGTCGTATGTTGTTTGCGAGTGTCGTAATGTGTTTGAACGTGTGTCGTATGTTGTTTGCGAGTGTCGTAATGTGTTTGGACGTAAACTTTTTTTTTCAAGGGTCGCAGTTGCTGCAACTGAAGACCTCGCTTTGCGAGGTCCTCAGGTGCTGGCATGGAGCGCCTGCGGCGCTCCAAGCCAGCAACTGAGGCCCTCGCTTTGCGAGGGTCCTCAGTTGCTGGCAAGGAGCGCCTGCGGCGCTCCATGCCAGCAACTGAGAACCTGGCACAGTGCCCTCGCTACGCGAGGCCCGCGACTCGCTACGCGAGTCGCGGCCCTCACTTCTCGAGGCCCGCGATTCGCTGCGCGAGCCCCGGCCCTATATATGTGATATATATATATACAGTATATATATATATAGATATGTGACAGGCAGGGGTAAAACTTGAGCTTTGCAGGTTATTTAATTCAGAATTCATAGAGCTTTCTTTTATTTTTTGGTTTTCTTTTGTATGTTATTCTTCTTATAAGCATATATGAAATTCTATGTGTTTTACCAGAATTTCTTTCCTTTCTATTAAGTTACGTTGTTCTTAACTATATTTTTCAGATTTTTTAAAAAATAGGAACATCTCCTTCTTTGTACCATCTTTTTTGTGTACTGGACTTAGAAGACAAGGTAAGAGCCTTAAGAGCAGGATATGCTCCTTCTATGAACTAGCTAGTGCTTACAGCGCAATGCTATGGTGAACTGTACACCATTCAATAGTCTCTTATATACCTCCTCTAAGTACACTGGAGATCTGTTTTACCTAATTGTTTACTTCTTAGATATATATTACATACTTAATATTGTTTTTCTTTTTTTTTTTTTACATATATATATAGAGCACTCCATTTTCTTATTTTTTCTCTTATTGATATAGTCCCATGATTGACTACTACAGTATTATGAGGACTAAAAACAAAGGAGATAAAGGCACATAAGCAATATATAGCTTTGGTTACCGTAAACTCTTTTTTTTTCTTAACCTTTACTGGGCATAAAGATATACTCTGCCTGTTACCATAGACCTATCCAACTAATACCTCATTTTTGTTTGTTTATTAGCTAGTCTTATATATATTTTTTTAAAAGCTTTTTTTTTCTGAAAGAGTTAACTCCTGGAGTAGTTACATAAAATCCACCTGCTCACAAGCTTTCAAAAGACTGAAGCTGAGATATAGGTGTGGCCATTGATGGACTGCAGTGTGAGAGGCAGTCTGAGAGAAATGTATGCAATGAGTTTTAGGGTCTGAACAAAAGAGACACACATTGAGCAAATAGTTTATGTGTGAGGAATTGACTCTGCTGGGTTTTGAACCCTGGTCCCCAGGGTGCTGAACCTCTTCCCTACCACTGCGCCAGCCTGCCCTTGTGAATTTCCTTGAGATCTGATAAACCTTGACTCTGCTAGCAATAGTATCAGTGACTAGTCTCTTCAGTTGTGTCTGGTCAGGTGTCTGGTCCTTGGCCTATATAAGGCACTTCCTATCTATGTACCTTGCCAGATTATTGTGGTTCCTGTTCCCTTCAATAAAGCTTGTTCCTGTTTCACCTACAAGTTGCTGAATTGGATCATTGCTGACCTAGGCTGCTGGTCTCCAAAACCTTGTGATTCCTATATCATTACAGAATAATCTGTCCCTTTCATGGAGACCACCGGGTCAGATTCTGCATTGGCACAGCAGGTTGCTTTTACTGCAAGAACTGTGCAGACCCAGGCACAGACAATTCAAGTGCTGCAGGACCAGGTAGCTGAACTGCAAAATAAAGTTCAGTCAATGCACAGTGAGTAAACCAGCTACAGGGCACGTGATTTTGCGGCGTCTACTGTTACACCTGCGCAAGATGCCTGCTTGCCCCAACCAGAAAAGTTTGGAGGAGATTGCAAAAGATTTAGGGGTTTCCTAAATCAATGCCGTTTGCACTTCATGATGTTACCTCACCGTTTTCCATCTGAAAGAGAGAAGGTGGGATTTATTTTCTCCCTATTCAAAGATGAAGCCCTGGCTTGGGGCTCCCCTCTTCTGGAACAGGACAGTCCAGTCTTGGGAAATTTAAATGACTTTCTTGAGGCCATGTGCCTAGTTTTTGATGACCCCAATCGATGTGCTACAGCAGAAGCCACTCTCCTTCATTTGCATCAAGGGAGGCGCTCTGTGGCTGAATATGCTACTGAATTCAGACAGCGGGTTGCTGATACTACCTGGAACCAATCAGCCCAGAGGTTCCACTTCAGAAAAGGTCTCTCAGAAGCTATAAAAGATGAGCTAGCTTGTGTTGATCTTCCTGCTGACTTTGATGCATTTGTGCGTTTGGCTATCCGTATTGATCGGAGACTTTCTGAAAGAAGATTGGAAAGACAGGGCTCTTTTAGACCAAGTGCTACTCCTATTTCCTATTCAAGAATTTCTACTCTGACCTCACAAACACCTAAAGACTCTGAGCCTGAGGCTATGCAGGTAAATCTAATAAGAGGACCTTTATCCAATGAAGAAAAACAGTGGCGACGCACTCACAATTTATGCTTGTATTGTGGTAGTGCAGGGCACTATGCTATCAATTGCCCTAGCAAATCCAAAAGAACAATAGCTATGGCGGCTGAGGGTGCACAGATTCAACACCAATCCCAGATTTCAGATCAACTGGGTTCTGTCACACTACCCTTGTTTTCTCTGGCTCATGGTGAAGAGGGTATGTTGACTCAACATCCTCATTTTGTGGTGCCTATCACGTTGCAATGTGGTGATCATAAAATTTCAACTACAGCTATGATAGATTCTGGAGCAGGCGGAAACTTTATGGACATCAAATTTGCAGCAGGAAATAGAATTCAGTCTATCCCTAATTTTTCACCTGTGTTAATGGAGACAGTAGACGGTTCTCCACTTACGTCAGGCCCGGTTACACATGAGACTGTGCCCTTAAAGTTGACTCTGGAAGTGAATCACCATGAGGCTATATCTTTCCACCTAATTTCCTCAACACAGTTTCCAGTGATTTTGAGGGTACCTTGGCTTGCTCTGCATAACCCACAGATTGATTGTAAGACCAGAGCTTTGTCCTTTCCTTCAGAACACTGCTTAATGAATTGTCAACCCTCTAAGGTAACACCTGTTGCCACAACAATTAATGAAATGGTTGCTACAAACTTGACCAAGCTTCCTCTACAATATCGGGATTTTGCAGATGTCTGTGATAAGAAGAATGCTGATCAGCTTCCACCCCACAGGCCTTACGATTGCCCAATAGAGCTGTTACCCGGGGCTGCTATTCCATTTGGCCGTATAAATTCCCTTTCTGAGCCTGAATTGAAAGCTCTTCATGAATACATACAAGAAAATCTTGCCAAAGGCTTTATTCGACAATTTACTTCTCCAGCAGGAGCTCCTATATTCTTTCTAGAAAAGAAAGATGGCAGCCTACGGCCATGCGTTGACTACAGGGACATTAATAACATCACTGTTAAAAACCGCTACCCCTTGCCTCTCATTCCTGAACTTTTGGAGAGACTTCGGTCAGCTAAAATATTTACGAAGCTTGATCTTCGGGGGGCATATAATCTGGTTCGCATAAGACCCAATGATGAATGGAAAACAGTTTTCAGAACCAGGTACGGGCATTACGAATATCTAGTAATGCCTTTTGGGCTGTGTAATGCCCCTGCAACTTTCCAGCATCTTATCAATGATGTACTACGAGATCTCCTGGATCAGTTTGTTGTGGCATATTTGGATGATATCCTAATATTCTCTGATAATCTTGAAAACCACAGAAAACAGGTCCGTATAGTTCTAGAGCGCCTTCGTACCCACCGCCTATACATTAAACTAGAAAAATGTGAGTTTGAACAAACAGACATTCAATTCCTGGGGTATGTAATAACTCCCAAAGGTTTAAGTATGGACGCAAGTAAAATTAAAGCTGTGCTGGACTGGCCCATCCCCAAGAATGAAAAAGATGTTCAGAGATTTGTGGGGTTTGCCAATTTTTACAGGCGTTTCATTAAGAATTTCTCTGCCGTTATTACACCGATCGCTGAACTCACACGTAAGGGGACTCCTTTTCAGTGGTCCGATAAGGCGGATACCGAATTTTCCCGATTGAAGACTCTGTTTACCTCTGCCCCTGTCCTGGTACATCCTCAGCCGGAATTACCATTTATTGTGGAAGTTGATGCTTCTGATTCAGCTATTGGTGCTATACTGTCTCAAAGGACTGGACCTAAGATGCTGTTACATCCGTGTACCTTCTATTCCCGCCAGATGGTGCCAGCAGAAAGAAACTATGACATAGGGAATAAAGAACTATTGGCTATAAAAGCTGCCTTCACCGAATGGAGACATCTCTTGGAGGGAGCTACCCATCCAATTACTGTCCTCACAGATCACAAAAATCTGGAATGTATTCGATCAGCTAAGAGACTGTCAGCCAGACAAGCACGCTGGTCCCTATTCTTCTCAAGGTTTAATTTTTTGGTTACATACCGTCCTGGCTCCAAGAATGGTAAGGCGGATGCCTTGTCTAGAATAGCTGACCCCCTCCATACTACCGTAACCAAGACCACCATCTTGCCAGAGGATATATTTATAGGAGTTACATTTCCTTCTGATCTGATGTATCGCATTAAAAAGGGCTACGCTGAAGACCCAGTTCTTCGTGATCCTCCTCGTGACCTCCATATGACGATGCTTAATGGGTTTTGGTTTTTTCAACAACGTCTGTTTGCTCCGGAGTCAGTGCGACTGGACCTTTTACGTCTCTACCATGACTCAAAACCAGCAGGTCATCCAGGAATCCGAAAGACACAAGAGCTACTTGCCCGATCCTTTTGGTGGCCGAAGTATCATGAGGATGTTAAGAAGTATGTGTCCTCTTGTGATGTGTGTGCCAGACATAAGACTCCTCGCTCATCCCCTGTTTGCTTGCTTCAGCCTCTTCCGATTCCTCATCGTCCCTGGGGATCTATATCCATGGACTTATTTGTGGAACTACCTCCCTCTAAGGAACATACTACCATTCTTGTTGTTGTGGACAGGTTAACGAAGATGGGTCATTTCATACCAGCTCGTGGTCTCCCTTCAGCTAAACAGACGGCTGACCTGGTTATTCGGGAAATATTTCGCTTGCATGGAGTGCCTGATGAAGTAGTTTCTGACAGGGGAGTGCAGTTTACGTCTCGTTTTTAGAAACATTTTTGTTCTAATCTAGGTATTAATGTAAATCTGTCGTCAGCTTTTCATCCGCAAAGTAATGGACAGACTGAGCGAACCAACCAGACTTTGGAGCAATATTTGCGGTGCTATATTAGTTACCTGCAGGATGACTGGCTGGATTTTCTACCCACGGCGGAGTTTGCCTATAACAATGCCCAACACTGCTCCACTTCTTTGAGCCCATTTTTTGCCAACTATGGTTACCATCCGACCTTTCTAGTCAGTCTTCCAATTACTACTTCCATTCCTGCTGTCACTGACCGGCTAACGGCCTTACGTGATTCCCAAGCACTGTTGAAAGAGACTCTTTTGGAGGCTCAGGAATGTTACAAAAGAGCTGCTGATAGGCATAGAAAGGAGGCACCAGTCTATCACGTAGGTGACAAGTTGTGGCTGTCAACAAGGAATCTCAAGCTTCGGATTCCTTCTCATAAATTGGGTCAAAGGTTCATGGGACCTTTTGAGATCATTGCTCAGATCAATGCTGTCACTTTCCGTTTACAACTCCCGAATTCCATGAAAATACATCCAGTGTTTCACGTTGCACTGCTTAAACCTTTTCATGAAAACACTTTCCCTGGCCGAGCCCTGCCTGCCCCACCTCCAGTCCTTGTGGATGGTGAGGATGAATACGAGGTGGAGAAAATTCTGGACTCCAGGATCTTCCGCAACAAGCTTCAGTATCTGTGATAGGATCAGATTAGTGAGTAATCATGTATTCTGATGTGTGTATATTATTATATCTGAGTCTCAAGATATAATGAGAGAAAATAATGCACAGAAGTCAGAGTGTCATCAGAATAATCTCTGAGTTTAATTTTGGGCAGGCTGTTTCTTATATAGCATAAAACACGTCACAGCTTATTAGCATAGTTGGAAATAGGGTTAAATACATATTTGCAAGCAACTGTCTTTTTACTCAGCAAAACCTTATCTAAAACTCCCAGCTTGCTTCAGATACGTTGTCTCAGTAGTATCTGAAGCAAAAAACAGGACACAGGATACAGATGTTTTAACGTAAACATTCTACAGATGACGCACAAACATTCTAGTGAGATAAGAAACATGCTGACATACTTTTTATAATCATGATATTCTTAGCTAATCAATTTCTAAATGAAGAAATTAAAATACCTAACATATCCCTCCTCTTATAAATGTATTAGACCAAGGTCTTAAGGCAAGGTTCAGGTCATAGTCCTTTCTGTAGTGAAGAGTTGGGGTCTGGACCATCATGGTGCTTCTCTTAATCCACTTGTTTTTATACATCATCAATGTCATGATCAAGATAAGAATCAGATTCTCCTTGAGTGAGTGGTATCGTCTCTATTAGGTATTGTTGAGTTACTGCTTGGTCAACAACCTTATTCACCAATCAACGGATGCATGGTATCACACAGCATCCTAACAAAATGATCAGTGTTAGGACTGTGCCAACAGTGATCAATATCCCTCTGATGTAAGCTGCCCATTTACCAAAGGTGTCTTGGAGCCATTTAGACAGAGGATCATTAATACCGGAATTTTCTACTAGTTCATTTGACAGGGCAGTGAGGCCTTCCAGTGCTTTGGTCACAGATCCGTCTGGAGCTGTGTTGTTGGGTATGAAAGTGCAACAGGCAGTCCCAAACATTTTACATACCCCTCCTTCTTTCGCCAACAGCATGTCCAGAGCTATCCGGTTCTGCCAAGCCATCAGGCTAGTTCTATCCAGTTACTCTGCCAAGCCTTGAACTGCATCTCTGGTATAATTTACGAATCTCTGTTGATTATAGTAGATATAGTTGATCCAATCTACATTCTTATTTATAGTCACCCACCAGGAGATGATGGTTTCGAATCCAGCCGCCACTTGATTTCGGGCTTTAAACTCATCAGGTACTCCTCTCGGAATCCCAATAGAATCAATGTATATTCGATCATCAAAGCTCCCCTTTTGAACTGACCTTCTGGCCCACTTCAGGTTTTTTTCGGTTATCCACATCATACCAGCACTTCTATCAGGCAATATATAAAACGGTTGAGCCAGTTGGATCAGGGTACATATTCCACCCCACAGTGAGGGTAATACTTGTCTCACTTGTTTACCTCCACAATACCACCAGATATCTGCTCGTCCAACTAAGTGGTTGGAAAACAATGTGTCTGGATATTCTTTACTGCCCACGTGTATAATGTCCGAACAATAAGGTGCTTGCCCAACACTTATTCTTGAGTTCTGTCCGGTACGGTTAAAGCACGTAAAATTACCTGGGTACATCATAAATTGGGGTGGTTGGATCCTTGACACTGGTGGGTACAAATAGTGTAGAGCAGTACAATTGGATACTGGCGCTATTTGTTGGAACAACTGTAACATGCACTTCAGTCCCTTTTCATCATTCTGTTGGTTCAGTTTAAATGGTACCGTTGCCATTGATGGTCTGGCAGTGGAACATGCTATACAGTTACTCATTTCCATGGAGGCTGCTTCCAACCAGATGTTTTTTTCTGCATACCCAGTCTCAATTTCAAAAGTGTCAATCAGGCAGTCAGGTTCCAAATAAATGACCTGTGAGGGCACAGTCCTATTCACAGAACTCACCTTGGTGAGATCAATAGTCTGTCTGGGCTCCTCTTTTTGCAGTACCTGAATATGCAAATATTCCATGTTGTTACCTCTGCCTGAGGTGTAAATCCCAAGAGTATATCTCCCCTCATCACACTTTTGTGGGTCCTGGAGGGTGATCCGGATGGGGTTGCATAGCTGATTTTGGCTGCAAGAGGATGGCTCCACACCCCGTGTCAGCTTTAAGCGTCTCTTTGTACTTTTGCACTTCATGTGATTAGGTGGGGAGTAACCCCAGTCAGCTCCTGTATTCCATAAGGCCAGTTTCCAGCTAGGACATCTCTCATTTCCATACGGAGAGGCTATACACAAATATACTGGCGCTTTTCTCACCCCTCCACTACGTCCTCCTCCAGAAAGTCCACATCTTAGTACTTGACATAGGTCTATTTGGTTGGTTCCTATCTGCCCTTCCTTGAACACTAGGGTCACTTGGCCAGTTAAATTGACTTCCATCATGTCTCTTTTCATTCTGTGCATCCACATCTCTCCAATAGATTGCGTCTGGTTGCCTCTGGGTCTTGTTACTTCTTCCCATATGATTATGGGTGCTACTATGCAAAGAGTTATCAAGATGAGGCATGTCAGTGAGATTCTTAGGCCACACCAGTTAGGTCTTTTGAACAGGTGCCAGGACATTTTCTTGGGCCAGTTGAGAACCCCAATAACCCGCACCATTCGGTTCTTCACTGGGTTTGAGACGAGTTTCCCCCCCTTTGTAGCCCAGCCTGACTCGCAATGAGTCAGCTAGCAGGTTTTAGGAATCAACCGGCTCAAGCTCTGGCACTTTTACTCTCTTGCAGTGAGTCAGGTGTATCCAGGTGGCTCGTTCGGCAACTTTCAAGGCAGTGGGTGTTGACAGCAGAACTTGGTATGGTCCTTCCCACCTGGCCGATGCCCAATTTTTACGCTTGATTACTTTAATTAGGACCCACCTGGCCTGGTAGTACCAAGCAGGGTCCCTGCTGTTGCTGTGGATAAGAGAGAGAGATGGAGGTAATATCTTTCTTACTTAACATTTTTCTCATATAGTCTGCTAAGTTTTCACTCATGTTCTCATCTTCTGAGATAAATGGTCTAAATTCTGGTAGTAGGAATGGTCTCCCATACAATATTTCAAACGGGGTTAACTTCTTCCTCCCTGGAAGCATGTGCATGTTTAGCATGACTAATGGTAAACAGTAAAGCCAATTTTTCCCTGTCGCTGCCATCGTTTTCCTCAATTTATTTTTACTGGTACCATTAGTTCTCTCCACTAATCCAGCTGACTGTGGGTGGTACGCACAGTGGTTTTTCAACTCTATGTGTAATGCTTTACTTAAGTGGTTGATAATTCTGTTCACAAAATGTGTGCCGTTATCGCTATATATTTTCTCTGGTATACCAAACCTAGGAATTATTTGTGTCACTAAGGTTTTAGCCACTGTGATTGCGTCAGGGTGTGCACATGGTTTTGTTTCCACCCACCTAGAGTATACATCAATTATCACTAGGCAATATTTCTTCCCTTCACACTTTGTTAGTTCAATGAAATCCATACATATTGTCTGGAAGGGGTATGTTGGTTCTGGGAATGTGCCCCTTATGGGGTGATAGTTACCCTGAGGGTTATGTTGTGCACAAACAAGGCACCCTGCACAAATTTTTTTAAAATAGGCGTTTAATCCATAGGCTGAAAATATTCTGCTGACCATGTCTACCATACTCCCTCTTGAGACATGACTAATGCCATGGCTCAACATAGCTGCATATCTGAATAGTGATTTTGGTAAAATTGGTTTCCCTTCTATACTCTCATAAATATTATCAGCATTTAGTTTACTCCCTTTCTTCAACCAGTATGTTTTTTCCTGTGAGGGTGCATTTGCCTGTAGTTGCTGTAGAATACTCTTGTCAATATGGTTTACGAAATACACAGATGTGTAGCTGTGTAAGAGAAAAAATGTGTATTTTTCCCGTTTGAGCCGCTTGCTTTGCAGCTGTATCTGCCCTGCCATTTCCTATTGAAATTGCGTCTGTGGTCGTGGTATGAGCCACACATTTACATACCGCAATCTTCAAGGGCAGTTGAATGGCTTCAAGTAACTGCAAAAGGAGTTGTTTATGAGTGACTTGCCTGCCAGTAGATGTGACCATGCCTCTATTTTTCCACAATTGTGCAAATATGTGTACAGTTGAGAATGCATATTGGCTGTCGGTGTATATATTTACTATTTGTCCCTGTCCTATTTTACAGGCTTCAGTAAGGGCCACGATCTCAGCTGCCTGTGCTGCAAAATGTGATGGAAGTTTTCCTGCTCTTATAGTTTCTTCTTGTGTTACTACTGCATATCCCGTTGCATTTGTACCATCTTTGTTTCTACTTGATGACCCATCTACAAACAGAGTTAGTGTAACCTCGGTGTATGCAACATCTTTAAGGCCGTCTCTTGGTGAGACTTCTTTTTCTATGATTTCAGTACATGCATGTGGTGTGCCATCTTCCTGGATGGGAACTAACGTTGATGGGTTCAGTGTTGTGCACCTTTCTATGTGCAAGTGTGGTTGTGACAGAAGTATGGTCATGCATGATAAGTGTCTTGAAGGGGAAAGGTATGAAACCTTATTTTGTAGTAGAATGACAGATACAGCATGTGGTACTCTTAGATTCAAAGGGTGGAACAGGACTAAGGCTGCTGACGCCAGAACTGCCATGGAAGCCGCCACTACAGCCTGTACACAACCGGAAGTCCCCTGGCTACAGGGTCCAACCTGGTTGAGTAAAAAGCCAAGGGTCGGTCTCGCAGGCCATGTTTCTGAGTCACAACGGAAGTCATATAGCCTCCCCTTGAGTCAACAGTTTGTACAAATGGCTTGCTGTAATCTGGCAATCCCAATACAGATGTTCCCACTACTGTGTTCCTAAGCTGAATGAATGCTGCTTCAGCTTCATGTGTCCACGCTACCTTTTCATTAGCTGACATTGATTGTGCATAAATAAGGTGTTGTATGGGCCCTGTAAGTTCTGCATAGTTGGGAATCCAACTCCTGCAAAAATTTACCATCCCTAAGAAAGACATAACTTGTCTCTTTGTGACCGGCTTAGGGGCTTCTAGTATGGCCCTTTTCCTAACTGGGTCTAGTGATCGTCCCTTTCTGCTCACTAGGTATCCCAGGTACTTCACTTCTGATTTCCAGAGCTGTAATTTATCCCGACTAACCTTATGTCCCTCTTCTGCCAGGAATGTGAGTAAGGCTAGCGTGTCCTCCTGGCATATCTCCTCAGAAGGAGAGGCCACCAAGATATCGTCCACATACAGTAGTATTTGGCTTCTCCTTGGGGGCGTAAATTTCGCCAAATTTGAGGACATAGCTTGGGAAAATATAGTTGGACTTTCGGTGTATCCTTGAGCCAATCTTGTATATGTGTACCTCCTCCCCATATAGGTGAAGGCAAACCAATATTGGGAACCTTTATCTACTGGTATGGAGAAGAATGCATTGGCTAAGTCTACCACAGAAAAATGTGTGTTATCTGGCTGCATGTCATTTAGGAGTGTATGTGGATCTGGCACCATGGGTGCTCGGGAATTACAGCTTTGTTTACTGCTTGTAAATCCTGCACTAATCTCCAAGCTCCGGTTGCTTTCCTGACTGGGTAAAGTGGGGTGTTACATGTGGATCCTGGGCATTCTATTATAATCCCTTTCTCAATCAAAACTTTTATAATAGGTTCTATGCCCTTCTCTGCTTCAGGTTTTAGAGGATACTGTCTCTGATGTGGCTGAAAAGTACTTTTTGGGGTGATTTTTACTGGCTCTACCCCCTTTATAAGGCCTACATCAGCGGGCCCTGTGGACCATAAGGTGTCCGGAAGGCTCTCTAATGCTGCCTCCTGTTCCTGAGTGAACAGTATCTGTGTGTTGTGTCATGGTTCCTCTAACAGAAGAACTTTCTCCCACCTGGATGACTGTAAGTGTATTCCTTTCTTTGTCTCAGTTACCCAGTTCAGGCTTTTCCGATATATTTTTGTGCTCGGTGAGTACTGCACTCCGAGGTCATAGGGCAAGTACTACCATGGTGTTTTATCTGTCTGAGCCTCTTCTACCATCCCTCCTACCTGTACCCACCTTCCACCATCTGGCATAGTCAGTGATATGTGTGGCACTGTGTGTCCTGCATAGAGTAACTGGTCTTGATCATTCAATTTTACTCCCACCCCTGTATACCCATTTTCTGTCCAGTATATGTAATCCGAGGTTATTCTGGTATTGGTGTGTTTGAAAAATGTTTTTCATAGTCCACATCCCTCCCCGGTGTACTTTCAAATTTCATAGTGCAGTGTGATGACCCTGTGCTTTGTTTTATACTGGAGGATGGAGCTAGGTCATTAGCCATGGCTACCAAAGTGCTGGATACTTGCCCTGGCCCTTTCAACACCATGTCTAATGTGTAGAAGTAATGTGTTTCACCCATCCCCTGCACTACATTTACATCGACAGGTATGTCCCCCATGTATGCATTCATGCCTTTCTCTGTGGGAAGCACTCTAATGTTGCATTTCAGCATCAGATCTCTACCCAAGAGATTTATCGGGCATCTAGGGGAGAGTATAAAAGGATGCTCAAATGTTTGGCCATTGAACAATCTCACTGTAAGTGGGCATGATACAGGTTCACTATTTGTCTGTCCTGCTGCTGACCTAACCAGTATGTTTTGTGACGACTTGTAACTAGTCCATGTGCCATCATTGCTCAACACTGATTTACATGCTCCTGTATCGCATAAAAAATTTATTATTATCCCCTCTACATCTAGCTGCATGACTGGTTGTTCTTCTAAAGCCATTAAGTCTATACATGATTCTAAATTCAACACATCATTTTTTTCCTGGCAATTTTGCATCATTATTACCATACTCATACAATTCAGATTCATGCAATTCTTGTTCAGCAAACATTTGTAAAGGAGGGGTACAACCTGGTTCTAGTCATTTGTCAGTCTGGTGGTCATCGTCATCTGCTCC
Source organism: Discoglossus pictus (assembly GCA_027410445.1). Classification (NCBI taxonomy): domain Eukaryota; kingdom Metazoa; phylum Chordata; class Amphibia; order Anura; family Alytidae; genus Discoglossus; species Discoglossus pictus. Next base: position 81,780,517 of record CM050168.1, read on the forward strand.
CTCTTCCTCCTGGTACTTTCTGTTTCTGCAGTGACGTGCTAAGTGGCCGGCCTTGCCACACACGTAACAATTTCCATAAAATTTTCCTCTGTTTTCACCTTGACCTCGTCCACATCCACCTCCTCTCCCTCCACATTTTTGATTATTTCCACCATCACCAGAAAAGAAAGCAAAAGTTATAGGTTGTGCTTTCCCATCAACAGAAGTCATCAAATACACCTCCTTTGGTTTACTATCTTGCTTTATCTGTTTCTTTTCATTTGCTCTCTTACACTGCTCTTCTGCATGTCTAGCATATTCTATGGTTTCCCTAAGGGGACATGTTTTGTAAGTAATTTGGTGCTGTATCACAAAGTCATTTATTTTTTTAGCTGCTGAGCATATGGTCCAGCATCATCATATGGGTTAGGTCTGGCTACCCCGCTATGGCTGTCAAATACTACCCGCAACCTCCCCATATATTGTTCCACACTTTCATCATCTTTCTGTACACACTCGTTTATCTTAGTCCAGTCTGCGTCTGTCAGCTATTCTGCCTATTAGAGCGTCTACTCGTTGGGTCAGTTCTTGTGATCCATATTGCAATGGCTCCCCCCTTGGGTCCAGTGGATTCCAGTCACCTTCACTAAGGATCCAATCGGACCCTAATATCTGCCTCAGACACCTTACAACCTCAACACCATTTAATTTAAAACTTTGCTGCAATCGCTGGAACTTAAGTCTGAAAATTCCCATATTGTCATTTGGGTGGGGGACTCCTTCTACAGCTCTCCTCACATCTGCATCTGTCCATGCTCGGTATACTAGCATTGTGGGTGGCAACACATTTCCCCCCTCTACAAGCTCTCCCCCTCTAGGATTGGGAACCTCAATTAAAGGATATAATGGCACAGATGTCATTCCCTTACCTCCATAATGATGATCTGGTGCCCGCCTGGTTCTGGCGGGCCGTCCTTCATAAGGTGGTGGTGTTGGAGGAGGTGGATTTGGAGCGGTGGCGGCAAGCAGGTATTTGCGGGCATCATCAAATTCGTTCTCTACATCATCACTATAAGTGACCATATTCCCAGGAGTTGGAGGGGCGGTCAGTCGTGGAAGTCTTTTCTGTGTACACATAAACATATCCTCTTCCGAAGGAGAGAGGTGGTTAACATTACATGTCCCTCCCCCCGTAGGCACCGTCATTGTGATACACATTTGCCTTTTTGTTTTCATCTTCAACAATTTTTTATTTTTAGTATAGAACATGTATTTACTTTTTTTATTTTTATTTTTATTTCCTTAATTAAGTAACGTTGCGTTTACTTTTCCTTTCCTATACTTCTTTGTATATAGTAAAGCTCAATAAAGTTTGAACGTCTCCTATTCCTTCCTTGTAATAAGGATTAATATTGCCAAGAAGTAGTGGATACAGGGCACTGATTCCAGCAGAGATAGTATAGTAGATGCTGTGTATCCAGTGGGTGCGGGGAGCATTGTCATCACTTAAAAGGGGTTATAATAACATGCCTTTGTCTCTCTTTACAGCAACCACACTTCCTCACTTCTGCTATGTTCCCTCAAGGTTACAGACAGACATATTTTACATAAAAAAAACTAACACACACACACAGAGAAAATTGGAGTAGAAAGGGGAGTGGTCTGCTATGCTGACTGTGGGGGGTTGGCCAGAAGGACCAAAATGATAGGATCAGATTAGTGAGTAATCATGTATTCTGATGTGTGTATATTATTATATCTGAGTCTCAAGATATAATGAGAGAAAATAATGCACAGAAGTCAGAGTGTCATCAGAATAATCTCTGAGTTTAATTTTGGGCAGGCTGTTTCTTATATAGCATAAAACACGTCACAGCTTATTAGCATAGTTGGAAATAGGGTTAAATACATATTTGCAAGCAACTGTCTTTTTACTCAGCAAAACCTTATCTAAAACTCCCAGCTTGCTTCAGATACGTTGTCTCAGTAGTATCTGAAGCGAAAAACAGGACACAGGATACAGATGTTTTAATGTAAACATTCTACAGATGACGCACTTAAACATTCTAGTGAGATAAGAAACATGCTGACATACTTTTTATAATCATGATATTCTTAGCTAATCAATTTCTAAATGAAGAAATTAAAATACCTAACAATCTGGTTCGTTGGAAAGGCTATGGTGAGGAGGATAGTTTGTGGGACAATATTCAAGCACCTGATCTTCTTCGGTCTTTTCATGTGCAGTACCCTGTTAAACCGGGTAATAGGGCATCCAGAGGCTGCACCTATAGAGGCGGGGGTAATGTGAGGAATTTACTCTGCTGGGTTTTGAACCCTGGTCCCCAGGCTGCTGAACCTCTTCCCTACCACTGCGCCAGCCTGCCCTTGTGAATTTCCTTGAGATCTGATAAACCTTGACTCTGCTAGCAATAGTATCAGTGACTAGTCTCTTCAGCTATGTCTGGTCAGGTGTCTGGTCCTTGGCCTATATAAGGCACTTCCTGTCTATGTACCTTGCCAGAATATTGTGGTTCCTGTTCCCTTTAATAAAGCTTGTTCCTGTTTCACCTACAAGTTGCTGAATTGGATCATTGCTGACCTAGGCTGCTGGTCTCCAAAACCTTGTGATTCCTATATCATTACATTATGTTTAGGCTGAAGAAGAGAGAACCACTCACAGAGAAATGTATGCAAAGAGTATTTGGGTCTGAAGAAAAGAGACACCCGAGAGTGCTTTGTATATATATATATATATATAAAGAGAAAAGACACCGAGAGACCACAGGTGGAAGCCGAGGTATGATCTGTAAGCTGCAAATGAAAATCTGGACTAATGAAATATACAGGCCAGTAAAAGTTATTATACTATTGAACTGTTTTGATTTGTTTTTTGCCTCTCCCAGGGTTAGCTGAGTTTAAGCCTGGTTAGTAAGTAAACTGACTCTAGTAAAAAATGGTGGTGCTTCAATGAAAGCTAGGTCTGTTTTTTTCATTTTTTCATTTTATTATTTCTTGTAACACTTGGTACAAATTAGTAAAATTTGAAAATATATTAAGGCCTCCTGTATTGGTGTTACATACAAGTGTCAGAAATAGGGTAAACAGTAAAAAGTCTACATTTTTTAAGGCCCTGTTTATGAGTATAGGTATCCATTTTGTGTTTGTTACATGACATTGTGAGAGCTGGATGATGGGGGTGTATCAGTGGAGGAAGGGGTGGAGAAGGAGGGAACAAAGAGCCTTTGTAAAGATAATTTGATAAAACTGAAATAGAAACAACACCCACTGCCTCTTTCTTGCCTGGTAGCAGACCCCTTACATCATTCACTGCAGTAGCTCTCCAGAAATGTAAATGCCCGTCTCATGAACACAAATTCCAGCAGTGTATCATAGATCTTTCCAAGGGCCTGCAGAGGTATCACAGTGTATATTTTTCTGATTGAGAACTATCTGTAAAACTTCTTCCTGCTTTATTTTGCTCTGAGTCAGGCTTGAACTTTTCAAAATGGTTTATTTTCATTGTGCAGTGTTTTTTTAATATATCTTCCCCTTTACCATACTTGTTCATCCATGTGATGTGCTCTAATTTATAGACTCCTGTACAGGTCCGCTGGTCCTCCTCTGTAATAGCTCCCCTATCCTTTTTCTTTATAGCTGATGCCTCTCCCTGCAGAGAGAGAAAGTAAAGAGCATAAAAGAGAAAACATGGAACAAAGAATACAGAGAAAGGATGTAAAGAGGTAAAGAGAAGAAATGGCAAGGGACATTTGGATCTCCGTTAGTTTTTTTTTTGAGCTCGGTTCCAGGGCGTGGCAGAAGAGGAGGAGGCTGGGGACATAGCGGGGAGGTAAGTACAATGTATATTCTGTTTATTTTTATTTTTTTATGTTTATGTATGTTGTACTAATGTAATGTTTTTTTGTTTTTTTTAACAGGGGCCGCCCCGGAGAAGAAGAAAAGAAGAAGGAAGGGGGACATGCTGGAAAGGTGAGTAGAATATTTAGAATATTTAGAATGTTGTACAATTTGTTTTTTCTTTTTCCCTAGGTTGCTGATCTAAAGGGACTCTGTAAAGGTAAGTGGTCTTAATTATTTTATTTTAGCTTAGAATTATGGTTTGTATATAGAGATAGCATTTATTGTATGTTAGATAGATAGGGGTATGCATTTTAGCTAGTTAGGATTTATTGTATTTTAGATAGATAGGGGTATGTATTTTAGATAGTTAGGATTTATTGTATATTAGATAGATTGGGGGATGTATTTAGGATAGATAGGATTGATTGTATGTTAGATAGGGGGGTATTGTATTTTATTTTATTTGTATTGTATTGTATGTATTCTATGTATTTCCTTTTCAGGTGTGTATTTTTTTTTTCTGTAGTGGGGGGGGGGGGGTTGTATTGTATCTTTTTTATTTTCTGTAATGTTCATATTTTATTTTTGTGACTTAGGTTTTTGATTTTCTGTAATGTAGATTTTTTATTTTTTGTGACTTAGGTTTTTTGATTTTCTGTAATTAGAGTGATGGGGCAGTTTATTATGGGGTAGGTAGTGTAGGTAGGTAGTGTAGGTGTTAATAGCTTAGTGTAGAGGGTGGTTAGTTTAGATTTAATGGTTTATTGGGGAGTATAATGCAGTGAAGTGTTTGTAGTTAGTGTCATGATGGTCCTTGAGGACCATCATGGCACCTATGTGGTTAATGTTAGGGTTGTAACAGCAACATAAGGGTCATAATATACCCTTGTGGGACTGATGGGGTTACATAGAGGCTTATGAGGGTCTGTATTGACCCCCCATGAGTGACAGGGTTATTTATTGGCTTATGGGGGTCTGTATTGACCCTCATGAGTGACGTGGTTAATTAAGTGCATATGGGGGTCTGTATTGACCCCCGTGAGTGACAGGGTTAATTAAAGGGTTAATGGGGGTCTGTATTAACCCTAATGAGTGATGGGGTTTATTAAGAGTTTATGGGTGTCTGTATTCACCCCCATAAGTGACAGAATTAATTAATGTATTATGGGGGTCTGTATTGACTCCCATGAGTGCCAGGGTTATTTATTGGCTTATGGGGCTCTGTATTGACCCCCATGAATGACGGGGTTAAATAAGTGTTTATGGGGGTCTTAATTGACCTCCATGAGTTACAGGGTCAATGAAGTGCTTATGGGGGTCTGTATTGACCCCCATGAGTGACAGGGTTAATTAAGTGTTTATCGGGGTCTGGATTGACCCCCATGAGTGACAGGGTTTTTTAAGGGATTGATGGGGCTCTGTATAGAGCCCCATGAGTGATAGGGTTTTTTATTATAATTACGGGTCCTTTAAGGACCTTTACGGTCCCCTCGCTTTGCGAGGTTCCGCATTTGCGGTCGGAAAGTGGTAGGGGGTCCTAGAGATAAGCGCCTATGGCGGTTATCTCCGCCATCGGCGCTCCTTGCCAGCAACTGCGGCCCTCGCTTTGCGACGCAAACCCGCAAGCGTTAGCAACAACCCGTATGCTCACAACTATATATTTGATAGGGCAGTGGCCGAGGGTCTCAGTTGCTGGCATGGAGCGCCGTAGGCGCTCCATGCCAGCACCTGAGGACCACGCAAAGCGAGGGCCGCAGTTGCTGGCATGGAGCGCCGAAGGCGCTCCATGCCAGCAACTGCGGCCCTCGCAAACTTTACCTCGCAAACCAAACAGCACGACACACACATTACGACACTCGCAAACAACATACGACACACGTTCACACACATTACGGCCTCGCAACTCGCGAACATTACAAAATGTAAAACACAATACATACACACAGCACATACATAAAAAACTTACCTACACCAAGAGGGAGCACCCAGGACCTCAAAAATACAACTTATACCTCGATTTTACTCGAAATAAAACAGTTTAGAGACTAAAAAAAAATCTAAGCGAGAGAAAAAATGGCCGCCGAACAAAACGAAAACGAGGCTACAGCACTCTAAACTCGCAAAACACCACAAGAAACTCGCAAAACACCACAACAAACTCGCAAAACGCAACAAACGACCTACGGATATTCATACCACACAGTGCACACATTCAGCATGCTTACACAGCAGCTCCACACCACTAATGCTGCAGCAACATCAACACAGATTGCCAGCTCTTCATCACAATGCTTCAAAATAGGTACAGTATATTCATTTAGTAATATATTACATATTTCATTATTATAAACCAAACAGCATTAGCTACCTTACAATTTCATTGCCGTCATTTTTTGACGGGCAATTCGCTAGTATATATATAAATGTGTGTGTGTGTTTGTGTAAAAAACATAATATCCATTCATACACACACTATCACCCCACAAACCACATGGCTCCCCCGGACCCTGTATAACTCACAGCAGACAAACATTCACATTTACACACACACTATATATATATATATATATATATATATATATATATATATATATATATATATATATATACACTCTCTCTCTCGCTCCTCGCCCACAAGCATTAGCAACAACCCGTTTTGCTCACAACTATATATGTGATTACATGTGTGGGAATTCCTTTGATATTATCTAGACTGTAAATGTTTCATAAATTGTGGCCAAAAATATTTAATTTAATTAATCTCACATTCTGTGGAACACAGAAATGATGTCATTAGAGTTCATTTCTGGTCATAAAGCATGAAGCTATTATCACAAAGCACTACAAGTAGAGGCAATTTTTAGTGTTTAGCAGACTTAAGTTGACATTATGAAGTTGAACAGTACTTGGGTATGGTCAAAATGATATGCTTCAAAGTATTTCTCTTTAATGAATTACATTAATATGACACTGATATTTTCTAATATTTAGAAGTTAGTTGTAATGGGTAATTCATTTGAAAGGCAAAAGCAACTCCAACTCTTCCGTTAACCAGTGAGAATTTGGGAAAATCCCTTTTCCAAACTAGGTAGGAAACTCCAGTACGCCTAACTTATCTGTCTGTGAGAAATCCTTAAATTATGAATTCCTAAGTCAGTAGTGTCTCCTTTAATATTATTTTTACATAATTTTGGAAATTGATTGTCATAGATCATGTAGTTAAAAATAGTTTGATGAGCATTGCTTTAATATAACTGTATGTAGGACTATTTAGCACTGCCTCCTAGACAAAGACACCTCCCCATTGACTTTATGGGAAAAAGAAACCAGCAGTAGCTGAGTTTGATTTTTGAAGTAAGTTAAATCCTCAATTGCTTTTTTACATCTGGGAATATGAATTTTATTAATAATCCACACCTAATTAAAACACCTAGCTCCTGTTGTTAGAGCATTACAGTTGCTTTTGCATACAGTTTCAAGAAAATATTGGACTTTTACATCTACCTTTCCGAGGTTATTATGAATAGGCAGTTATTCTTGCCAAGTACATTTTCCAAGCCTGATATAAATAAAGACTAATACAAGATAACCAAGCAATATATAATCTCATGGGTCCATTTACAATTCTAATTATTTTAAAATCATTTTGAAGCAAAATCCATGAATGTGATTTCAGCCGTTTTATGTGTATTGGCAAATTATCCTTCTCAAAACATATTCATATATTTCCATTTTGTAATAACTGTAAACAAGACTACATGCTGATTTCCAATCACCTTAGACATGAATATGAACAATACACACATCCTACTGCTCACCCAAAACTTCCAGCTAAGATGAGTTTACTTAATAGAAAGGAAAAGTAAACTGGGAGATTGGTGTTCAATCGAAATACATATACGTAATTTTTATTTTGGGGTAAGTACCACTTTAAGGGCAACCAGTAGACACTACCAGTACCCAACCACGATACTCAGTTCACTTTCAGTCCCAGAGCCAAGCTATGGTCCTGCTTGGATTCAAACTTGAGTTAAGAAGCAAATTAGGATCCATAGACTTCAATGGAGATTAAGGCCTCCATTCAATTGTAAGCCCGCAAATCGACCACTGTAAGCCAAATGTCTGTGGGTGTGCTGCAGGCTCCCGTTCGACCTCTGATTATGATGCAATTCAATTCCCAGAGCCCCAAGTTACTGTCCCAAAGCTGAAACCGTAAACCATGCACTGGTCGTAGCAGTTCATGGAAGGAACATGATCAATTAAGCAAGCCCGTAACCTCTCATTTCAAATCAGCCAATAGAAAATGAGACTGTCATTATTACGGCAGTAAAACATGAAGGTTACATGTCAATCAATTAGGTTCGGGTGTCCGATAAGCGATCGGACTCGCAAACATGCAAAATAAATTATGAAAATTAATGCCAATACTGTTCTAGACCATGTGGGTGGCCTAATATGTATTAACTCAGAATAAAACATAAAAATACATTTCATTTACTGGCGATTTTGCGGGTTTGAAACTGTTGTGCAAATATTTCTAAGGTCTGTCATGGCTTTCCTCATTATTTACAGTGCAGTATTGATTTTTTTTTATTTGTATTTACAGTGCTATGAATAGTTGTTTAATCCCCTTGTGGGTCCTCTCTAGCACTCATAGGATTTTCTCCTTCTTTTGCGATTTATGGGTGTGAAAACATTTGTGGGCTTGGGGAAATTGAGCAATTCAATAGCGATTTGCGATTTTAGCCTTTGTAACTCCTGCCAAAGTAAAAGATCAAAGGCTTTGGGAGGCTGTAAGTTATGGGTTTAACCATCGCAATTTTTTAAAGCCCTTAACTCATAACCTGTTTGGAGCCCTCAAAAAAATGCCAATTGAATAGCAAATTAACTTGCAACCTCCCTTACTGGCTACCGGATCTTGGAGCACTTGTGTCAATAGACAAAAGTTAAGTGGTGCCAAGTGCTCTACAAGTGATACCCCTTTGATCCTTTGTCTTGTTGTTAATCACAATTAGGAAATACTTGACCTTAGCCATTGTTCCTGACCCCCAATTCAATCCAATAGGAGCCTGAATGTCTAACATTATTATTGAAGTCTTGGTTAGCCCCACAAAGGTGAGTACACCCGGGAGCCTCCTCAAAACCCTTAGCTGACTCACTAAAGATATCTCTGTGCAAAGGGAAGTTCTGCTAGGGAGCGGGTAAACTGCATAATCCCCTGAATTCACTGGGCTGTACCACTATTCCCTCAATGTTTAGCAAATACCCTGAGCCCACTAGAATATCTCACTAACTTCCACTGGGTCCCCGGAATAGCAGAAAGCCTGTCCCGATAATCTAAGACTCCTACCCCCCAGGTTTATGGTTCCCCATGTGTGATAAGATCCAGACACCCCGGAACTTTCCACCCCCCTACGATGTCACCAGATCCTGCCCGGTGGCAGCTGACAACATAGTCCTCATGCCTCTCGTGGGGAAGGAGACAGGCTGACACCAAGTCCTTGGGGACGGACCTGACCCAAAAGGGATAGTTCAAAAGAGACATATGGTGTCAAACTTGTGTTTGCCTAAGGAAGTAGTCCATTGAAGATTGGTTGAGGAACTGTACAAAAATCTGTGTACTGAAAAATAAAGGTATGCTCTCTGTGGGATACACATGCATGGTGTGTTTCATTTAGAGGTATTTGATTTATTATGTTTTTTTAATCAGAAATTAATTTATGCATCTTGTCCTGCTGCCTGGTAACAGGACCTAAACCCTGCAACTTGGACCTACAGCCACATCTTGGTCTGGAGAATAGCCTCCAGTCAAGCTATTATGTGTGTGGGGATAACGGAACCAAGAGAACCTGCGGGTAGGCTTGGTCTATTAAAGCCCAACAAAGGGTCGTGATGTATATATATTTATTAAGTTATTTATTTATTTACTGAGTAAATTGACACAGAGGGGGGAATCAGGGGTAGGGCCCAGGGCAAAACCAATTTTTGTTTTGCACTGGGGAGTTCCATTCACTAACAACACCAGTGGCACAGATAGCATTGTTAGGATGAAAAATGTGAGAGCAGTGTCTCGGGGGTGTATCACAAACAAGCTAGCTATAACCCAGTTTAAATATTAGTAAGAATCCTGATCTTAATCTCTATTATATATATATATATATATATATATGTAATGGTAGCTTACTAGTGTTTAACATCTGTTTTCATTGCCCTGCATAATCAAAGATCTCTTTAATAATTATATTAATAAAATCAGGAATGCATTAAATATTTAACGCTGTACATCAAATTATTTATAGAACAATTGTAGTGTCAATGATAATGATCTATTTTAATCATAAAATAATATTGATTCTTGTCGTAGTTTTATATATATTTTGGCATAGTAATTTATATATCTTTTCAGCCTTACACAAATATTTTTGCAACAATTTTGTGTTATTCAATTAGAACACAGTTTCTTTAGAAATCCTCTAGCACTCAGCACTTTTTTCTGATAGCACTTTTTCCCGATAGATATAAATAATTTCTGTGCACTGCCACTTTATAATGAAGGCTGTTCCAAATACAGAGTCTGAGACTACTGCATAATTTTTAATAAGTTTTTAATTAGGCTGTTTTTAACCATGGAAATAAAAGTTATATTTTATACATGTCCACATTTAGAAATTGTCAATATTAGTAATTAATAAGTGTGCATCTTGTATAGAGGAACCATTGGATACAGGTTGGAAAGATATTGGGAACTCGAGCTGATTTGGTCATCCCCAGGAGATAATTGGTATGTCTTGCACCAAACAAAAGATGTCTGCAAGAATTTCATGACAGATAGTAACAAAGAGTACCAAAAACATACTTTCTAGAATGTTCTGCATGATCACATGTATTGTTTTTTTCTCACTTATGCACTTCAATAAAGTTTGCACTGTAAGGGTCGCTGTAGTACAAACATAAAGTTCTAGCATGCATCTAACAGATCACAAAATATTTTTTTCTGATATCTTATGGTATTTAGAGGGTCAGTGAGTCTTATTGATATCTAAGCCTCTTTAGTCTTCAGACATACAATTTTAGTTTTATATAAATGTTTACTGTTATTATCCTTTATTTGCAATGTGCCAACATGGGGTAAGTACAAGGCAAACACAGTTTTAACATGATGCAAAAAAAGTGCTTTTCCAAAGTACCTTACAAACTTATAATCTAAAGTATATTCGAACTAATTACCTTCATCCTTCTCCACATAATTATTATATAAAATGTATACTTCCGTTTCTTTTAAGAAGTCCCCAGACTAACAAAATCTTACCTCTTAAAGCCTATCCCTTTCCTATTCTTCTCTCTCTCTCATGAGAGGTGGCATTGTCATCACCTTCTGCAGCCTCCCCTTTTCCTGCTCTATCTCTCTCTCTAATAAGAGTGACATCTTTCTCAGCTGAGACCAAATGACACACCTACAGGGGCTTCAAACTGCTAACAAGCAGACCTTAACATGCTGTATACATGAATGAAAGAACACTGCACTGGTAGTGACGCCCCTTCCTGTGAGCATGGCTTTATGTCACAACTGTACAACATGTCAGCTCTCATGAGAGACAGAGCAGAAGGTGAGAATCTGTTACTCTGGGGACCTCTTAGATATGAGTGAAGTGTACATTTTATATGATAATTACATTGAGGAAGGTGAAATTAAGTAGTTTACCTAGTTAAACTACTTATATAAAGCTTGGTCACACTACCTCTTGACTTCTAAGTTAATTTATTTCCCATGTGAATGTAATCCATAAAACATTCTCTTTTAAATGCATGACATAAAGTTTTGTATAGGGAATAAAAATCAAATACATTTTAAATTTAAATCAAATAAGCACAATAAGAAATGACGTATAAAAACACAATACAGCTAGTAATGAAATATAGTTAACCTTACTAGTACTGCAATGGTTAAACCTCAAATGACAGATATATACTAGGAGAAGAACTGTGATCCACAAGGGGTTTCTCTTATCTGGGAAGCTCAGCTCTATGCTGAGGCTCCAAAACTAGCTCAGATCCTAGTTTAATGTCTATCCGCCTCAATAAATTCTGGGACTGTAAATCCAACGTGAAGCACGTAACGGCTGCAGGCTTGAAATTTGTCTGAGTTACACTGCTATCACATATATAGTTGTGAGCGTACGAGTTGTTGCTAGCTCTTGCGGGCTCGCATAGCCCGGCGCTCCTTGTCAGCAACTGCGTCACTCGCAAACTTTACGTTGTAACGAAAAAAACACGACACAGCAACTGCGACCCTCGCAAACTTTACGGCGCAACGCAAACAACATACACCTACGGAATTCCTGAAAACGACGTCCGAGAGGGGTGGCATCGAGGACCTCTGCAAGTAAAGTTACACCTTGATTTAAGTACAAATTTCGGAGTTTAGACACCCGAAAATCACCTAAGCGAGAGAGAAAAATAGCCACCAAACAAAACGAAAATGAGGCTAAAAGACCCTAAACACCCAAAACACCACCAAACAGTTACGGATATTCCGAAAAAGTCGGACGACATCTGAAACGAAGGACGCTAAATCAGCCATGCGTATTAAATCTCATCTGCCATTTAGATGCCCATTCCTCAATTTTATGTAAATCCCTTTGGAGGGAAAGCACATCATTATCTGATTTAATTACTTTGCACAACTTCGTGTCATCAGCGAAAAGGGAGACACCACACTCCAATCCTACCTCTAAGTCATTAACACATATGTTAAAAAGGAGAGGACCTAATACTGAACCCTGAGGAACCCCACTTACCACATTAGTCCAATCAGAGTATGTTCCATTTACAACAACCCTTTGCTTCCTGTCTTTTAGCCAGCTCTCAATCCATGAGCAGATATTTACTGCAATTCCTGTATCTCTCCGTTTGCACAATAGTCTCCCATGTGGCACTGTATCAAAAGCCTTTGCAAAATCCAAAAAAGACTACATCCACTGAGTTGCCTTGATCCAGGTTCCTACTAACCTCCTCATAGAAACTAATTAGATTTGTTTGACATGACCTATCCTTCATAAATCCATGTTGACTCCTACTTATAATCCTGTTCCATTAGATATATTCTTGTATATTATCCCTTATTAACCCTTCTAAAAGCTTCTCCATTACAGAAGTGTGGCTCACTGGTCTATAATTCCCCAGATTTGCTCTTGCTCCCTTTTTTAATATAGGTATAACATCTGCTTTTCTCCAGTCATCTGGTAGAGACCCTGTGTTGAGTGAATCTTAAAAAATTAAATATAATGGTTTGGCTACTAAAGAACCCAGTTCTCTCAGTACCCGTGGATGTATTCCATCAGGACCCGGGGCTTTATTAACATTTATTTTTTCCAACCTCTTTTGTATTACTTCCTGTGTTAATCAATTATTTGGCAAAGGTAGTGTAGCCCCATTATGTTCCAGTGTCCCAAACACTGGTACCTCCCTTCCGTATACCGAAAAAAGCTCATCTGCCTTTCCCTGGTCACTAATTTTCAGATGGCCTGTTTCACATTCTAATGTTCCTATAGCTTCCTTCCTCACCTTCTTCCCATTAATATACTTAAAAAATATTTTAGGGTTAGTCTTACTCTCTTTTGCAATAAATTTTTCATTTTCTATTTTAGCCAGTCTAATAGCGTTTTTCCAATCCTTGTTGATTTCCTTGTACTCCCGTAAAGCAGTCTCTGTCCCCTCTTGTTTGTATAATTTGAATGCCTTCTTTTTACTCCTTATCTTGATCTTTAAATCATTGTTAAGCCACATTGGATGGCGTTTACTCCTTTTATTCCCACTTGGTATATGCTGATGTGTATGTATATTTAGTAAGGATTTAAATGTTGTCCATTTATGTTCAGTGTTTTTACCTATCAGTTCTCTCTCCCAGTCTATACTTTGTATTGCAAAAAAATCTGCCCTTTTAAAATTAAGAGTTTTTGTTGGCCCCTTAAAATTTCATTTTTTTAATTCAATCTCAAATGAGACTGTGTTGTTTCCCAAAGGTTGCCCTATTCCAACATTTGATATTATATCAATATTATTTGGGATGACTAAATCTAAGACAGCTTCATTTGTAGTAGGCTTAGTCTAGGACACATAGACTTACGGTCAATGATAATGTCCTGGTTAATTGTTAGAATACAAATAGAGTTCCATATGCTGTTTTACAGCCTTATTTGTTAATGATTAAAATAAATGAAATAGTTACATAGAAATAACCCAGGTGAAACGTTGCCAGTTGTCTCAAAAGGGGAAAAAATAACTCCTTCCTTACCCCAGATACTGGCGATCCCTAATTAACCAGGATAACCCTGAATGCCCTTTTCAATTAAAAATATATCCTGTCCCTTTTTAAAGTTATCTATCAAATCCACTGTCACCACCTCCTTTGGTAGAGAATTCCACAGATTAACCACACTTACTGTGAAGAACCCTTTTCTTTCTTTAATGTGGAACCTTTTTACTTCTAACCTCAAAGTATGTCCTCTTGTCAGTTAAAAACCTCTTGGCACAAAAAGCTTCCTTGACAAAGCTTTATACTGACCCTGGATGTATTTATATAATGTAATCATATATTTTTAGAGAAAATAAGTTTAATTTTGTTAGTCTTTCTTCATAACTTAGCCCCTCCATTCCCCTTATTAGTTTTGTTGCCCTTATCTTTACTTTTTCCGGCTCTTAAATGTCATTTTTCTGGAAATATATTTTCTTATGCTGTTTAATGGCCTGTCGCCCTTGTCCAATCACTGCATTTTCACGAGGAGACAGCTATGCAGGTTCATCCAACAACAGAGGAAAAGAAATGAGATGCTATGATTAATAAGGTGTCTAATATCATTTACGGTATTGGCAGCGGATCGATCTAGACTGACCCTAGTGCCACTATCGTATTTTAAATACTCTGATAAATGTGCTTCCCAAGAGTGGATATCCTTGTAGTAGTAATCAATGTGTTTCTTTGTGTAGTGTTAGTACATTTGATACTCAATTCATAAGGAGGTAACATAAAAACCTCTTAAGATAGACTTATTTAATTGCTAATATATCATAAAAGAGAGGTTGTGATTTATGCCATACTGGTGCTCTAGAATTTTGCCCTCAAAATAAAATCCTGAAAACAGCCCTTTAAGCAGTATTACTTCCCCTGTTTGAAATAGAATGCAGGTTTTATTGTTGTTTGTGAATAAATCATTGATTGAGCTCCTATATATGGATTCCTTTATTCTGCAGCAGCTTACTGCTTATTTTTTGTCATTAATGTGATCTCAATTGGGCATATAAACTGCTTACTCAGTGCTTGGTGAATCTGTGGGAGTATAGTCTTGCAGATTATTATACATGTTGGTCCATCATTTGTAAACTGCACAATTAGAAATACTGACAACACTTTTTTCAGCCCTTCATTTTCGGGGTACCTCTAAATTGAGGAGGCCCTAAGTGTAGATTGGACATTCAGCGTAGCTGACATGAGATAAATCATTTTTATCTATTTATGTTGTCTATATTATTAACTCAGACTATTAAGTTTAGGAAAGATCTCAAAACAATACTTGATGAAGACAAACAGGACAAACTGATTGATAGGGATCAATACATTTTTGTTACTACCTAAATTCCAGACAGTGGCAACTATTTTATGCCTTACCAAAATTTTATAACTACACCCAGTAGACTAATTGTATCATGGAACAATCTATCACAAAATGTTAGTCTGTTTATTGATAGTCATTTAAAAGATCTTGTAACCACACACCCATCATATGTTAGGGACACAAATGACACTCTAAGGCACTCAGGACAAACATACAAATTAATCTACTGCATTACTTGTGAGTATTGACAGAGAGACACTTTACAGCAGTATTGCTCATTAAATTGGAATTCAAACAGTATAGTATTTCCTGAAAAACAATAGTAATGTTTTAGGCAGACACAATTAATTCTTGCTAAAGTTAGCGAGATGTGTACTAACAAATAACAAATGTATCTTTGATAAAGTCAGAGGAAGAGCAATGGGCACTCCTTATACCCCTAGCTATGCAACCTCTTTTTATCACTTTGTTACCATTTTATTCTGTGTAACTATATGGATCAGAAATAAAAAAAATTGAAATTTAGATTTCAAAAGGGAACCTATATTATGACAAATATGATAATACACACGTCTCTCTGCCGTGTATTTAAAGATCCATCGGGAAACTAGGATGGCACGCATTATCTGCTATTTACAGGCGTTCTTTACCATGGGCTAATATCAGCCAATATAATTGTTTAAGTTCAACTTATATATTGTTGCAGATTAACATTTATAATATAGGGCTATGTTCTATTAGCTACCTACATATGCATCAAACTCACAAATTTGCCTGTGGGTGGTATGTCATCATACAATGGGGTATGAGATACGTTATCATGGGCAGCATGAGGCCTTAAACAGAAGTGACACTGAAGGTGGATAAATGGGGGAGGGGATTGCCACAGGTATGTCACTAGATAGCAAAGGCCAGACACTGGATGCTCACATGGAGCATGTAAGGAACAGGGTGTTATAGGCACAGGGACATGGGGATATAGGGACAAATCATGAAAAGGGGGATTGCACTTGTTTATTGAAGCTGTTGAGGAAGGCAAACAAACACGCAAGGAGGCCGTGGAGAAGCACATGGATCACCGGGAATCTTACCTACTTCAATAGGAATCATGTGTACGCCTGTCCTGTCAAGTCCCACACCATTGCTGTTGTTCACATGGCAAGATGTATACCAGTAATGAAGATGTGAAATTACTGCTAGTGTTAATGTATCAATTAATTATAATTTACATATGGTTAACAACCCTTCAGTGGAATGATGATCCACAACAGTGTCAGAATGTATATTTATCAAAAGTATTAACTCCCATAAATCAATGATGTTGTTCACACGTGCTTTAGAAAATAGCTAGATTAGGTTAACATTTGGACCAATAGAATGTCGCTGAGGAATGCTTTTGAGAAGGTCAAATCTGAGGTAGCAGCACCTGAGGAGGTGGAAGCATGGAGGAAGACTAGGAGAAGCCAGGCTTCTGGAGTGTGGTGGAGGCCATGCTGGGTGATCTCTATTTTCAGCTTGGTGAGCGTGCTCTGGTTTGCACCGCCAGAAGCAGCCTGTCCATGTAGGTTTCTATCTGGCAGTTGTGCCTCCTCACCTCCCTATAGAGACTCCTGTTGCCAAGGCCCACAGAGGCTTGGTGGGAGAAGATGCAGGCCTGGAGCCCCTGCATAGCATCTCTGTGCTCCCAGATCAGGACCAGCATCGCCCCCATGGTGGCCTCTAACTGTGGGTGTTGGAATGGAGGATATGGAAGAAGTCGGCAGTGGTAGTGGCCCAGTGGGGAGGTGCTGGGAACTGGCTGGAATCCTTAGGCATGGTGGTGGGTCTGGTGGTGGTGACCTGGATGTGCCGATGGTGGGAGGAGGAGCTGATGGTGGTGGTGGCATCAACCTCGTATCAGTCTAATAGGAGTTGCTGAGGTGACAAATCTATCAGGTGAGGAGGGAGCCAGAGTGGTTGAATGCCACATGTGGCTGAAAGGTCGGCATGTCGCCCCACTGACCACGTGAATTGGGAGTCCTCCTTCTCATCTCCTGAGTCCTCTGATCCTCTCTTGGTCCCCTCCTCCTGACACGGATCCTGATGGACAGGGGCACAGTTCTGCATAT
This sequence comes from Discoglossus pictus, assembly GCA_027410445.1. NCBI lineage: Eukaryota > Metazoa > Chordata > Amphibia > Anura > Alytidae > Discoglossus > Discoglossus pictus. The sequence goes on from CM050168.1 coordinate 81,798,077, forward strand.
CCAGCTCTGACTGTGCCAATGCCCCTGCCTCTGAAATCCAGGGAGCTGACATCTCACTCTCATTGGTGGGCAGCATTTACATAGGATTAGTGTTAGCTATGTGTGTGTGTGATGTACATGTGGTGTACATGTGAGGGTATGTTGGTGTATATGAAATTCATCTGCAAGGAGGCTGGATCTGATTGGCCCATCAGGCCTGGAGCTTTGAGGCTTGTCCCAGTGGTCATCATCTCCCACTTGTTGTACTGTACAGTCACTCTGGGGCCAACACATAGAGCTTTCGCTGCTCTGGCCATCATCCTCCTGACCTTGGCCTGGCTATCGTCAAGCTTACAAACCTCACATCCCTATTCGCAAAACAGACCTCAGTAACTCCAGTTGCTACCTCCTTTTCCCTTTCACCCTGTTAGGATATTGTCGTGGGCACATATGACATTGAGGAGGACCTCCTCCCAGTGCCTGTAGTGTTTTTTGTTTTTAATTAAACATTTAATAAAGTAAGGTTTTTATTCCCAATTCTGATCTCTATATAAATGTGTAAACACAGTGACATGAACTAGGGGAATACAAAACAAGTACCTATTATAGAAAGTTTGGCCGACGAAGAGGCAGCCCACAAGTAGACTCCCCCCCCCCCCCCAACACAGTGCTTGACGCAGCGCAGTTTGACCCAGCGGAGCCTGGGAGCTCCTGGTTGGTGGGGAGTGCAGAGGAGGGACTTACGCCCATTTTGCGGGATTCCTCTCACTCTGCACCAGCCATCTCCTAGATCGGAGCCTTGCGTGGTGCTCCTGCTTTTTCCTGCCTAATTTATAAGTATTAGTGCCAAATCACTCCCTTTACTAATATTAACCTTTTCTTTATAAGGGGCTAGCGTGTGTGTTGCATGTGCTTTGTTTGTCTTTGTTTGTTTTGTCTCTTTGTTTGGGGTATGTGCTTTTCTCATTATGGACCCTGGTGATTTGGAGAATCTTTTGGCCATCGTTAGGTCCAGAGCCTAATGCCAAAGGGTAAGGTGGGTTCAGGATATTCTGGGTTCTTCTCAGCTAGGGGGGGAGGGCGTTCTCATGGAGACACAGGCCCAGTCTGTGGTGGCTGCTGGCCTGTGCTCAGTGGGGGAGGTCAGTAGCCCAGATAGGCTGCTTAGATCCACTGAGCCATCTGACAGCGCCAAATCAGGTGGTGAGGCCATTAGGAGTGCAGGGGCCACGGATGAGGTTCCTGAGAGACAGGAGCACCCCCCCCCCACTCTGGGGGTGCACTTACCCCTAGAGATAAAAGATCTGGTGCAGGGACAGGGCAGCGCCAGCGGGGGCGTGGGTGTCAGCCTAGCACCCTAGCTGCAACCCAGCACCTTGCCCCAGGGCCTGTGCCTATCCCCAGATCCCAACTGCACCCCAGTACAGTCACAACCAAGGGGCCCTCAGGGTAATAATAAAAAAGACCAGGAGTTCTAAAAAAAACTCCTACACAGCTCCACTGCGCTGACCCTGCGATCCCCACTACTACACCTAAAGATGGTGTCACCGGTGTTTTGCAGGGACAACGCAATACCAGTGCAGAGACCTGCAAGAACATGGATTCCACAAGAGAAAGAAGAAACCAAGTTCTGAATTAAATGGCTACTGGCGACAGCCAGGTGGTCATTGACCATGTGCCGGTTACGTCCCGCCAGGGTCCGTAAGGAATCGAACAGGCATAGTCCTTTGACTTTTACTTATACACCGGTGAAGAGACAGAAGCCCCCTGACAAACTAGTTAGGCCACAGCACAGTTTGACCAGTCCTGACATTAACATAGATAGCGAGACTTCAAAGGGTCCACAAGGACCGGACAGGGTTAGCGTAGCCACTAATTCCGAATACTCATCAGGGGGGGAGCTGACGACCAGGTCATCAGGATGCAGGCACCGGAGAACTAAGAACTAGTGACTGTTCTTCATGCATTCCCAGATCCAGGTCCAGGAGCCAAAAATCCTGCGGCTGCAGCTGCATGTGCTCAGAAAGCGGCCGGGAGAGGAATCCACATCGGTCAAGATGGAACCCAGTCCGCATCAATCGGTGGGATTCCTCTAGAGTATCCCCCAGTGCTGCGTGAGCCAGGTAAGCCTGTGATGGGCCTTGGGGTGGAGGGGGCAGGGGGATGGATTTCACCTCCTTTGGAGCCTCAAGTACAAGCTTCTCTAAAATCTGTGATTTTCTGACCCCACTTTTCCGACTAGGCTGTCCACCCCCGACTGCTTCGTCGCTAATGGTGATGTTCTGGGTGGCCTAGTCGGAAAAGCGTGGTCAGAAAATCATCATCCCTCAAGGATAGCCCCCCCGCATAGAGGCAGAAAAAGACATCCTGCCTCCTCCCTCAGCTCCCAAGGGGTGCTGGTCCCCTCTGCGGGGCAGGCATTCAAGTCGGGTCGGGTGGGGTACCAAATTCTGCCATGAGGCCCACCGTTGTTTGTCCCCAAGACACTCTGTGGGTGCACTTACCCCTAGAGATAAAAGATCTGATGCAGGGAATTTATAGAGCTATCCTCCCTGTTGCCTCTGTCTCGCCTATCGGAGCCCCTCGAACGGTTTCCACAGGAAGGTGAGGATCGGAGAAAACATTTTAGGCATTTTCTTCTGACCTTTAATAACTGGCTATAGGCCTTTTCAATCATGGCCTACATAATGGGGGAACGTTATCCCGAGCAATGCTCTGGGTTGTTCGTATAACAGGAGGAAGTCAGGATTGCGTATAGCGCCTGGGGGGGGCATGGCGTGGTGGCAGTACGACAAGGAGTTTCACCAGTACTTGGCCTCCAGGCCATCTATGGCTTGGAACGACAAGGCAGTAGCTTATTGGCTGAACATTATGACCCCGATGCGAGCCATGCTGCCCCTTCGAGGGAACCCAGGTGGGGCAAGAACCCCCGCCACAGCGGCCACCACAGGCCACAAAGGGCAGCTATCAGTGGGCTCCAAATTGCCGATTCAGGCACGCTTGTTCAAACTGCAGGGGTGAGCAGCCGCTTACAAAATGTAAAAGATCCGGAGAAGCCGCCAGAGTCGGGAGTCCTCTCCAAAAGGGCAGGACCCCCATATGGCTAGCCGCAATGCTACCATGGCTAGAAAATTATGGTAGATTGCCGGGGAAAGCGCGGGCAGCTGCTCTGCTTAGGAAGGGTTTTTGGGATGGGTTTCAAATCCCGTGCACCTCAGACCTCCCAGGTCGCAGCCTAAAAACCTGAAGTCGGTCTGCGAGTTTCCCAGGGTAGCTGCAGAAAAAATTTGAACCGAGATTCAGCTTGGAAGAACGGCGGGTCCATTCCACTCCCCTCCCTTCCGGGGCTTGGTAATTTCCCCATAAGGAATAGTCCGAAGGAAGGAGTCAGGGAAATTTCGCCTGATACAACATCTATCTTATCCCAGGGGAGGCTCAGTCAATGACAGGATTGACAAAGACAATTCAACCCTGTCCTATGCGCCATTTGATCGGGACACGGGAATGGTTAGGATGGCTGGCATCGGCGTATGGGCTATTGCCCATGCATCCTCAAAGCCATCAGTTTCTTGGTTGCTTCATTGAAGGCTCACTGTCTGCCCATGGGCTGCTCAATCTCTTGCGCATATTTTGAGGCATTCAGCACTTTCCTACAGTAGGTGGCTCGAAGTCAGTTGGGATGCCACAGCACCATATACTACCTCGGCGACTTTCTCTTCATGGGGCCCGCCCACCTAGACACTTGTGGTTTTATTCTGGAAACGTTTTTAAGGATGTGTCAGAGCTTTGGAGTTCCTTTAGTTCACAAGAAGATTGAGGGTCCCACAACAGAACTGATGTTCCTGGGTATAAGGGTTAACTACGATAAGATGGAGTGCAGCCTGCCAGTGGAGAAGGTGACGGACCTTGCAGCGGAACTGTCAGCCCTAGTGGGCACAGGGAGAGTAACATTGAGGAGGCTGCAATGAATCTTGGGAAAGATGAATTTTGCGTGCAGAATCATCCCGATGGGCAGGATATTCTGCAGGAGGCTATCCGTGCCATGGCAGGAGTAAAACAACCGCACCATTTTGTGAAAATGTCCGGGGCGATAAAAGCAGATGTGCAAGTTTGGCTGTCATTTCTCAGGAATTTCAATGGAATCACACTGATCCAGCCGGAGTGAGTAACCAGCACCCAACTTGAGCTGTATACAGGTGCGTCGGGATGGGAAGGTTTTGGAGCTTATTTCAAAAGTGCATGGTGCACCAAGGCATGGCCTGAGTCCTGGGTCATGGCAGGCCTTACAAAGAACCTGATCTTTCTGGAGTTATTCCCCATCGTGGCAGTGGTCCACATTTGGGCAAAGGATTTCAGTTGCCGTCAAATCATGCTTCGGTCTGACAACGTGGTGCTGTTACAGGTGGTTAATCGTCTCTTGGCAATAGCCTCAATACTGGTTATACAGCTCATTCGGCACCTGATGCTTAATTGCCTTTGCTTGAACATATGGTTGCGTGCAAGGCATATCCCAGGGTTAGGGCATGGCATTGCTGTTGCCCTTTCTCACTTACAGGAAGCTCGGTTCAGAGCACTGGCTCCAGGGGCAAAGGGGCAATGCAAGAGCTTACCCCTGGAACTCTGGGAGCTTGGAGCAGTCAGATAGCGAGGTATATCAAGAGGCTTCCCTCGACTGCTCTGGGGTGGGAAGTGAGTTGCCTGGCCCACTGGCTTAAGTGGCCGTTGCCCTGCCTCACTGGCGTGCTTAGTAAAAGCACTTGGCGGCGCGGGTCCGCGGTACGTCGCGTCACTGACCTGCCCGGGGCTTCTCCTTCAAGTTGTTAATGAGTAACTGTTGTTAATTATGTTAATTTATGGATTATGTAAAAGTTGTTGGTCAATAAAGCTGTGGCCCGTATTTCTCTCAACCCTGTCTTTATTCTTTAAGCCAAAATGGATCATGCTGGGGTCATGTACTAAGCAAGCCATTTAATTGTGGACATTTCTTTGCAGCCTCTAATATATAGACAGTATTGTTCCTCAGCTTAAACTAACAAACGAGCGATACACTGGAAAAAGACAATGAATGTTTAAAACATACAATTCATATATTGACATTTTAGCAAGCCTAATTATAGAAATGGGTTGGGTACAGATAAGATAATTGCAAATAACTTAGAATAGATGGAATATTAAACAGATAGATGTTGGGGTCAGACAATAATCAACATTTCTGTTGGTTTTCTAATCCATCTTATCAACATATCTTGCCTCGATTACTGCAACTTGTCCCTTGTTGGCCTCCCAATCACCTGTCTGTCTCCACTTCAAACCATAATGAACACTTCTGATATCATCTACCATACTCAGCGCTTAGTGCCTGTAGCATCTCTTGGTCAGTCACTACACTGGCTTCCCATAGCCCCCAAAATCCTAGACCCGGACATATAAAGTCCTCAACAACATTGCATCCCCTTATATCTCTGCCCTCATCTCAAAATACCTTTGCTCTGTTAATAACCTTCTTCTTTCCTCCTCTCTTTTCATCTCCTCTCACTCACTTTCCAGTCCCTTAAAACTGCAGTACCCCTCAAAACATGTCCATACACAGTAAATAGCGGAGGGGATAAAGTGAAAAATAAAAAAAACTCCCTCTGGTGGTTTGTGACTGAGGGAAACTGATGAGTTTATGAAAATATGGATACAATTTTAGTTATTAACAACATATTTCATGTGACCTCAAGGACCACATACACACCATGCTGATCCACTTGGTTTTTATGACAGGGATACTGGAGTGGGTTGCAAGTTCCTGAGTATTCCTAAGTGGTCTCCCATCCAAGTACTGACCAGGCCCAACCCTTCATGGCGAAGTGACCTCTTGGTTCCCTGACTGGAATCTAACCCAGGTTGCAGCAGTGAAAGCACTGAATACTAACCACTTGACCACCAGGGAACCCAACATATTTCATGTGTTGTGTTTGTGTTGCTCAGTCGTGCCCAACTCTCTGTGACCTCATGGACCACAGCACACCATGCTGATCCACTTACTAATAACATATTTCATATTAACCTACAAATGTAGCCCTTGGTAGGTTATGAATTCAAACCCCCTCTAACTAGTTTACCAATGAAAAATCTGCAATATACAACAGCAGTTTGTATATGCAAATTATATTTTTGGAAACTGGAAATGTATTTTGCATCAGTATAAAGAGGACAGTGCTTTTTCTACTTTGCTGTTTAATCACGTTTTTATAAGTATCCTCCATAGACTGTTCTAAAGAGAAATTAACAGTAATTCCCCTCATAGCACCAAGGTGGTCCCTGTTCGACACTCTCTATTGATTCTCTTACATACACAAGATACAGCACATGTTACTGTATGTGTCTTTGATTTCAATTAGATTTCTATGTAAATGTTCAAGTTGCTTTCACTATCCCTAATGAGATCCCTGGAGAATGCTCTTCCTGATTAAAAACATTAGTATATGACTGCTCTAATTCCTTTTAATGTACACTGTTTTTGTTCTGCATAAACTTTTTCCATATTATCCTTTTTTTTTTTTACTTTACCTTCCGTCACTAAAATATTCTCACTGATAAAAGAAAAGAAACTATTAATTCCTGACATTCATTTCAGTTGTTTTTGTAACAAAGATATGTACGCTATTTCCTACGGAACCGTTCAATGATTTTGATAACTTGTAACTCATTTACCCATTTCAATTATTTTTATTAGATAAACCCTGAGCAGATTTGTTATCACCTGATTATTAAATTACCTTCACGGAAATAATTTATCTTGAACATATGCTATGCTTAATTCAATTTTCTGATATCTGTTTAATGCAAAGATATGATAGAAAGATTTTTTTTTATGATTTTCTTTTGTATTGCCTCATTTAATTTGCCGTAGCTCTGAATATTCTACTAATTTAATTAACAATATTATACACAAGTTCAGTAATAAAAGTCTATAGTCATACTGTCTTGCATGCACTCAATTCCATTTAATTTTAATAAGAGAAGAACTGAACTTTCGTGCACAATTAACAAAGAAAGGTTTGTGATTATTGTCTATAATTTCCTTATTAAACAGAATTTATATTTTACATTATAATTGCTTTGTGTATTTGGAACAGGCTCTAGTCACCTGTTATATAAGTATAAATATTCTAGGGTTTGGAAATGCTAGTATTAATGACCATTAATTACTTTTACTATTAATTATTGCATGTCTTGATTATTGTTTGATAATTACAAAGACTTTAAAATCCTTTACCTGTAGAGTATCAGAGATTGTTTCTAAAATTCCTCTATGCCTTATACAATATGCAATTTGCTATATACATATGGAAACTATACCTTGTTTGTGTCAATATAAATTCATCTATTATAATTGTTTATTGCTGTGTGTGAACAAAAAAATTAAAACAAAACTGAAAAAAAAGACAAAATACTATTTTCTTTTTTTTTTTATGATTGACAATTAGAAACCATGTATATAACTGAACTTTAATTTTATAAAATATGTTTGGATGTATGTTAGTGTCAAGTATATATGATTTTAAATGTGTGACGAGTACAAGAAAATATCACAAACACAAAAACAGTTTTCACATGAAAGTAAATATTTTCTAAAAGTACCCATCCCAAATCATAAAAAAAAAGCCTTGGATAGCTTAAAGGTACATGGAACACAACATTTTTTATTCATTTAAAAAAAAATGTTTTAAGCATTACAAAAGTTGTTTTTAACCTGTAAAAATATTGGACCTATCCGTTTTTATGTGTGCCGCTGTTGAAGCTCGCTCCAGCGGTATAGAAAAATAACTATTCTCTCCTCCAGAGTGGGGCAACTCGACGGGGTGAGCTTGTGCACACGGCGGCGCTTGAACAGCGGCACACATACAACAGGATAAGACCAAAATATTAAGCAAAACCTGTTTAAACTTCATAGAAACTAACAGGAAAGTACACAGAAAATATGTACGTCTGTAGATTTCATTGGCTGGCAGAGGGTAAGCTCCAACAGCAGTTACAATTCTGAAGACACATTTGTGCTCTGAGACCGTAGGCGTAGGAGCCTCAAAAACCTGGATGGGGCAAAGTTTTAAGGGCCAGTTATCTCACCATAAGTGCTCTTCATACTGTTAAAGAGCACAAGATTTTATGTTAAACTTTTTTTTTTCTTTAATTACACTTATAACTGTTAAAAAAACAAAAGTTTTAGGTCTGTTTACAATTCCACGATTAATGACATCAGCCAACAACTGCCCTTGTAGCTCGGGTGCAGAAAAAGATATATATATATTTTTCTTGGCATTCAGGAATCCTACAGCCCAGCAGTTAACCCACAAATAACTTATTTCAAAGATCCTAAAACATTTCTATGCACAAATTAATTTATAAAGAGTTACCTGTAGTTTTCCTCTGCTCTCTTCACTGGAGCTTGCTGTCTGTCAGTGGCACGTGGAGACATACATTTAATCAATAAATATATCAGTGAAAAAAGAACAAATTTCAAAAATTAAAAAAGTTTTTGGATCTATCCTGTTATATGTATACACAGGAAGCTTCCTGGTGCTGGAAGCACGGGAAACTTCCTGGTGCCTCGTGCGCTCACGTCCTTTTGTACTAGTACACCACAACCCACTAACCCTCTAACCCTATCCCCCTAACCCTCTTACCCTAACCCCCTAAACCTCCCTTCCTAACCCTAAGCCTCTAACCCTCTTACCCTAAACCTAACCCCATAAATTTCACTTCCTAACCCTAAGCCCCTAACTCTAAGCCCCTAACCCTCTTACCCTAACCCTAACCCCCTAAACCTCACTTCCTAACCCTAAGCCCCTAATCCTAAACCGCTAACCCTAAGCCCTACACCACTTACCAGGCATAACCCTGACCCTCTAACCCTAACCCTAAAACCCCTACCCATTTACCGGCACTAAGACACAGCTAGATCGGGACGTCGCCGGCGTGCTTGCCTATCAGGATAGGTCAGTGTTTTTAAACATGCTGTTAAGAGATCTTTACATTGGTGTGCTCCACATTGTGCTGAATTAAGTGGCCCTTTAAAGAGACAACAAATGTGTGGCCCTGTGTGGTGCAATTCAACTCTACTCCAATGGAACACAGTCTCCAAAAGAAGAGAGTGTAGACAAACCAACAAGTATAAGGGAAACGTACCCTAGTGGTGCTCTACGCAATATAATCAAAATGTCTGAGAATAACAAAGTCATGGTACTTATCCACCAATAATGGAAGCAGTGATCCGTGGCAATACAGTTTCCCCCTTAATACTAATTGTATCAGTCCAAGTATGGTTAAAAATTGAAAAGATATGTTGTGAAGTAAGTTTTAGTTATTTTAATACATGCATAAATATTGTACAAACAAAACACAAAAACTGGTTACCTACTTAATACTAAAAAAGTCAATTATTTAGTATAAAACTTATGAATGACATATTTTTTAATGTATGTATTGTGGCAGATTATTTACATTTTTATGAACTTTAAATTAAAAAAGAGGTTCTACATATGTATTATGTCAGATAATCAACTTTTTTAGTATGAAGTAGATAACCTTTGATTAATCTCATACCCTGGGGCTTTAAGGTCAGTTTAGCTTAACAAGACTTTTGTGTGTATTTTCAGAGATTGTGGCGATGTTCCTGCAGTTTTTATGTTTTGTAATTACAATCTTTTATGTGTATTAAAATAATCTAAACTTACGTCATCATTCATTTTTGCTGTTTTTACCATTTTTTTAAAACTAGTATAACAGAAAGGCAAAGATAATGTACAAATCTGCAGAGATAACATAAGGAAGAGAGAGAAAGAAATTGAGAGTAGAGAGAGAAATGTAGAAATGGAGAGAGAAAAATAAAAGAAAGTAGAAGTTTACAAAAAGAGTAATAGATAACTGGAATAGCCTTCCAGCGGAAGTGGTGGAGTCAAACACAGCTAAGTAAATTAAGTATGTCTGGGATAATGATGCCCACCTTAGGGCCTAATACACCAGACTTTTGGTTTGATAAAATGGGCAAGGTAGATGGACATTTTTAATTATCTGTCATCAAATCAATGTTTTTATATGTTTAAGGGAGGAGGCAAGACAAAGAAGAAAGACAAGGGAGGGAGAGAGAAGGGAGAGAGCAAACGACAATGGAAGAAACAGAAAGAGACAAGGAAGAGAGAACAGGATAAAAATGGAGAGCTAAATAATGGGAGGGGGAGGAAAGAGAGAGAGAGAAAGGTCGAAAGAGCATGAGAAGGGGGGAGGGTGAGAGAGACGAGGGGGGAAGCTAGAGGGAGGAAAGCAGTAGGATATAGTATATATAGTATATAGTAAGAGGGAGAGAAGGGAGCAAGATATACTATATAAGGGCTTATGTTGCTAGACATGTCCCGATGTTCCCATTGGTATTATATTCATACTAGAATATTGCCCGTCAAAAATGACGGCAATAAAAGTGTAAGTGAGCTAAGGGTGTTTGGTGTATATAATGTGGCTGATGTAGCATTGTTCATTTTCTATGTCGTGCGAGTTTTTCGTAATCTTCGTTTTCTATGTCGTGCGAGTTTTTCGGAATATCCGTAGCTGATTGGTGGGCTTTTTCGGAATATCCTTAGGTGTTTGGTGGTGTTTTGCGTGTTTAGGGACCTTTAGCCTCGTTTTCGTTTTGTTCGGCGGCCATTTTTTCTCTCGCTTAGGTGATTTTCGGTTGTCTAAACTCCGAAATTTGTGGTTAAATGGAGGTGTAACTTCACTTTAAGAGGTCCTTCGTGACCCCCCTTGCTGTGAGTAACCTTTTAATGTGTTTGTTGTTTGTATTTGTTGTGTTTGTAATGTTTTTGGGGTTGCGCGGGTTGCGTCCTTGTTTTGTAACCTTGTAGGTGTTTTTCGGCAAATACGTAGGTATTTGGTGGTGTTTTGCATCTTTAGACTGTGTAGCCTCGTTTTCGTTTTTTTCGGCGGCCATTTTTTCTGTCGCTTAGAGAATTTTTTAGTGTCTAAACTGCTTTAATTTCAGTTAAATTGAGGTGTAAGTTTGGTTTTCGAGGTCCTGGATGCTCCTTCTTGCTGTAGGTAAGCTTTTTATCTATTTGTTGTGTGTATTTGTTGGATTTTTGATGTTTTGATGTGTGCGTGTTGCAGCCGTTGTTTGCGAGGTCGTAATGAGTCGTAACGTGTCTCGTATTTTGTTTGCGTTACGACGTAAAGTTTGCATCTTACCACTGCATCACATAGGTTTCTTCACTCCTCACTATCATATCACTTCATAACACAAGCTTCTTTCCTCCTCATTTCCCTCAAATTTCAATCACTCCATGATTATTTTCCAATGGGAATAGTGAGTGTAAAGGTCGGTGGAATATGGGTGATGTGGGAAGAGTAGGGGAAAGGAAGAGGAATAAGTGAAGAGCAGATAGCAGAAGGCAGAGAGAGAAGGTAGAAAGTAAGATGGGGAAAAGTGAATACTAGAAAAAAACATATTAAAGAACAAAGAGTAGACGTGAGTTTGAAAGATACGGATTAACTGCAAGAGTAAATAAATAAATATCAAAGGTGTTGTTGTGCAAAAGTACCTAATAGAAAACATATACTAACCATTTGCAATTACAATGCTGTGTGTGACTTTGTGCAAATACTATTTTTGCTGCTGTTTGGTTGCCCATTGCATCCTTCAGGGTTGTTAAAAAGGGGGGGGGGGGGATCAAAAACTTTTCTGATCAAAGCTTTCATAGGAGACACATACTGCTCCATAGCCCTCTAGTGGTGCCCCCCTGGTAATGCATGATTAAGTTTAATTTTGGTATTTTGTCTGTTCCCTATTAATATAATCTGGTTGGATTTAACCCCCTTCCCCCCCAGTTCCTACGCCCCTGTCTGAGACCTTCATTCAAAAAAATAAAATACACTGTAATACATTAGTAAATAAACTCTTTTCCATGTCTCTTTAATCTGCAATAATACATTGACTATTATTTGCTGAAATTACTTTTAAGAGAGAAGAATGTCCCATTAGCCCTTCTTGTGAGTGTCATTAATGGCTTTTAATTTTTTATTATCCATGTGGTCTGGTACCATTGATAAATTTATGGTGTATGGAAGACTCCAGATATAGACTCAGGTGTATTGATGGTAGTAAGCTGCATCTCATGATTGGTAATTCAGCATATGAACCATCTTTTGCATGAGCCCAGACTGCTGCACTGTTTGCCTTATGTGTATCGCACAGTTGAGCAAAAAGAGCTTGTTCTCTAGGTGCACCAAACACTGATACATTTATCTCTATATAGGGATATCATATATTAACATATACAAGTTATAAATATGATCACTTTTTTACTGTATATATCAGAGAACATATACTTTTATGCATATGAAAAGATGGATTCTAAGGATGTGTGGGTGCAAGAGTGGGAAGAGCATATCACCCTTATTCTCATGCCTTGAGTTTCATTTTTTGGGATGTTGTTATCAACTTGTCTCTCATTCTCAAAAAAATCAGGCAGGAGATGAAAGTCAGACGTCTCCGAGGTTTTTATTTATTTTCACTCACCTTGCCCCATGATATCATTAGCTCCACCCCCAAATGCCCACATAGAGGTAACAGCTCTATTTTAACATGCTTTCAGCTGCCAGTGTGTGCATGAGTCATCATAGTCCTACTCCCTTTAACAGACCATGATATGCAGCTCTGCTTGAGGTTAAAAGAGACAGAAATGTTAACTTTCATCTATTTTAAACCTCATACTATTTTAATAGCCTATGTACAACAAACAAACATATAAGCGTTACTTACAGTGGTCCTTTACCCTGGTAACAAGCCTTCTGCAAATATACACACAAATGTATTATTTTATTTTGTATTATTTTGCTTGCTTTACTCTGTAGGTGAATTCTCTCATTCTTTTGCCCCCAGAAGCTAACTGCACTTGTGGTAAGTAACCTTTTCACAAAATTCATGGCATCAATTAGGAAACAGTCCAACATTGGTGAGATCCAGAAGACTGAAATAATTCTGTCTATGGGTAGGTTGGGTAGGTTACAGTAGCTAATTCATGCATATACATCATGTGCTATGCGCAAAAGCAGTGATATAATGGCAGGTATATACTATAAAGGCACCATGTTAAAATGGCTAATAGATTAAATAATGTAGCATACTGTAAGCTCATTTGCATGTCCAACCAGTTTCTCAAAGTGTTGAGTAATCACTGTGTTTCTTGGGATTTTGAGCCGAAAACAAGTATTCTGCAAATGTGCACAAAATATGCTAGTCTGCTTTCATTTTCTTTGATAAAGAGATGTATTGCAGTATAGCTTTCCTCCAGAACCTATATTTATATTTTCATAGTACAAAAAGATAATTGTGTTTATTTAATGCCAAACATATCAAAATATAATATAAAAAATGAATAATAATGTCATGGATACAAATGAATAATATCCACGGCAAACAAAAATGAGTTCAAATAAAGACACAAAAAAGAAATCTACAACTGTGTGAATATGTATGCATATTTTCTGTGATGTGTATTATAAATAGCTCTTTATTCACCTGTCCTTCACAAGTCTATGCAGTTGGTGGCAGTAACTGCATTTTCTAACAGTGAGTCATCACACAAAACTGAAAGTACGGAATGTGACTTATAGTTGATGATTTTCTTTTACAGAAAACCCTTAAATGAATGTACAGTAGTAACAGTACTTAACTCATTATACAGGTTTTCAAAATGCGCAGGGAATGCACTTACGGAAAATAATTATAATGTGATCTCGAAGGTGCAAAATGCTTAATTTTTGTTCCTGACAGAAATCTTCAGCATGCAGGTAAAATGTTTACGAGAAAGAGAGAGAAAACATTACCATTTAACAAATACTGGCTAAATAGAATGACACAGTAACATCTAATTTTTGTTCTTGCAGAAATTCTGCACCAGCAGTTTTTACAGTCAATTATTCCTTTTTAATGGCTCTTAAGAAAACTTTCTCTAATAAACTAATTCACTAATGACTTCCTTAGATGTTGTTTCCTTGTTAAGACTGTAAGAAATGGGAAAATATCTTTCAACACAATTAAAGCTTGATGCATCCGTTACTTCTTTCTATTAGGTATAAATACTTAAATGGGAAATAAAGTTACAGATTTATACACTGGTACTTAAAAGGATTCTGAAATATTTTTTTTAGTTTTATCTGCTAGAGCATATAATAATAATCACAACCCGCAATAGGACATGGTTAAATTATTTTAGTTAACACAGCAAGATTTGTTGCAGTCACATGCAGCAAGGCAAAGACCAGATTAAAAATGGTCCCCTGTGGTTATGTTCCCATCTATCCATCATTACACAGCATATAGAATACAAACAATGCAATTAGAAAATCATCTTATTTACTGCTGCAAATATTTAAAATGTGTTTAATATATTCCATATCGTATGAGTTTAATATATTTTATATCATATGATGATGAGCTCATGTGTCTAAATAGCTCATGGTCCAACATTGGAGGCAGAACTGACTGCATCATTACATCTATTAATGTGACATAAGACCATACCAAAATGGGTGGGGTTTATACTTCTATTTTCAGAATGAAACACAGCATGTCACCCTCTACTTGCAAACAGTAATACATTTATAGATCACCTATTATGAGAGAGAACAGAAAGAAAGGGATAAGAATGTATTACTGAGGGCTTCTTAAAAGTAAGTGTTAAATGTCAATTAATTAACCTAGTTAATTTATATAAAACACAACAATATTCCCTAAACAGTACCTTTAACACGAGATCCTTTAGCAAGTACTAGATAGCTAAAAGACAGCTAACAGTCTAACCCAGTTCTGAGGCGCCAAGGGCCATATATATAAATAAATATAAAAAAATAAATATATATATATATATATATATATACATATAAATATACATTTATTTTTTTATTTTTTTATTTTGTGTCTTTAGATCCTTGCTGCTTATCTTAAGTTTCTTTTTCCTTAGTGCTGAAAAACAGACAAGGAGAGAAGGAGCTCCTCTAAGGTAGCAGGTTTTGCAAATGAGGAAACTTCTTTAAAAAGCAGGTAATCTCCTTACATTTATGTCAGCTTATTCAGGCCCTCAGATCCTTTCACTGCTCTCCTTGTACAGGGTTATGTGTGCAGTCAACATTATGCATGCAATCATCAGGGAGAGAAAGGTATGGTCAATAAAATTTTAATTTACATAGTAAAAAAATAAAATAAAAAGCTTACATTAGGCTTAGTAATGTCCACAAATGGAAGATAACTTGCTTCAGCCCTCTGTGTCTGTATCTCCACAGGTCAGCAGCAGCACACCACATGCTGTGGTTCTGTTTCCTGATTTGGGTGTCACAGGTGGACTGTTTAATCACTCAACGGGTTTCCCTATGTGCTTCATCTGGAGTGGATGGCTGTGTTGGACTGTTCTTCTATTTAAATAATTATCTTAATTGACTTGATAATGCTCAGCATTTACAACTTGACTTCTAAAATACTTAAGTACTTAAATAATATATGTATATATATATATATATATATATATATATATATATATATATACAGTTTCTCACAAAAGTGAGTACACCCCTCACATTTGTATAAATATTTTATTATATCTTTTCATGTGACAACACTAAAGAAATTACACTCTGATATGATGAAAAGTAGTAAGTGTACAGCCTGTATAACAGTGTAAACTTGCTATCACCTCCAAATAACTCAACACACAGCCATTAATGTCTAAACCGTTGGAAATAAAAGGGAGTACACCCCTAAGTGGAAATGTCCAAATTTGGCCCAAAGTGTCAATATTTTGTGTGGCCACCATTATTTTCCAGCACTGCCTTAACCCTCATGGGCATGGAGTTCACCAGAGCCTCACAGGTTGCCACTAGAGTCCTCTTCCACTCCTCCATGATGACATCACGGAGCGGGTGGATGTTAGAGACATTGCCCTCCCCCACCTTCCATTTGAGGATTCCCCACAGATGCTCAATAGGGTTTAGGTCTGGTGACATGCTTTACCTTCAGCTTCTTTAGCAATGCAGTGGTCGTCTTGGAGGTGTGTTTGGGGTTGTTATCCTGTTGGAATACTGCCCTACGGCCCAGTCTCCGAAGGGAGGGGATCATGCTCTGCTTCAGTAGGTCACAGTACATGTTGGCCTTTATTGTTCCCAGAATGAACTGTAGCTCCTCAGTGCCAGTGCCTTAGGAAGTTTAGATACACCCCACTGACGAGGCCCAATGAAGGATGAAACGTACGTCTGGGGTTTGCAGTTTCTCCTGTTCAAGCTATAATTACCTGATATTTTGGGATTGGATCACAATAGCGAGTGGGATCAGACTGATATACTACTACTGATATATACTGTGAAGGGCACAAATGAGCTAAAAGAGGTTGCTCTCAGAGTGGGTTATCATGACCATAGAACTAACCTAATAAGGTTAGTTTGTTTTCTGATTGAGCACCTCTGACTTTGTTGATTTGTTTAAGCTTTTTTTTGTATCCTTAAACACCTTAAATACTTTTTACAGGTTCTAATCTGCACAGTCATAGGTCATCTGCTAAACTTAAGTAGTGGACTTTCAAAACCACTACATCATTACTACAAAGGACTCACTACTGATCCCTACAAAGTCTCTGGCATGACTAATTGGTCAGCTCTTTGTAAACGGAAACAAGTTTAATGGTTCCTTAGCTTTTCTAACTACTAACAGTTTTTTTTTTTATCAATGATTTCTTTGCAATAGCTCAGCTTATCTCCAATCTGACATGCATAAGTACTTTCTAATGAACTCCCCAAGCTCAAAAAGCATTTGATTTACTTAAGATTCACTTTACTGAGGCACCCCTTTGTTTAATGCACCAAGATTATGTCCAACTATTACTTTCTTAAGTTGATGCTTTGGAAACAGTTGTAGGAGCTGTTATACTGTTCTCCACCCTGTCTGTTACTTCTCCTAAATACTGACCCTATCAGAGAGAATGTATGATATTAGTAATGGTGATCTTTTGGCAATAAAAATGATTTTTGAAAGAATGGAGACATCTACTTGTGTTAATGACCTTACCCAATGTCATATACACCAACCACTGGAACATTCAATATATCCATCAGCCAAGAAAAATGTATTCTAGACAAGGCAAATGGACCTTTTTCTTTACTTGACTTCACAATACTTACAGTGCAGTAGAAAAAGTGGAAAGGCAGATGCACTATCAGAGATATATGAAACACTCCTGATTCACCCCGACATGAACCAACATCCTGGAATTAAAACCTGCTCAGTCAGTTCTTCTGGTTGCCAGCTTTTGAAAATAGCACACTCTTTTTATATTCAATATTCTTTATTGTCCCGAAAGTCAGTAGTTTACGTAATACCATTTTCAATATGTACATCAAAAAGCAGTTATAAATAAATTTACATCTGTAAAACATTTGCAATTTTTTTTCAACTGACCATAATGTAACTCCACCACTTCCTTTACCTTTTACATCTTTTATACTTCAATTCTACATTATATATCTTCTTTTAACATAAAGAAGATCCACAAATTAATAATAATCCTCAAACAAAAACCTAAATAAAAATAACAATGTCCAGTAACTAAATAAATTAAAGTTTTCATTTCATCCGTACCTGTGTCATAATAGCACACTCTTTTTGATGTTCAACTTCCCACAGCCCAAGACATATCGCCTCAAGATTTTGGAAAGCATTAGCCAAATAAAGCTTTTAAAAGTGTCTTGGATGTTTCACGTCTCTGCTTAGTTCTGACTCAATACATTGTTGTCCCACGACCTTCCTTTTTGGTATGTCACCCTCATTTTGACATTGACATTTCATCTCTCCATCAGTACTCTGAGTGCTCAAGCAGACTCTTTGGTTACAGAAAAAAAAACACAGTTGTTCCTCACACAGTTCAAGAAGCACAAAAGTGGAATAAGACCGTAGTGGATCTTTTGTTTTTTGTTTATAGGTTGAAGATAGTGTATAAAGCTCACCTCAATTTGATATAAGATGAAATGTCCACATATGAAATCTAAATACAAGTCTAATTAATATATAGTGATCCCAATATGTACAGCTATAGAGGGAATGGATAGATCTGGAGCTTATACAGCACGTGGCATAATACAAATAGTATTTAGTTGTTTAAATGCACAAACAAAGTTTCATTTTTTTTTCTTATCAAGCCCTACCTGACCATTATTTAGAGAGTCCTTTATAAGACTACTAAAGTGGTCCTTTAACTACCAAAACATTGCATATTGCAAGACAAATCAACAAATTCAAGTCTACATTAAACTGTTCAATCAGCAGAATATATGCCATATAAAAGTGAATTAAAACATATGGCAGTCCCAAAATGCTTAATTACATACCAAAACATACTTAAAAGGGCTAATCCTTTTCAGCTTTTTTACATGCAACTGTTTTAAGCCCAATCTCTTGGGTGTATTTAGGTCTTATGCTGCCCTACGCCATTCAGACTTGTTCTCTCCCCATGTCCCACTTGCAGCTCTTCCTTTCCCCTTTAAATATATTTAAAATCATAGTTTTATGTGTGTTTATGTAAAAAGTATGTATAATATGTCAAAAAAAGTCATTTACACGGATACATTTCACTGCATATAGTCTTTTTGTGCATATAAAAACATATTTTAATGTCCTTCACTGCATGTTATTTATATGTAATTATGCTGCTGTGGGACCTATCATTTTTATTTGTGCTGATGAACTTTTTGAGATGTGAGGATACTTTGAATACAGAGGAAGCTTCTGTGGACACAATGGGAATGTGGCAGCTAAACATTGCTTTCAATAAGGCTAATGTAAAGCCCATTAGTTTACAAGGACAACCCTGTCCAAGAAAACAACAGACTGAATCGACACAGAACAGAAAACCAAAACCTACAGTGAAGAATAATTTTGTATAAAAGATAAAAAAGTATTTTTTTTGCTTATTTATTTCTTTCTAAAAATGCTTTTCCCGTTATCAGTTTAGTTATTCAAAAGATCATAAAGAAACACGTTGACAAAATGGTTCAAGAAGGAAGTGGGGTGAATTAGCTTAATTCAAAATGTACCTGTTACGATGTTAAAAGCGTTGATTGAGATTAGTTACACGCACATAAAACAAGTTAGGAAGCCTTAGGACCCTCTTTTCATGGGGCCCCGTACATCTGTTCCCCCTAAATGAAGCCCTACTTAAAGCATTTAAACATTATTGAAAACTTTCTTAGCACTAGATAAAATTAGCAAGTTCACTGTGATATATTATGTGAAAATAATGTCAAAGCTAAATGCACAAATTTGCATAATTTTCGTGAATTTGTGTTTTATATGTTGCGTAATTTGGCTCTGCTGTCAGAATATGACACTATTCCACTGTGTATATGCAAAATAATAGTTGCATCTTTACACTGAGGTGTTATTTAAATGAAGCAAAAGGACATTAGTTTGGACGTAAATCTTCTATTGGCCAGTGGTGCTAAAATATTTATACTAGCAGCTGTTGCCCTAGAGAAGACATCTGAATCAGCACAGGTGGAGTAAAGTAAACTGCCTACACACCAGCCAGCAAAGTCCTATGAATTCAGGACACGCGGGCTGCACCTGTGAATGCCTCCTGTCTAACTGAGAACTTAGGGCTGAGTTACTGTACGGTGAACAGTCATCCTACTGAAAATGATAAATTAAAGTGTCAGTCCAGCCTACTGCTTTTGTTTACTTAGTGTATTTGGTCATAATTGAATCTGAGAACTGAATCAGTTTATCTCCAGCATATGAAATATTTAAACAAAATTGAAGTAATCTCTTGAATTATTAAACTTGATAATTGACAATTTATTTTTAGAATAAAAAACAAACAAACAATAACACAACCTTTACATTTTTAACATTCAACTTCAATTATTATTTATTGTGGGGTTCCATTTTGTTTTCTGCTACTTTCTCTTGTTCTAATGAGCCTACTGTTTTGGTGGCCACTGTGCAGAGAGAAGCTTTCCCTGGATTCTAAATCAAATACCACTGTAGGAAGATAAGCAGATTAGATTACATTGCAGCATAATTGCTTTAAAGTTAATTCATTATAGGCTTTAATAGCTTTTTTTACAAAATGTTTGCCCATTTTGAAGTGTAGTTTTCAAACACAATATTTTAAATATAGAACCATAGCGGTTCTTTAAATTAGTGAAGAGGGAGTTGATCTATGAATGCAGGAAATTTAAATGTGGCAACCCCGATGGAAAGTTCTTTTAGCATGACAAATAGAAATGTAATGTCTCTATGACGTCCATCCGCATTGAGAACAGATACCTGTGCAATGTCCTATAATATCTTCCTAGTATGAGCATAATCACTAGGTTCATTAATATTCATGCTTCCGGCAACTTCCTACCTACAGGATGACCAAGATCTGCATTTTTGCACACAGGACAGATTAAACAGATTCTAGGACAAGTTGCAGATTCTCAGGACAAGTTACGGGGTTCAAGAACAAGTTGCAGAAATTCTGATTAAAAAAATACCGCCTTCTCTCTGAATGAAAAACATGATGCATATGTGTCCCAAACAGAGCATAAACTTTATTTTTCACTACACTACCTTTTTCTACAGTTTTTGCTCCAATCAGCAAAGGCCACTTCCTTAGACAAACATACGTTTTACACCTTTTGCCCCCTTTGAATTATTCCTGTGTAGGCTTAGGCTGTCTCCAGGGACTCTGTCTATTTCCCCAGCTAGGTGCCAAGGAGTCTACAGAGCCAGCTATTAGCTATCTATGGTCAGGATCCAGGAACAGCAGGGATTGATAAGATACTGTGAGCCCTGGAGACAGAATAACTGGATGAAGGGGTTGCGGAACCATGAAGAGACAGACTTAGTGGTCTTGGGGAGTTGATCCCTCACTAATTAGTGGAACCTAAAAGAGGGTGGTAGAATGGCTAGTTAGCCCAGTATGTCCTGTAAGCTGTGAAAGGATTTTCTTAGGGCTCAGTGTGCTTATGGGTACTATTGGTTGGATATACCCGTTCCTTAGCCGACCTCCTCCCATGTAGCAATATAATTATTGAGTCTGAGGAGAGTTGGCTTAGGAGGGTTGAATGGCTCCGGGCTGTATTCCCTTTTAGTGGCTTGTGGGGACTACCACAGTATTTCCTGCAAATCTGGCTTCCCTATGATATTAAACTAGTGATTTGCCCGTCAAAAATGACGGCAAAAAAAATTGTAAGGCTGGTAATGCTGTTTGCCACACAAAGTAAGGCTTGTGGTCTTCTGATTATCCTCAGCGCTCATTGCGAGTCTCTCTCCTCGTGTACTTTTGGTCGTCTGAGCACCTTCAGCGCTCATTGGTAGCCCTGCGTGCCTTCAGCACTCATCGCGAGCCTCTCCCCTCATGGACTTTTGCTCCTCTGAGCACCCTCAGCACTCATTGTGATCCCCGCGCTGAGCGCCTTTGGCTCCTGTTTTTTTTTTTTTATAGATTTTTTTATGATAATAAATTACCTATTTGTGATTAATATATCCAGCAATCAATATCCTGAAGAGCGAACAATCTGTTTCGATTTTCCTGCAGCTTACAATGTACATTTGGACTGTTGCTGTCCTGAGGTGTAAGTGTCTGCAATGTGTCAAGTGTACAGTGTAAATAGGCTGCGTGCGCAAGTCCAAACCGTTTGTTTAGTTGTGTAAATCGGCATTTTAGAATGGTAATGTTATTAGTTGCAAGTTAGTGTTGTAAAATGATGGCAATTATCTATGTGTTATGTGGTTGTGGATCATTTTGCTTCCTTCCTAATAGTGTATTTTGTACTTTGTACGTTCCTGGGTATAAGTCTTATGTGCTTGGCATTGTTTTGCGTGGCTAGGGGTCGTGTATCCTCATTTTCATTTTTTACAGCCGCCATTTTTTTTCTCGCTTAGCGGATTTTCAAGTGGCGAAAATGCTTAAATTTGCATGCAACCTCACTCCCAGACAGGTCTGTCCCCCCGTGCTCTGTGTGTTTTTCTTTTTATGTTTTATTGTTATTTTGTTGTTTTTGGATGTACGCATTTCGACCGTTAACTTTGTATTTTTGCGACATCGTATTTTTTTTTTTTCTAAGTCCCGCTCATTTTTTTTTTCCTGCTTATGTGGGGTTTTTTTTATAGTGAGTGAGGCGTCGTAGAGCCTCCACCTCCAAAAATGTGGAACCTATTTCCTCATCCCACAATGTTTTTTTTTTTTCTAAGTCCCGCAGGTCGTATTTTTTAAAAAAAAATCCTTCTTATGTGTTTTTTTTTTTATAGTGAGTGAGGCGTCGTCGAGCCTCAGCCTTCGTTTACTTCGAATAAATGCCATTACCATTACAGATTTTTTAAGTCCACTAGCCTGTCTTTTATAAAGAAAGATGGATATCCAAAGTTTATGTAGGGATCCTCTAAAATTGTTATATTATCTAAAGGTCCACTGTAGTGCATTTACAAGTAAAGTTTATGTGATGGTTTGCTGGACAATTCAAACAGTATACAGCTTTAAATAAATAAAAGTGTTTTTTTGTCTTTACTTTAGACTGTGTCAGAGTCACAACTTGTATCTTGAATTGGGTATGATAAGAGCCTATTGCCCAAACCTCTCCCCACAGGTGTGACCGGTTCGTTTTACTTAATTATAGCAGGAAGAACTTTCAGCCCTTGGGTTAGACTGAGAGATGTCTGTGGTCTTGTATAGCACAAAAATCTTTCTAAGTTCTGAAAAGAACTTACTCCAGGTACCAGAATCCAGCATCAATAACGAAATTCACACATTAATTATGGGAACCTGTTAACCACTTTATTACTGAAACCATCAGACATGTTTATACCACATTCTAGCAACAACAGACCAATCAATTCAAATCTGCATCCATGGTTACACCCAATCCTTCTAGCTCATGTTAGCACCCCTGCCTGACCGTCTAAGACAATCACCCATTGTTTTCCCTTTCCACTGCTGTATTCTTCTTAGGGGGTAATTACATACAATAGGCCTGGAGACACCAGTCTGAGGCTCGTGATACATAGAGAGAGGTACTGGTGTCATGTGACTTCTAGGGGTCAATTATCTCCCTAATCTTTTTAATAAGGGACTAGTCCACTACTATGAAATATTGGGCATATACAATATTTCCCTTATAAGTGCTAGCCCCCCAAAAGCACAACACAGACATACATGGCACCCAGGCAACTTTAAACAGGCATAACAAGGAATAACGCATAAATCACAACATCCCCAATGTTAATCCATCTCAGTGGGCCCCTTTCCCCTGGCACAATAAGTCTATCTTATAAGGCTGAGGGCGTCAGTCTGTTAGGTATTGCACAGCTGGTGCCTTGGCATGCTTCAGAATGTCAGTTTTTCCCCAAGTAGACCTGCTTGTCTCCTCCTACCTGTGACTATTACGTGGCGTGTCCAGCTCTGCCTGGAAGCTGAACTTAAAAAAGGCTGATCAGTAAGACTCTGGTCCAGACTGAGCATGCTCAGTAAAGCGGGCAGGACTATGATGGCTCATGCACTCTCACTGGGTGGGGCTTATAAGGAAACTTCAAGCAGGATACAATACAGCTCGATTTTTGTATAGACTGTGGGGTGGAGTTAATGATATCATGGGGAAAGACTGTGATGTCATAGCCCATGATCATCAAGCCCCCAGGTGAAGCTGGCCACGTCCCCAGGGAGTTGGAGAAAAGCAGCTCTACTTGAGGAGAAAACAGACAACTTAAAATATAATAATAATATTAACTTTGAGAAGTCCTTAAAACCCAAATCATTCATGTTTTTACAATAAAATCAGTAACTAAAAATAGAAGGTTTTGTATAATCTGTATTTCAAGCTCTTAAATTGTTTAAATCAATATATTAATTTCAGCGATTTGGCTGTGAGGTAAACCATATAAAAAACGTTTACATGTGTAGAGTTTTACTTATATGGAAAGATTGTTTTAAAAAAAAGTATTTATTTATATATTTATAGGTAACCCCTGGTCAGCACCTAGTATGGAAAAAATATACTAAACAGAAGGCAAACAAAACTATTGACATTTCAATAAGGTACATGGCAATCACAAATCTCACAATAATAAGCTGTTTGGTTCTTCTGATATCAGCCGATCTTTCAAAAAATATTTCACATAATGAAGTTACATTACTCATTACATTACACAATTAACTATCATAAAATCAAAATATTCATTGTTCCCAAATAATTACTAAGAATTATACATCTAACTCTCTAATAGGTTTGTAAATGTACAGAAATGTCTATATGCAATGATATTTCTGTCGGCAAATGTACTTGAAACATTCTGACATACTATGGGCCTCATTCTATTAGCGGCCGCAGCCGTTGCGGGGCCGCAAGGACCGGCCGCAAGCTATTCGGCTATTCTATTCCCTTACGGCCGGGGGCTCCGGCAGGCTTGCGGCCGGCGCCTTGCGGCCGCTCGCGCCGGAGGAAAGCCTTTGATCTAAAACGGCCGCAAGAGTTTCGGCCGCAAGAAAGCCCCGGTTGCTATTCAATTGCTACGGGAAACCTCTCTGCAAGGCTAAAAGCGAGCCGCAGCTTACTTGCAGCAAACAGGTCCCGCTAGCACCAATTAAGCACATAATAAAGCCCAAATAAAGCCATCCTGCACTCTGATGAGACAATAAAGTGATTGTAGGTGTTAGCAAAAATAGCACAACATTCCCCTATCCTCAAATCCGCAATTTTTGTATTTTCAAATTCTTGTCAAATATCCGTGGACAAAGTCCCGAGGGCTTGGAGCACCTCAGACCCGCAAAGGCTGCGGGATTAGCCTCCATCAAGTCCGGAAATGGGTAAAATAGACCTACGGGTCGTAAAGGGCTAACTTACAAGTCGTAGCATAGAAAAGCCATCCTGTACTTTTATTAAAAGTGAAAGTGATGTTTGGTTTCAGAATTAATAGCTCAACATTCCCCTACTCTCAAATGTGCAAATAAAGATATTTAACTTCATCTATCATGCAAGCACGGGTTTGAATAACGAGCTATGGGCTTGGAGGGCAATCATCCGCCAAACCCGTACGTGCTTCACTAAGAAGCTACGGCCAAGTCTCAAGCCCGTAATCCTAAAATCAAACCTGAAATCAATTAACCAATAGGAAGATGACAATCAAGGGCACAAATATTTGAAAAGGGAGTGAAATTCGGTAATCTGTGACTGTGTTGTATGCTGTGCAAGTGGACACACAGGTCTTGGAGTTGGAGGTTTTGTGAGAGCAAGAGAGATAGAGGAGGAGAGATGGAGGGAGAAGGCAGTGAAGGGAGAGGTCAGGGAGAGCAGGGCCCCCAGCCACAGGCTGGCCAGCAAGCTGCTGCGGCCCGCAAAAGGGCAGCAAACTTTACCATCCAGGAGATCGAAACACTGGTTAGAGGAGTGCAAGCCCGACACTCCATCCTAACCGGTGGGAGTGAAGTGAGGCCCAGGCAGAGGACAGATGCCTGGAAGGAGATCGCGGCTGAGGTCTCCTCGCTGTGGTATGCGAATCGTACCTGGCAGTCTGTCCAGCACCGGTTCCAAGACTGCCGCATCGATGTAAAAAAGAAGATGGCCGATGAGGCCAAAGCAGCACGTGGATCCGGTGGTGGGCCGCCACAAACCTTCACATACCCCGGTTGGGAGGCCACAGTCCGCGACATGATCCGGCCAGCGTCAGTCGTGGGCCTCCCTAGCCTGGTGGACTCCAGTCGGCCTGAAACCCTGCAATGTGAGTACCATGTACACCTTAACACCCTCATATGTATGCACATGTACCCCACACAGATAGATAACTGACGTTGAATTGCACTGTAAGATATCTGGTTGTGACTACAGATATATGAGGCTGCGAAAATCATGTAAATCCAGTGTAAAGAAATATACTTGTCAGAATTGTTATCAATGAAATATATGTCCAATACCTCCTCCCACAACTGATTATGATACCGTTTTGCAAATCTATTGATGTTACTGTTATGTTTGCTGTTGGTTCCCAGTGCATATAAAGCATACATGACAACTCTATTGCAATTGATTTTTTATTGTCATGAGTTCCCCTGTCACACTCTACTCCATGTTAAACTGGCCCATCCATAGCTGTTTGGCTTAACCCTCCTACTGCTTAGAATTCCTGTATATTTTGATTATAGGTATAGCGGATGTATCCTGTTTTATGTGGGCATTTCAGTATGTGCTGGAAGAGTGCCGCCGCCGACTCTAGGGATGCGGCTGCGCTTGCGTCCCCATGTAGCCGCCAAAAATAGTTGGTACACCCAAAGCCCGTAACCCTCTAACCCTAACCCCCTAAACACCACTTTCTAACCCATCCCCCCTAACTGTAGCCAGAACCTGAAACCCATAACTACTTACCTGGCCTGCTGGGCTGGCGTAGCTAGAGTCGTTGGTGGGGCACTTCCAGAGATGCGCACATATGCGCACATACAACAGGATAGGTCCGGTCTAGCTGGTACATCCCCATGAGAGTACATGTATGGATGTGCACACTGCAGCATATGCGGATACAGACTCTGATGGACTGCAAGTTTGTGTTGTGTAACAGCATAATCTGGACCATGTTACATTAACATGTTAACTCACATTGCTGAGGATTGGTCACAGATTGGTCTGTCTCACACACTGGACAACAGATTCAGATAAGCACGTGTCCTAATTAACTGCAGTTGGCACACCGCACCAGCATTACATATAGCCATGGGCCCTTTCCTGTTATCTGACCGTGACTGCTGGTAGCAGCAGTGAGCAGCCTCTACATGTCACAGCATTTTCCTGGAGATTATATAATCATGCAGATTTAGTGGGTTATGGTGTTGTTAAGGTAAGGGGTTCGGATAAGTGTGAGGGCTAGTGCTTTTGGGCTTCTGTGTAAGTTGAAAATGATGTATATAACAGTGGCAGCGCCATCTATCAGCCCCTTGGTCCAACTGCTGCTGCCAGTATTCGGTGTCACATAACAGGAAAGATCCCAGCCAGGATCCACAATACTAATGATGCAAATCAATTTTGATTGGCGTCAAACATTCACAGCCAATTACAAGTCACTCTGATCTCAGAGATATGGAAACAACAATACTCAAATCAAAATCTTGTCTCATTTCAGTACCATCCAGGCGTCCCCTGCCTCCGCAGGTTCCTGCACCTTCTGAAGATGCAGGACCACCTGCGTCAACTTCACCTGTAGCAGGGCCCTCCTATCAAAGTCCGCCTGGGCCATCCACAAGGTGCCAGCAATTGCCTCCAGCCAGGATAATGGCACCGCCTGGCTCCCAGACAATGTGGGCTGGCCAAATGTTGGGCCACCCAATGTGGTCCCATTCCGGTTGTGCCCCCAATATGGCTTCCCAAACAATGCTGCCCTGGAGCATGGGCCCCTGGCAGGGCATGTGGCCCCCGCAGGTCCAGCAGGCCACTGTGGCCACTCCGGCCCAACAGGCCCCGCAGGCCCAGACAGCCGCTGTGGCCACTCAAGACCAACAGGCCCCGCAGGCCCAGACAGCCGCTGTGGCCACTCAAGACCAACAGGCCCCGCAGGCCCAGACAGCCGCTGTGGCCACTCAAGACCAACAGGCCCCGCAGGCCCAGACAGCCGCTGTGGCCACTCAAGACCAACAGGCCCCGCAGGCCCAGACAGCCGCTGTGGCCACTCCGGCCCAACAGGCCCCGCAGGCCCAGACAGCCGCTGTGGCCACTCAGGACCAACAGGCCCCGCAGGCCCAGACAATCGCTGTGGCCACTCAAGACCAACAGGCCCCGCAGGCACAGACAGCCGCTGTGGCCACTCCGGCCTAACAGGCCCCGCAGGCACAGACAGCCACTGTGGCCACTCAGGACCAACAGGCCCCGCAGGCCCAGCCAGCCACTCCGGCCCCGCAGGCCCAGCAGGCATCTCCCAGGCAGGACACACCAGTCAGCAGTGCCTCCACCCAGAGGACACAGTGGTCTGGGTTGCTGCCAGTTAGTCCTGCGCTGTCAGCGGCCCAGTGCCCGGATTTCCTGGCTCATCTCCAGCATGAGCGTGAGCAAAATCAACAGTTCATGCTGGAGATGAGACGCCATGATGCCAGGAAGCTCGAGGAGATGCGACGCAATAACGCCCGGAACTTCCAGGAGAGGAGACGCAACAATGCCCGGAACTTACAGGAAAGGAGACGCAACAACGCCCGGAACTTACAGGAGAGGAGACGCCATAATGACAGAGTCTTTGCTCAAATGACACTTCAAAATCAGCGGATGTTCCAGGAGGCGAGGCGTCATAATCAGTTAATGGAGGAGTACGCCCGAAGGCCTGAAATGGCCCGAGAAGGCCAGCACCAAGACCGGGCTACCCCTTCCAACTCCCCACCTTCCACATCCCAGACCCTGTCCCCAGCATCCAGGCCGGAAGACCCTCCAAACATTAGAAGAGGTCGGGGCCGGCCTAGGGGAACATCTTCCAAAGGCCAGGAGAGCCAAGAAACACACAAGCGGAAGCGTAAATAGGTGAGAACATGTTCATGTTGCATATAGAAGCAATTGATGTCCAAGATGTATTGACGTTGAGGTGTTGCAGTCAATGCGTATATTGTTCTAATTGATGTCTTGTTCTTATCTCTTTAGGTTCAATTTTATTGATGTTCATGGATTTCTGCCTCCCATTTTTTTTTTTTTTGTAAATATTTGGGAAAGCAACATAAGATTAAACATTATGTATTGCTCACATTATCATTGTTTGTTTTCGTTTGTACTGTACCATGTTTGGTAAACAGCACATGATTGCTACACACCAACGTTATTGGATTAGTACATACATCTTCCTTCAATATACCAGCCCTGTGTTAATGTAGGGTTGGGGTAACAGCCACTAGTGCAGCTGAGGGTGGAGGTAATATTCATGAGTTTGATTACAGTAACGGTGATGCATGATATTCATGTTCATGACACATGGATAGATTAATTCAGGGGAAATATCAAAAGTGAGTCCACCCCTAAGTGAAATTGGCGATTATTTTGTGTGGCCACCATTATTTTCCTGCACTGACTTAACCCTCATGGGGATGGAGTTCCCCAGAGTTTCACAGGTTGCCACTGAAGTCCTCTTACACTCCTTCATGATGATATCATGGAGCTGGTGGATGTTAGAGACCTTGCACTCCCTGTAACGGAGTTGGAACACGCAGTCCAATATCTCCGCTGGTATACGGTACAATATCCAAGAAGCACTACAGTCTCACCATTCCCAACCTGCAATATTTGCCCACACTCAATTGGTAGTCAAATGAATACGGACTTTATTTTGTTGCCCAGAAATATATATATACACATCTCTTCCCACAGGCAATACACACATCCCCCATAGTTGGCCACACAATACACATTGAGGGACAACAGGTGGGTCACACCTCCTGGAGACTACCTGGCTACTTTGATACAATCAGACATTGCTTAGATCATCCTTCTTTGTTATGTCAGATAATGAAAACACTTTATACAATAGACTTCCTTATCCTATGATGAGTCTCTGTACTAGGATTATCTATTATGCCAAGGTCTGCAATAGTCTGGGCTAAGATTTTGCCGAGCAGAAACCAACATACATACAGTATAACAGTATGATCATATTTTAACCATAACCATAAAACAGGGTAAAACAGTGATGGGTTCCGTTACACTCCACATCTTCCATTTGAGGAGTTCCCCACAGATGCTCAATAGGGTTTAGGTCTGGTGACCTACTTGGCCAGCTCATCAACTTTTGACCTTCAGCTTCTTTAGCCAGGCAGTGGTCGGCTTGGAGGTGTGTTTGTGGTCGTTAGCATGTTGGAATACTGCCCTGCGGCCTGTTCTCCTATCTGAGGGATCATGCTCTTTCTCAGTTTGTCACAGTACATGTTGGCATTCATGGGTTCCCTCAAAGAACTGTAGCTCCTCAGTGCTGGCAGCATGCATGCAGGCCCAGACCAAACATATATGCATGTGTATAGATGTTTTTGCTAATATGTTGTGTGGATTCCCACTATATGCATTTACCTAATGATGTCAGATGCTGCCTCCCCTCTCTCTGCATCACTGTTTTGGTTCAAAATGATGGGTTCATCTCATATCAATGTTTTTGTGTTCGTTGTGACTTATCCATTTATCTCTGGCACTGGGGAGCTACAGTCCATTGAGGGAACCATGAATGAAAACATGTACTGTGACATACTGAAGCAGAACATGATCCCCTCCCTTGGGAGACTGGGCTGCAGGGCAACATAACATAACGACCCTAAACACACCGCTAAGACGACACTGCCTTGCTAAAGAAGGTAAAGGTGATGGACTGGCCAAGCTTGTCGACAGACCAAAACCATATTGAGCATCTGTGGGGCATCCTCAAACTGACGGTGGGGGAGTGCAAGGTCTCTAGCATCAACCAGCTCTGATGTATCATTAAGGAGTGGAAGAGGACTCCAGTGGCAACCTGGGAAGCTCGGGTGAACTCCCTGGCCATGAGGGTTAATGCAGTTCTGGCAAATAATGGTGGCCACACATAATTGACATTTCATGTCAATTTTGACATTTCAAATTAAGGGTGTACTCACTTTTGGTGACAATGGTTTACACATTAATGGCTGGGTATTGAGTTATTGATGGGTCCGAAAAATTACTTTACATTGTAGCAGAGTGTCATTTCTTCAGTGTTGTCACATGAAAGGATGTACTAAAATGTTAACAACAATGTGACGGGTGTACTCACTTATGTTAGATACTGTGGCCCTCATTTAATTGCAATTTGGCCAATTGAATAGGGCTTGAAATAAGCACATAACATATATTCTCTGAAAAATGGTTGAGTTAGTAAACATCTCTACCAAATCAAGGTTTTCACTAACTAAAATCTGTTTGACACAATATATGTTCTGTGCTTATTTTGAGCCCCATTCAATTGGCAAAATCGCAATTGAATGAGGCCCTGTATGTTCACTATTAGGATGTGAGCCACTTACAGAAACCTGTCTCATTTGTCTGTTTCTGCGTCATATAGATTGTTAATACCAACCTTCTCTTATGTTTGAAATCAGTAATGCAAACACACTGTGAGAATTCTATTGACACCCCTAACTGATGGTGCAGAGCACAGATGTGGAGTCTGAAGGTCCTTTTATTGATGTTCCGGAAATGCTATGGTATCAACATTGACGAGGCAGACACAAACAACATCGCAGATAAATCATATTTAATATTTAACGAAATTAACAAGGCAAGCTTGCCACAAAGCCACAGGTTGACTAATCAACACAGGTATGCAAAAGATCATGGTGGAGGGGGGTAGGATACAAAATCCAAGTAACACAGGGAAATAGGGATATGAGAGCAGAATGCAGGCATGGAAAATTACATTGATATGGATGATCAGGGGATGTACAGTATATCAACCAACATTAGGCAATATAATAGATCTCATTATTGTTCCGACATATATATAACAGTCAATAAGGAAACACCATAATAATCCAGAATAAGGTGATATACATATGGGGAGAGCAAAATGTATGCTTGTGTGTTAAAAGGACACTCTGATGCCACATCAGAAGTATAAGTGCTCAATCAGTGAATGCTATGAGCCCATAACGTCAGTTCTCACGCAACAATAAGCAGCACATAGATAACCTTGGTCAAAAAGATGGTGACCTGACCAGGACCATATCAGTCAGATGTTACTTATTGCAGAGAACTCACCACAAACCAGGCAATATCAGTGATAGTTTGTTCTCTGATTGAGCATCTATACTCACTGTTGTTGAATATGCATAACTGAAGATTAACGTAACCTCCTTAACTGTTAAGTCCCAAGCCTGGATTTACTCTTCCCCATATGCACAGGGAGGGTCACATCAGCACTGAAGAAAAGATCTTGAAGGGTTGGTGCTGCAGGCTTCACAACAGTCCAAGTAGAGAGGATAGAATGTCTAAACCAATAGGTACCTGTGAATCGAGATAGACTATATGAGCATACACATGCTGTGGATATACCAGGAACATCAGCTGACAGATGTCACATCACATCTGCATTGTATAATGAAATTGTCTCGTGACACATATCGGCTATTCAGTCAAGGTCATCAGATATCTAACTGGATCCAACAAAGCAATGAAACGGACACATGCACATACATGAGGACATTGACATGGCCACGGAATGTCAGGATGTTTATCGTCATGCCTTGTTCTGACCGGGATCTGGAATACAAACACACAAATAATATATTAGTGGAAACCTTACATATGCCATATGAGCAGCCACCAACAGATGTAGGTATGTCGGCACACGTTAGGCATTGGGATCTCGTACAAGCTAACCATCTGTACGATGATAATGATGGCCCAGACTAATTTGTCCTGATGTGGGAATATTAGGATTAGTCGAATTCTCATTTATTTTTATTGTGCAAACATATTCCGTAACGCTGTACAGGAGAGAAGAACCCGGACATATACAGTATGTAATATTGACAACGCAAGAAAATGGAGGGCCCTGTTTGGAGCGTAAAGTCTGTTGATAAATGATTTGTTCACAAAGGCCCACACAAGATTCGAAAATCACCACTTCCAAGTTAAAGGTAATGGACATGGGGAAGAGTAGATAAGGAATAGCAAGGTTAATAAGTAAGTGAGAGATACATAGGAAGGAGGTTGTGTCAAGTAGAAAGATATGCATTAGTCGGAGAGGAAAGGGATCAGATGTAAAGTGCGATGCACTATTTAGTAAGAAGGTATCTGCCCCATGTGACAGATAATGTAATCTGCAGATGGGACAGTCAGGAGACACATAGTTTAACCACAGCTTGAGTAGGATTAGGTGATGGGCGAATAAAAGGAGAGAGGTGGGCATGAGAGTTGAAATGAAAATGATGCAGACAAAAAGGGGAGAAGTAAAGAAGAGTCTGAGGAAAAGGCAGGGGATGTGAGGAAGAAGACAAGAGAAAACATAGTGGAAAGGGTTAATTGGGATAGTTAGCAGAAGACTTGTGTGACTCAATAAATTAAGGGTAAACAGGGGTGGAGAGAGAGAGAGAGAGACACCAGTGCATCCTGTAATAGAAAGGGAAGATCACAACTATCACACATTGATACATGTTCGGACATCTACATGTGGTTCTCTACCTTGGATAGATCAAGTGGAGTATTCAACGAAGAGATCTGTTCCCCCAGGACACGTCTGCATGGTCCGATAAACATTTCGGACCGCTTCAGCAATACATAGGGGATGTCTTGGGGAAAAAGAAAGTTAGGCCTACATTAATGGAGTTATTAGTCATTTCCTCTCATGCATACATGCACATGTTTCCCGCAAATACTCACTTACAATGTAGACGCCATTGATGTAGCTGATGTTCTGTTGCTGGCAAGGTTGTTTCCCATGTCTGTGTGGGTAAACAATGTGTTGACACACGGCAACAGTTCTGTAATGGCAATATGATGAGATGAGTCACACAATCCATATGATATATTGCACAATGATTCCTAGTTAACACATCCTTGAGACTATTCCTGTTATCTGACTGAGAATGCTTTTACCAGCATTCGCTGACAAAGAACAGGGGACATCCCCTCTTTGCATCACATGAGGTACATTTCTTATGGTTTACAGTATGCTGTTATGTTCATATATCCAGATTGCTAGGAATTGCATTGACCTCCATGGGATGTGGAATAGCATGATCAGACAATGTGAACATTACTGTTCTGGGCAGATGTTTTCAAATACGATTGTGAGGCCTATATACATTGACATTGTGGAATACATCAGACCATCCTTTAGCTTAGCTTCTTGAGGTTGGCAGATATCAATATATATGATGTGTATGGGAATGTGCGCATACTTACCAGTAACGGATATCAGAGCAGGCTGTATTTGATCCAGTATGAAGAATGCGTCACGAGACATATGTTACATCACAAAGCTATCCTCTACTGTGGACTGTTGGATATTCTGGAAGACAATAGGGAAGGAGAAAAGAGATGTATTAGTAACCATAAGCCATGTACATTTGAGTTGGTTGTAATTAGTTTCAGACTTACATGGGAAGTACTCACGAATGACGTGGGCACGTAGTTGTGACCCCTGAACGTTATCCCCACCATCTGGAGGTACTGGACGCTCCGCCGGTTCAAGCGGAGCATCATCAATGTTCCCCAGACAGTTTGCCTGTACTGCTATATTGTGCAGAATACAGCAGGCCATGATGATGTGACAAACCTTCCCTGGTGTATACTGTAGCGCCCCGCCAGTGGAATGTAAACATCTGAAGCGCATCTTCAGGAGTCCAAAGGTGCGCTCTATTACATTCCGGGTTCTGGCATGGGCCGCATTGTACCTCTCCTCCCCCTCTGTGCGTGGATTGTTCACAGGGGTCAACAACCACGGCAAACACCTATATCCTGCATCACCTGAAGGAAACAAAAATGGGAGATGTAGATATGAATGGGAGTTTGTGCTGCTCGTTAAAGCATCTGTAAATATACGCAATGATTAATGTGACGTTAGTTTAGGGATCTCTGGCTTGGAACTTCATACTCCTATGACCACGTCACATCGGGTTAGGCACAGCAACAAGCTACGATGCAATGGCTCAGTCGGCACACCTTCTTTATGGCGCAACAATGGAATAACATTACAGTGGAACATTATGTATATTTTAGGGGATCCTTTATGGGTACTCAGACAGTAGCCACCCAGGTGGAGCTTCTCCAGACTCAAAATAAAGAGGGGTGGATGACTCACGCAGGATATGGGCATCATGAGTACTTCCCGGGAAGCCAGAAACCACATTTTGTATGCGCATGCCTGCATCACAAACAGCCTGTACATTGATGGAATGATAGTGTTTGCGATTTCGGAACATGGCTTCTTGCTCTCTAGGAGGTATCAATGCTACATGTGTACAATCTATAGCACCGAGCACATTGGGGATACCTCCCATTCGAAAGAAATCTGCTTTCACCTTCAAGATCTCTTCCCCAGTGTGGGGAAAACTGATGTATCTGGCAGCTTTCGGAACAATAGCATGGAGGAATGTGCTCAGGCACCTTGAAAGGCTTGCTTGAGACATTCCTCCTACTATGCTAGCAGTGTTCTGAAAACTACCAGATGATAGGATGTGTATGGCGGCTAACATCCGTGTCATGCCTGGGATGGCTCTATTGGTCCGTGAGGAAGGCTGCATGTCCTCCCTCAGGACCGCATAGAGCTCCTCCAGGCTGGCACGGGTTAGCCTAAAACGCTCATACACTTCCACATCAGTTAACCCCTCTAATGTGACTCTGTCCCTGTACACCCTGGGTGCACGAAGCCTCCTGGCCGGCTCCTGGGCCTGCTCACCCCCCTGTGGGTCTGGCTGTGCAGGAGCCCCCACTTCATGTGCCACACCCTCTAGGGGTCTCTCATCTGGCACCCCCATCAGCTGATCACCCACATCAAGGTCCTCCTCCCTGTCTGCAGGTGCCCTCATATCCCCCTGTCCCTGTGCCACTGGAGCTCTCTCCCCTAACTGACCCCCCACCATGACCCTAGGCATGTCCTGTGATGAGCCACTTGCCTGGCTTGGTTCCGGACCACCATGGATTGCATCAGCACGCTCACCCACATTCACTCCCAGCCGCCCCTCTCTGTCACGCCTCAGCCACTCCACAGTCGCACGCCTGACATCACGGTTTCCACTCTGCAACATTCGAAACAAATATCCATTCCTACGACGCTGCGCTCTCCTCACATACCTATACGCTGTACTCATGTTGCTGCTATCCATGATGGTTCAGACTTGCTAATTCATGGATGATGGTGTGGTTATATAGCTTGCTAATTACCCCAGCTGTGATTATCCGGGTTGATTTCACAAATGGAAAAGCTCACTGGTGTATCTAAGCTTCATCATGTTATGAAGTTCCCTGATTATGGATTGGTTGAGCCATTTTAATTAGTAACCCCTAATATTCTGGCCCACATTTGAATTTGGGCCCATGCTCCATGATCTATGTAATGTGGCGTGAAAATATATACAATATTTGTGTTCAAAAATCTAGATGTGATAAAAGAGATGTAAATCAGATAATGTTGATATGTTTAGGGGACACATTCTATTCTTTCTGAGTGCTAAAGGGTTAATTTGGCCGCCATTTTGAGGATGTACATGACACCAAAAAAATCTCTTTTATTAACATATTTGATCATTGTGGATTGTTTTTACAGTAATTCGAATGCCTTTTATTGCTTCCTTTACACTTTTAGGGCCCTTTCAGCCCTGTTTCATTACAATGCCGTAAGTGCATCGTGTGGACTTCAACGGATGCGGCCGTAAATTAAATCTAGCCAGGCGTGAATCGCGGCCTTCCGAATGTAGGAAGGCCGTGACGTTTAGGCGCGCACGCAAGCTGGAAGGGGGACGGACTAGCCGCGCCCGGCACGAACCATCCAATAGCGGAATCACGCATCGCGCCACAGGTCGCACAGCCAATCACTTACGGGATAGAGCATTTGATTGACAGTGGGAGTGAATAAATAGGAATGACACGCACCCACGCCTCGACTGTGTTGTGATTTCGGACGAAGTAGCACGCGGTTCCAGGAGCTAGGTGGTTGAGAGTAGGTAAGTTGCTTTATTATCAAGTCGCGGTTTAAGTTCTTTTTACGGGAATCCGTTACTACATTTACGGATGCCGATGTAAAGAAGTAAAATTGTGTTTTTGGCTTGTTTATAGGTGTTTGGAGGTAGTTTGGAGAGTTTGGGAGTTTATATCCGGCCCATAGGAGTTTGGAGGGAGGTAAGTTGCATTGTACATGCTTTTCATCCTATAAAGCTGTCTTTTATTTGTATGTTTTGCCAATTTCTATATTTACTGAATACACTGGTGAGAGGTACAATTGTGTTTTTTGCTTCTTTATAGGTGTTTGGAGTATTTTTGGTTGTGTGGGAGTTTGGATCCGGCCCATAGGAGTTTGGAGGGAGGTAAGTTGCATTGTACATGCTTTTCATCCTATAAAGCTGTCTTTTATTTGTATGTTTTGCCAATTTCTATATTTACTGAATACACTGGCGAGAAGTAAAATTGATTTCTTTGCTTGTTTATAGGTGTTTGGAGGATTTGGGATCTTTGATCGGGCCCTTAGGGGTTTGGAGGGAGGTAAGTTGCATTGTACATGCTTTTCATCCTATCAAGCTGTCTTTTATTTGTATGTTTTGCCAATTTCTATATTTACTGAATGCACTGGCGAGAAGTTCAATTGTGTTTTTTTTGCTGTTGGCCTATAGGTTTGGCGAGTTTGTTTTTGTGGGGAGAGGAGTTTTGTGGAGGGAGGTAAGTTATTTATATTTTTCTGTTTAATATTAGATCTGTCTCTCTCTCTCAAAATCTCTCTCTATCTCTATATATATATAGAGAGAGGAGAGGAGGAGGGAGAGAGGAGAGTAGAGGAAGGAGGGAGAAGAGGAGAGGAGGAGGAGGGAGAGAGGAGAGGAGAGGAGGGAGGGAGGAGAGGAGAGTAGGAGGAGGAAGGAGGAGGAGGAGGGAGAGTGGAGAGGGTCCTCATCCCCAGGCAGAAGAGCAAGAGGCTGGCGGCAGGTCCAGGGCCCACAATTATAGCCGGGAGGAAAACAGGGTCCTCCTGGAGGCCATCCGTGCCCGCCCCGTCATCACCTCGGGGGGTAGGGAAGTAAAGGCTGGGCCCCGTGCTACTGCTTGGCAGCAGGTGGTGGATCTGGTCAACGGTGTGGCGGGCCGTGGACGGAGTCTGCGGTCCATTAAGCACCGGTTTGACGACATCAGGGCCGCGATGAGGAGGAAGATGGTGCAGGAGGCCGAGGGGCGGAGGGTCAAGTACCTTGCCCATGAAGGGATTGCAAGGGCCATGCTTGCACCCTCCGACGCAGCTGGAGCATCAGGCCCGGTGGAGCAGCAGGACCCAGCCTCCATGGCAGGTGAATATGACGTACAGCAACATGCCACCACATGTGCATCACACACACTACACATGGCCATGACAATGACATGTCAGCTCCATGAAATAACAAGGGATAGATGGATGCATCGTTAAATTCATGAAGCTGACAAATCACTGTCATTCCTGGTCACCACAACAGTAATCAAGCAATAGAGCAGGTGTGTCCAAACGCGGTCCTGGTGGGCCACACACATGGCTGGATTTGATAACCCTGCTGCACACAGGTGAGTTAATCGCTTCTTCATTCATCCTGATTGACTCACCAGTGCACAGAAAGGATATCTTCCAATCTGGGAAAGAGTTTGGACACCCCTGTAATACAGAGTCCATGTATTGGTGTGCCCGTTCAGCCTACGCAGTTACAGACAGCAGCCGTAATACAGATAGAGTTGTGAGCCGAGAACCATCCAGAACAGAAACCTAAGAATAGATAACAGCTAGTATAAGATAGCTAATCAGAGTTGCAAAGAGGAGAATCATCCATATTCAAGGCTAGATGTCAGATAATTAGAAATGAACACCTATCAATGAGCTAATCAACATACTAATGACATGTACCTTTCTTCTCTATCTCTCAGCATCCAGGAGGAGCTCTGGGTCCTGTGACCATAGCGAGGAGGCGGGGCCATCAGCCCCGTACCAGGATCCTCCAGCACAGGGGGAGGAGGAAAGGAGATCAGAGGGCTCGGAGTCAGAGGATGGGCTGGTCATTGACCTTGCGGGGTCACCTGCCCCAAGCCCTGGGCCTATGCCCATCCTCGAAAGGCTTGCTCTGGGGCCCTCATCCCCCCAAGGGACAGCACCACCTTCCCCACAAAGTGTGCTGGCCTGGTCACCACCGGGCACATTCTCCCCACCGGCTCCAGCTGTGGACCTCCCCGCATCACCTCACCACGCCCACCCAGCGGTGTCGTCGCCGCAGAGCCAGGCTGTGCAGGTGGAGACACTGGCCGTCCTGAAGGAGCTGCTGGCCAGCTGCCAGAGGATTGAGGCCAACCAGCTCCGGATGGATGCCAGCATCTCTGCCCTCAGGTCACAGATGACCCACAGCCTGGCCAGGCTTTCCAGGGAGGTGAGGAGGCACCACATGACATCGGAGCACCTTCAGGTCAGGCTGCTCAGACATGCCATGGTCCCCAGCCCAGCATCAACGGGGATCTCACAATCCCCCAGCCAAGAGCAGCCTGGCCCCTCCTCTCCTCCCATGTGTCCGCCACCGCCCAGACCACCGCTGCCTGGCACCGCCGCCCCCCCCCCCGCCCTCCCCCCCCACCATCACCACCAGAGGGGAGACGGAGGATGGGCACAGGTGATGTGGGTCCTGGGCCCAAGCGGAGGAGGACATAGGGCCTCATTCAATTGCAATGTGGCCGATTGCTAAGGGATCAATTTGAGCACAGAGCATATTTTCTACAGATGTTTGTAGTTAGTGAACTTCTCTCCAAAAGCAAGGTCTTCACTAACTACAAACGTCTGTAAAGAAATATATGCTTTGTGCTTATATAGAGCCCTTTTCAATCGGCCATATCGCAATTGAATGACGCCCATAGGGTCTGCAGACATGTTTTCGCCTTCTCAACAGCACTCCTCAGTGACCATCAATTGGTCACAGGTTAAACACAACACAAAGGGCCTCATTCAAATGTGATTTGGGCAATTGAATAGGGCTCTATATAAGCACATAGCATATTGGTTTTACAGAAGTTTTTAGTTAGTGAAGACCTGGCTCTTGCATAGAAGTTCCCTAACTAAAAACTTGCTTTCAAAAAGATGCTGTGTGCTTATATAGAGCCCTATTCAATTTGTTACATAGCAATTTAATGAGGCTGTTAATTAGTAGTGTGACCAATACATTGTCACTAAGGAGTGCTATTGAGAAGAGATGCTGCAGGCCCTATGATGTTTTCAGGCCTTATTTTTTAGGTTTTGTCTTTTTTTTAATTTTTTTATTTTAGGTCCATGAAGGCATCTCCTACATCTGCAAGCATTGTGGAGTAATTATGAGGTGGAGGGTTTTCCCAGTGCCTCTCAGGTAGACATGCCTTCAATGGCAGCCCCCTTAACATGTAGCTCCCACAATCTTAAAGCTATCATATAGCCACATATCTCCAACATGATTGTTGGTAGCTTAAATGTAGACTAATACCGCTATGGCGGTGGACTTGCAAAGTCTCACAATGGCATGTTAATAACAGCCAGCATTAATATATGCACTAGTGACGCATGTGATCCTGACCTCAATAGCAGTCTGAGAACAGATCTTTGGGTCTGATGTAAGAAACAGTGAATCTGGCTGCTGACCTTTGTGTCCTCTCCATAATAATGGCTATTTGCCCATATTTCTGATTATCCACAGACCTAAGCTAATGGTTAGTAAAGCTTGCAGATGGGAATCAGGTGAGTTGGTATATTGGTACAGTATTTAGAACTGTACTGTACATACATCGTGATTCTAAATTGTTTTGGATCCTCCTCCGCATTTTTTGATTTGAACACTTCTTTCAGATTTTTGTTTGTTCAACACACTGTATGTGTGAAACTGGATTGGATTACACAGTCCAAAGGTTGAATCATCTGTTTAATTGAGCAGATCTAGTTACAAGTTGTAAGTGCTATGCACATAAATGGTT
This sequence comes from Discoglossus pictus, assembly GCA_027410445.1. NCBI lineage: Eukaryota > Metazoa > Chordata > Amphibia > Anura > Alytidae > Discoglossus > Discoglossus pictus. Next base: position 81,838,709 of record CM050168.1, read on the forward strand.
TCTTCAGTTAAATGAAGAGATTTCTGGTTCCGGTTGCAGCATGTGACCCTGGTAGGTGCTATGCATCATGCTTATTCTAGACTATTAGATTGACCCCTGTAGGTTTCCCCTTTTTTCCAGCCTCTTGCTCTTCAAGGACCAGCCCACACCGCACCCATGATATTAATGCAGTTTTGACCACTGCTGATTGTGGTCTGTGTATCAAATAAAGCTTTGTTATACTGTTATGTGAATGCACAATCTTGACCACTGCTGATTGTGGTCTGTGTATCAAATAAAGCTTTGTTATACTGTTATGTGAATGCACAATCTTGACCACTGCTGATTGTGGTCTGTCTATCAAATAAAGCTTTGTTATACTGTTATGTGAATGCACAATCTTGACCAATGCTGATTGTGGTCTGTGTAAAAAATAAAGCTTTGTTAGACCTTTCTGACTGCGTCCATGTGTTATGAATATGTTTGGTTCAGGGAAATCCACATGCATTACATTAGTGTCACATTCCTCTAAATGTAAACTGATGATCCGTAGTTAACATGCAATAGATCAATACATCTAAAACTGTTGAGGAGTCAGAATAGCTTGAGATATCATCTGATCCCAAATATCATATCTACTACTAATATAGGGTTAATACCCATGACAAGTCTGATTAGCGATACTGTGGAGTAGGAACATTCCCCTGAGGGCCTACAATGAATAGGACAGGTGACACTGGAGTGCTTTTCCAGTTCCTTCTCTAGTTGATTGGGATTAGTCTGACCTCTCTGATAAGACGTACCCCCCTACACTGGCCCGATGTAGGCTAGCTCACAGCTTCATTGAAGTACACAAACTCCTTCACCCACATCAGTTAGCATATGTGTGAATACAGTTAGTTGCCCAATAATGAACATGCATTGGCTAAATATCCTTTGGTTATCATATGTTGTAATGGTCATGCACATGCCAATCTGACAAACCATGCTGCAACATGCATAATATGATTAAAGCAACACTACCCAATTCAATATCAAGAGTAAAACATGAGTCAGGTCATATGAACCCTTTGCCACGCACATGAGCTCTATTGGGATCCCTTAAATCTCTATCTAATTGCATATTCATCTAGCTCATCACATCTACATTAGAGAATACAAATAGTGGCCAAATCAGACCGCCACTTGGCATATATCAAGTACCAGGGGAATATTTCATTATATGTGGTTAAGTTCTTCAGTTGTGTCCGACTCTCCGTGACCCTATGGACTGCAGCACATTCAGCTAGGTCTCTGCCTTTGCTGTTCTCCAAAGTTTGAAGGCCAAAGAGATTGGAGTGGGTTGTCAGTTCCTTCTCAAGTGGATTGGACCTTGTCTGATCTCTCTGCTATGACCTGCCCACCTACCGTAGCTCCCAGCTTCATTCAGGTACACAAGCCCCTTCACACTACTTAGCAATGCTGAAGGGGACCAGGGTAACATGCACCACACATCTCTACTCTGACCCATCAGGAAGGGCCGCAAGCTCTGGGATCGACAGCAAACTCACAGCCATCAGGCATAATCTCTGCTACGCCCATCCTGGTGGGAGCCATGTGCCAGGTGTCTAGTTATTCCCATTTGGTGAACTTCCAAACTGTTCTGCTATTTATCAATTTACATGGGTGAGGGTTGCTAAGTGGTGGTGAAGCAGCTTGTGTACCTGAATGAAGCTGTGAGCTACTGTAGGTGGGCAGGTCATAGCAGAGAGATCAGACAAATCCCAATCCACTAGAGGAGGAACTGACAACCCACTCCAATCTCTTTGGCCTTCAAACTTTTGAGAACAGCACAGGCAGAGACCTAGCTGAATGTGCTGCAGTCCATAGGGTCACGGAGAGTCGGACACAACTGAAGAACTTAACCACATATAATGAAATATTCCCCTGGTACTTGATATATGCCAAGTGGCGGTCTGATTTGGCCACTATTTGTATTCTCTAATGTAGATGTGGTGAGCGAGATGTGTATTCTATCGTTGATCAACCATATAGCGTGCATCGAATGTGCGCTGTCATCTACGCACCGACACATGCGCGCATCATCAACAGCAGGCCCGAGAGGAGGCTAGCGGATCTAATGATTAGGATTAGGCAGTGGGGTGTAAGGATTAGGATTAGGCTGCGGCTACAAGGGTTAGAAGGGTTTATGGCATTAGGTCATATCACTTGCGCCCTTTCATCGACGGCCAACAGTCCAAAATATTAGAACTGCGCAATGATGTGGGACCGCTCATGTCAGCTGCATGTTGTCAAAACACATTTGCTGTGCGCGCCAATATTGGGGTGACATATTCTATTATGGGGCTGTTTTAGAGGCTACAATGGAACCTATATGTGTGCTGACCAATCAAACATATGAGGAATATTAAACTAATTTGAAGTCTTGTTAATTTGTAGGCTGTAATGCTTGGGCCTCCATTTTAGGGTTACAGCAGTTACATGCAGACTGCAAAAACCGTAACAAAATGGATACCTTTAACCTCCAAGCACGTACGGCCTTTAAAAACGAGCTGCGGGCTTGGAGGACAGCCCGCACGGGCTTGAATACGGAGCTACGGGCTTGGTCAGTGAAGTCCGTGGGACTTGTACGGATTTTAAAATCAAAGTACAATTTGGCGATGTGCAAGCTTGAGAATGTTTGGCTAGTAATCCTCATGCCCCCCCCGTTATGTTCCCCATCATTTACAGTGCTTTGCAGTGCTGGATTGAATATATATTGGCTATTACAATGCTTGGTTTGCGGCCCTCCATCTCCAAACCCGTACGGGTTTGAACAAGGACCAGCCCGCGGAACTACGGGACGTAAAGTAATCCGTAAATAATATATCTGATTTGGGCTGATGTGCAAGCTTGAAAGGGTGTTGCTATTAATCCTCGTGTCCCCCATTATGATGCCTAGCATTTACGGAGCTTTACAGTGCATTCTCGATTTTATATTTGCATTTTCAGTTTTCGGACTTTGTGGCCGGAAAACAAGATTTACAGGCGCTGGGAAAAAGCTTCCGGCCGTTTGCATGATATGCGGCCGGCCGGAAGGGGATATCCTTGCGGCGCCGTATAATTGAATTGCAAGGTAAAAGTAGCTCTACACGGGGCCGTAAGACGGCCGCAAGGAATCGCAGCTTTGCGGCCGTTTTACGGCCGATAATTGAATGAGGCCCTATATATATATATATATATATATATATATACATACACACATAAACTTATGATTTGACTTATAGAAAGGGAAAAGGAAGAGTGGGGGCATGGGGGGTGCACAAATGTGAATGGGTCAGGGCAGTATAAACCCATATATAACCATGGTTTAAATAGGAATTAATTGTTTACTTCTAATTTGGGCCCATGCCTATAGAACTTAGGAATCTGCATCAATAGGGCAGAAATGAAATGAATTAAAATATAAAATGTTTTGAAGTTTTGAATGGGCAAAGACACTTATTATCACATATATATTTATCAGCAATACGGGTTGTTGCTAACGCTTGCGAAGCGAGGACCGCGGTTGCTGGCAAGGAGCACTAAAGGGGCTTCTTGCACTGGTGGAGATGAGCACTATAGTCGCTCATCCCTAGGAGCCCGTACAACTTAGGGAGAGAGCGCGGAAGGGGCTCACTGCGCTGGTGGATATGAGCACCCTAAGACCCGCAAAACTACAGATCAACACAAAACTCAATTACACAATTTCCGAATGCGAGACCCGTAGCAGTTGGAAAAAATCGCCTTAAAAAATTACGGCCTTTAACACATGCAACAAGGAAAGCGAGACTTACAAAAAAAAATACCTCAATAATATGAGGTCCAAAAAATATGAAGTTACTGCCGAACCGCGCACATACAAAAACAGCAACAACACCACAAAAATTAACAAAAATGCAAAAAAAACATCGGAGGGGCAGCATGGGGGGACAGCCACGACGTCTGGGAGTCAGGTCGCACCACAATTGAAGTTTCCGCACACGGAAATCGCCTAAGCAACAGAAAAAAATGGTGGACGACCAATAAACACGCAAAATCACAACAGACACATAAGATTTCTAAACAAGACCGTACGAGGTTTAAAATACACTATTAGGGAGGACGCAAAATGCTCTACATACACAATCGCTGCCATTTTACACTAACTTGCAACTAATAACATTACCATTCCAAAATGCAGAATTACACACCTAAACAAATGCTTTGCTGTTGCGCATGCAGCCTATGTGGATAGTAACTTTTAACCCATCTGTGCAAGAGGAGATCAAAATTTATGTCAGCTCTGTGTTCTAAATCTGTGGTTCTGAAATTATTTTGGACTTGGGACCTTCTGGTTACCTTCCAATGCTCACGGAGACTACCTTTCATTTTTAACAGGGTGATATTAGATGTGCAACACTTTTATCTTGTGTTGAATAGAGTATATTTTAATTGCAGATAAGATCCTCTATAATTTGTCTATATCTAGGACTAATGCTTATGCTTTGTATAACATGTTAGAATTTCCATATCCCTCAGGACTGGCAGATAAGGTCTCAGAGACCAGTACAAGATTGGCTGTTGAGAACAACTTTTCTAGATGAGGCATTGTAACATGACATTGAAAGAATGCAGAAGAAATAAATCAAACTTATACTGGTGTGAACTGACAGCTGTAATTGGGCTGGTTATTGCTTGTTAACCTGCAAAGGAAATCCACTTCTTGGTCATTTACATGGCACCTTCTCTGTTACTGACTCTTTGAATTGCTTTGAGGATGATAAGGATTCATATTTTAATATGTACTGAGCCACACTTGGTAAACCGCATAGTTTGCTGACCAATGCCTGTGTAAGATTCATTGGATAATCAAGGGATTTACTCATAGATATGTATTTTGGAGCCCCACCCCTGAAATACTACCTATACATTAGCCTTATAGATTGTTACAGATCACCTCTTAGAAATCAGGGTCGTCCATCTATTAAACAAAGGGTTTCATTCACCTTTTAAATACAAGCTTAAGAGAGTCGCTCCTTATTTGTAATATACCATGGTGATTGGTTATAGCAGGGGTCCCCAACCACAGGCCTGCAGACCAGCACCGGTCCCCCAGCCTATGTTCGGCCTGGCCGTGTGTGTCACCAGCAGCCCACTCCTCCCCCAGCAGCCCCATCCTCTTGCTTGTTCACTCTGGTCCCTGGTCCGGTTGTCTCATTATTCAGAGACTGGATATCCTTCGCCTGCCAGAGCTTCATACTTCAGGGTCACGTGACTTCATTAGGAATTCCCTGAGTGGTGCTACTGGGGGGTTGGGGGCTAAATGGTGGTGCCGGGGGGCTGAATGGTGCTGCTGGAAGGTGGATGGTGCTGCTGGGAGGTGAATGGTGCTTCTGGGGCAGGGCGGGCTGAATGATGCTGCTGAGGGGGGGGGGGGGGTTGCAGTGGTGCACTGCACTACAGAGAAGAAACATATTAGCATAAAATATTTTTTACTGAGTTTAAATAAATAAATAAATATATGGCACTGGAGGGAGGCAAGTCAAAGCATTTTTTTGCCCCTCACTCATGAACAACAATTATGGCTGAAATGTATGAGGTTCTGCTGCTTCTCCAATGCATATAAAACTTGTCTGGCCTTTCAGATTTGGTTTGTCCTTAGGGGTAGAGACAGTCTGAAATTTCTCATCCGTAATGAGAAACAGCATCATGCATGACCTCTTTATGATAGATAACAAACATTGAGACATTTGTTGTTGTAGTTTTTATTTATTTTCTTCTAAATAAGAAGCAAAACTTCACACAGTGACACAGATTAGCATGCAATGCCACACAAAGGGCATACATGCCAATATCAACTTAGTTTGGAGAAAACACAGTAATTTACCTAACTTTTCTTCAGGTTATGATGTCCCTTTAAAACAAAATCTGTGTTTCCAGCATGCAAACAAACCTATGCCTAATGATGCAAAGTCGTCCTTCGTTATAAAACTGATAGTAAGCATCAGTGGTGAAACTGCCTTTTGATGCCATGTAGATTTATATCAAATTCAACTTGCTCAGTTTACCGTGCATAATATACCTACCTCAATTTAGCTAATTACTTTTTTGTATCTTTGTGATTGAATAAACATTTAAAAAATATAAAAAACATGTTTTTTTAACAGGTTCAGAATCTAATATGTCAATTAGAAACTAATCAACTGAGTAACAAACATGATATTATAGCACATTAGTATAATTATACAAAATAGAGTACTTTGATGTCAGAAAAAGAAGAAAAGTGTCTTTGATGTCAAACAGTTTGCCTGCAAGGGGAACATTTGAGTCTCCAGGCATGGAAAGTTTACTTGAGAGTTCTTTTTTATTTCACTTGAAGTCTAACAAGTAATGAGCTTGTGCCAAGTCCTTGGGATAGCAACTTTACCTGTTACTCGGAAAATAAATGCTCACTCTGCAAATGGACATCATGCTGAAACGATCAATTTTTTTGTGTATTAATGATCAACAAATCCTTGAATGGTGGCTATTAATTCCACAGAGATTAGAAAGGCAATTAAAATCATCCTCATTCAGATAAATTCTCAGGAGAATTGTGTAAAAAGTCTTCAACTTAGTAAATTGCTTATTTTATCTTAGAGTATGTCTTTTGAAAAAAAAAACTAAAATGGAAGTGGGACCTATTACTAAAAGCTATAAAAGAAACAAGGCTGTATTAGGCGTAGTTTATTTTCATAGTTTGCTCATTAATTGGAGAAAATTGCCTTATATAAGAACTAGATACTTGTACATGTTAGGGCTGTCTCACCAGGGGTCAAAGACACTTTTCTAATAAGGAAACTTCTTAGAAAAAAAAATTAGACAATGGGAATATAGAGTGCGCAGGAATATTAATAGTGTTATACAGGTGTCATTTATTCCTTAATGGTCTAGCAGGCAGCTTATTCCGTAATGGCCTTGCAGGCAGCATTATAATCTACTTCAATGACTTGCAAAATGTATCTTATTCAGCAATTCTCCTCAACTGCACCTCCCTGTTAGTCCCTCCATTGGCTTACTGTGTAAAATTCAAAATGTGGAACCTAAAATATGGAGTCCTAAATTCTTCAGAAACTAACTGTATCTCTACTGTATTGTTCAAGTATACACAAAATCACCCTCATTGTTCTGCTCTTTACCTGCTCCTTTCCTCCTCTCTCATTAAAATGCTTCTAACCTATGGGATTTTCTCCTGACGCCATATTCTCCCCAAGTTTTCAGAATTTTAATTGCTCTTTAAAACGATTTTTAAAATAAATCTATCACCTATCGCCCTAAGAGCTACGTCTAGTACTTCTATTACTTCTACTACAAATAATAATAATTATAACAATTACTGTGGCTCAGTTATCCTGCAATTGAATTCCCCACTCCTGAAAACACTAAGCAATGCCCCCCCCCTTGCCCATTGCCCACCAGCGATGGGTATTTTCTTTTTATAGAGACGCAAAAGGTCATTAGCTGTACCTGCTTGGCATTACACTAATTGAGACTATCCTTACCTGATCATCCTTGCACCAATACAGCTTCATTGTCATGTCCTTGCACACTGATGGCCCAGATTTATCATTTGACCTGCTGCCATTTCTCTGTCATTTCTCAACACTATATTTTCTTCTTGTCTTCTGCTACCTATTTTAGTGTACCCTATGGTGCCATGGTTGATTATTCTATAACCTTTTAAGATGCTTCCATCTACCACTATTGCTTTATCTCAAACATCCCATTGATTTCCTTTAGTATGTAAGATTGTGAGCAGCAGTCCTAGGCTAGGCTTCTGTAAGATCAACGTATCTAGCGATGCAGGGACTTTAGGTTAGGGTTGAGTTAAATTAACCTTTTGAGTGCCATAAAAGCTATCACGGCAGCATTTTAAAATGACTATAAAATGGTGATGAGTTTCAAATATAAACATTTTTACACCATTTTTTGTTAGATTTGAATTGCTCTACAAGATTCAGTGCTTTCTTTAAAAGCACTATAAACCATACACCATGTAAGGAACCCAAGATGGGCAGATCATAGCAGAGTGGTCAGAAACATTGTGTTCCACTGGAGAAGGAACTGGAAACCCACCTCATTTTTGCCATGAAAACCTTATGGATTGGCACAACTGGACATAAGATTTGCCTGTCATGCTGAGGTCAATAGGGTCACTGATCAAATGACTAAACAAAAACAAAGACACATATTAGCTTAAATATATAATTGGTCAGAGAAATAGAATTAATCAATACTGTTCTGCATTATGAAACAGAGCACTGAAAATGAAGGGAAAATAAGCTTTTTGAATTCCCAAAATGTATGCATATTTCACTGATTTAAAACCGCTTTTATATATGTAAAGTAGATATTCCTTCAATGGCCTGCTTCTCTATCGAGAGTGTGTTTGTGTGTAATTTATGCAAGGACCAAAATTTGCAAACACCCTTTGTTCCTTTGTTGTTGATTAATTGTTCAGTCATGTACAGTGCTTGCAACCCTGGTTGTGCTTATCCATAAGGTTTTCGTGGCAAAGATACCGGAGTGGGTTGCCATTTTTTTCTTCAATGTACTGCAAATTGTCTGACCTCCCTATGACCTGCCCATCTTGGGTGACCCTACATGGTAAAGCTCACAGATTCATTGAATTACACAAGCCCCTACCATGGCAAGGTAGTTATCTATAAGAGGGGCACCCTTAAGGAGCAATAACATTTTCATTACTGAAAAAAATGAAGGAATGCTTCTGTAGGGTCAACGTATCTAGCGATGCAGGGACTTTAGGTTAGGGTTGGGATAAAATAACACTTGTATTAAAAGACTAGCACTTTGAATAGCCACTTTATAATTAAAGACTGAACTCCTAATCTATCCACCATCGACTACAGCATCAATTCCTCACATCTCGCTCACTGTCAACAATGCCATCATCACTCCCACCTCCCAAGCCCATTTCCTTCAGGTGCTATTCTCTTTCATTCCTCACGTACAGTCACTAACAAAATCTTGTCTTTCAATATAAAAAACATTTCCAAAATACATTACTACGTTACACAAGACACAACCAAGATTATAATACATTCCCTCATCATATCCCATCTTGACTAGTGCAACTCACTTCTGGCTGACCTATCCACCACCCGTCTATCCCCACTTCAATCAATAATGAATGCCTGCTCTAGGCTCATCTACCATACACAATGTTCAGTGTTTGCAGCAAAATCTTAAAATCATGACCCTAACTTTCAAAGCTCTCAACAAAAGCACACCCCTTATATCTCTGCTCTCATCTCCAAATATTCCCCCACCTGCCGTCTTTGCTCTGCTAATGACCTTCTTTTTTTCTTCTGTCTTATCACCTCCTCTCATTCCCACCTTCAGGACTTTTCTCGTGCTGCCCATATTCTCTGGATCTCCATGCCTCGCTCCACTAGACTATCCTCCTGTCTCAAATCCTTCAAAAACCTCACCAAAAATGCATCTGTTTAAAGAAGCCTATCACCTTCCGCCTTAACATGCTCAACACTTCTCTCACCTTCCTGTACTACACCAAAACACTATAGATTGTAAGTTTGCGAGTTTTAAATCGTGCAAGTTGCTTTGGGGAAGCACTTTGGACACTGGATTCTAAGCTCAAGTCCCTCCATTTTTTGCAATGTGTTAATATTTGAACACAAATTATGTATTGCTCTACAGAATATGTTGGCGTGTTACAAATAAACAATAATAAGAAAAAGAATATTAATAATAAAATTATTATTGTTGGAAACTGAAATTAGTTCTTGGCACTGGTAAAAATAGCAGAATCTCATGTATTACTCAGTTTGTGTGTAAACATTCACATTTTGATTGTAAAAAATAAAAGCTGTGTAAGTGTACGCTCTAATTTATTTTATCATTTTAAAATGTGTTTAATTGAGAGCAAAAAAATAAAACATTTTTTACATTGTTTAACTTTTATATGCAATTATACTTTACTGGAATATTCAATTTTATATTCCTGCCTGCTGTCCTCAGGTGGGTGTGTCCATGTAAACTAATCAGCTACTCTTAAGTCTTGATAGGGAAACTGGAAATTGTAAGTGCCAAATTCACATTGTGAAGGTAGACACTTTCTATTCGTTCAAAGTTTTCTCCAATCTCAGGAAGTTAAATAGATTCAATAACAGCATAATTGCACAAAAAAGTAATACATTATAGGTTGTATTATTTATTTTTAGATTATAAAAACATTGACCCCTATTCAATTGAGCAATTGTAAGTTACTGGAGCCCGTAATGGAGCCGGTAAACAAATTTGCTATTCAATTGGTGTCTATTAGCTACCCGCAAATGATTTATGGGTTAGAAGCTCAAAATCCACGCGATTGTTAAAATTGTAACTTCGACCGAGCTAAGCCAAATGTAGAAGAAAATCCTACGAGTACCAGATAGGATCCGCAAGGGGGTTAAACACCTGTTCGTAGCACTGTAAATGCAAATAAAAAATGAATACTGCACTTTAAAAGACGGGGAAAGCAATAAAAAAGATATAAGAATTAATTGCACAACAGTCTCAAGCTCGCAAATCTGCAATCAAAAACATTTTTTTTAAGGTTTAATTTCCGTGTCATATCAATCTAGGGAATCAATGAGTTAAAACATATCAGGCCACCCACATGGTCTAGAACAGTATCACCATTCATTTTTATTATTTTGTACATTGCCGGATTGCGACTCTGATCGCAAATTAATTGACGTTTAACGTCCATGTTTTACTGACATAATGATGACAGTCTCATTTACCGTTGTCTGTTTCTAAATTGGTAGTTATGGCCTTGCTTGAATGTTTACACTCTGAAATGCTGATTGCATATAATGATTGCATTGTTTAAATCTTAAATCTCTCTGTAAGTGTAGCAAATTTCAAGCCTGCAGACTTACGGCTTGTATAACATAAACTGCGGCCTTGCAATTGAATAGGGTCCATTGTGTCTATTTTCAAAAGTACATTTTAAAAATATGGACACAGCACTATAACTTCCTTTTTGAAAAATATATTTTCATCTCTTTTTTATAGAACATAATTTTTCTGAAGAAGGCCTATAGAGGGTGAAACATGTAGAGATATGCCATAGAGACTGCAACTACCATGTATCCTTGATAATTGTACATTCTGAAATAGAATCACATGAGTTGATGGGTTAATGTGTTATCCTTAGCTATGTCTTGTGGTTTTCTTAATATAGATAGGAATGTAGAGGAAGCTTATATCTGCTGTAATGGAATAGGGGCAACTAAACATGCCTGTAACATCAATAAAAAATGCATATAAAAGTTACATATTCAAACATGTATTTTTTTTTTACTTTCTTAAACATTTTGCCAACTAGCAAGTAATGCTTTTTTTGAGTATGCCTGTTTGTCAATCAGACTTGTTTAGCCTGTTTTCCCAGTCTTAGCAATAAAATACTTAATAAAATAACTAGATATTACAATCAGTGGCTCCATATTTTCATTTCAGCAATCTATAAAAATCAGTGGTCAGTAAAAAAAAGTAGAAAAAAGAAAAATACACCTTTCACTGAACACTTGATTGTAAAATCTAGTTTGTTGCTTTCTTAGAATCTAATTGGAAAAAGAAACCCTTAATGCTCTAAAGAAAGCAAAATATAGCTGGGATAGATCCCTAGAGCTGGCAGTTCCATGGTAAAAGTCGCATGCTCCGAGCAAAAAATGATGTCAGCTGCTAATTAACTCCTTTGAGGATGAAGACTGGATTGCTTTGCAGAAATGTAACATGAAAGAAACAACATAGATCTTTTAAAAAATGGAAGAATAATGTTACAACATTCTATCTATCTATCTATCTATCTATCTATCTATCTATCTATCTATCTATCTGTCTACAGTATCTATCTATCTATAAACAATGCAGTAGAAGCTAAATGAAGAGCAGCATTTTGCCTGTAAATAAGGTTATGCCGTACACAGGTTATCTGGACAAGAAAAGCCTAGACCCTTGGCTAACCAATTAATATACATTGTTAAAGTTTTTCTCAAGTTCAGTGTTAAATACAATGTTATAATTATTGATCACCAACAAAATCACATTGTAATCTCAGTTGGTTCTTACAATCAGAGGTGTCCTCCCAAAGGAACTCTCTTAGTTAATTATTCCACCACAAACATGTGATCCTCAGATTGCTCTGAGTCTCTATCCAAATGAGGTCCTCAGTTTGTTGGAACCATCACCAACAGATCACTCGCCATTTTTAAAAAGGAAGTAATTGATTTATTTCTCTTCTACAAGATTTTGCTCTTTGCAAGACTGGATCTTCTATGTAGCTTCTTTAATCACCTAGTGGCAGGTTAGTTTAAGAAAAAACAAAACTAATAGACCAATTGCTTTCAAACATCCATGTGTTTTCTCTTTTTACTTCGAAATACATAAGGATCAGTGTATCTGCCTGCTTCTTTTTTTGTGGTTTTGCACTCAATGTAATTTCTGTGTGACCAGTAGAGTACACCATCAAAAGGTGATTTCTTAAATCCTGAGCCAAGTGTGTATCATGCCACTGTGACAAATGCTTCTCCTGTGGACAAAGGGGTGTAAATGTATCTGTGGCAAACTGCTGGATAAAAAGCCAAGGTGCAGCAGGAAATCATTTAGGGCTTCAGCCTATGCATAAAAATATAAATATAATTAAAAAATTACATAATAGTCAAAGGAGATGAGTTCAAATAAAATAAATAAATAAAAACAAGAAGGTAGCGTTGTGTCTCTGCCTAGATACATCAGGTCCAGCAGCACAATTCCACAGGGGTGCAGTCAGCCTGAACTGCCAGTGCAATGTCATAGAATACATTTTACATATGCAATGAATGTTTATATGCAGGGACATTGCTGTCTAAACATTTACCTGACACTTTCTGACATACAGTGTATATACCGTATAAACACACATGCATTTATATTTTGTAGATTTTTATGCATAGATATGTAATAAAAGATTTATTGGAATATTACAATAAGGAAAGGAGGAGTTGTAACTGAGGCATGGGGTACAAACATGTCTGAAAGGGCTTACAGCAGCATAAAACATAAATATGTTTGTCAAAATCAGCAGGATGGGGTCCAAGGAGAGTCCCTGATCCATCTACCAAATTGCCGTTCAAGGCCGAACCTCCTGTAGCTGTACTGGAGACAATTCCAGATATTAATTCCCATAGACAGTAGGCGAAGCAAAGGCCAATCCGGAAGGTGGTGCCTTGCAAGCTACTTGATTTGGATACAGAATCCAGGGAGGGAAATTTGAACAGGAGCTACTCCGCACTTTCATTGGTTCAGAAACGGAGCCCGTAAGTTATTTTGCTATTCAATTGGCGTTTTGTCCGGGCTCGGATCAAGTTAAGGGCTCCAGCCTCCGATTCACTGTGATGGTTCAAAACGCAAGTTAATGTCCCTCCAAGCCTTTGATCTTTAACGGTCGCAAGAGTTGCGAATTCTAAATTCGCAAATCACTATTCAATTGCTCCGATTCCCCCTCACAAACCACTTTGTCAAACGCGCAAATGGCAAACGTCCATCGACAAGTTACTGGTATCAAGGAGGCCTCGCAAAGGGCTTAATGGCATGTTTGGAGAACTTTAAAAGCAAATAAAAAAATGAATACTGTACTTTTATTAAAAGTGAAAGTGATGTTAGGTCTTAGAATTAATAGCACAACATTCTCAAGCTCGCAAATCGACCCAACAAAATAATTGATTTCAAATTTAATTTCCATGTTATATCGATCCTGGCAATCTACGTGTTAATACATATAATGGAACTCGCTTATAACAGAATATCATATTTACGGCTTTATCAGTATTGCATTATATCTGGAATGTGGGTCTGATCGTAACTCATGATTCAATCCCGTAGGACTTCGATGAATAATGGAGTTTGGATTTTACGGGCTTGAACCACAAGTCACGATCGTACCCACATTTCATTGGCTGTTTCTAACTGGGAGTTACAGCCTTGCGTCAGCAATCATGTTAAAGCTCACAAATGCTACTTTCGATAGCATGGTTTGTGATGTGCACTATTGGGCCGGCACTTGCGGGCCCAGCCAATTGAATAGCACCAGAAGTTGTGGCGGCTGTGGGCCCACAGGAGGCCCATAGACTTACGTCCTATACCTCCATAATTTGCGCCTCTCAATTGAATGAGGCACATGAAGTCCAGCTGGCAGAAGCCACTTCCTCAAAGAGGCCACAAAGCATGTATAGGTCACTCAACGATACCATAGTAAGAGCCTATAATCATGGATAGGAGTCCCCATGCCTGAAGATCACATATTATTCAAAGTCACTCTCTGGAAATGTACTAGATTATATATTGTACTATTGTACAAATATTGTGGCATAAAAATTATAATGCTGGCAATCCTGTCTGCCACCCAATGTGAGCACCTTCGGCGCTCACCGCAAGCCTCTTCCCCTGTCTACTTCCTCCCTTGTGTCTCCTTTCCCCCCTCCTCTCCCTCCCTTGTGTCTCTTTTCTCCCCTCATCTCCCTCCCCTGTGTCTCCTTCCCCCCTCCTCTCCCCCGTGTCTCCTTTCCCTCCTCCTCTCACTCCCCTGTGTCTCCTTTCCCCCCTGCTCTCCCTCGCCTGTGAGTACTTTCTCTGCTCCTCTCCTTGACCTGTGACTCCTTTCCCCCTCCTCTCCCTCCCCTGTGCCTCCTTTCCCCCTCCTCACTCTCACCTGTGCATCCTTTTCCCCTCCTCTCTCCCCCTGTGTCTCCTTCCCCCCTCCTCTTCCTCCCCTGTGTCTCTCCCCCCTCTCTCTCCCTTGTGTGTCTGTCCCCCCTCTCCCTCCGATCTGTGTCTGTCCCCCTCTCTCCCTCCCTTGTGTCTCTTCCCCCTCTCCCTCCCCTGTGTGTCTATCCCCCCTCTTCCTCCCCTGTGTCTCTTTCCCCCCTCCCCTGTGTCTCTTCCCCCCTCCCCTGTGTTTCTTCCCCTCCCCTCTGTCTCTTCCCCCCTCCCCTGTGCCTCTTCCCCCTCTCCCTCCCCCATGTGTCTGCCCCGTCTCTCCCTCCCTCCGGCTATCATCGGGAGTCCTCCACTGGCAGGAACTAGGTACTCCCGCGGGCCTCGAGGTTACCAGTCGCAACATCTCCCCTCGTAGTTGCGGGCCTGGGGACCGCAAACAGCTGACCTTGCAGTTGCGACCTGTACTGCCTGTACGTAGGAAATAGCGCCTACGGCGCTAATCTCCACCAGCGCAATGAGCTCCTTTATGCTCATTGCCTGGCCGCAACTGCAGCCCTTGCTTCATGATGCCGGTGGTTGCGGCCTGCAACTGTGGCCCTCACTTTTAACAGCCCGCAGTTTTAACATTGCTTTACCAACATTTTTTGGTAAGCCCACAATGCTGAGAACTATATGTGTGATGTTACCAGGAACAACCCCTGTTTTATTATATATTATGAGACTGCCTGTTATAACTAATTCCTGGAGTAAAGGAATGAAGTTTGGATTGTACAGTTAAATCTAAGGTTGCATGTTGTCTTCACAGTACTAAGGACATGGGGTTCACTTTATGTAACGGAGTGTAGTTATGGACGTCATTGTGTTAATATTTGCTATCGCTATGTCATGTAACTGTATAAGTTTGAGAATACTTTGCATCATAAGAACATACTGTACCATCACAACTACCACCTTTCCAATTGTCTAGCTCAGCTATGATGCCTAGCCACCCAGTTACAATTAGATTAAATTGATTACACAATCAAGTGTCCCTGTGTCCCAAAATTTTGAATTAGGGGATGAGTTAACAGGCACCAGTACATCTGTCATAACAATTAATATTTCCTGGGGTTATGCAAGTATATCTGCTGGCCGACTGAGAATGCTAAGCAGCAGTTAATTTAAAGTTGTTTAGTCCCTTGTTCTGTTTAATGTTTGATAACTCCATTGTTTTAACCCATATAAGTGTGCTCTTTTAGGAACTGCTGATGATCCTGTAATGATCGTCAGACACTGAGAAGCCCATCCTCTCTACAGTCCTGAGGGAGAATTCCTGTACTTAAAGCAGGTGGATTATTCAGCTGAATCAGACCCATAGCCTGGGTCAGGACAATGCCATACAAAAAAGAGAGTAAAATAAAGTAAATTAAAGCTGAACTGATTGCTTAAAACTTACTTCACATTATACATATCTCAGTATAATAGGCAACTCCATTGATTGAATAGAAAATATATGGTAAGTTCTTTAACTTACTCGATAAGAAAATTGAAAACACAGATAGTAGGTTTGAACCTAACTGTCTGGTTATCGGCCTAAGGCAAGATAAGATCTAAATACATTTCTGAATGCAAGATATAAGATATCCGAGTTATTTTTTTCCTTCATAGTTTTTTTCTACATTATGTTTCACAGCTGCTACAAGTTATTGACACTGTAGCTCTGAAAAAAACATTAAGGGCAGTTTAGTTTACAATAATTCACAGAGATGTATAATGTACCTCCATTTACTTACACAATGAATGTATCACGTAGTGTAATTGCTTATTGCAAATCTGAGTATTAATTCACAGACTTTCTCAGGATTCCATTGGGAATATGTAAAGAAATTACAATAAAATGATACTGTTTGTGCACTCTGTACAAGTTAAAGGAATTTGCATTGTTAAGCAGCATGTTTTGCTGCTATTAAATCAATTGTGCTGTTTTTACATTCTGAAAGTTTGAGTTGAAATATTTATGTTAATTCATTGCACAGAAGGAAGCTGAACCTTTGTTTATAGTGAGTCTACAAAAAAGGAATCCCATTCATACATTAAGGTTATCTTTGTGCATGCAGCTTCATGTTACAAATAATAGCAGTGTTTATATCACATAAGGTCTCTATAAACTTTAAGGAGACAAATCCTGCAGATCTTAAATGCAAAATTGTGGAGTAAAAAACATGTGCCTCTATTTTCTCTATAATCAGAAGCTAAGTAAATGACAAACTAAACAACCTTAGCAGCTACATAACATCAATATAGTAGATGCTTTTTAAACACTACAAGCTACAGTTTAACATGTGTTGTGGAAAATACAAACATCATTAGATTATTTTAGTATATATATATATATATATATATATATATATTTATACAGTGTATATAAAAAGTCTACACACCCCTGTTAAAATGTCAGGTTTCTGTGCTGTAAAAAAATGAGACAAAGATAAATCATTTCAAAACTTTTTACACCTTTAATGTGACCTATAAACTGTACAACTCAATAATTTGCGCCATAATTTAAATTGCCTCTGATTAACCCCAAATAAAGTTCAGCTGCTTTAGTTGGTCTTTCCTGAAATTTTCTTAGTCGAATCCCACAGCAAAAGCCATGGTCCACAGACAGCTTCCAAAGCATCAGAGGGATCTCATTGTTAAAAGGTATCAGTCAGGAGAAGGATACAAAAGAATTTTCAAGGCATTAGATATACAATGGAACACAGTGAAGACAGTCATCATCAAGTGGAGAAAATATGGCACAACAGTGACATTACCAAGAACTGGAGCTCCCTCCAAAATTGATGAAAAGACGAGAAGAAAACTGGTCTGGCTACAAAGAGGCCAACAGCAACATGGAAGGAGCTGCAGGAATATCAGGCAAGTACTGGCTGTGTAGTACATGTGACAACAATCTCCCGTATTCTTCATATGTCTGGGCTATGGGGTAGAGTGGCAAGATGAAAGCCTTTTCATACGAAGAAAAACATCCAAGCCAGGCTGCATTTTGCAAAAACACATCTGAAGTCTCCCAAAAGCATGTGGGAAAAGGTGTTATGGTCTGATGAAACCAAGGTTGAACTTTATGGCCATAAATCCAAAAGATATGTTTGGGGCAAAAACAACACTGCACATTACCAAAAGAACACCATACCCACAGTGAAGCATGGAGTGGCAGCATTATGCTCTGGGGCTGTTTTTCTTCAGCTGGAACTGGTGCCTTAGTTAAGATAGAGGGAATTATGAACAGTTCCAAATATCCGTCAATATTGGCACAAAACCTTCAGGCTTCTGCTAGAAAGCTGAACATGAAGAGGAACTTAATCTTTCAGCATGACAACAACCCAAAACATATATCCAAATCAACAAAGGAATGGCTTCACCAGAAGAAGATTAAAGTTTTGGAATGGCCCAGCCAGAGCCCAGACCTGAATCCGATTGAAAATCTGTGGGGTGATCTGAAGAGGGCTGTGCACAGGAGATGCCCTTGCAATCTGACAGATTTTGAGTGTTTTTGCAAAGAAGAGAGGGGAAATCTTGCCAAGTCAAAATGTGCCATGCTGATAGACTATTACCCCCAAAAAATGCTGTAATAAAATCAAAAGGTCCTTCAACACAGTATTAGTTTAAGGGTGTGCATACTTATGCAACCATATTATTTTATTTTTATATTTTTTTTTCTTCCCTCTACCTAAAAGATTTCAGTTTGTTTTTCAATTGAGTTGTACAGTTTATAGGTCACATTAAAGGTGGAAAAAGTTCTGAAATGATTTATCTTTGTCTCATTTGTTTACAGCACAGAAATCTGGTGTGTAGACTTTTTATATCCACTGTATATATATATATATATATATATATATATATATATATATATATATATATGTATATATATATATAGCATTTAACACTTTTGTAGCACATGTGAACTTTAGCTAGAACCAGTATTTTTTATTACAGGACAAAAGATATGAAACAGGTAAATCTGCATGTCCCATGATTTAGCAATTTCAGTAGAAGCCATAAACAACTCTTAAAGTCTAAACAAAATTCATTTCAGTAAGTCTACAAGGCCAAAACCCAAGGATATCTGTGAAACCAGATTTGACCTATGCCCAGAAATAACAAATAATAAGAGTTTTTGTGTTCATATAGTGTTGTGCCAGATATTATTAACTGCATGCATCTTATTCTATTGGGTAATCATTTATTGGCTTAAGCAATTCGGTGTGGATGGAATGTCCTATTCTTTTAAAGGGAGTAATGGGTTATACCTTTATGTAGTTCACTATAAAAAGCTATGTTTTTTATATTTCTGTTCAGTCAGCCAGTCAGCAGCAGCCATTTTGGAAGTTTTTGTTGCTGACCCACGTTTATGTCTAAATAGAATCTAATAATAAGAAAATTATCCTCTGTTCTTTGGTATCATGACTGGGTTTCGGAGTAAAATGTGGTTTGTGGGTATGATTTTTCCCAAACACGTGACATATATAGAGATTTTTGGTTTCTGATTCTTTAGCCACAAAAGTTGTTCATCCACTATACCCACCTTATCATTAAAACCCAGCTCTTGCTGACTATTGATAAATACTATGGGATTAGTGAACTTGCATTAATTCTAACGATTTTAAAATAAACATGTCATTAGAATGTGTCAAGAAGTCCAATGGTCAGATTAAAATGAAATCCCACAATGGGTTCTATGTTTAGGTAGCATATCCAGTGAGTGGAATTTTGAAGAAGGGTAGTTCAGACTCCTCATTATATGGCTACAGACTTCAAGTGAACTTTGTCCCTTAGTCAGAAAATGAACTGTTTCTTGTGCTTCCTAATAGATGAAAAAAAATAGTTCTTCACCAACTGAGGAGGGAAAAATTCAGGATGAGCTTCTGCCGTGACCCTATCAACCAAAATGTTCTGGGAGCTTGAGTTTAGTATCTTGACAGAATGACCAGATTGTTGAGAATGAGCCAGGGATTTTGATATATTTTAAAAAGTTAATGTTTTAATTTTCATTATGGCCAATTCATAGTATTGTTCTCCTTCTTTGCTCATCCTTGTCTTTTTTTCCTTGTTTAATTTTTCATATCGATTTGTCCTTGTATGAATGAATGGTTCTTCTCTGAGTCTCCTTTTTCAATCTCCCTTTCTGATTATCAGTTTTCTCCTTTGGTCTGTCTGATTCTTCTTATGTACTTCTTCCTTTCTGATTTCTGTTTGCTAACACAACTGATTCCCCTTGGTTTCTTCTCTATTTCTACTTTTCCTTGCTCATTACTCCTCATTTTCTCCTTCAAGATTTTTTCAATTTGTTTTTATTATTTAATATCTTGTTCTCATTTTGTTCTCTCTGTGTTTCATACTGTTTGTCTCTTCTTCTGACTAATTCTGACTAGGCAACAAAATACATTATGCTGGATAGAACAATGATTGAAATACCATCCGCTCTATATACAATATAGAAAGAAAAAGCCATCCAGAGCATATCAACATATCCTACGTAGGTAGAGATGCCTGCCATCCCACATAATTACTCCATGAACAATTTAGCACTGTTGCAAAGAACTCTGGGAAGCAACATTTATTTACATTTTGAGCTTGATTTTCAGGTCACTACCCAGAATTAATAGGGGCTGTGAAAACACAGTTCACTAACTCTGTGGACAAAACAGGTCTCCTCCCTCTCTCTCTCTCTCTCTCTCTCTCTCCCTCTCTCCCTCTCTCTCTCTCCCTCTCTCTCTCCCTCTCTCTCTCTATATCTCCCTATATTTCCTTTCTTCCTGTCTTTCTAATCTTCTCCAGTGTAAAATATATAAAAAAAATATTTATAGCATTTAAAGTTATTGTTATTAAAATACAGTAATCTCAGTGTTTTATTGACAGCAAAACTTAGTCTTTCTCCAAAGTTTTTGATATTGTTTGCCTGCGTTTGCACATTTGAGCTAAAGCTGCTGACTTTGAGAGAAGATTGACCTTTCTCACATTTTATTTTTGCAGCTCACATGTTTTTTTTAAACCATTTCTGGTATCTGAGCACTGCTATCTTAAAAGTTGTCCTCTGGGTTTTCTCGCACTCAATTTTATTTATCAGACACTTCTGATATGTAAGAATAGAACAAGTAACTGAATAAAAATAATACTATTTTTAGCAGGGCATGCAGTCTTTCTAAATTTACAGATATATTCAGTACTTGATAGAGTTATTTATTCATAAATCATTGGGCATATAGAACTATATCAAAAAGATTGTGTTTCTATGTGGCACTTTGCCTCTTTAATGGTACTAATATATGCCACTAACAGTACATACTGTGAGATTAAATAATGTGAATACAGCAAAAAGTATAAAATACATTTCTCAATAAATCAATTAAAATGCATATTAATGGGAGTCTTCAGATATTTGTTTTAATTTATTTAAATGTCCTACTATTTAAAAAAGAAATCACAAAAAATAACTCTGGATCTGAATGTATAATTTCTAAGCCAAAGGTAGTTGCTTTATCCACTGTGATATATTTATTTACAACTGAAAGGTGAAAAAAAACAATACAATTAAGGAAAACAAATCAACATTTATTCAGCCTGCACATCTGGTTCTAATTAAAGGGGCTCATCAGTTTAGTTTTTATTCCTTACTGTAATTATGATATACAATGTAAGTGTTACTTATCTTTAAAGGTATATCTAAGTGTATCTAAGTTTCCCTGTGTTTAACTTTTTCTAATTTAGCATATCCTACTTATATCAGAAATATACATTACATTGATTAATTTTACACTTACACAGATTTATTTTATATTAAAAAAATGGGTTCCACTCCCCCTTAGGCACCTTGTACTCACCAATAGAAACATTCCATTCAAGCATGTTTTTTAACCATAGATTAACCTTTCATCCAATTGCAGAAACTGCAGAAATTCAGAGCTGCACTGGTGAGTTCAATCATTCAAGGGAAGAGAGAGTGGTTTGGTTTTGGGAACTAAGCCTACACATCCTATGATGCTTTGCTGCAGAGAATGCTGTATCTGCCTCTGATTAGCCAAAATTTATTAGGAATATTATTCTAATTTTAGCAGGAATTTTCAGGGGTGTTAACTCAAAATCAAGTGCTAGCAAACTGAAGAGATTTAGCAAAATTTACGGTAAGTTTAATAATGTTTACTTGCAAAAAATGTTTTCATGCACTAATGATTCTCCTCTATCAGATGTATTCATAATCCATGAAACTTAAATATCCCTTTAATATATCAAATAACTAACACCTTCTTGGCTTCTAGAAACTCAAGCATTCTCCATGTTTGCTCCACTGCATGCTGCCATCTTTCACATTTATGAGTTGTCATAATGCATTGTGGCTATAGGGCTACGATAAGGCCACATCCCCAGGGGGGGGGGGGGGGGCTTCTCAGTGTCAGAAGCTGCAAAAACTGTGAGGAGAAGATATGTTGATATTCATATTCTAAATCACCAATCTGTATAATATTATAAACTAGCGACTTGCCCGTTAAAAATGGGACAATAAAAAAGTGTTGAAATGCTGTTTGTCAAACAATGTGAGTGTACTGTGTGCCTCAACTATATAGACCCCTATAACACACTAATAAACGCATGTAATATCACTATAAGTGCCATGTGGGTCATCCAGGACCCTCATGACTCAAAGTGTAAGCACTACACCATTTTAACCCGGTCACTTATGAGGGTCTATACAGACCCTCATAATCCTCTTTTTATCCCCATTAGCCCCATAACGGTATTTAAAGACACTCATGGGATATTTAGAAGCCTAACATTACCCTGTAAGTGCTATGAGGGTTCTCCAGTACCCTCGTGACACTAAGTACAAACACTACACTGCACTAAACCCCAATAAACCATTAAATCTAAACTAACACCACTCTACACTTATCTATTACACTACGTACCTACACTACCTACCTACCCCAGAGAGCGGATTGTTTTCAGGGCGGGGCAGAAGAGGAGGAGACCGGAGACATCGCATGGAGGTAAGTACAATGTATATTATGTTTATTTTGTTTTATGTTTATATGTATGTTATACTTATGTAATGTTTTTTTTTAATAGGGGCCGTGTCGGAGCAGAAAAGAAGAAGGACGGGGACATGATGGAAAGGTGAGTAGAATATTTAGAATGTTTATTTAATGTATGTAAATGTGTTGTACTAAAAAGAAAAAATTCCCCTAGGTTGGTGATCTGAAGGGACATCTGCAAACGTAAGCGGTCTTAATTATTTTATTTTAGGTTAGAATTAGAGTTTGTGTATATAGCTAGCATTTATTGTATGTTAGATAGGGGTATGTATTTTAGATAGTTAGGATTTATTGTATATTATATAGTATGTATTGTATGTTAGATAGGGGTATGTATTTTAAATAGATAGGATTTATTGTATATTATATAGTATTATTGTATGTTAGATTGGGGTATGTATTTTAAATATATAGGATTTATTGTATACTATATAGTATTTATTGTATGTTAGATAGGGGATTGTATTTTTTTTTCTGTAGTTGGGGGGGTTGCAATTTATGTTTTTTCTTTTCTGTAATTTTCCTTTTTTATTTTTTTGTGAATTAGGTATTTTTCTTTTCTGTAATGTAGATTGTTTTATTTTTGTGACTTAGGTTTTTTTTCTTTTCTGTAATGTAGATTTTTTTATTTTTGTGACTTAGGTTTTTTTATTTTCTGTAATTAGAGTGGTGGGGGGTTTATTAGGGGGTAGGTAGGTAGTGTAGGTAGGTAGTGTAGATATTAATAGGTTAGTGTAGAGGGGTGTTAGTTTAGATGTAATGGTTTATTTGGGGGTATTGATTGCAGTGGGGGTCCCCGATCACGTGCGAAGTGTTAATGTGAGGTTATTGCGGGTTTACAAGCTTATCTCGGATCCCTTCAAGGGTTAATTAAGGGTTTATGGGGGTCTGGATTAACTCCCATGAGTGACGGGGTTATTTAGGGGTTGATGGGAGTCTGTATAGAGTCCCATGCATGATATGGTTAATTTATTTTTTATTACGGGTCCTTTAAGGGCTTTTACAGTCCTTTAAGGACCAATAAGGCTGGAATTTAGAATTTTGAACGTGTGCGATCGGGGAACCCCACTGTGAGGGTTAATGTGGGGTTAATGCGGGTTTCCGAGCTCATCTCGGATCCCTTCTTGGCTAATTTGTATGTGGCTGGGAAGTCCGCGGTCGTGGAGCCTCGTTTTCATTTTTTTAGTTGCCCATTTTTTTCCTCGCTTAGCCGTTTTTCGAGTACAGAAACGGTGGAATTTGGGGTTAAATTTGCCTATAACCTCACTTCCAGATTTTCTGGCTGTACCCCCGTGCTGTGGGTGAGTGTTTTTTTAAAATAATTATTGGGTTTATTAGTGTGTTTTTAGTGTTTTTGTGTTTGCGCGGATCGGGGGGTTAGTGCGGTGTTTTCCGAGACACAGGGGAGAGAGAGGAGGAGGGGAAGGAGACGACTAAGTGCTTCGAGTTTAGAGGTGTGTGGGAAAGCCTCCACCTTCCACAAATGCGGCCACTCGCTTTTTTAACATGCAACTTGTAGATTAAGAACTGTTAACTGACATATACATTGAATCCAGAGGAAGGCAAACAGTAAAAACCCTCTTTGAAACTTAGCCAATTGTATCAAAGCGGGGGGGAATTACTCCCTGGATTAATATTTAACATGAAATACAACATTTACATTGTGTCCGAAAACGTGCTTGTGCTGTTAACATGAACTTTCTAGTATGTCTAAGTAACCAACTTTAAAGTATTTTTTTTAAAACTTGTAACATTATAAACAGTAGCATAATTAATTAACATTTGAACAGATTTTTTTTTTAAATGCAAGGCAGGTGTTTTGTGGAGTTAATAATGCATAAACAGTACTTCCATGAATTATTAATGAGTTAGTTAGTCATTGGTGGTTTTGAATGGTTGACCTTTGTTGGTGTAGTAATTGTTTCCTCTGTGGAAAAGTGGTTCTCTAAAAAGAGAACGCGAGAACTTAAAGTTTGTCCGCGATGTGTAACCACTGTTCTCTATGTGTTTTGTCATTGTATGGAGTTTATTATGGAGATATTGGTGGTGTGAAAATAATTTGAGTGGCGTAAAACTGATTTTTTGCAAGAAACCGACGATTGTCTATATTTTTGCTTTCTTTTTTGGTGTTAGATTCTGCTTGAGGTTATTTGTGACTTTTGTTTGGATTTTTTTTTGGCATGGGTTGTGTTTGTTTGATTAAAGTTACAGTACTTCATAGTAGACAATGTTTTTAGTAAAAATGCGTCCATCCTCTAATAAATCACCTTGACTTTCTTTGTTTTCAATGTAAACTTTAATAGCCTGTGGATTTTGGCACCGTGATAAGGCAAAATACAATTGGCCATGTGCAAATACTGGTTGTTCTAAGAAAATCCCCACAGATTTGAAAGTTTGTCCTTGTGATTTATTAATGGTCATGGCAAATGCCATGATGATGGGAAATTATCTTCTTTGAAGTATAAAAGGGAGGCTACTTTCACTTGGTGCTAAATCTATCATTGGTATGAAAACTCCCTCTCCTTTATGGGTACCAATTAAAATTTCAGCATCTATGAAATGGTACTTTAATTGTTGAACAATTAATCTTGTCCCATTGCATAGACCTTTTTTGGGTTCATATTTTGCAGTGACATGACAATTGCACCTTACTTTAGCTGCAAAATATGTGGTGGCATTCCAGAAGGAGTTAATGAGTTTATGAATTCAGTGGAAAAGTTTGCTGACTTTCTTTGTCACAATTCATGTCTGGCCTCAACACCAATGATTTGGGCCTTAAATTCACCTATGAGTTAAATCTATCCTCCATTACATTCTTAGATCTGTTAATAACGAAAGATGAGGAAGGTAAGATATCAACCACTACTTATAGGAAGGATACTGCCACAAACTCTCTGTTGACTTGGGATAGACAGCATTTTGAACCCCTAAAAAGGGGAATACCAAGGGGCCAATACCTCCGAATAAGGAGGAACTGCAGCTCTGATGCAGAGTTCAAATTAGAGGCAGATAAATTAAGAACTAGATTTAGAGACAGAGGTTACTCAAACAAATGTCTCAAATCTGCTTTCAACCATGCTTCTAACTGCAAGAGATCTGAACTCTTGAATGGCCTTAACAGCAATACAGATAAGGAAAGTAAATTATCTCGCTGTATTATGACTTTTGGCTATGATTCTGAGGTTGTCAGAGACATTCTATCCAGACATTGGCACCTTCTGAGGAGTGACGAAGATCTAAAAGATGTTGTGACACATAAGGCCTCCATCACATACCGTAGGGGCAAAAACCTGAAAGATAGATTGGTCCATAGTTCTTTTAAAGAACAGAAACCAGGGACCTGGTTAAAACCCCTAACAGGGTGTTTCAAATGCAGCAAATGTAAATTTTGCAGGTATGTCACACCTCTAAAAGTATATGAGCATCCTATAACTGGGGAAAAATTCAAAATTGTTCCACAGCAGTTATCTATGTGGCCACCTGTATTTGCAGCAAGATCTATGTAGGAAAAACGAGGCGCCAGTTGCGCCGCAGGATTGGCGAGCATATTTACAGTATCAAGAATACATTGGATACACCAATTGCCCGCCATGTCAAATATTGTCACAACAATAGAAGTGAAGTTTTATCTTTTTGTGCAATAGACCAGGTCCATATAGGCCCAAGACAGGGAGACCTGGAGAGAAAATTATTACAATGTGAGGCACGCTGGATATATCATTTGAAGGCCCAAGTACCTCATGGACTGAATGAGGGGTTCACCTTTACACCCTTCATTTAATATTTGACTCTTTTCTTTTTCTTATGATATTTATCACTTTGCCTATCTTTGTTAGGCCTTTCACTTCCACATAGACACATGTACATTTTTCGCCCTTAATAAATCACATCTTTTTCACATATATGTATATTTATCCCAGTGAACACATTTATATCCTCTCTTGTTCATCCCATTTGGATGGACTCCTAATGCATCAGCAACCAAGACTCTGTCTTTTGGATACACTAATAACCTGTTACAGGCGTCAGTCATATTAGCTAGCACTTTCTTTTAGAGCCCATGTTTTTCCTTTATTATTAGTTCACTAGCTCTGTTTTCATATCCCCCTACCCCTCATATTTTCAGATCACCTATCACCTCACACAGTCCTTTTATTTTTGGTCCTCTACCTTCACAGCTATATAAATGAGCTTATTCCTCATTTATGTAATGATCCTATATACATGGTTTTCTTTGCCCACTTCTCAATTTTTAACCTGTCATTTGTGGCAGTCTTTCACCCTATAGACTCAGTAGCTATCATACTGCACAATTGTGTTTCTTCCATTTAGCTCATTATAAGCTCTTTTTAGTTCATCCATATGATCTGTATATTGTTATCAATAAGTGCATAATTGCACATATCATCTCAGTTCTTATGCCTTTATATATATATCTCTACAGCCTCGTGTATATATTATATGGAATATCTAGACCCTTCTGGCCCGTTATGGGCAACATATTCGCTATTTTTAGGTTGCCTAGGCGACAGCTCCCTATATAAAGCTCTTGGAGACAGCGTTATACAACTTTTCCTTTGACAAAGACGTGGTACGTCGAAACGCGTCAGGCTCCTAGCAACGACGCTGCGCACGTCATCACGTTAGACGTGCGCATGTGCGCTGCAAACCTGGCGGTCGAGTTCCCTTAGGAAGCGCGATATTGCTCCTATAACGGCCTAGTGTAAAGCCCCTTATGCCACACCAATGACACAGTAGTGACATAGTATGCCTGCTAGTATCAGATACTACTCATTATAACCCCTAGAAACAGGGCACAGCCTCAATCCTCTCTATACATCTTTAGGTACCTGTTTGTACCATATTACAGTTGGATACCAACTAGTTTTTATAGACACAGCTTGGGTCACACTGGGTAACATATACTAGTTAAGGCAACCATGTATGCACCTTAGGCTGAGCCTCTTTGCAAGTTTGACCTTTTTAGGTACAATCCTCTAGTACCTCATTTAAATGCAATAGATGTATCAGTAAAGCATTCAGGTATCCATACTTCAGGTCTGTGCAAATACATTGCCATTTCTAATGCATCCTCTGGACATTTGGAGGACATATATTGAGGCATAAGGGTCTTTTACAGGTATACTATTTAGGACACTATAGGGTTTGTATACCCTGATACTTATTTATAACTTCCGTTCCTTCGCCCGCCAGGTGTGAATAGTTATACCCACCTACTTAAGGATTAAATTTTGCACAATACCAGTGCCTTAGGGTATTTTACTATTCCTTACATCTGCCCTTTTTTTACTCTCCTTACCAATGTTTTTACATTCACTGTTTTTAATATACGCCGCTGTCATTTATTTAATAAACTAATATTTCTTGTATATATTTATCCCATCTTTTTTTGTATATGGTATATTAGGGTGGAAAACACCCAGGGAAATCCTAATCCTCACTTTTCTATATTTGACTTTCTTTGTCATCAGCAAGTACAGAATCAGCACTGTGTGTCAATTTTTTTTGGGGTGCATTAATTTTTTTAAATATTTCATTATTGAGGATCAATGCATCCTTATTTTTGCATGTTAATATGACTTTGTTGACAAGTTCAGAATAGTCCTCCTTATTTATTGTACTTTTGAATATAGCTGATATGAGATCTTGTTGACAAATCATATGAGGTGGGATGTGCACAGTGTCGTCAGGTAAATTTGGTATTTTTTCTGTTTTTCCTTCTCCAATTTTAATAAGCCAATCATTGAAATCATTTTGTCCTTCTGATCTCATATTTTGTTGTAATTGAAGATGGGTAAAATGTTTCCATAGTGTACTTGACTTTATACAGGTTTTGATAATGTCTGTTCAATTTCCATGTACAACGACAGGTAATGTTTGTCTAAAATCACCACCTAACAACATGACCTTTCCACCAAATGGCAAAGTATTATCCATCACTTCACGAAGCAAACGGTCAATACATTGTAGGGCCTAGCATGACATCATTGTAGCCTCATCTATTATAATTAATTTACTTTTTTCAGTTTTTTTGCTTGTAATGATATCATCTGAATATCTGACAATGATGTTTCTAAAATAGGCACTGGCAGTTTAAATCCACTATGCACAGTCCTTCCACCTTCTAACAAAAGTGCAGAAATTACAGTGGTGGCAAATGCGAGTGCTATTTGACCTTGTGCTCGTACAAAACTCACTAATAAATTATAGGGATAGGTTTTTCCTGATCCACCAGCTCCATCAAGATAGAAATAACGCTCTTTGACCATGTCATCATCTAGTGTATTTTTTATGGCATTAAATGCTTGCAATTGTAATGTATTTAAAGTTGCAAGTCTTTCTTGTGTCATTTCTGCTTGTAGTTGAATGTCATAGTCTTCAAAGTTTAAGTCGTCTATAAAACCTGGATCAGGCAGATTAAAACTTGCACAACTTAATCCATGAGTTAAAAATACTTCTTGGATTTCCATTAATGCTTTTAAGTGTGCAATGGGCTCATTGAATTGTTGCATAAAGTCTTCAGCCATATTACTTTTAAATGTGTCCTACAAAGCTAATGCATTTGGAGCAGAATGAATGCAAATTGTTCCCTCATCTGCCATGGCATTTGACATAGTGCTGCTTCCTCTAGACATCTTTCCCATTCTGTATTATCAGCTAGTAAGCTTCTATGTCTGGCAGCTAAATAAAAAGATTCATATACTATGTCATTAACAGTTCTTAAGTGTTCAAAACTTTGTGCACCAGGAACATTTAAAAGTAGTAGTCATAAGCAGAAACGTTCAAGGTCTCATGGACTGACCGTGTATATTCTTGGTATTATTTTATTTCCTCTAGTTTTTCTTGGTCTCCATAATCCATTAACGAAAACATAATGATATGGAATTTCAATATATAAGAATTGTGTTGCCTGTGAATCTGTTGAATTTAATTGAAATTATGCAGTTAGTGTAGTGTGACGATGCTCACTTTGTGCCAATGCATTAGTTTCATTTCCAGCATGGAAATAGACTAAATGTCTTTGTGGCAAATGTACAGCTAATCTATATACTGCATGTGATCTATCGTGCATTTCAAATTTTAAAAGACGCCACATAGCTTCTGGCACACTGACATTGTGTTCATCATGTAGTAACTCAGTGCTTTCGGTATTGTCTGCACTTTTGACAACTACAGAAGATGCATCATAGCCATAAATTTATTTGTAGACATATTTAATGGATTTGATGGAAGTGCAGGCTTTTACATTAATGTGTGTATTATAAGTAAATGTGGATTGTATAGTTCCATATGTCTATTGTCGACGTTTTTGCCACGTATAATGGCTTTTTGTCCTTCTCTTCTTCTATATAATGGATAGCCATCACAATTGGCATAAATTTTGTTTCTATAATCTTTGGGAAATTCTTTAGTACATGTATTATTTTCCATACATGGTGATTGTGGATTAACATCTCCACACGGAGATGAGTTACAATCTCATATAGTCTACCATATAGTTCGGGATCTGGTAGTTTAGCAATAATGACTGAATCCTCTTTGTCACCAGTATCTAATTTATCTTTTTCTTAAAGGATTATGAGTAGATGTGCATGTGGTAGCCCTCTTTTTTGAAATTCATTTGTATAAACATAAGCAAGACATTTGCCAAATAACTGAGTTATAGTGATGTCACGTATTATTTAATTTAATTTATTTTGGAAACTCTGGCTACTAAATCTGGTCTATCGGAAGCACTTTGTCCAAGAAGTAAATTTTGTGTAATCTCTGGCCATTGGGGATTACATGTAAATGTAATGAATAAATCTCTTTTCCCAAATTCGGTGACAATAGCCATGGCATCATTGTATCTTTCTTGCATATTGCGAGGAGATCCCTGGAAAGAAGATGGTAAAATGATGGCTTTGCCAGCTGTCATGTCTCTGCTTGTAGCAACCTCAGCGACATAATCCATTAATCCACAATACTGTTCTACACGTAGTTTCTCTTGTTGATATTTGATGAAGTTTAAATTATTGGCCTCAACTTGCAAATAGGAAGCAATAATCCATTGTTGTGTTAGTTTTCCACCACATAAAATTGGATTGAATGTATTTCGAATGGCAATTTGAGCTACCTTAAATTCCAGCATGGAAATATTATTTCTTATTCGTAATTTAGAATTTGGGTAACTGGGAAGGGTTAATTTTGGTTGCCAGCCTGCTTCTCCATGTGCAAAAAAAATGGGATATGTCATTGGATCTAAATTAGTACTTTAAGATACTGATGTTAATGAATGGTTGGTCCTCATCTCTGGGATATATTCTAATATCTCTTTGAAATGGTGGTTCTCCATCATCATTTTGAAACACCATTGCAACCTCATTTGATGTTGGCAAATTATAATATTCAGTATGTCTGTCTCTTTTAAGCACCATATTGACCTTTGGGTTTTGTAATTGATGTCTTTCTGCATGAAGTTGTTGTTCCTTTTCTACTTCTGCCAATTTTTTATAAGCTTGAGTGTAGGGGTTATTGGCCATAATTTGACCTAGCTCTATAAAAACACTGGGTAAGCATTTTTTATTTTCTTGAAGCTGCATTCATTGGTCAACAGCTTCCATTGTATCTAGGACATATAGTTGAGCAAATTTTCCTTGCTCTCCTTCCTCTGGATGTAAATGGGAAGTACGATGGTAAATTTGGCCTTGGACTTTAAAGCAGTAAGGGCCATGTCCTGGTACATTAGCAGCTAATGTTGCCCCCATAGATGCAAATGATATGGCACTATTGTAGGATCTTATGTTTGTTTTGACATTTTTATAGTTTGGAAAAGTAGGTTCAGTCATTATGTTTTCTAAATATGTTGAGAATTGTTGTCTTTCTGGAAGTTTGACCTTGCCTTTTTGACAGCAACTAATGAACTGTCCATCTCTGGGTCTTTCCTGTTTAAAATGATTAGCCTCACAAAACTGACAGAGAATATTCATGTCACCACAATTATGAACCTCTACTGCTAAAGACTTAAGTAATGGACAATTTAAAGAGCATATATCATGTTCAGTTTGTAATTCATCATTTGAAATGTTATGTGATGGCTCAGGAACAGGTTCTAAATGTTTTTGTTTTTTTGTAGCTTTTTTAGGTGTATCTTTTTTTTTTCAGCTGATAGTCTTTTGCTTGCAAGTCTCTTCCGTTCTTTTTCTTGTTGAATTTCCTTCTGTTCCGGCGTCTGCTGGTTTGCCCATCATTGTTGTCGTTCTCTAGCTTGACGTCTTATCTTTTACTGTTTGGTCTCGTTATCAGCCATCTTAATCTGTAAATGAAAAGAATGTATTATTAGTTTAGTTTGTGATCTAAAATTGGTTTTGAAGTGCTTGTTTGTGTTTTTTGCTAGTGTAATGTTTTTGTTGCAACACTGTTGTGATTGTAAGTTTGTATGTGATTATAGGTCATTGTCGATGAAGTTGGTTTATAGTGTTAAATTAGTATGTGTTATTTTTTTTGGGGGGGGGGTTATTCACTGCTTTTTATCTTGTAGGTTTGTCGGGTTGCCTTAAAAGCATAGTAGAGGGCAAAAAATGGTAGCAATATATTGGTCTTTGAAATTTGTACTGTAGGTGATTGTTGTAATAGTAGCCTTATATTTTAGTTTTCGGCTTATATGGTGTGGGGGTGCAAATAAGGTTTGTATTGTTCTTTGGTAGGTGATAGTAGTATTTTTTAGAGTATCCTATTTTCTGTGTCTGTTTAGGTTTGGTTCTTAATGTTGTAGGTTAGGGTCCTGAACAGAGAATTTACAGTTACATTTTCAATGTGTTTTCACTATTTGTTGTACTATGCTGTTTTATCTTTTTTGTTTGCTAGATTGAAGTTAGGGTTTAGTGTTAAAAGTTGTTGTAGGTAAAAGCTAATTAGTAGCTAAATTAGAAATCTCTCCCCAATATTTGTTGAAGGATGTGGTGTGTTGTTGTTTTATTTTAATTTTTCTCTTGACATTGCTGCACAACAAACATGTTCATTTTGTTTTCTCTTTTTTTACTTGTTGTACTGTACCTTGTTGGAAGCATGATTTCAAGATGAATATCACTGGATCTGGTGTTGGAAATCTTTGTGCGATAGTCTTCACGCAGTGTCTGTTGTAAAAGAGAAAGATAAATGTTATTTTATTAGAGTTTATTGTTGATGAATAGCATGGTATATTTTTTTGGAAAAGCAATATGTTCTGACATTTGGTTTCTTTCTTGTCTGTAAAATTTTATTGATTTGAGAGTGTGTGAGAAAGCGTAAAGCGCTTGCTGTAATTGATTAGTATGGTGTTTTTTGTAGACCACTGCTGTAATTCTATTATTGTTTTACTGAAGTAGTTTGGTGGCTATAAAACAGTATTCCTTTTTTTTTTAATAGTGTATCTGTTATCATGATTTGTTATGCTATGCTGTTTTTTGTGCTGCACTTTTAAATTGTTGAATTTTACGTCTAGGTTACAGTTAGAGTTTGTTGTAGACTAAACATTAATGTTAGTTCCATTTTGTATATGTTAGCAATGTTTGTTGGACTATCCTGTTTTGTGTCCACCACTTTTGGGATGCTGTATTTGGCTTGTGGCTGAGGTTTCAAGGTTGTTGTAGACTAAAGATGAATGTGAATTGTATTTTCTATCTGTTGGGAATATTTGCAGTACTATCCCGCCACTTTTGGAACGCTTGATTTGGCTTATGTGTGAGGGTTACAGGTTGTTGGAGAGTAAACAGGAATGTTAAGTTAGTTTTCTATATGTTGGGCAGACTTTTTATACTATCCGGTTTTGTGTCCACCACTTTTTGTATGCTCCATTGGGCTTATGGGTGATGGTTAGAGGTTGTTGTACAGTAAACAGTAAGAATAAGTTTGTTTTCTCTATGTTGCCAATGTTTGCTGTACTATCCTGTTTTGTGTCCGCCACTTGTATTTGAGTTATGCGTTGTGTTAACACAATCATTTTCGATGCAAGTGCGTTTGTTTATTGTATATGTGTTACCAATGTTT
Source organism: Discoglossus pictus (assembly GCA_027410445.1). Lineage (NCBI taxonomy): Eukaryota > Metazoa > Chordata > Amphibia > Anura > Alytidae > Discoglossus > Discoglossus pictus. The sequence goes on from CM050168.1 coordinate 81,872,545, forward strand.
CTTGAAGTGTGGTGTTTTGGTTTTGCTGTAATTTGTATTGAGTCTTCTATTTTTTTTTTTTTTGACTTCTAATATTGGCAGGCAGGAAAGATGGGATTTCTGTAATTTGTTTTCCTTGTTATACTATACCTTGATTGAAGTATTTTGGGTGTATGAATGACAGAGGGTCCCCTACTGCCAATGTTGATCCACCAGTCTTCTTGTAGTGTCTGTTTGAAATAGAAAGGTAAATGGTTAATTGTATATTCATTGTTTTGGTTTTGGAAAAGCATGGTCTTTTTCTGTATCTAAAGTATTTTTGTATCTTACCTCTTCTTCTTTCTTTGTGTTCTTTAAAAGTAATCCACTTTTACAGTCCACTTTCACAGTGACGCTGTTGATGCAGAGCCTGTTTGAATAATTAAAAAAATGGGAAAGATTGAGCTGCAGGTTAAATATGTATGGGTGTAATTTTTTTTTTTTTGTGGCATTAGTTCCTGTGAATTAATGTCAATTGAATATACTTATTTGATTAGTTTGAGTTAAGATTAGCTTGTTGTAGGGCCTATACACATATATGTGCATTTCATACGTCACTATACCTGCATGACGTCTTTGGTGTGAATCTTTGAAATGGTATTTTTTTTTCAAATGTCTTTCTTAATAAATTAAATTTATTATAGCTTACCTCCCAGTTGGAATTTGCAGATTGTGAAGTTGTAAATTGGGAAGTAATTCTCTTTCTCCTCACTGTTCATCACCTGAGGAGAAATGTAGAATTTTCTGGAAACTGGGTAGTATTTATAAACTTTCAGGTGATTGAAACCGTTAGAATGCAATACGCATGAGCTATTTGCTTTCCAGCCTTAAATTTGCTTTCCAGCCGCCATTTTGCGGCTAATAGTTGTGTGTTTTGCGTAAAATGGTGGGTAATAGCAGTGTGGTATGTGCCGCATAGTGTGTGCTATGTGCCTCGTGAACTGGTCTGGAGCGTTCGTTTGGTTTTGCGAGTAAGTGTAGTAGTTTTCGTCCTTAGCCTCGTTTTCGTTTTTTTCGGCCCGTCATTTTTTCTCTCTCTGATTTTCGAGTGTCTAAACTCTTGTATTTCGAGTTTAAATGATGTGTTACTTCACTTTTCGAGGTCCTGGGTGCCCCCCCTTGCTGTAGGTAAGCTTTTTATGTATTTGTTGTGTGTATTTATTGTGTTTTTAATGTTTTCATATGCAAGGGTTTCGGGCGGTAAGGTCGTATTTTTGCGAGGTCCTAATGTTTTTTTTTTCTAAGTTACACGTCTCGTATTCTTTTCTCGTAAATCCGTAAATTTTGCGAGTTTCGCATTTGCTGGCAAGAGCTCATTGCAGGCCTCGCGATGAGCACCACAGGCGCTCATTGCAAGGCCCGTGGGAGTTAGGCTGCAATGAGCGCCAAAGGTGCTCATTGCAGGGATTGTGATCAGCGCCACAGGTGCTGATTGCGAGGCCCATAGGACTTGGCTGCAATGAGCGCCGATGGTCTGTAGGACTTGGCTGCAAGTCAGTAAATTACGACTTTAACAGCCGAACCACCAAACTCGAAAGACCACCAAAAAACTTCAAATAACAAAAAGAAAAACCTTACACTCTACACACAGCACAGAGGGAGAGCCAGTGAGTGAGGTTGCAAGTTAATTTGAGGTATATTTGGCGTATTTTGGCAAACAAAAATCGGCTAAGCGAGAAAAAAAAATGGCTCCCAAAAAAATGTAACTGGATGAAAACGAGGCCGAAGCCAGTAAAAACTACCCTGAAGTCAGTAAGACTTAGCCGAACAACTCAAGCAATGGCACTCATCGCGAGACACGCAAAACTTCAGCAGAGACACAGAGGAGAAAGACACAGGGGAGGGAGATAGTGGAAAGAGACAAAGAGCTGAGAGACAAAGGAAAAGAGACACAGGGGGAAAGGAGGGAGAGAGGCGGAAACAGACACAGGAGTCAGAGAGTGGGGAGAGACTCGCAATGAGCACCGAAGGTGATCATTGCGAAGCACCAAAATTGTGGCTTGCCAAGACCTGCAATGAGGAGCCAAACCACTCGTTGCAGGGCTCGCGATGATGCCCATAAAGTAGATGGGGGGAGAGGTGCCGAAGGCTCTCATAATGGGACTCGCGATGAGCACCAAAGGTGATCATTGAGAAGCACGAAAGTTGCGGGTTGTCAAGGCCTGCAATGAGCGGCGAAGCCTGTAAAGAAGACAAGGGGAGAGGCTAGCGATGAGTGCCGAAGGCACTCAGCACAAGGCTCGCAATAAGTCCTGAAGGTACAGCATTCCCTGCCTTAAAATTTTAGTCCCTTCATTTTTGACAGGCAAGAAGCTAGTTCAATATAAACAAAATGTGATAGGATATAGAAGCAATGGACCTTATCCACCATCAGTAAAAGATCTGAGGCAATATAGATTCTCCCTCAGTTCTAATGGTATCAGTCTAAGTATGGATCAATGATGAGTTTCTATCCTGAAGATTTTAAGAGATCCCCCTGCAGAGCAAATCAGCTTGATGAAAAATAATTTGGAGAAATGGGCAAAAAAGGAAAAAAACAAGACATAAAAAATATATATATGAAGGAAGTTTGGATTATTTTAATGCATGCATATATATTGTACTTATTTATAAAAGACTATTATCTACTAAATTCTAAAAACAGTTAATTATTTGGCATATAACATATGTAGAATGTGTTTTTAATGTATGTATTATGGCAGATAGTTTAAATTTTTTGTATGAAGTAGACAACCTTTGATTAATCTCATACACTGTGGCTATAAGGTCTATTATCTTAACAATATTTTGTGTGTACTGTCAGAGATTGTGAGCATGTTCCTGTTTTTATTTTTTTGTAAATCTTACTTTGTCTCCCCAGACTGTTGGAGTACCCCAAGGTTCAGTCCTATGCCTTCTACTCTTCCCATAGCACATGCTTCATCCCACCTCACTATCATATCACTGCATGACATGGCATAGGCTTCCTCTCCCCTCTCTATCCTATCACTGAATAACACAGGCTTCCTTCAACCTCACTATCATATCACTGCATCCACAGGAAGAGGGAAAAGAAGGGGAAGGGAAGATTAATTAGTGAAGAGCAAGAAGCAGAAAGCAGAGCTAAGAGTTAGAAATTGAGTACTGGAAAAAAACATAATAAAGAACAAATAGTAGAAATGAGTTGAAAATATATGAATCAACTGAATATATTGCAAAAGCAAAATAAATAAATAAATACAAAGGTCAGGTGATTAATGCAAAAATGCATGCCTAAAAAAGTATACTAGCCATTTCCAATTCCAATATTGTGAAATCCTTTGTGCAAATACTCTTTCTACTGCTATTGGCAGGTAGTCTGATTTTTGGCTTCCCATTGCATCCTTCCAGAGTTCTTAAAAGGGTGGGAGTCAAAAGCTTTCCTGGGATAGACATACTGCTCCATAGCTCTGGTAATGCATGATTAAGCTTAATATCAGCATTTTGTGTGTCCCCTATTTATATAATCTGTTGTGTGAGTGGGGTTGTCCCCCCTCATTCCCCAGTTACTACTCACCTGCTTGTTCCCAACAGAAAACTATTTAACACAACTCTACAGCCAATGGAGATCATTGGATTGTACACTGTGTCTGTAAATTTAGCAGCTACATGACAAACATTGACTTTATAGTGAGTGGATATAAGCAGCATCCGAGTCTGCAAGTTTACTTTATGTTTCTTATTGATTTTTTGAATGCACTGAATTTGAATTTTATTAATGATTAGTGACTAATTAAAACATCTAGCACATGCTATAAGGGCACTTCAGTGATCCTATAAAATAAAAATCCAGCTTTCACAGCTTACAGTGAACTTGGTTTTCAATGCACATTCATATATCTACTTTCCAACCATAACCTTTTTCTGGAAGGGTTTTCAAATATAGGTTATTTACCCTAGAACTTCACAAACATCCATGAGCGCAATATCTATGTGAGTCAGGCATTCATTATTTTTATGTATAGAGATGCGTGAGGCCCCTCATAAATAGAACTGTATGTGCAATCTTTAAACGACTCTAAGGGAAAAGTGATTTAATGTATTTTTGTTGTTTATTACTGTTTGTGCTATACCTCTACAGATTATTATTTGGTATTCATTCATTATTAGGTATTTTGTTTTTGTATATTTATTACAGCTGTGTTTTAGATTCCTTGTTTATTCTCTGGATGTATTCATATATGACTGTACAGATGTTTCAGCAGCACTAAACCAATATATTTTATACGTCTGTTTAATGCATACATAAAATGATTGAAAACGTGATTTTCAAAGAAAAGAATCCAGTGGTTTCAATAATACTTTTTTCTTTCTTACAAATCAGTTATCTGCTTTACACCAGAATTGTTCTATTTTTGTTGCTGTACAAATGCTCTTAAATGGTTATACTGTAGTTTTGATTGTGTTATTCTCCTGTCCTTTTTGGCAGTTTGCCTATTTTATTGTTGTGCCATGTATGGAACAAAATCACAAAATATTCCCGGATTTCTTTGCTTGCTCAAAGAACAGATGTTACATTTTTGGATTAGTTAAAGCACCATTAATAAAAAGACGCTTATAGGAACAACTTAAGAACAAACATTGACTAAGATTCTCTAAGCTTCTTAGGGTATGGAAAGGGACAAAATAAAGCAAAAGAAGCAAAATAAGCATTTCAACACCTTATTAACATTTATTAAACTAAATTCCATAATAACATTTCATACCCATCAAAAGCTTTCTCCATCAGGTGTGAAACACTAGCCAAGTATTCACTAATATGTAATCTTCTCTCATCACAAAGTAGCTATTTAAAAGATGGAGAAGTGCTTATTTACATGCAAATAATTTAAATGTAAATTCTAATTCAAGTTAGCAAAATATGCTTATTGTTATATTAACTATCCACTTCCTCAATTTTATAATAATAATCAGTGCCACTTATTCTTATTGACTGCACACATGCTTAATTTATTACCTTTACCTGCTGCCTTTAGATATAAAGTTTAACATTATGTGATCAGTTTTTAACTGCAAAATATTAAATAAAGATGCAATAAAACTACCTGTCATTTACCCATAAATAAATAAATAAAATAAGTAAATAAATAAGTAGATAAATAAATAAATAAGTAGATAAATAAAAGTATTTTAATGGTTCCAACATGATGAACTCTTGAGTATTTTATAGATAAGTTGTATTATATTTTTTCATATATATATATATATATATATATATATATATATATATATATATATATTGTATATCTTTTTGAATATCATACTTATCAATTTTTTTTATAATACAGAATCCAAGTCAATTTCGTATATTGTAGGATATTTTATGTTTTATTAAATGTATTACTCTCCATGTTATCTTTTCTTAATAAGTCAAGAACTTTTCATCTAATTTTTATTCAAGTTAATTATGTTTCCTGTAACACTGAGATAATTTTACAGAAAAATATTGTGAGTAAACTATAACTTCTAACTTGGGAATATTGTAACTTTTTGATTTCACACCTGATGAAGGGTAATAGTTTATTTTTATGGTCCATGTACAAAATGTCACCTCCTTTCTCCATGCTATGTCCCATCTTACAAGGTATGTATTTTAATTTAAATATATCTTTACTTAGGAATGTATTTACTAAGGTCAGAAAGTGTCAGGTGCACTTACAGACCAAAATATAACAGCATATGGACATTTATTTGCATATGAACATACTATTCTGTGGCCAAGCACCAGTAGTTTGAGGCTGCATTTTGCAAGTTGAAAATATGTTGCCTAAGGTCTGAGTCTTGTAGATTTAGAAATAAATAGTATGAACATGCATGTGACAATACAGGATGGTGGTGAGGGGTGTCTAATTTCAGAATTCACATACAGCTTATTGAAAAATCTTATCACTCAATTCACATCCACCTCATGAATGATTACAGTTCTTGGTGCAGCCATGGCTAAATTTCTCATTAAAAGCATTTCCCTGTGAAGGGCGCTTCATTTTGCACATCAAAATGTATTTTGGCATAAAACAAAAGGAAAATACTGCAGTTCACAAGAAGGAGAAAGCTGCCTTGTGTGCAGGCAGAGAAACAGTGAATATTCGAGCATATATACATATATACAGGGTCAACTTACATTATTATGACCACCACCTACTTTTGACGTCAGCAGCGCATAGCCAATGAAATGTGGCATGAGCTGGCTTGGTGGGTATATAAGGTGACATGTAGGCGTTCTGCAAAAATATCAACTGTCGATGTCATGGGTAAAACTGGGTTTGTGAACTGTTTACGTGCTGCTGTGGTAAAGTGTACCATGACTGGACAAACGGCACCATTGGGAATAAACGGCAACAAAAACTGCCGAGCATCATGTGCCATTGATGTCAGAGGCGAATGTCGGCTGCAAAGGTGTTTGAGAGCCACCCAACACTCTACAGTTGCACAACTCACCACCCAAATGGACCAGGGAGGTAATAGACATGTGTCTAAAATGACTGGACAGAGCACCCTGTTGCATAAGGGGCTTGAAGCATATGGCTGGTCACTGCTCCCATTCTGATATTGGGTGCATCGGCAGAATTTGCTTCAGTTTGCACAACAGCACAGAAATTCTTCTGATTCTGCCTTCTCTGCTTTTTCATTTATATATTGATGTATATGTGTATATATGTTTCCTTTGCTATGTTGTGTTTATTCTCCATATATGTATTTACCTGATGATGTCAGATGCTGTCTCCACTCTATCTGCATCTGCTGTTATTATTCAAACTGAGGGTTACATCTCATGTTAGTATTGCTTGAGACTTGATAAAGGGAGGTTAAGCCTCTCGAAAGCTCGTCATTATAAATAAGACGTTTGTCCAATACAAAAGGTATCAAATTATATTGCAATACTCATTATTAATCTATATATATATATATATAGATTAATAATTACTAAATGATTAGATTACTATATATATGTATATATATGCATGTGTATATATACATAGTGGTACCTTGGTTCTCAAACTGAATCCATTCCGGATGGCAGATTGAGTACCAAAAAGGTTGAGTACCAAAGTAGCATTTCCCATAAAGATCAATGTAAATTGAAATAACTGTTCTGAGCCCCAGAAATTTCACATTAGATCTGATGCTGCTGTTTTTTTATACAAAACCTAAAACTAAACAGACATAAATAAAAAACAATAATTAGATCAAATAACATACAATTTAACTTCACTTTATATTTTATTTTTTATATATAGGGATGCTGTGTATGTCACAATCTAAATTTTTGGTATCAGGATGGGACATCCCTAACCCTAACAAATAACGGCCCTTCAGGGCCCAAACTCCCTCAAAATGAGGCAATTCTTTAACAATGGAGCTCTACAGGGAAACATTCCCAATGTTAATCCCTATTGGCATAGGCCTAGCTGGGATTGGCCCATTTGTATTGCTTGTGATTCTCAGCTCTGCTCTGATTGGCCCAGGGACTTTGGCCAGTGATCAATCAGAGAACCCCCTCCCAGGAATCCCAAAGATCATTTTAAACCAGGTCAGAGCTACTGTCTCATAACGCTCAGGTAATGCACAAAGTGGCTACCTGCAGATGCTCCTAGCCCTAACTGTAAAGAAGAAAGATGAAGCTGGAAGGAGTTGGTTACCACATCCACGGCAGCCACCAAGAAAGGTAGATGAAGGCACCCGTAAGCGCCCAGAACAGGCGCTACTGGATTCCAGTTACAACTTGCCCTGGCAGGTAAGTGCTTTTGGACAAGGGAATCGAAGCAATCCCACCCGAAGAGTGGCCACCTGAGGACCACCAGAGCAGGAGACTCCAGACTCCAGGATTAATCCCTTGGTCTGTGTTCTTACATTTTAGTACCCATGCCTGAAAGAGCTGAACTTCACTTGTGTAGGAACACTGTGGTATAAAATACTTTAGATTAAAAAGGACTATATGACAATGTGCTGTACTGTGTTGTACTGTTATTTTTTATTATTATTATTATTATTATTAACTTTTATTTTATTCCTTTCTGGATCAATACTCTGTCTCTAATTAACCAGGATAATTCTGAATGCCTTTTTTAAAAATATATCCAATCCCTTTTTAAAGTTATCTACTAAATCAATCATATCAATCATATCAAATATATCACCACCTCTTTTAGCAGAAAATTCCACAGATACGTAAGTAACTCGTACTTACTGGCATAAGGCATGATGGTCTGTATGTCACCACCTCCCTGGTCTGCACCTCTACATCCAATCTGCCTCAGCACAGAGCTTCTTTATCTCACTACTGGCAGGCTCCCCTACAGATTCGTTTTTACAAGTGGATTTACCTTAAAAAGTAAAGGCTGATAAACTGCAGAGTGCACTAATTGTGCCCAGGTGAGAGGGGTGTGGCTTGACTGTTAAACTTGTATAAAAGGTTTGTGAGCTGGTTTGGGGCCTGTTTACAAGTGGATTTACCTTACAAGTAAAGGCTGATAAACTGCAGAGTGCACCAATTGTGCCCAGGTGAGAGGGGTGTGGTTTGACTGTTAAACTTGTATAAAAGGTTTGTGAGCTGGTTTGGGGCCTGTTTACAAGTGGATTTACCCTAAAAAGTAAAGGCTGATAAACTGCATAGTGCAATAATTGTGCCCAGGTGAGAGGGGTGTGGCTTGACTGTTAAACTTGTATAAAAGTTTTGTAAGCTGGTTTGGGGTCTGTTTACAAGTGGATTTACCTTAAAAAATAAAGGCTGATAAACTGCAGAGTGCACTAATTGTGCCCAGGTGAGAGGGGTGTGGCTCGACTGTTAAACTTGTATAAAAGGTTTGTGAGCTGGTTTGGGGTCTGTTTACAAGTGGATTTACCTTAAAAAGTAAAGGCTGAGGAACTGCAGAGTGCACTAAGTGTGCCCAGGTGAGAGGGGTGTGGCTTGACTGTTAAACTTGTATAAAAGTTTTGTAAGCTGGTTTGGGGCCTGTTTACAAGTGGATTTACCTTAAAAAGTAAAGGCTGATAAACTGCAGAGTGCACTAATTGTGCCCAGGTGAGAGGGGTGTGGCTTGACTGTTAAACTTGTATAAAAGGTTTGGGAGCTGGTTTGGGGCCTGTTTACAAGTGGATTTTCCTTACAAGTAAAGGCTGATAAACTGCAGAGTGCACTAATTGTGCCCAGGTGAGAGGGGTGTGGCTTGACTGTTAAACTTGTATAAAAGGTTTGTGAGCTGGTTTGGGGCCTGTTTACAAGTGGATTTACCTTACAAGTAAAGGCTGATAAACTGCAGAGTGCACCAATTGTGCCCAGGTGAGAGGGGTGTGGTTTGACTGTTAAACTTGTATAAAAGGTTTGTGAGCTGGTTTGGGGCCTGTTTACAAGTGGATTTACCTTACAAGTAAAGGCTGATAAATTGCAGAGTGCACTAATTGTGCCCAGGCGAGAAGGCAGAAGTTAATAGAAACCGGAGAAGGGGAACTTGTGAGGTTGCGAACATTTTCAGTATCAAGTGCAATTCTAGTAAAAGCCTAGGAGTTTAAATAAAAGGAGGGCCTTCAAAGAAAAGGGAGGGCAGATTTATAGTGCAAAGGAGGAAAACTTTATATAAATATATTATATTATATTCTTTATTTTTCCCACTGAAATTTCGTAGACAATAATAATAATTATGAGTCAGTCCAGTGGCAACCTTATTCAGTGTACATCCTGTCATATGTATGCAATACTGGAACAGATGATCCAGGGTCCATACCTCTGTGAGAGGTGTGAGCATGTTGCCTCTCTGGAAGCTCAAATTGAAGATCTGGAGAGGAGAATTGCAGCACTTAGTGATATTGCTCCACTGGAAAGGGGGTTGGTGCTCACTGAGAACAATTTATCTGAGCCTAGCATGGAGGGTGGAGCTGGGGCTAGTGAGGATGTCCAGGGAGGCAGCTGGGTTACAGTTACAAGGGGAAGCAGGGGGAACAGGAGGAGGCAGGCCAGTTCTGAGTTGGCAAACAACAACAGATTTGCCAGATTGAGTGAAACTGTTGGCGATGTCCATTCAGGAATGGCAATGCCAGATAGAGCTGTTCCCTCTAACAGCCGGGCGAACAGCTCTACTGGAGAAGAGGGAGGGCAGAATAGGCAGAACAGACAGGTTCTGGTTGTAGGGGACTCTATTATTAGGAAGGTAGACAGGGTGATTTGTCACCCAGATCCCAGCAATCGAACAGTTTGCTGTCTCCCGGGTGCTCGGGTTCGTCATGTTGTGGATCGGGTAGACAAATTATTGGGAGGGGCTGGAAATGAACCGGCGGTCTTGGTACATATTGGTACCAATGACAAAGTTAATGGAAGATGGAGTGTCCTAAAGAATGATTTTAGAGAACTGGGTAATAAGCTGAAGACAAGGACCTCCAAGGTAGTATTTTCTGAGATACTACCAGTGCCACGTGCTAGCCCAGGGAGGCAGAAGGAGATTAGGGAGGTTAATGCGTGGCTAAAGATGTGGTGCACTAAGGAGGGGTTTGGCTTTTTAGAGCACTGGGCTGACTTCTCACTTCGGTACAATCTCTACAGTAGAGATGGATTGCACCTTAATGATGAGGGAGCTTTTGTACTAGGGGATAGGATGGTAAAAAGGCTGGAGGAGTTTTTAAACTAGTAGGTGGGGGGGAGGGACTAGATATAAGTAATGGGGTAGAAAGTGTAGAGGGTATAAGGGATGAATTAACAACTCATGGGGGAGGAGATGGGGGGAGGGGTAGTATAGTCAATATGGAGGTAGTACTAAGTAATTCAAGTTCAGTGGCAGGCACTTCAGAACTACAGACTCATAACATAAGGTGTATGCTTGCTAATGCCAGAAGCTTGCCAGGAAAAATGGGAGAGTTAGAATTATTAGCAATTAATGAAAAATGGGATTTAATAGGCATTACCAAAACGTGGTGGGATGAATCTCATGACTGGACTGTTAATCTGGATGGTTATAACCTATTTAGGAAAGATAGAGGCAATGGTAAACGAGGAGGAGGGATTTGTCTGTATGTTAAGCCTGAATTTAAGGCTATAGTCAGAGAAGATATTTATGGTGGACTTAGTGATAAAGTTGAATGTTTGTGGGTAGAGTTAAATAGCGGAGCAGCAAATTCCAAAAGAATATTAGTAGGAGTATGCTATAAACCCCCAAATATAGCTGAAAGTGAGGAAATACAATTATTGTTACAGATTGGAAATGCAGCTAAGCACGGGCAAGTTCTAATAATGGGAGATTTTAATTACCCTGAAATAAACTGGATAAATGAGACCAGCAGTTCAGCTAAGGGGAGCAGGTTCTTGAGTACACTCAGGGATCATTATCTGGCCCAGGTTATACAGGAGCCTACTAGAAATGAAGCTATCTTAGATTTACTCATTACAAATAATATTGATATTGTATCAAATGTTGAAATAGGGCATCCTTTGGGAAACAGTGATCACAACACAGTCTCATTTGAGATTGAATTAAAAAAACAACATTTTAAGGGGCCAACAAAAACTCTTAATTTTAAAAGGGCAGATTTTAACGGTCTAAGGGCAGCAATACAAAGTATAGACTGGGACAGAGAACTGATAGGTAAAAACACTGAACATAAATGGACAACATTTAAATCCTTACTAAATATACATACACATCGGCATATACCGTGTGGGAATAAAAGTAAAAGGAGTAAATCACAACCCATGTGGCTTAACAATGATTTAAAGATCAAGATACGGAGTAAAAAACAGGCATTTAAATTATACAAACAAGAGGGGACAGAGACTGCTTTACGGGAATACAAGGAAATCAACAAGGCTTGCAAAAGCGCGATAAGACTGGCTAAAATAGAAAATGAAAAATTAATTGCAAAAGAGAGTAAGACTAACCCTAAAATATTTTTTAAGTATAATAATGGGAAGAAGGCGAGGAAGGAAGCTATAGGAACATTACAATGTGAAACAGGCCATCTGAAAATGAGTGACCAGGAAAAGGCAGATGAGCTAAATAGGTTCTTTTCCTCGGTATACACAAGGGAGGTACCAGTGGTTGGGACACTGCGACATAATGGGGCTACACTACCCTTGCCAAATAATTGGTTAACACAGGAAGTAATCCAAAATAGGTTGGAAAAAATAAATGTTAATAAAGCCCCGGGTCCTGATGGAATACATCCAAGGGTACTAAGGGAACTGGGTTCTGTAATAGCCAAACCATTATATTTAATTTTTCAAGATTCACTCAACACAGGGTCTCTACCAGATGACTGGAGAAAAGCTGATGTGATACCTATATTTAAAAAGGGAGCAAGAGCAAGTCCGGGGAATTATAGACCAGTGAGCCTCACTTCTGTAGTGGGGAAGCTTTTAGAAGGGTTAATAAGGGATAATATACAAGAATATGTCTATTTGAACAGGATTATAAGTAGGAGTCAACATGGGTTTATGAGGGATAGGTCATGTCAAACAAATCTAATTAGTTTATATGAGGAGGTTAGTAGGAACCTGGATCAAGGCAACTCAGTGGATGTAGTCTTTTTGGATTTTGCAAAGGCTTTTGATACAGTGCCACATGGGAGACTATTGGGCAAACTAAGGGATACAGGAATTGCAGTAAATATCTGCTCATGAATTGAGAGCTGGCTAAAAGACAGGAAGCAAAGGGTTGTTGTAAATGGAACATACTCCGATTGGACTAATGTGGTAAGTGGGGTTCCTCAGGGTTCAGTATTAGGTCCTCTCCTTTTTAACATATTTATTAATGACTTAGAGGTAGGATTGGAGTGTGGGGTCTCCATTTTCGCTGATGACACAAAGTTGTGCAAGGTAATTAAATCAGATAATGATGTGCTTTCCCTCCAAGGGGATTTACATAAAATTGAGGAATGGGCATCTAAATGGCAGATGAGATTTAATACGAATAAATGTAAGGTTATGCATCTGGGAAGGAAAAATAGCCATGCAATTTATAATCTTAATGGAGCAAATCTAGGTGTATCAGATATTGAAAGGGATTTGGGAGTGCTTGTGGACAACCACCTAGGTAACCGTGCTCAAAGCCAAGCAGCAGCTGCAAAGGCAAATAAAATATTAGCATGTATTAAGAAAGGTATAGAAGCCAGGGAAGCAAATATAATTCTGCCACTATACAAATCTTTAGTACGCCCTCATTTGGAATATGGAGTACAATTTTGGGCACCACTTCATAAAAAGGACATTTTAGAGCTGGAAAAGGTACAGAGAAGGGCAACCAAACTAATAAGGGGAATGGAGGGGCTAAGTTATGAAGAAAGACTAACCAAATTAAACTTATTTTCTCTAGAAAAAAGGCGTCTAAGAGGAGATATGATTACCTTATATAAATACATCCAGGGTCAGTATAAAGATTTGTCGGGGGAGCTTTTTGTGCCAAGAGGTTTTCAACTGACAAGAGGACATCCCTTGAGGTTAGAAGTAAAAAGATTCCACCTCAAAGAAAGAAAAGGGTTCTTCACAGTAAGGGTGGTTAATCTGTGGAATTCTCTACCAGAGGAGGTGGTGACAGCGGATTCGATAGATAACTTTAAAAGGGGACTAGATTTATTTCTAATTAAAAAGGGTATTCAGGGTTATCATGGATAATTAGAGAGACAGTAATGATCCAAATTTTTAACATTTCCCCTTTAGACATTTGGCTAAGTCTCGCTTGTTTTATTTTTTTATTTTTTTTTTTTTCTATTTGCCTTCCTCTGGACTAATTAATAATAATAAAAAAAGAAACAAAAACAAAAAACATTAAATAATTCATTCATAATTAATTAACAACTAATGAATTAATAGTTAATCTGCATATTGCAGATCAAAGGAGATCTTAAAAGGTTGAACTTGATGGACTGAAAGTCTTTTTTCAACCTTAAATACTAGGGGCCTCATTCTATTATCGGCCGCAGCCGCTGCGGGGCCGCAAGGACCGGCCGCAAGCTATTCTGCTATTCTATTCCCTTACGGCCGTAGGCTCCGGCAGGCTTGCGGCCGGTGCCTTGCTATCTCTTGCGGCCGATCGCGCCGGAGGAAAGCCTTTGATCTAAAACGGCCGCAAGAGATTTGCAATTCAATTGCTCCGGGAAACCTCTCTGCAAGGCTAAAAGCGAGCCGCAGTTACTTGCAGGAAAAAGGTCTCGCTAGCACCAATTAAGCACATAAAATAGCTCAAATAAAGCCATCCTGCACTTTGAGAAGACTATAAAGGGATTTTAGGTGTTAGAAAAAATAGCACATAATTATCCTGTACTCAAATCCGTAAAATATTTTATTTTTAATATCCGTAAAATATACATGTAAAAAGTCCAGAGTGCTTGGAGCACCTCAGACACACCCCCGCCGCAGCCGGCAAATAAACAGTTAATTTGAACTCGGGTTTGGGCAGATGTGCAAGCTTGAGAGTGGGTTCCTTTTATTCCTCATGTCCCCCAATATGATCCCTAGCATTTACAGAGCTGTACAGTGCAGGCTTGAATTTATTTTTGAGTTTTTATATTTCACAGTTTACGGCCGGTTCCAAGATATGCGGCCGGCCGTAAGGGGAGATCCTTGCGGGGCCGTATAATAGAATCGCGAGTTAACTGAACCCTCGCAAGGAATCGCAGCCTTACGGCCGATTTACGGCCGATAATAGAATGAGGCCCTATGTAACTATGTATGTAAGATTAACGCAGGTTTATTCCATCTTTCCATTCTTTTATTTTCCCACTTGTTTGTGAGGACATCTATTGTTTTAAATATAGCATTTTACATTTACACAATATTTTACACTTCTAGACCACCCTTTCCATGTACACTCACACGCGTGTGTATGTGGAGGATCCTCATCAATGTGCACAGTCAGAGCAACTAAAAAAAGTTAGGACTTGGTACAGGAACCAAGGTAACATGACGAATATAAAACGAACTGTGATCAACTCTTTATGATATCACAACACACAACATATACAGAAAATGTCATCACAATGTTTAAATTTGCCTCTGCCTATTTTGGGCAAGCACAAGTGCTAACGTCATCCAGATAATAACCTTTTGAATCTATGACATTGGATAGAGAGGGGGCATAGCTTTTTAAAGAACCACTGATGTCACATTTTTTTTCTGTATTGTTTTTGAAGAACTTAACTGGATAATGTGCAAAAATACCCAATCTTTATATTTTGCAACTGTTACATTTAATTATTCTTTACGTCCTACTCGCTGCTTCCTGTTACTTTCACAGGAGAGTGTGTCTTTTTAAGCTTTTCAGAGAGCACTTGTAGATGTAGCTGCTAAAGTCATATTGTGCATACAGGCACTTCCAGTACATTCTAACTTCCACCTCAGGACTTTGAGATATATATATATATATATATATATATATATAGACACAGACCTATATATATATATATATATATATATATATATATATATATATACAGTATTTATTTATTTATTTAGGCCCCCGCTGCATTTAAAAATGCTCCTTAAAGGACCGGCGGCACACTATTAGCCAATCCTGGCCAAGGCAAAAAAAATTAACCCCCCTCTATGCTGGGGGTCTCCATCTGGACCCCCGAAGTGTCCCCACATTAACCCCTTGCAGCAGGGGTCCGCGATCTGCATAGATCAGGCCCCCGCTGCATTTAAAAATTATAATTCTCCGCCGCGGCTCCTTAAAGGGCCAGCAGCACACTATTACTAATCCCGGCCGCTGCAATTTTTTTTTAACCCCGCCTCTATGCTCCACCAAAGTGTCCCCACCTAAACCCCTTGCTGCAGGGGTCCATAGGGACCCCGGCAGCCCCCCCACATTAACGCCTTGCAGCAGGGGTCCCTGATCAGCAACGATCGTGACCCCGCTGCATTAAAATTTTTGAATTTCCCGCCTTAAAGGACTTGCACTAAAAAATATTAACCCCAGGCAACAAAAATTAACCCTATAACTCATGGGGTCGATATAGACCCCCATAAGCCAATAATTAACCCTATAATTCATGGTTGTCAATACAGACCCCCATAACCCCTAATTAACCCCGTCACTCATGGGGGTCAATACAGACCCCCATAAGGCCTTAATTAACCCCGTCACTCATGGGGGTCAATACAGACCCCCATAAGCCTGTATTTAATCAGTCCCATAAGGGTATATTATGACACTTATGGGGTTGTTAAAACCCTAACATTAACCACATAAGTGCCATTACGGTCGACCATCATGACACTAACTACAAACACTACACTATAACCCCCAATAAACCATTAAATCTAAACTAGCCCCCCTCTACACTAATCTATTAACACTTACACTAGCTACCTACACTACCTACCCCCTAATAAACCTCCCCACCACTCTAATTACAAAAAATAAAAAACCTACCTTACAGAAAATAAAAAACCTAAGTCACCAAAAATGAAAAACCTACAGTATAGAAAATAAAAAAAAACTACATTACAGAGAATAAACCCCGCCCCCCCCACTACAGAAAAAATAAATTATACACCTGAAAAGGAAAGACAGACATACACAATACAATACATACAATACATTACATATAATACAAATCAAAAACTCCTATCTATCTAACATACAATCTATTTAATATAAAATAAATCCTAACTATATCAAATATATCCCTCTATCTATCTAATATACAATAAATCCTAACTACATACAGAAACCCTAATTCTAAGCTAAAATAAAATAATTAAAATCCTAACTACATACACAGACCCTAATTCTAAGCTAAAATAAAATAATTAAGACCACTTACCTTTAAGATATCCCTTCAGATCACTAACCTAGGGGTAAAACAAAACAAAAAAATGAGTACAAAACATTAAAATAAAATAAATAAACATTAAATAAACATTACACCAATGTGTGAGCCGATCAGGATGGGATACACCCCAAAATCTCACCCTGATTGGCTAAAGCACCTGTCAATCTTTATTGGAACCAATCACAAGGCGCAGATGCCTTCAGACAATCACTATGGGATACACCCCCACGGAGTGATTGGGTAAAGTCATCTGCGCATCCTGATTGGCTCACACATTGATAACTTCTGATTGGCTGGAATTGATAGTCAGCTTTTTCATCCAATCACAAGCCGCCATTGCCAATTTCCTCCCGGAAAAGCTCATTAGCGTCGGGGGGGTCTGCGAGTGCAGACCTCCGTTAGTTTTTTTATTTTTATTTTTTTAGACCGCGGATGGTTGCAGGGCCCAGCCGGGGCTGAAGGGTAGGAGGCCGGGGACATCGCGGGGAGTTAAGTTGTATATTTATATGTTTATATGTTTATTTTATTTGGTGTCTGTATATTGTATTAATGTATTGTGTTTTTTTTTAACAGGGCCGCGCCGGAGAAGAACTGAAGAATGACGGGACATGCTGGAAAGGTGAGTAGAATATTTAGAATGTATATAATGTTTATTTATTTTATGTTAATGTATTGAACAAATTTTTTTGTTTTGTTTTACCCCTAGGTCAGTGATCTGAGGGGACATCTTAAAGGTAAGTGGTCTTAATTATTTAATTTTAGCTTAGAATTAGGATTTATTGTATATTAGATAGATAGAGGGATGTATTTGATATAGTTAGGAATTATTTTATATTAAATAGATTGTATGTTAGATAGATAGGGGGTATTTGATTTGTATTATACGTAATGTATTGTATGTAATGTATTGTATGTAATGTAATGTATTGTATGTATGTATTGTATTGTGTATGTCTGTCTTTCCTTTTCAGGTGTGTAATTTCTTTTTTCTGTAGTGGAGGGGGGGTGTAATGTATTTTTTATTTTCTGTAATGTAGTTTTTTTTTTTCTGTACTGTAGTTTTTTTTATTTTTGGTGACAGGTTTTTTTATTTTCTGTAAGGTAGTTTTTTTTATTTTTTGTAATTAGAGTGGTTGGGAGGTTTATTAGGGGGTAGGTAGTGTAGGTAGCTAGTGTAAGTGTTAATAGATTAGTGTAGAGGGGGGTTAGTTTAGATTTAATGGTTTATTGGGGGTTATAGTGTAGTGTTTGTAGTTAGTGTCATGATGGTCCTTGTGGACCGTCATGGCACTTATGTGGTTAATGTTAGGGTTTTAACAGCCCCATAAGTGTCATAATATACCCTTATGGGACTGATGGGGTTAAATTGAGGCTTATGGGGGTCTGTATTGACCCCAATGAATGACGGGTAAATCAAGGCCTTATTGGGGTCTGTATTGACCCCCATGAGTGACAGAGTTAATTAAGTGCTTATGGGGGGTCTGTATTGATCCCCATGAATTATAGGGTTAATTATTGTGCTTATGGGGATCTGTATTGACCCCCATGAGTTATAGGGTTGATTAAGGCCTTATGGGGTTCTATATTGACCCCCATGAGTTATAGGGTTAATTAAGGCCTTATGGGCATCTGTATTGACCCCCATGAGTTATAGGGTTAATTATTGGCTTATGGGGATCTGTATTGACCCCATGAGTTATACAGGTAATTATTGGCTTATGGGATCTGTATTGACGCCCATGAGTTATAGGGTTAATTATTGGCTTATGGGGATCTGTATTGACCCCCATGAATTATAGGGTTAATTATTGTGCTTATGGGGATCTGTATTGACCCCCATGAGTGACAGGATTAATTAAGTTCTTATGGGGGTCTTTATTGATCCCCATGAGTTATAGGGTTAATTAAGGCCTTATGGGGGTCTGTATTGACCGCCATGAATGATAGGGTTAATTATTCCTTATGGGGGTCTGTATTGACCCCCATGAGTTTTAGGGTTCATTAAGGCCTTATGGGCGTCAGTATTGACCCCCATGAGTTATGGGTTAATTTTAGTTGCCTGGGGTTAATATTTTTTAGTGCAAGTCCTTTCAGGACCTTTATGGTCCTTTAAGGACCCGCGAGGCGGGAAATTTAAAAATTGAAATGCAACGGGGTCACGATCGGTGCCGATTGGGGACCCCCGCTGCAAGGCGTTAATGTGGGGGGGCTGCCGGGGTCCCGATGGACCCCTGCAGCAAGGGGTTAATGTGGGGACACTTCCCCGATGGGGACCCCCAGCATAGACGGGGGTTAATTTTAGGTGCCGCGGCCGGGATTAGCAATAGTGTGCCGCAGGCCCTTTAAGGAGCAGCAAATTTACATTTTTTAAATGCAACGGGGGCCTGATCTATGCAGATCGGGGACCCCCGCTGCAAGGGGTTAATGTGGGGACACTTCCCCGATGGCGACCCCCAGCATAGACGGGGGTTAATTTTAGGTGCCGCGGCCGGGATTAGTAATAGTGTGACGCCGGCCCTTTAAGGAGCGGCAAATGTAATTTTTTTAAATGCAGCGGGGGCCTGATCTATGCAGATCGGGGACCCCCGCTGCAAGTGGTTAATGTGAGGACACTTCGGGGGTCCCGATGGGGACCCCTAGCATAGAGAGGGGTTAATTTTTTTTTGTCGCTGCCGGGATTGTTAATAGTGTGCTGCAGGTCTTTTAAGGAGCCGCGGTGGGGAATTTAAAAGTATTAAATGCAGCGGGATCCTGATCGGTGCCGATCGGGGACCCCAGCTGCAAAGGGTTAATGTGTGGGGGCTGCGGGGGTCCCTATGGTTTCCTGCAGCAAGGTGTTAATGTGAGGACACTTCGGGGGTCCCGATGGGAACCCCCGCATAGAGGGGGGTTAATTTTAGGTGACGAGGCGGTAGTTGGAGTACCCCCCCACGGCAGGGCTTATGTGGGGGACTGCCCGAGAGGTCCCTTTCAGGACCCCCGCGGCAAGTGATGAGGTGCGGGAGGTTGCGAGAACATCTCGCATGCTTTCACTCCTCATGTACATTTTCACAGTGTTGATACGTACGGCCCTGCTGCGTAGCTTACACGTTGCTCACAGCAGGGCAAATGTAATAGCATTGTAACTGAGAAATTTTGCAGTACGTAGGATTTAAGTAGAAGCCTCTTATTTACGAGGCTGGAATTTAATAGGGCCCTAAGTCAGAGAAGGAGAATGGAATATATTATTTAAAAAAACTTAATGTGAAGATTTTAAAACAATGTATTTAATTCCATGTGACCACATGTGCAGCTCTGATAAAGCACTACATGTCCTTTTTGGCGGCTGAGTCACAGCATTATGCTTTTTTGTAAAGTATGGGGTATGCACATGCGTGTGCACAGAGCTGCTTCTAGGCCCACAAACAGAGCTTAAAGGAACAATGTGAACTAATTCATATCCCATAATTTACATAGTAATCTCATAGAGTGAAACAGCAGCAATGGAGGAATGTAGTGCTTGATCACTGCTGCAAATGAAGTCAAATAAAATAAAAATATATTTTAAAAATAAGTATGTTCTTTTAATAATATGCTCAATTATCATTCTTTGGCACACTGGCTACACGAACAGTATGCCATTAAAAAAAACGTTCATACCGCGGTCCTAAATCCTTCAATATTCTTGATTGGGAAATATTTTGTCTATATCCATGAATCCTGTATGAAACCTTATGGTGCTGTGAACAAATTAAGTTCACATTCGACAATATCCTGTGACACGCTGTGACCAGGAACAATGTTGATTCAAACAGTATTTATAGAACTGTGTTCTTTGACTCTCCAATATGTCCAATGGGCAGAAATAAAAGTGTGTCCTCTAATTATGTTAAAACATATTGGGAATCATTATGCCACAGGAAATAAATAGTTGGTTATTTTTTATCCAGCTTATATCTTTATCTTGTTTCAACAGAAAATCAAGCTGCCAACAGCTGCTACAAAAACAGTTGTTTTTTTTTTTCTTCTTCTGTGGTCAAAACATTTTATTTTCCCTTAATGTTACAGGCAATGCTGTGACATCAATTATCTGCTTGGAGCTCACTTCACAAATGAGTAGAAGGCCCGAGGTAATGCAATTTGTGTTCTGTGCTGTAGCTGAGTTGCATTTTCAAATAATTCAATGTTAAAGCTCCAAAACATCCTTCCCAGTGCAAGGACAGAGAAATAAAGGAAATCTCCTACAGCACATTTGACTTTACAGAAAGAATTGCAGTTATGTGCTTTGTAGGACAATGTGATAATGGTTTTATGGCAGTAGTTAGAACTGGGGAAATGCAAAATGTCAGCACGTTTCTATTTGAATCACGCCAATTTGTTTATCCTCATGCTCTCCTCTTTAAATGTTATGGGACATACTTTGCAATTTAAAGGATCACTGTACATTGAAAACAATTATATATGTTTGCAAACCTTCAGCCTTATTAAATTGCAAATCGGCCAATGGAATAGGGCTCTATTTAAGCACATAGCATATTTTTTTACAGAAGTTTTTAGTTAGTGAACTTCTATCCAAAAGCAAGGTCTTCACTAACTAAAAACTTTTGTAAAAAATTATGCTATGTGCTTACATAGCGCCTATTCAAATGGCCGAATCACAATTTAATAAGGCTGCTTGTGTCTGACTTAGAACATAATTAGGCATGGCAGAAAGTAAAAAAAAAACAACTAGTAATTAGAAAACAAATATTTTGTTGCTGTACCCTAGAAGCATCCATGATAAATGTGGAACATTTAAAATTAATGAGAGCAGTTCTTGGTGCAAATTTCTCTCTTCTGGTCCTGTGAAGGAAAGGGATTCATTGACATTCAGTGTAGTCCAGTTATCTAACAAACACTAGTGATCTATCACTGTCCCCTCCTCCCTTCATTGATAGATTAAATAAACACACCATCACAATCGATGTCTCAGTAAGTGATGTAGCAGACACACAATGGATTCCAGTTCTCAAAAACAGAGTCTTAAAAAACTCAGATTTTCTCTAAAAATGCGTTATGTCCATAAATGCTAATGTTGTTTGTTTATTACATACAAAGAAGTACAGATATAACCCAATTAATGCTACTTCTTTTAGCTCTCATTCGCTATTGCACTCTTTTTCATATAATTCCTGCTTTGCGCTAAACCCACTATAGAGTTGTTTTTTGGCCACTGATCCTCGTTTAACACTGTGCCTCGATATAACCCTGATTTTTCTTTGCTGGACCCAATTTAATGCACCACAGCAGTAAAAGAGACAGCTTGGAGGACCAGGAAGCCGCAGAATGAGAGCCATTCCTACCGCAGAGACAAGATACAGAATATTTTTCATGTTCCCTTGTTTCTCACCATGTGGTTGTTAATTGTCCAATAAAATCTACAGTAATTGTATTGCTTTTGTACTGGTTAACAGAACATGATCTTCAATGAATATCAGCCCAAATTGAAGTGCCAACGCATTTCTCTGAATATGAAGATGCAGGTGCTGATCTTCTTCCAACTTGACGTTGGAGTGGATTTAAAGTTGCCAACCTCCACAATCCGAACCGTCCTTAAAAATAAGGAGAAGATCAAGTCTTTGGAAATCATCAGCACTACATCTTCTGTCAAGAAGATTACCCATTCCAGATGCTATGCCATGGAGGAAATGGAGAAACCGCTTTCCATCTAGATTGATGATGAAATAGAGCACAACATGTCTCTCAGCCAGTCCATCATCAATGAGACGTCCAGAAGCATCTATGGTCATATCCAAAGAAAAACACCAGACTTGACTGAAAGCTTCTCAGCCAACAGAGGTTGGTTTGACGGCTTCAAGAAAAAGAAACAACCTGTGTGAACATCACATGAGAAGTGATGAGCACTGACAACAAAACTGCTGCAGCTTTTCCAGCCACTTTAAAATACATTTTTGATAGAGGCAATTATCCTCCAAAACTGGTATTCTACGTTGATAAGACTGGACTGTTCTGGAAGCGAATGCCAAGCCGCACCTTCATATGACATGAGCAGAAGTAAGCACTGGGGTTTAAAGCAGCCAAAGACCATCTAACCCTTCTTCTGGGTTGGAACACCAGTGGCAATTTCAAGATCAAACCATTGCTGGTGTACCACTCAAAATCATCCAAAACCATGAAGGTGATTCCAAAATCCAAATTGCTGGTCATTTGGCAATTCAACCGTAAAGCTTGGATCACTGTGGACATTTTCAAAAACACTACTACAGATGTAAAGAAATTGAGGCCAAACTACTCCTGTTAATGGACAATGCTCCAAGCCATCCCACCAACTTCCAGTTTTCCTTCCACCCAAGACCAAAACTCATCCAGCTTGCCTATTATCTTCACTGCACATTCTGCCAGCTCACTGACCAAACAGACAGCAAGTACAAGGACTCCATGATGGATGCAGGCCATAGCTAACATCGATTTGTCCTGGAAGAAAGTGACACAGCAATGTCTACAACAGAGGAAGATATGGCCAGAGCTGTTTGTGGATGTGGAACCCAACAGCCCATCATTGACAAAATTGTAGACCTGGTCAAGACGACTGTACAGGGATATGAAAACGTCCAGGACATTGAGGAGTTTTGCAAGCTTCAGGTGAGAGTTTTACCAATGAGGACCTGCAACATCTGGCAGAACAGGGCATTCTGGAAATCCAGGAAAGCAGTGACAGTGACACTGAGGAACAAAAACAACTTTGCAGTCCATCCATGACATTCTGGATGATTTTGTGGCCAATGATCTGGACAGAAATGCAAGACTCAGCGTTCTTGGGGCAGTGTCCTACTTCAAGCATCTGCTGGATGTCCGTAGAACAGACATCCTTGGACGAGTTTGTGTCCAAAAAAGCCTGAATGGAGCATGATCCTAAAGCTTCCACATCCGCCATTTAAAGTGGACTGTTAAGTTAATGTTTGCTGCTTCTATGATTTATATTTTTAAAAAAAACATTTTTTGTTGTTTTGCTTGCAGTTTGAGAAAAGTTTATAAAAAGCCCAAAAATATGAAAATTCAATTGCTTTTGTTTATTTTTTTCCATGGGATCCCCCCTATCTCTAACTACCCTATATTAAAATTAGCCAGTTTAGAGCTGTTTCCCGTAGCACTCTAAGTGCCCGGAACCTAACTATGGCACTAAACAGGGTATTGCTGTAAAACTTATTTTTTCCTGAACCACAGTGGTTCTTTGATATATACTATTTTAAAGAAATAAACTAATAGTAGATAATTAGAAAATAAAATAATAATATAGGCCTCTATTTCAAGGCTCCCAAAGGCAAACAACTGAGTGAAGTTAATTTGCAAAACCCTACTAAGCTTTTACATCACACTCGTAAATCTAATTCCTGAGAAATATCATCTGAATCCTCAAAATGTCCGTAATGTCTTAAGTCCTGACTGCCTGTACCTCAACTAATTTACAAATCACTATCACATGGTGATATCAGAGCTCACTGAATTTTAACTGGAATTCTCTTTGGGTGGCTGAAAATTTAAGAGAAATAAAGCCTCCAGGTACCTTCAAACACATTTTGGCACTTTGATGATACATAGCTGGTGTACCCGGACCACTGTCAGCCTTCCCTAACTACAGATTGCTTTAAACACACTGTGAACCAATTCCAGACTGGCGTTGAGGTATTCACAACTTCAATACCTACCATTTATGTTTGGGGAAAGATGAGTTCTGGGTATATTAAATGGATATGGAAGGTTTCTGGATTTTACTGGCTTTGTAATGTATCCATGTATTTATTTACTATTATGTACTTTGCTTTATTAAGAAGCACTGAAATCAAACAAATAGTTCCTATATGGGTCTGTCCACTGCATCCTATTGCAACACAGACTCTGTAGTTCTGAATGTGTAGTGTAGTGTCCTATCATAACAGGCACCATGTCTCAGCAGCATGTTGCATGTCATTGATAGGCAAGTACATTACACTACAAATCTATCACTACAGATCTATCTGCAATAAACTTACATTCACTCATGACCTACTTATTTCCGGCACTCGCTCACGGTGGCTTTAACATAGACCTGGGAACAAACAAGGTGGTGGTGTGGGTGTATTAATTTTCTCTTGCTGTACATTTCACCTCATACCCCCTGTCCCATCCCTCCAATTCTCATCCTTCGAAGTTCATAATATCCACCTCTTCTCACCCATCTTGCTAGATGTTGCTGTGATCTATCGTTCTCCTGGACCACCCTCTCAATTCTTGGATCATTTTGCTACCTGGCTCCCTCACTTTCTCTCACCCCAGTTCCTTCACTTTTACTTGGGGACTTCAACATTGCCATTGACACTCCCACCTCCCCTAAACTACTCTCGCTCACCTCTTCCCTCGGCCTCTCCCAACAGATTCCTCTACTCACCATGCTGGACATTCCCTTGATCTCATTTTCTCCAATTTCAGCAACACCTCCAACCTAGTCATCCATCCAATCCCTCTATCTGACCACCACCTCCTGACCTTCAACCTCACCACACCTTCGTCTCACTACCCTTCTTCAACCCCGGCCACCATAACCCACAGAAACCTGCAAGCACTTGAGCCGCAACAGCTCTCCACTGTGCTACCACTGTGCCCTTCTGAGCCCCGTCACCAAGCTCAATAGCCCTGACACTGACACCTCATATTACAACTTGACTCTTTCTTTCACCCTTGACACCCTCGCCCCCATAACCACACGTAGATGCCCTCGTTCTCATCCACAACCATGGCACTCCAAACAAACACAATACATTCAGCGATGCTCCCGTACTGCTGAAAGACTATGGAGGAAATCTCGCACTCCAGCAGATTTCCTTCATTACAAGTTTATGTTGAGCTCCTACTTTTCTGCCCGTAACTTTGACAAACAGCAGTAATTCACATCATTGATATCAACTCTGTCCTCCAATCCCAGCCTCCAGCCTACTATCAATGTCTCACCTTACTACTTGTCCTCTGGATCCTATTCCATCTCAACTTATCCCTCCCATCTCTACCACACTAATTCCATCTCTAACAGATCTCTTCAACCTTACCCTAAATACTGGCACATTTCCATCCTCTCTAAAACATGCCATAATTACACCCATTCTTAAGAAACCCTCATCTGATTCTGACTCTGCATCTAACTATTGCCCTAACTCTCTACTTCCCCTAACTTCCAAAATACTTGGACGACTCATCTACAACCGCCTTACACAATTTATTTTCTCTGACTCCCCAACACTCCACTGAGACAGCTAGTCAAAGGATCACTTTTCTATTCTACTTCTTCTAGATGTCTCTGCTGCCTTTGACACTGTTGACCATCCTCTTTTAATCCAAATCCTCTACTTCCTCGGCATCCAAGACAATGTTTTCTTGTGGTTCAAATCAAACCTCCAAGATCAAACACCTCTTCTTCTCCTCTGACTGTTGGTGTACCCCAAGGTTCAGTCCTAGGCCCCCAAATATTCTTCAACTATACATCCTCACTTGAAACCCTAAAAAAAATCTATCGGATTTCAGTATCATCTGTATGCAGATTACACTCAAATCTACCTCTCAACACCAGATCTATCCCCCCTCTTCTAACACAGGTATCCAACTGCCTTTCAAGTATTTCCTCCTGGATGTCCGCCCACCACCTCAAACTCAACATGTCCAAGACTGAACTCCTTATCTTCCCACCCTCTACTTCAGCTTTAATCCCTCACATCTCTCTCACTATCGACAATGCTATCATGCCTCACACCTCACAAGCCCCTTGTCTTGGGGTTCTACTGGACCCTGCCCTCTCTTTTATTCCTCACATACAGTCACTAACAAAATCCGGCCTGATTCATCTCAAAAACATCTCTAAAATATGTAATTACCTCACATAAGACACAACTGATATTCTAATAAACTCTCTCATCATATCTCGTCTTGACTACTACAACTCCCTCCTTGTTGGCCTCCTCATCACCCGCTTCTCATCACTTTAATACATAATGAATGCCTCCGCTGGTCTCATCTACCATGCTCAATGTTGAGTGTCTGCAGCACCTTTCTGTCAATCATTCCACTGGCTTCCTGTTCCCTCCAGAATAAAATTTAAAATCAAGACCCTAACTTACAAAGCCCTCAACAACAGCGCAAGCCCTTATATCTCTGCTCTCATGTCCAAATAATTCCCCACCTGCCCTCTTTGTTCTGCTAACGACCTTCTTTCCACCTCGTATCACCTACTCTCATTCCAGCCTTCAGTACTTTTCTTGTGCTGCCCCTATTTTCTGGAACTCATTGCCTCAGTACACTAGACTATCTCCCTGCCTCAAAACCTTCAAATCCTCATAAAAAAGCGTCCTATCACCTTCCTTATTATTATCTTATATATATCCACCTTATTATTCTTATAATTTATCTGTAACGCGCCAAAATATTCCAAAGCTTTATACATGGGTTACAATTAACATGTTGAAAAGGATGGAGGGCCTGCTTATCCTGCACTCTCCTGTACCTTATACAAATCCTTTCGGTTGTAAGTTTGCAAGTTTTCAATCTTGCATGGTGCTTTAGGGAAAGCACTTTGGACACTATATTCTAAGCTCAAAGACAGGTCCTCTATCCTTTGCAATGTGTTAATGCTGCTATTGTTTTTACCTTGATTGTAATCCATGTATAGCGCTACGGAATATGTTGGCACGTTACAAATAAATGTTAATAATAATAATAATAATAATAATCTATGACTGACATGACATACTTTGCAGTGGGCAGAACCATATAGTTACTATTTGTTTGATTTTAGACAGTACGAACAGCCCTTTTAGTATTTCTTAACAAAACAAAGTACATGTAGGTATATTACATACCTAGTAATTTCCAGAATCCTTCCATATACCTTTAAGTTACTTTACCAAGTCTTGAATGTCAGTGCAAGTAGGTTTTTATGCTGATGTGGATGAAATCTGTGCATTCTGATTTGTTGAAATATTTTCCATGGGCCGAAGACAAAGATCAAGGTTCTTCAATCAAGATATAAGTGGACTGATTTATTGAAGAAAGACAGATGTGACCCCTTATCAGGGGTAAAGTATGAGGACCAGGGCAATATGGATTATTGCTGAATGGTCATCACATGAAATGCAAGTACAATTTGTCTTTAAAAAGGTGTAGTCCCCCCCACCTTAATTCCAGAGACTATGTTGGTCCATCAGGTCATCCATGGTAGAAGGAGAGTGAGCATAAGGACCTCTATTGTAGTAGTTAGGGGTCCACAGTGGGAGGTAAGGTTTAAGTACCCTGAGGCCCCTAGGGACTTCATGGTTTTAGTATAGTATTTTACTGGGGGCCCGTGGGGTCTACAATTTCATAGAATTTCATTAATGTGATATGCCACAATGATCCCTTATGGTCCTCATGGTTATTATATGGTATACCATGGGGGTCCAATTATATAGTGGAACCTAATTATATATTAATTTTGGGTGTCATGGGGGTCCATGGGGATTACCATGGTAATGGGTTAAATTTAAGGACCCCCAGAGTTATACACTAGATTACTGTGGGGATCCAGAGGGACCTCCATGGTAACAGGGTCATATTTGATGCCATGGGTATCCATAGTTTATAGTTAAGGCCACATAGTCCATAAGGATCCCCATTAGGTTAATGGACCCCCTCATAGCACAAGGGGGTGGTTTGTGGGTGACGCCTCCCGGGTGTTAAGGGTGAATCCTGTGTGGTATCTGGATTCAACTGGGAAACTGGTACTGAGAGGGGGAGCTGGGGGATACCAAAGCTCCTATAGAATATTGGGTCATAAAAAGAAAGTAAAAACTGGTAAAAAAATCCAGGATTAAACACACAAGTTAAAAGAGGACAGGATAATATGGGAAAAATGAAAACCTTTCACTTATCAGTGAAACTAATGTTATTATAATAAACCCTTTAATAAGGGGGTAATCTTTATCCCACTTTGCAGTGTTGTGTCTTTTTGGTATGTGGGTAAAATTACTCCATTGCACGTGTGCCCCAAACCTTATTATAGTCCTAAAACAAGTCTCAATTGCTTTACTTGTTTATGAGCAATAAAGATTGAGCTTTATTGCTAATGGAAAGATTTATATATCCAACCAGAAACGCGTCAGGCGTGCGACGCTGCGTGCGTCCGTCCGTTGGAGCGCGCAGTGGTCGCGTATTAGCAGTGTATGAGAGTGTCTGTGTGCCCTTACCTGTCCTAACCCAATATTTATGCATGTGATTGGCGATTGTTGATCTGTAGGACTTATTACCTTAGACATATTCTGTTATTGATACATCAGCCTACAGTCTCCTATTTGCATCCTTACTTATATCCTAGACTTAAAGTCCATCAGCTCTATTAGCTTATCAGCTTTTGTTAGCTGGTAGTGAACAATTTTTACTTAACCCCAACTTGAAATCCTATTGTGACTCTCTACATACCTGAGAGGGGGATTTACTATTAAATAAATATATCTGCTTTTCTGGTTGGATATATAAATCTTTCCATTAGCAATAAAACTCAATCTTTATTGCTCATAAACAAGTAAAGCAATTGAGACTTGTTTTAGGACTATAATAAGGTTTGGGGCACACGTGCAATGGAGTAATTTTACCCACATACCAAAAAGACACAACACTGCAAAGTGGGATAAGGATTACCCCCTTATTAAAGGGTTTATTATAATAACATTAGTTTCACTGATAAGTGAAAGGTTTTCATTTTTCCCATATTATCCTGTCCTCTTTTAACTTGTGTGTTTAATCCTGGATTTTTTAACCAATTTTTATTTTCGCCGTTGTGATATATTTATGATAAAGATTTGTGATATAATTTTCCCAGTTTGTATTTAGCAAATGATTTCATTATAGGTGGTAGACACCTTGGGAGATTAGCAATCCTATGTTCGAAGTCATAAAAAGAAAGGTCATAAATTCTCCTGCATTCCTTATTTTATTATTTATTCCCTTCCCTGGCATGGGAAGGGATTTATACAGATAGATAACTATATATATATATATATATATATATATATATATATATATATATATATATATATATAATATATATAAGAGGTTATCGAAGGGTAGTAGTAGTTTGTTAGGGTTAGTGTAGTGTGTTCACATTATTTAGTGGTTCTGTAAGGTTGGAGACAACTGAGATTCAGACTCTGAGTCTCCAACGGGTATATTTTAGGCTGGCTGCAAGCACACATGAATGCAAGAGAGCTACGGTCATACCATGGTCAGTACATTTTACTAGATTCTTCTTTTATGGAGCCATGGAATAGCTCTGTAAATTTGCTGATAAAAACTCCCCTAGCTACAAATCAGCCATATTACTCATGTATTACATTTTATGTGCAATGATGCTACTGTGGAATATGCCATTTTGTTTTCATCTATGCTATATCCACACATGGGAAGGAACTTTAAAAGCAAAGGAAGCTTATGTTTGTACAGTGGAAAAGTAGCAATTAAAACTGCCAGTTCTTTCAGCTGGACTAATAAATTGCTTTAGGTATAAAGTAATAAAGCCCCTCAGTAAAAATATAACTGTTTTATGATCTGTTTGTTTCAGTGGGCTTTAAAGACAATGGCATTTTAACCTATTGCATATCCTTTCTAATAGATGGAAGCTTACTCTACATTCAAAGCATCATGAAAAGACTACCTGACATTATATTGATCCTGGATGTACTGAATCATTTACTGATATATTCAACCAATAGTATCACCTGTACTGACTGTGCTGTGTGTGTCCAGTCATTCAGTTGTGTTCAGAACACCAGGTACTTCTGTCAGCCACTGCCCCTGTGAACTCTTTTACTCATGTTCATTGACCTCACCTATCCATGTCTGCCTCTGCAGTCCCTTTTCTTTCTGTGACTTCTAGGGTGCTCAGCCTTCTTTATGGTGCAGATCTCATAACCGTATGTTACTACAGGGAATGCCATAGGTCCAATGTTGCAAACATTTGTTGCTAGTGTAATATTGTTACTTTTTAATAGCTAGTCCAGACTTGCCATAGCTTTCCTCCCCTGAAACAAATGTATTTTATTTCTATGACTGCACAGATCTTGGAGCCTTAGGAAAACTAAATCTTCCACTGTCTCCATTTCATCCCCATTTATTTGCCAGGAATCGAGCCTGCTGTTTGCAATGATCTTCGTCTTTTTAAGGTGAAGCTTTACAGCTTTTTGCCAGCAACACTTTCATAGCATTGTCTTGTAGGATTTTGAACAGCTCAGCTGTAAATCACTTGCTAGGAATTCATAGGGCCCTTCTCACTTACCTATTCACTCTCCAAGATGTCTGGTTCTAGCTCATTGGACACACTATTGGTTACCAGTGCTCTTAATATGCTTCCTGTATAGATATTTTGTCTTATTATCTCTTGTCTTTTTCTCTTTTATCATGCACACTTTGCCACAAATAGTTTTCTTGACATCCTCAATTTTCTTAAAGAGATCTCTTGACTTTCCCATTCTGTTGTATTCTTCTACCTCTTTCCATTACCCAATACATATTGTCTCCTCCTTGTGTCTTCTTGCTATCCTGTGGAAATATAAATTCAGTGGGACAAATCTTTTCCTGTCTCCAATACCTTTTCAATTTCCTTCCTGGACTATATCCAAAGCCTCATCAGATAGCCAGATTGCCTTGTAAGTTTTCTTTAATTTGGGGATATTCTTTTTTTTTTGTTGGACAATGTCACAAACTTTTGCCCAAAGTTATTCAGCCATTCTATCTACCATGTCTAGTCCTTTAAATCAATTATTTTCATTCGCTGCATATTCACAGGGGGTATTATTTATTGCATATTTGCTTGGTCTAATTATTTTCCCTCTTTCCTTTAATTAAGCATTTTTCTATCATCAATATAATTTAAGTAGTACCTAAAAATTGTCAACTTTATTAAATTATTTCACGCCGTCTTAAAAAAGGGAGTCCACATCATTGTTTCCAAACAACATAAATTAAATGAAAATATGATCTAATAAACAGGGATACATTGGAAGGTGGGTCCTCCTTCCTGGAAGGCTCTCTAAGAGATACCCTAAAATAAAGTCACATACTCTTAAAGGATTTTGCAGACCTTCATCTCAATAGCCCAATAATTGATTGTGATAGTGAATGATGAGACCACTGTATAATAAAAACAATAATGAACCCTTTTTTACATTACCAGCAGATCAACTCATAGACTGTAACATAAAGAAAAAAAATCCCCAATGCCCTATTGGGAGAGTCACAAGGGAAAACAGGTTCCTAAATGCAAAAAAAGGGCAGCCAAACGTCCATTTCGCTAGAGACAGACAGTAGAGAGAAAAAGACAGACATCACAGAGAGAGAGAGAGAACCTGTCATACAATAAAGCAAGTGTTGCCACACGCCACACACCACAGCACGCAGCATAACAGCCACCATTATACACCTGAGTGACAGAAAAGAGAGAGATAACACATCAAGCATTTACATAAATATCACCATTACACACCTCAGAGAGAGAGAGACACAGCACAGAGTGAGACAGCACACAGGCAGAAAGAGAGAGAGAGACACACAGCAGAGAGAGAGACAGACAGCAAATAGTGAGCAAGAAAGTGCCACACAACCATGGCTGGATCTATCATTAGGCGACTTAGGCAGGTGCCTACAGGCTCTCCTCAGTGAGGGTCACCTAATTTTAATAAAAAAACTAAATATTTCAGGAAAACAAAAATAAATTAGCCTGATCTAAATCCCTAGCCAAGCCACTTCCACCCCTCCTACTTCCTGGAGGAGGTCCATTACTGCATCTGTGCAGTAAGACAGAGCAGCAGTGTGTGGGAACCAGGGTGTGGGAGAACCTGACCACGAGGAGCTGCTGAACAGGGTAAGTCCCTTTGTGTGTGTCATCTGTTGCAACTTTATGTAAATAAAATAATTTCCCTATGTATGTGTGAGTCTGTGTATGTGTGTGTGGCTGTAAATGTGTATGTGATTCTGTAACTGTGTATGTGTGGGTCGGTAAATGTGTATGGGTTAGTCTGTAACTACGAACCTGTGTACGTTGGTGTCTATAACTGTCTATGTGTGAGTCTGTGTATGTGTGTGAGTTTGTGAGTCTGTAACTATGTATGTGTGATTCTGTTTATATCTGTAACTGTGTGTGGGTCTGTAACTCTGTGTGTGTACGAGTGCGTGCATACCTTGCACACACACTCGCAGGGGCTCCTCCACTTCACAGCCTAGGGTCTCCAAAAAGGTAGATCCAGCCCTGCACACAACATTTCAAACTGCATAACTGCCGCCATTGCACACCTCTAAGAGAGAGAGAGAGAGACAGCATAGAGAGAGACAGCACACAGATGGCCAGTACACGGACAAACAGCACAGAGAGCCAAAGCAGAGAGAGACAGCACACAGACCAACAACACATACAGACAACACAAAGAGAAAGAGAAGGCCGGGCAGAAAAGAGAGACAGCAAAGAGTGAGAGAGAATGTGTCACACAATACAACACTGAGACAGATCACATACAGACAGCAAAGCACAGAGACAGCACAGAGACAGATCACACACAGACAGCACAGAGAAACATAGTACAGAGGCTGACATGCAGAGGCAGACATCACTCAGACAGAAAGCACAGAGACTGACAGCACAGATAGAGACAGTATACTCACAACATAACACACACACAGAGAGACAGTTTAAGATAACATTCTATGAAATTGTTATGTACATATATATATATATATATATATATATACAGTATATATATATATATATATATATATACTAGCGACTTGCCCGTCAAAAATGACGGCAATCAAATTTGAAGCCTGCTAATGCTGTTTGCCACACAATGGGAGCATCTCCCCCTCTACTTTACTGGCCTCGCGATGATCGCTTTTGGCGCTCATCACGGGCCTCGCAATGAGCTCCTTCGCAGCTCATTGTGAGCCTCTCCCCTCCTCTACCTCTTCCACCCTCTACTTGATGGGAGGCGCTCATTACGAGCCTCTCCCCCCTCTATTTTACTGGCCTCGCAATGAGCGCCTTTGGTGCTCATCACTAGTCTCGCAATGAGTGCCTTTTGCGCTCATTGCGAATCTCTCCCCCCTCCTCTCCCTTTTCTTTGTGTGTCCCCCCCCCCCCCGGGTTTTTAGCCCCTCTCCCTCCCCTGTGTCTCTTCCACCGACCCCTGTGTCTTTTTCCCCCCTGTCCCTCCCCCTCATGTCTTTTCCCCCCTCTCCCTCCCCTATGTCTAGATTGTTAATATTTGTTTTGTTTGAAGATGTTTAGATTAATTTAGGGGGGAGCCAAACGGGTTATGCAATCACTACGAACAAGATGTAGTCATACAAATTCAGTTTAATTTAAAGGAAATTTAACAAATAAGAAAAAGACAGTAAGATACACTTAGATAATGTCGATATTATAAATAATCATTGTTTCACCCTCAGATAGAAAAAGGAAATGATGGAAAGGAAGACAGATAACTATAAGTGTTAGATCATAAGATATCACAAACCATTTCAATAAGCCGTACAAATTCAATTAATTTGATCAAATATAATTGCAAACATCGAGTGACTAGAGGTGTTAATTAAAAATACAATTTGCTGGACATGATTGCAATTTTAAGAAAGGTTTGAAAATTCACAATTTTTCCGATCACTTCAGTAAACAATAATAACACAGCACAGAAATAATACAACTGTAATTAAATATGATGTATTTAAATTTGTGACTAACCAGGTAAAGATTCTGGATGCATCAAAGAGAAACTATTGGATAATATACCGGTAACAGTTTTTTTAATTTTTAATAAAGTTATTTTTTGTTAAAAAAAACAACGGGGGCCGATGTAGCCTCCTCTGTCCTTGCAGGCCCCTGTGGCCCCCTCTGCCCCCTGTGGCCTCCCTTGGCCCCTTGTGGCACACCCTCAGTCCTTGCGGACCCATGGCAGACCTCTGTAGCCTCCCTCAACTGCCTGTGGCCACTCGTGGACCTCAGTAGCCCCCTCGAACCTCTGTGGCCCCCTGAGGCCCTGCAGACCTCTGCGTCCTCCCTCAACCTCTTGTGGCCCTCTTGTATATAGATGTAAATGTATACGTATATATGGTATGAATATATATATATATATATATATTATATATATATTTACTGTATGTGTTTGTGTAGATGAATATGTAAATGTATGTGCATATATATATATATATATATATATATATATACAGTATATATATAAATATATATATATATATAATAAGTATATGTGCATTTAAATGTACTTATATATATAAATTTATTTTTTATATATTTTGTATATATTTTATATATGTACTGTGTGAGTTGATGTTCTAGGGGGCTCGGGCAGTGCAAAAAAAAAAATTGTGCATGGGTGGCCCAAATTTTTTTTTTGCAACAGGGCCCCCCATGCACTAGCTCCACAACAATATTATGATAAAGTTGCAAATTCTGCTAGAATACAATTCTTACAGCAGATAAGCCATTTGAAGGAAACACGATTTTACGGTTATCTACATTAAAATATATGGCGCAAAATTTCAATGGAGGCAGGGAGCTTTTGTTTTATGGGCACAGGCTTGTCTTTCCTATATTTTAGCCCTAATTTTTTATGTATACCTAAAAAAGCAAACACAGACTTAAACAGCTGTTTCTATAAAAAATTGGCCCAAAGCAAAATAGTTAAACTCACATCTGGGCACACCTATTTTCATATTCCAATCTGCATTTAGGGTACAGTAATCCCTAGTGGTCCAATGATTAGGATTGTGTGCTTTCACTGCTGTGACCTGGGTTTATTTCCAGTGAGGGAAATAGAAGGTGATACCAACCTGAAGACATGCAGGGTTGGGCATGGTCAGTACTTGGATGGGAGACCACCTAGGAATACTAGGAGCTGTATGCTATAGCCCACTGGAGAAGAAACTGGCAAACAACTCCAGGATCTCTGCCACAAATACCAAGTGGATCAGCATGGTGTGTTGTGGTCCATGATGTCACAGAGAGTCAGACACTTCCGAGAGACGCAAACAACAAAAACAATCCAAATAAATATTTATTTTTCGTGCCTAGCGAATTGCCTACTAATTCCAAGTCTCATCTATACACAATATGGTCACAAAAATAATCCATTTATAGGGCACACCTACATTTGAGCTCAGGAGACGTTCGTGGCGTCATGTGCGTGCCGTACAATGCTGCACTCAACCAAACTCTCCCTCTTTGTAGCCCCCATAGAACTCCCCACCACACTCACCCACCTGGTCCTTGCCCTGCTTCGATTCTATATGTGGAGGAATGCCGAGGAGGTGAGGTACATCTACGGGAGCTGGACCCTAGAGGAGTGGATGAGTGCAGCACTGTACTGGCTGGCTGGTGTGGGTGCACGCTTTTTCCATGCATTTTGTGCACACACAGGATGGGGGGCATGTCTTCACTCGCTCTAAAGTCATGCCACCCATTTATAGAGTGTTTACACTCTAATTTAGCAGTAGTAGTGTATTAGATCTTCACTTTAAAAGCTCTAACTAAATAAATGTCACACATAAATTAAATCACCTGTCCATCTATGAAACTGGGTTATGCCATCTGGGATATATAGCCTGTATAATTATATATACAAAACAAGGTTGTTGTTGTTGTTCAGTCATTCAGTTGTGTCTGACTCTCCATGACCCAGACTTCTTGTGTCTGGGTGTACTAACCCATAAGGTTTTTCATGGCAAATATACTGAACTGGGTTGCCAGTTCCTTTTCCAGTGGACCATGATTTGTCTGACCTCTCTGCTATGACCTGCCCATCTTGATTGACTCTACATGGTATAGCTCACAGCTTCCTACACAAACCCCTTCACCACGACTAGGTAGTAATCCGGAAGGGGTAAACAAAGTTACCATAATTGGGTCTAAATCAAAATATCAACAATAAAAAAATCTATTATTAAATATTGAAAAAATATATTTTCTATTTCTTGTGAATAAAGTTTTTGTAATCCTGGTAGGGAGTGGTTAACTGAATAGTGTGCCTTTAGCAATAATATTGTTACAAATCCTCCCTCCTCATCTAATTCGGGCTCATTCCTCCATATTAATTGCTGTCTGTGATCTCTACAGATCTGTAGTAGTAACTACATTAGCCGGCTAGCAGCTTGTTGTTATAGCCACAGATCTCATTACAGCCCAGTTCAGAGTCAATCATTTAGTTCATGAGTATCTGCACACTGTTCACCTCCCCCTCAGCCATTTCACCCTGGGCCATCACCACTTTTAGCGTGACAGTAGGCCTAATCCTGAATTGTTTCAATTCACTTGCCCGGTTATAACTTATGAAACACATTGATTTTGTTTGTATTTCTGTATTACGATAGTGTTTTCTTAAAGTATTTTGTTTCATACCGAAAAACGGTCCTTCATTCACCAGCCCATGACGCACACTTTCAAAATTGTAATTGTAAAACTTTATAAATAAGAAAAGAAACAGATTAGAAATTAAAAAATTGTCAGCCCAAATTAAAATAAATATGACCTTTAAAGGAGATGCATGACATTTAATGCAAGGGCTGTTTGTGTTGTTTACGATTTCTAGACTCTTACATTTGATTAAGATCACCTGGTATTCTTATGCTCTTAAAATTGTCAGATCATCATCTGAAGTGTGTTGCTCTTCAGTTTAAATCACATGCACTGTTAAGAAATTAGCGCTATTCACTGCATCTATTTATAAAAATGTTGTGCTTTACCGAAGATAACAAGTATGTGACCAAAATAAATAAGCTCAGTGTTTAAACGGAAACAACCTAGAAAACATCTTTAAGACCTTGGCTCTCTCGTCTTAATTAAAATGTTGTTTTCATCTCTACACATCTAGTTAATTAATACAGAGGTCTGTTGACACTGCTTTCTTGAGAATATATATATATATATATACATACATACTAGCAACTTGTGTATTAGAATGTTATCTTGAATCATCTGTGCTGTCTCTCTCTGTGCTGTATCGCTCTCTGTGTTATGTGGCGAGTATGCTGTCTCTCTCTCTGTGATGTCTGTCTGTATGCTGTCTTTTTCTGTGCTGTCTCTCTGTGCTGTGTCTCTATGAGTACTATAATGGCGGGTGTTATGTTGCTTGCTCTGGTGTGTGGCACGTTCTCTCTATGCTGTGTCTCTCTGTGCTGTCCCTCTCTCTGACATGTGTACTGGCAGCAGTTATGTTGCTTGCTGTGGTGTGTAGTGGTGCTTACTGTGGCGCATTCTCTCTCACTCTTTGCTGTCTCTCTCTCTCTTTGAAGTTTTGTCTGTGTGCTGTCTCTCTCTGTGCTGCCTGTTTATGTGCTCTCTATTTGTGTGCTGTCTCTCTGTGTGCTGTCTCTCTATTTCTCTGTAGCGTGTAATGGCAGCTGTTAAGCCTCTTGCTGTGCTGTGTGGTGACGCTTGTGTTCTGTGGTGCGTTCTTGCTCTCTTTGCTGTCTCTCTCTCTTTGAGGTGTGTAATGGCGGCTGTTATGCTGGCTCTCAGGCCCCACCCCTCAATGATATCATTGCCCCACCCAATGTGACAGGCAAACTGCTCTTTATATATATATATATGTATATATATATATATATATATATATATATATATTTATTTATTTAACAGGTAGAGGTTCAATATATACAATGATAAATGTATACAGATATTTGAAGACAGTATAAATAAGACAGCAAATCTGTACATATGCATGAGGGGACTGCTTGAGGAATACATATGATAGCGTGATGAAGTGAGAGGTGTGATAGAACCTGGGGGGAAGTTAATAATCGAGGAAGACAAGCACAAATCATGGGCAGAGTAGAAAGGGCAGGGCAGATTTTATTTGGAGATGAGAATTGACCTACCCATGTCAAGATTGATAGCCAGTTAAGGGACTAAAAGAGGAAAGCAGCAGATGATGATTATTCAGTGAGATGAATGTGCTTGGCTGTAGCTTTCACAATGTATGTGACTGGGGTTGGTGGTTGAGTGGAAGGGGAATTAAAAAGGAGGTGAAGTAGGTATTGAAATGTTGGAGATAAGATTTGGTGAGTGATGAAAAGTGTGGGAATGATGGACAAGTGTGACATTGAGACAACAGACTCGAGAGACAGGTAATTATGGTAACAGAAATGTCATAGCAGTGTCAACTGAATGACCTAACCCTTATGGTAGAGCATGGAAGGATGGAGAATAGGACTCAATGTAGTTGAGTGCAGTGCAGTTGCGAATATGGGGGTGACTGATGAAGGTTATGGATCTAATAACTTCTAAATCCCACACAAATTGGTTATAAAGTTGTGGCCAATGCATACGTTTTTGGGAAACTGTGGAAAGACATAATATTAAAATATGTGCATGTCCCTGGTGATATCAGTTGTATTCACATGCTCACTGATCTCTCTGCTTGTGTGTCTATTGGTAATGTCGTATTCAGAAACTTGTTAGTTATTTCACTACACCCACTAATAACCAAGATTAATAGGTTGATTTAGAGATGGAATGGTATTATGAGCATTCTTAGTAGAATTAATCATTTTTAGTTCATGGGTACAAGGTCAAATGTATGTATTAGCAAAGTATATAGGCACATGTAAAACATGTTTACATGGGCCCTCATTCAATTGCAATTTGGCCAATTGAATAGGGCTCTAAATAAGCACATAACTTATTTTTTTAAAGAAGTTTTTAGTTAGTAAGCATCTATCCAAAAGCAAGGTTTTCACTAAATAAAAACTTCTTTAAAAAAAATATGCTATGTGCTTTTTTAGAGCCCTATTCAATTGGCCAAATTGCAATTGAATGAGGGCCATGGACTCTTGTTTCTAGGTTTTTCATTAATACATAGTCAAGGCTATATTCTGTTTACTGTAATTCAACACA
Organism: Discoglossus pictus; assembly: GCA_027410445.1. Lineage (NCBI taxonomy): Eukaryota > Metazoa > Chordata > Amphibia > Anura > Alytidae > Discoglossus > Discoglossus pictus. Next base: position 81,912,260 of record CM050168.1, read on the forward strand.
ACATTACACTTTCAAATGTTTTTAGCTTAGCATATACAATAATACAACAATGTTGTTTTTAGGTTATTTCTAAAGAACATGAAAAAAAGGTGATAATTTGTATCAGCCATCTTTTCTAAAGTGAATTATTCAGTATTGTTTAAGTTGCAGTTTTAATGCCGTGAATCACAAATATTAAAAAAGCTGCCTTGATGTGATGGACAAAACAATGACCCCAATGTTATCATGCACTTAATCCCCTCCCTCACTATTATCAAGTGCAAATTAGCATACTGAGATGGTTATTAGAATAAATAAGATGCTAAAGAAATATGGAGATTTAGGAATGATTTCCTACCAATAATGTGACTTTTTTTAACATAGAACATGCTATTTACACCTCACCTCTAACCCTTAAATGGAAAATGTACACTGTAGTTTCAAGCAATTGTTACATATTTGTACAGTATGTAATAAGCTAATTAGCAGCTATGAATGTCAAGAGCATAAAGTATTTTTAGAAAAAAATCTGACATTTACGAAACTCAAGACCTGCTTGTGTCAAGGGTGCTTCACCTCTACTGTCTGTAGCCTAAGGGGAATGTCTTTCATACTGGAAATTACTATTCTGTTTATGTGTATTGTTAGGTGACTGTTAAAAGTGGCTTTCAACATGACTGAATAGAGTGAGGTTCTTCATAAGAACATAATATAAACATGACTCTTCAGCAGCTTTGTTTGTTTTTTGACAAATAGATAAAAGCAAGTCTGTATTTTCTTTCTGCTTACACTAATAAGGCCTAGTCATATGCATTACATTTTCTGATCTTCGATCTGCCCAAATGGTTGCCTGGTGGTTCAGTGGTTAGGATTCAGTGCTTTCAACACCCTGACCTGGGTACAATTCCATCCAGGGAACCAAGAGGTCATGCCACCATGAAGCCATTCAGGTTTGGGTCTGGTAAATACTTGGATGGGAGACCACCTAGGAATGCCAGGAGCTCACTGGAGAAGTAACTGGCAACCAACTCCAGTATCTCTGCCATTGATACCAAGTGGATCAGCATGGTGTGTTGCAGTCCATGAGGTCACAGAGAGTTGGACACGACTGTACGACACAAAAATAAACAACTGCCCAAAGCCGCCAGACAGAGGTCACAGACATGAGATGTTACTGTGGATTCCCTTCCCCAACGAAGTTAAAGCACTTACCAAGCTAGGTACAGATACCAATGGAACACCAGTAGGCATTATTTTGGATCCCTCCCAAAGAACCCCAGAAGAGGCATAATTTGGGGGGAACAAGAGGGTATTTTTTGGGTAGCATATGAGTTTGATGTTCAGGGGGAGAGAATTAAAGAGGAATGGGAGGGGAGATGGGAAGCAATTGGTACTGAGCAATGATGGTGTCATAAGAAGGATGAATGAGGGGATTATGGGTGGGTGAGAGAGAGAATTGGGGAGGAAGGGAGGAATGTATATATTAGCCATGCTCCCACAATTCCCAGCACATGGTAGGTGAGTGGGAAAACAATTTATATAAATGTAAATAAAGTATTAAAAAATGTGATGACAAGATAGCCATACATCAGTGCTGCATTTGATCATCATAAGAATATCATGTTAACATGCTTGTCCCTTGTACCCCAGACTACCAAGCACATTAATTTACTATGATTGGAACCATAATAATTAGAGGGACTCAAAATATTATTTTGTATTTATTCTCAAAGAGCATTCAAAACTAATATAGGGTCTATATAGACCCAAATGGGACAATAAGCAACCCTAACATTAACACTATAAGTGCCATGAGGGTCCACCAGGACCCTCAGACACTAAGTTTAAAGCTAGCCATTTGATTTTAAAGTGAGCCATTCATGAGTACCTTTTTTCAGGAATGATTTACAGTGGAGAACAATGACTAGTACACTGCATACACAGTTTTGTAATGCTGTAAGATTTATGAAATCCTTTGATATATTTGAAGGTTTCTAACATATCACTCCTCTCTTTGGGGAAACCTGCCCCTCAGCTCCAATTTCTCCTTATCAGGGAAGAGTATGAATGGTGAGGTGATAGCACTGATGTACCAACAAAAAAAATGTACCTTCACAGTGTCTTCTCCTTGCTCCCAGAACTAATCTTGTGACCAGCTGATTGTAAAATATTTCATAAAATGAACAATACCATAGTTGCTAATACTAAGGAATGCATTATTGCAATTCCAATACATATCTTGAAATATGTCGCATTTTTCCCTACTCTCTTATTATCCAGCAGCAATTTCGGCTTTGGCTGACTAGAACTGTTTTGCAATAATTGTCTCATTCTATGCTAATGTGATTTCAGATACCAATGAGGACTCTCAAAATAACATCACTCGTCCTGTGATCAGAAATTGTTTTGACGATATGATCCTCATTTTTATTTTTCTAGCATCTGAAAGATAAGAAATTAAATTAACTTTTAAGTTTATCTACCCTAGGGGGGTTACACATATCTTTTTTTCATTTTCTGCTTATCAGATTCTGGAGTCAGTACATGCTGTTCGACTATGTGTCTGCATTTCTAATTTTGCTTTTATTAGAGTTTACTCAAGCTATGAAAATACCTTATGTTTATTGAAAAATGCATCATTTACATTTTTGTTTAATTTAATAATTGCTCATATATTTAGCAGATCTAAAAATAATAAACACATACCAGAATAAACACTGAGCTTAATTTAAAGGGACAAAGTCAATGCAGTTACTGTGGGGCTTGCAAGATCACTGTAATGCCCTAAAACAGAAGGTTGTTGTTTTAATTAGGCTTCATTACTATTAAAAATGATATTCTATGATTCAAAAGTATTAGTTGATATTAAACATATTTCTGATATCAGTTTCTGGGCCTCCAGTAGATCTACTTTTTTCTACTCATGACAGGACTATACAGTGGTTTAATTATGTGTCTTTTCTATCATTCTAATGATTATTTCTACTCATGTCAGAAAGCGGATGGAAGCAACACTGATTGCCAGACACAAGATTCTGTCTATACAGTGCTCTTCATTAATGTCATCCTTTTTAAAGCTGATGATCTGCTCAGTTGCAAAATAAACCAATTTAACACATCAAGCACTGCTGTATAGATAGGCTGACCATTTAGTACTGCTAGGCCAGAGCTCCTTACACCTTTTAGGGGTGGTGACAAGTAGCTCAACTGAAGGCTAATATTGAAAGGTGAGATTAATATTGAATGTTGCCTAAAACAATGTTATTAATTAACAAAATATAAATAAAACATTTACCTCCTTATTTCCAACTAAGATAACATACTAACAATTAATTGCTTGTTTAATTGTTTACTGCATGCACCCATTCAACTATACAGAGTTAATGTTATCTCTCCACAATGAGCAAAACACTCTCTCTTGCACTCCAAAACAAATATCGTCATTATCTATCCCTCTATTACCAGTTACTCCACATCTACCTCTCTTCTACAGTGAGATAACTATTTTTGCTACATTGTGCAGCCCTTTTAAGGGATCTGAGGTTTTAGTTGCACCCCTTCAAGTGAAACTGGTTCCCTATCACTGCTGTGGAATCTGTTGACATACTATTTGTCGGCAGTATGGAACAACAATCCAGAAAACAAATCACTTGATGTCCAAAGCTCTATTTTATGGTGTAGAGTAGTAATTATGAGTTTCATGTCCCTTTAAGAGATATTTCATTATGAGATAGATATATTGGATGACATGGGGTATTACTTTTTAAATATTTAGTGAAAAATAAGAACCTAAGCTACATTGGGCAAAAAGACAGGTATGTGGGAGTACACATCTATCACCACCACCATCACCACATATTTTTTAGTTCTATATTCAAATACATGATCAGTTTTACATATTTTTCACTATGATCATCTATCTATCTATCTATCTATCTATCCATCTATCCATCTTCAAATATTCTTCTGAAAGATAATCCCCTCCCGAACATCTTTAAATCCATTGACATATCCATTTTTGTCCTATAAGCCATTCTTTTTCAACAGCTAGTCCTATTATTATTAGTATTGTTTATTTGTAACGAGCCAACATATTCAGCAGTACTATACATGGGTTAGGAACAAGGCAAAAAACATTAGCAGTATTAACAATCCTAGCAGTATTAACACCATCATCGGTGCCTGGGACCTTACCAGGCTCAGAACAAGGAAGGGTGAAAAATGGTACACTTTAAACCATCTATTCATTAGTCTAGATAGGTTATTGAACAATGTATCTGAAGTTAAAATATACTCTATTCAAATCTGCAAAACTATGAGACAATTGAGAACCACTGCTCTAAGGTATAAATATTATGATGATGAAATCTTCTTCATAAGTTCTCTCTTATAGATCATGCACCATTTTCTCACCCTCCTTTCAATTCTATGCTCTTTTAGAGATACAGTTTTAAGGACAATATATATATATATATATATATACATATATATATATATATATATATCCATGCATACATAAATAATATGGGACATATTATGATTTTTAAAGTAAAATTGTAAACATGTTTGTTGCCAACTCTATATTTAAAAAACATTAATATAATATATTAAAATGAATTTGGTTGTAGCCTGTTTGACATGCGTTATTAAGCACAGAACATAAATCTAACTAAGCATAAACATTTCAAATTAAATTATAGATTTGTTTTAGAAGAAAATTATTAGAGGTGATGATGTGTGATGTTAATGGCGATACCAATATATCTAATACATTTTATATTTGTAAATACATATATTTGCTTTATTTTGTTGGGTACATTGAGTATAATAATGCCCCGCAAAATGAAAATTGTAGAACCCATTATTTTAATCTGTCTAAGGTCTGGTAATATCTGAAGCATGAATCTCAACTCTGAATTACTTTCCTGTGGCATATTTGATACAAATTGATGCAATATCATAGTAAATGTAAGAAACAACTGGAACAAATGTACGTTAATCTTGATTATGTTCTTAGTTCTGCTGCTTATTTTCATTTTATTAAGTTTTTTTTTTTTTTTTTCCTTTATTGAAAGCACACAGAAAGTCTTAAGAATAACTTAAAATATAACAGTAGCCAGTGATTTGTCCGCAGTGCTGCCTTTATCTTTATCCCGTATTGTATTGTTTGGATTTGTGCCCAGTCTCGTGCTCCTGTACCAGTCCATGGTTCAACACTCTGGTCTGGTGGGAATTATTTTTTATTTATTTAATTACTTTTCTATAATGCTTTTATTTAGTGCTTTAAACTATTAGAGGGTTTATGACAACATAGTTTATTTACAGCATTGGTTGAAGGGTTAATGACTATGCAAGCTAAAAGAAACAATATGAGTTGAGGGTCCTGACTTGAGCAAATAATCTAGGGTATATGGTAGTTTCCTCCAAAAGCACTGAATAGTCTAATATTGCCTTGCCAACAATATTACTTACTGAAGGTAACCAAGAGAATGTTTCAGACAGTATCTGAGGGATGTATTTGAGTTGCCAGAGGCCAAGTCATGGTCTTGGGTGTGCCTGGTCCTTGCGACAGATTGTAGCAGTGTCGGGATAGTGGGACATGTGTGGATAGTTAAAGATGGACGTAGTGGGAGGGTTGGTGACAATCATTATTAAGGAACACTTTAGCATATTCTGAATGTATCTAGAGCTTACCCTGTGTAACATCTAGAGCCCTATTTCTGGATACAAGTCTGATGGAGCATGTTCTGCAATGTTTTTCTATTGAGCAGTGAAGGGGTGCATTTGTGGCCTAATTGGTGAGTGAGTTCAGAAGCAGGTTGTTGCAATTAGAAAGCAAACATCCTATCTTCCAAAAACTCACCCCTTATTCACCGAACAGAAAGAGTTACACTAATGTCAGCTCCTAGACATTATCAGAATCTGGAAAAAAAGTAAGATTTCTTGAATTATTTTCTCATGCTATGTAGATGCTAATATTATTAATTTGTTATATACTTCACAAACATTAATAGTTGTTCTAGTTTTTTGGAGTTTGTCTTAAATTATTAGAGAAAGTAAAATATTAAATAAATAAATAAATTATATATATATATATATATATATATATATATATATATAATTAAACATAGAAAACCATAACATTCATTTAGAGTACAAATGACAAGTGGAATAGACTTGTAATTCTGAATTGGAATCCTTACCCTCTTAGAAACACATGCTGATGCCCCTACCTACAGGCGAGTTCTACATTATCATGACAATATCAAGAAGTATTAACTGCACTAAAAATATTATCTGCTGTGAATCTCCTGTGGAAATGACTTTAACCTAAGAAATGCCTCTGCAGATACTTTATAACAGTTATGTATACACAGGTTTTATGGGAAGCTCTTTGTTGCTGTCCATTGTGCTGACCAGAAAATTCTCCTCTCACAGGGACAATCAATATTGCAGAATGATGGGCGCACCCGGCAAAATGCTTTTTCTAGGGCACTGAGTGTATATTTATTAACCATTAAGTGCATTGAGTACTGACACTATATTTTAGGGCACAGCCCTTCATCATGTGAAGAGAAATATTAAAATGTTATATTCTGCGTGTGCTACACTACCTTACAATATATGGATTTTGAGTTCTAGAAGCATATTTTACATTTTGTGACAAATAGCTTTTAGATTGAAAAGAATGCTAAAAGTATTTCTATCTATCTATCTATCTATATATTAATATATATATATATATATTATATAAATATTATTTATTTTAGTTTTTTCCTTTTAAGTTAGATTTGTAATAACGGTCTAAGCCATGCATCGTACAACTAAAAAAATGTGAAATAAATAAAACTATAATAACAGGTTCTTCATTCTTTAAATGTTACAATTATCTTAGAATAATTTTAATTATAAAAATGATTTTAAATAATTTTCATTAAATATTGTTTGCTTTTTAAATCTAGTATGTGGCACTTCATAACATATCTAGCCACATAAAAGTATTCCCCCCTTTTTTGTTATTTCTCTCTGTGCCCATCTTCAAGGACACAGATAACAAAAAGATCTATTGATTAAATGTTATAGAAAATAAACACACATACAAATAACTTTGTATCTGAAGGCATTTGTTTTGGTTTTTCCATATTAAAGGAGAATGGTTACCTAGTAGGCATATGTCTATTAATGGGTGAATATATTTCTTTTAAATTGATGAGGCTAGTTCTAGGGCCACTGGACATTCCCACCACATATGGAGGAAGGTGTCCATGGACAGACAAAGCCTGTAACATCCAGGTGATATTTGAGCGTTGAGTTTATGTAATTTGTCTGGAGTGAGATAAGCTATGTGCAGTACTTTTATTGTCATTTCCAGTAGGCTATAGTTTAGTGAGCCTTTGATGAGGTATGTACAAGTTTTTTTTCCCCAATTGTGCCCCCCATTTTTCCATAAATTTGGGTTTTTAGTTTTCGGGGGACATTCATAATTGAGTAGAGTGATCCCAGGACCCCTCTGGTCAATGGGGCTTTGAGGGGCAGCCAGCTAGTCTTCCTTTCTGAAGCTCACAGGCTCACCTTGCAAATATGTATATGCTAGAATTTAGTTACTGCTAATTCTGTGGATCTCTATAGGATTTTGTATTGGGCACATGTAGAGCCTGTGAACATCGTTGGTAATAATTACCAGCCCCTGCGCTCTAGCACATATATAAAAACAGGAGGTTAAAATAATAGTCATATAAAAGTGTAATTTTTTTTTTAAATGCACTGAGCTAATTAAATATTACCTACATATTTATTTTTTTCTTAATCTTCAGTTTGCTGTATCCCTTTAAAGACATGTAATACTATTTTATTAATAGCTAAACCATATATATATGCTCAATTAATAATTATTATTAATATGCCCTTGAAAAGAATGAAAGTAATATCTTTGTTCATTCACTGCACCAAACTATTTCTGAATAATAGCTTTAACAAACAAAATTCATGTTGTATTTAGAATTAGTACATTAATTAAGTATTTATGCTTAGAAGAAAGAATGTTCTTCTAGCAATTAGCCATGTTAGTTTGATTGCAGATAAATCATGTTGTGGTTGCCATCAAAATGGGAAATTAATGTACCAATGCAGTAAAATGGGAGTAATTCATTCTGATGAAATTTATTTCTATTAGTTCTATTTTGTCTGTTTAATATAAAGGTGGAAATGTGTGCATACTCATCTGGTAATAGCTACAATGAGAGTTAGCTTCTTCTTGTGAGTTAATTATGCAGTGCTTCAATTAGTTTCATTATATTGGAAGTAATTTACTAGGCATCACAAGTGGCTGAGGAAATAGTGCATAATAAATACAGGGATGCACATCTCACCCATTCAGAATGCTTAATAAATTCACCCTCCCACACACTCACACACTGTTAGAGGGACCTAGAACACCACTATTTTTCAAGTATTTAAGAGAGCAGATAAGGTAACACAGAGGAGTTTCTAAATATGATCTAATTTTAAACTATAATTACTAATAAGTACTTTATCAGTTGAAAACAATATACATACTTTATTCTTCTACAGTAAATTGAAGTTTGCAATTTTTACCTAGAAATCTTTTTGATACTCCTGCTAAAAATAGTCTGATAAATGCTGATTAACTCTTCAGGCTCTGATTCTATTGCCTTCAGTAAGCCAGAAATGACTGGTTATTCTCGGACCTCAGGTAGTGTGTAGGATGATTAGATAAATTGCTCTCTAGGGGCCTCATTCTATTAGCGGCCGTAAACCGGCCATGAGGCTGCGATTCCTTGCGGGGGTCCCGTTACCTCGCAATTCAATTAAACGGCCCCGCAAGGATCTCCTCTTACGGCCGGCCGTATATCTTGGAACCGGCCGTAAGCTCTGAAAACTTAAAACTCAAAAATAAATTCAAGCCTGCACTGTACAGCTCTGTAAATGCTAGGGATCATATTGGGGGACATGAGGATTAAAAGTAACCCACTCTCAAGCTTGCACATCAGCCCAAACCCGAGTTCAAATTAACTGTTTATTCTCCGGCTGCGGCGTGGGCGGGTCTGAGGTGCTTCAAGCACTCTGGACTTTTTACATGGATATTTGACGTATATTAAAAAATAAATATTTTACGGATTTGAGTATAGGGGAATTTTGTGCTATTTTTGCTAACACCGAAAATCACTTTATAGTCTTCTCAAAGTGCAGGATGGCTTTATTTGGGCTATATTTCGTGCTTAATTGGTGCTAGCGGGACCTTTTAGCCTTGCAGAGAGGGTTCCCGGAGCAATTGAATTGCAAATAGGATTTTCTTACGGCCGATTTCCTTGCGGACGTTTTAGATCAAAGGATTTCCTCCGGCCGCAAGAGATAGCAAGGCACCGGCCGCAAGCCTGCCGGAATCCCCAGCCGGAAGGGAATAGAATAGCTGAATAGCTTGCGGCCGGTCCTTGTGGCCCCGCAACGGCTGCGGCCGATAATAGAATGAGGCCCTAGGCCTGGGCATGCACAGTACTTTTTTCACATTTCTCAGTTTAGTAGTTCGAGATGAGGACCTACTTATATAAACAAATAGCTTAAAAAGCAAAAAAAAGAATGGGTTGAGAAAGTGCTGTGAAAAAAAGTGAAACTTAAAGCACTGAAAATTACTTAGGCCCTCATTCAATTGCAATTTGGCCAATTGAATACGGCCCTAAATAAGCACATAGCATATTTTTTTTAAAGAAGTTTTTAGTTAGTGAAAACATTGCTTTTGGATAGATGCTTACTAACTAAAAACTTCTTTAAAAAATATATGTTATGTGCTTATTTAGGACCCTATTCAATTGGCCAAATCACAATTGAATGAGGGCCTTAGTGAATACAGATTGTGATCTTTTCAACATGAATATTAAATAATCTGTTAATTCAATCCATATTGAATCAAGTTTCAGAATTCTGATTGCATTATTTTCTTCTTCTGACCAAAGACATGCATAATGCAATGGAGACAGTTAATAATAGAGTTTCACATGCCAGAGATTGCAGCTTTCACTGCTGCCAACCATGGCATAGATTATATTCCACATTCAGGTAGCCTGGTAGTTTTGTATGTTAGGTATTTGGTCTTGCAACAAGTAGGCAGCTATCATTATGAATTAGCTAGTCATAGCCAATAAATTCTGTTTCTTAAAGATATATATATATATATATATATATATACAGGGCCCAATGAGGGGAAGATTAGTATTTTAGAGGGAGAGAGCCGGAGTGGTTAGTGGAGCATAGTTGGCGGCTGGTGTTCATATGTAATTTCCCATGTAAATTTTACACATATCCTTCATCTCCTACTACTGTTAATTTATTAACAATATAATCCCTGAAACATATCCCATCTACCATGTACCTCATACCCACCATATCATAACACATACCCCACCTCCCCAACACAATCCTACCACCCTATACCCTCACCTCATTCATCTTGTAATCTACATGTTTAGATTAGTTACATATTAGTTTAGTAGACATATGTGAGTGCTTTTTTCTTTGTGTGTTAAAATGGAGGATAGAGATAAGAAGCAAGATGATTGGATGAGGAAGGCAGGAGAGATGGAAGTAAAGTATGGCCCAGGGAGAGGAAAGACATGGAGAGCAGGAGAGGTGAGAGGAGTTTGCAGAGAGACAAGGTGTGGAGAGGAGTAATCTGGCAACTCAAAAGGGTGGAGAGGTAGGTGCTCTGGGTAGCATAGGCACACCAGATGTGGGGCGAGGGGGTGAGGCTGCTGAAATCAGCGGTGAGAGAAGAGAGATGAGCCCCAGGCCGTGAATGGTTTGCAGTGAAAGATCACAGTGGGCGGTTCAGGTTCAAGAGACTTACAAGAAACACAGGGCCCCCAATTATTCCAAAGAGGAATTTCTTTTACTACTAAATGCCATCCATGATAGATCTCATATCATCCATGGAGACATGGAGTTCAGAGGGTAAAGATGTGGAGAGAGGGAGTCAGCACTATGGAAGATTACATAAGGGATGCACAGGTACAATGACTACAGGGCCATTGTGAAAAGAAAGATGGCTGAGCAAGCTCTCAACACCAGAGCTACAGGAGGTGGTCCCCATAAGGTACTGGAGTATAATGAATAAGAGGAATTCCTGATGAGCAGCATGTCCATGGTCAGCATGGTTGGAATTCTAGGGCGGTTGAACACAGACCAGTCTGAGACACTGCAAGGTGAGCATGGTGTTGCATTACTAACATCTACCACAACTCCATCAACACATTCATCTTTAATGTGTAGCGCGACAGAATATATTGGTGCATTACAAATAAACAATAATAATAATATGGAACATACACTCCACTTACTGATATGCCCAACATGACAACCAAATGTCTGGTTTACTCAACGGAAATATAAAATTCCAAATATACAGTCAGGCTAGTGACCATCAATGACTGATAATGGTGCCCTGAAACGCACACAACAATGTGCAATATAATATGGAAAATAATATATGTCTTCAGGAGACCATAATTTAAAATAAACCAAAGTTTGAGCAGAACTATGCAGTCAAACCATGGATACATCAACAAGATTACAACTTAAATTGTGTTAGTGCCAAAACCCATGACAATGGAATTTACTACTATAAACATATAGAGATGTCTCCTAATCTTTGCCGATGCTACACATAATTGCAAACATAACACACACTGAATTATGATATTATGAGAACTAAATAACTGTATTTTTTCCTCAACAGACCCACATCTGACCTAGAGAAACAGCCAACAAAGAAGGACATTGGGCACAGCAGGAACAGCCAGAGTAAAATCATCTCATGAACAGAGAAAGAGTTGAAGGTGCCTTTTGCCAACCTGTTGAATATGACCTATTTGCTCCCCTCCCACCCACCAATAAAGTATTTTCCAGGATGTCATCCAGGGACCAGATCTTGGCCAGGGTCTCAGGTTCCTGCTCCTTGATTCCCACCACCAGTGCCAGCAGCAGAAGCGGCCCCCTCACCACCAGCCCGGCAGCAAATGCAGATTGAAGGAGAGCACAACAGATTGCAGCAGCACCAAGAGATGGCTCTGTCCATTGAGGGATCAACTGGAATTAGCCTGGGGGGGCCTCTTCATCGCTTTGTTTGCAATACTGCATAAATAACAAACTGTTCCCACAATCCAACACACCTGAGAAGAGGTCCCACTGATCATCCTCTACTCATCCCACCTACTGCTTATCCTCTACTTCTATCGACCCAAATAACCCAATCTCATGGGAGATATGCAGATATGTATGCTATTTCTCTTTCATTCTTTTTCAGAAATAGAACATTCCAGGGCAGTGCTACCTGATAGTGTAAGTGAACACCAACAACATACATGTATATAACCACATGTGATCTGTGAATACATCTTACATAGGTTTATATTTTATCAAATAGTGGATGAGAGAATCATTTAATACCTATTTGAAACATTTCACAAACTCCACAATGTTTTATGACATACAATTATGACCACTGCAATTAGGATGGATTAACATCCACTTTATATCGTCATTTAATGATTCCGATCAAATTTCACATTCTTCCCTCCAAAAGACAAGCATCAGAAAATCATGAAACTAAAGCACATGAATAATGCCAATGTTGATACATTGATGACAGATGACATGTATGCATCTATATGAATGGCTGAGCTAGCACACTTTATTGAGCATGCTCAGTCTGGACCAGAACCTAGAAAAAGTAAGAACAATATTTTATATAAAAATTGTATTTAGTTTAAACTGCTTACTATGTTTAATACTCTGTGCCCAACAAACATGTGTACTTATACGTCCTTTAAAATCCCTATAAAATGTTTTGGTGACCATGGGCTGTAGACACCTGTGAACAAGAGGATCTATAATCTAGAAAGCATACACAGTAGAATGCATTAACTACATACACTACGGGACATGTAAGTACAAAGAGAGAAAGGTTAAGGTTCCACCAAATAGACAGCGGTACAGATCTCATTGACACAGTGGGGTTTGTATTGAGTGATGTTAAGTAGAGAATTGCTTCCAACGCAGGTGCAAATGACATGACTTTAATGTCAAGAAAATATGTTGCTCTTGTGCGCAGAGCGCCGTTATAGGAGACAGAGTCAGGGAGATGTTGTAAGGGTTACAAGCTGTGTTTGTAACTGACTTGTTGTTTCTTTTAATACTCTGACAAAGTGACAGAATAATATGTTGGCTTTGTGCTCGCAGTTTGTTTTAATAAATATCTAAGCTGCTGTAAATGAAGGTGACTTATAGAATATGTTCTTGTATTATGGAGAAAAACAATATAAAAGCAGACACTTTTGTAGTAGTTTATTTAAAAAAATGTAATTGATCTAAAGAAACAGAACAACCTATCTTATTTTATCTTAATATTATGGCTGATTTTATATTAGTTGCTGAAATGAGAATATAAACAATACTATGTAAATATTAGCAGCCTTATTGAATTGCGATTCGACCAATTGAATAGGGCTCTATTTAAGCACATAGCATATTTTTTTTACAGAAGCTTTTAGTTAGTGATCTTCTATCCAAAAGCAAGGTCTTAACTAAATTAACTAAAACTTCTGTAAAAAAAAATGCTATGAGCTTAAATAGAGCCCTATTCAATTGGCTGAATCGCAATTCAATAAGGCTGTAAGGCTGCATTTACCAAAAAAATTAACATTTCTCCACAAAACTGATTTTTTTTCTTCAATTTTTAGCTGCTTTGAGTTGTCACTGGTTTGTCAAACATTTCTTAACAAAGACCTTGCTTTTGGATAAAAGTTCACTAACTAAAAGCATCTGTAAAAAAAAAATTACGATGTGCTTATATAGGGCCTCATTCAATTGCGATTTGGCCATAGCATTTTTTTTTTTACAGAAGTTTTTAGTTAGTGAACTTCTATCTAAAAGCAAGGTCTTCATTAACTAAAAACTTCTGTAAAAAAATATGCTATGTGCTTATATAGAGCCCTATACAATTGGCCAAATCACATTTGAATGAGGCCCACAGTGTTATGTGTGCTTCCTAAATAACAGCCTTATTAAATTGCAATTCGTCAAATTCTAAAGGGCTCTATAAAAGCACACATCATATATTTTTTTTACAGTTTTTAGTTAGTGAAGACCTTGCTTTTGAATAGAAGTTCAATATGCTCTGTGCTTATAAAGGGCCTCATTCAATTGCAATTTGGCCAATTGAATAGGGCTCTAAATAAGCACATAACATATTTTTTTTAAAGAAGTTTTTAGCTAGTAAGCATCTATCCAAAAGCAAGATTTTCACTAACTAAAACTTTTTTAAAAATATATGCTATATGCCTATTTAAAGCCCTATTCAATTGGCCAAATTGCAATTGAATAAGGCCCATAGAGCCCTTTAGAATTTGCCGAATTGCAATTTAATAAGGCTCTATGTGTTAGTCTATTCAATTTCCCTGTTTTATGAACCAGTGGTATATTTAAATAAAATATACTATTTGGAAGAACTACACTTGATTTTACTAATGGAACTATGATGTAATGTTACGAACTTTGCGGTTTAATAAAAAATAAAGTATACAAAAAAAAAAAAAGAACTGCACTTAAATAGACATGGGTTTTTAGAATGTAACAAATAATATAGTTATTGATTTATTATGATTTGTTATATGAATTTCTGCAGTAGAATCAACCATATTTGATACGGATGATCCCCTTGGAAAGATGGAAGAGTTTAAATGCATAGAAATCTTTTATGTACATAATGGAAATGTCGCAGCTAAAATGTTGGTGCTTTCAACAAGAATAATGACCATATGCAATTGATCTTTACCACACAGTAAAGGACAATTGCATATTAAAGCAAGTAAAATAACATTTTGTGTTAATTTGTATCGGTTTCTAAAACATTTGCCCATTATCAAGATTAGATATTCAAAATACCATATAGAAAAATTGTATCTTTTATGGTTTCCTCTAGTTACATTGACCCTCATTCAATTGCGATTTGGCCAATTGAATGGGGCTCTAAATAAGCACATAGCATATTTCTTTTTTTTTAAAGTTTTTAGTTAGTAAAAACCGTGCTTTTGGATAGATGTTTACTAACTAAAAACTTATTTAAAAAAATATGTTATGTGCTTATTTAGACCACTATTCAATTGGCCAAGTTACAATTGAATGAAGGCCATTGTGTTTAAAGGGTCTAGAATTCCCAACAATAGTTTTTTGGATGTAGCAGAGTTACATTATTATTGTTTGTTTTAATATCTGTGCTATGTTAGCTTTTGCAAAAGTCAAAACCTGCTGTTAAAAATAGCTCATGATTCTAGAGGAAGGTAATAATTTCTCCATGGTGCTAAATAAATTAAAAATTCAGCTTCAGTTTCCCTTAATGCAATTTTTTTTAATGTTATGTCTATCTAAAGAAACATGGGTGTAGGAACCAGAATTATTCTGAAGGGGATACAGCTCATTGTGTTCACAGCAGATTCTTTACACGCTTCAAAAAATCTGGGGGGAATATGACCCCCTCTTCCCCCCAATTCCTACATCCATGTCACATAAATATGTAACTTTCTTGTAAGTAGTGTAAGGTAAATCACATAGATTCTGAAAAACAACTTAATGCATATACAGTATGTAACATGTATGGTAATAGGTGCCTCTCACTCCATACTTGTACTCTATACTTACATAGGCAGAACACATACTGTATCTTCTGAAATCACATCTAATCTGAATATTCTTCTTGACATTAATCCAGAACGTTTTCCTTTGCAATTATTCTGAACACTTGCACTAAGCAGCAAGTGTTTGTGTCCTGCATGCACACCTTCATAGGCTGGCTGGTCAACTAAATTCCTTGATTTGGTGCCAAGGCAAGTGCTCACAATTAGTGATGTCGTGAACATAAAATTTTCGGTTTGCGAACCGCGAACGCGAACCGCCGCAAATGTTCGCGAACCGGCGAACATCGGCGAACCGCCATAGACTTCAATGGGAAGGCGAATTTTAAAACCCACAGGGACTCTTTCTGGCCACAATAGTGATGGGAAAGTTGTTTCAGTGAGTCTAACAACTGGACTGTGGCATGCCGGAGGGGGATCCATGGCAAAACTCCCACGGAAAATTACATAGTTGATACAGAGTCTGGTTTTAAGCCATAAAGGGCATAAATTACCTAACATTCCTAAATTGTTTGGAATAACTTGCTTTAAAAAATCAGGTATGATGTTGTATCGATCAGGTAGTGTAAGGGTTACACCCGCTTTACAGTGACAGACCAAACTCCCTGTTTAACGCACCGCAAACAACCACAAACAGTCCATTTGCACAACCGCAAACTCCCCATTTGCACAAGGTTGGATACCAAGCTAGCCATGTCCCGTTCCTTGTCCTCACTGATGTCATTGAAGGTCTCTTCCTCCACCCTGCCACGTACAACACCAAGGGTCCCCGAAAGGTGACAACAAGCCCCCTGGGACGCCTGCTGTGTTTGGTCTTCCACCTCCTCAAAGCCACCTTCCTCCTCTGACTCCTCTTCTTCAGACTCCTCTCACTGCATTGCCTCTCTCTGCATTATTATAAGGTGTGTTAAGTAGTTCTACTCTTATCAGCTTAAAACCTGTTACAGCACATATCAGGGGGCGTGTATAAGGCCTGGATTTTTAGAACCGGGAGATGGAAAAAGATGATTTGTTGGTCGTATCACTTCAATTTTGGGGCACTTTGAGACATTAGCTTCTTACGCTCAAACATGTCCTTTACAGGCACCTGACTATGGGCAAATGAGCAGGAACTGCTCAAGGCGAGAGACGCAGTGGCGGATGGTTGAGAGGGGGCAAGGAGGACAGCAGTGGTTGATGTGGCTGATGATGCTGGACCAGGAGGAGGATGGCGGCTTTGAGTTTGTGTGCTGCTTGTACTCATGTGTTGGTCTGGAGACACCCAAACATTAGGTCTCAACCTGTAGAGGATAAGGGAACCAGGCTACTCTAGACCTCATTCATCATTACCGGTTTTGACAGATTGGTACTATGCGTCCAAGATACTGTGACAACAGATATGAGTGGCACTGTGCACTTGCAGAAGTTGGCAGAGTAGACGCTGTAGGTCTGACACACACGCTTGCAGACAACTAGCTGCTATGCAATCTATTACAGTAGAAAAAATGTTTTTTGTTTTAAATGTACACTACTGTTACACCAGATATAAGTGGTGTGTTAAGTATTACTACTCCTATCAGCTTAATCCCTGTTATGTGCCTTTTTTGGGGGTTTGGTTGTTGAAGCCACAGTGCAGCACCAGAGGCCAGAAAAATTAGGCATGTACACATGCCTGAAAAATTAGGTATTGTTGATCTTGCAGCAGGCAGAGAAGAAGGTAGGCATGATTCAACGCCCCAGCCCGCATACCCACACTCAGAGATTGAGGGGGGGACCTGAGAAGGCCACGGGTCAGAAATATAAAGGGGGGCCATCCCAAATAAGCACACAAGCAGGGACAAAGTTAGTGAAGGGGACATAGAGGCCCATGGACTGACGGTCGCCATCTTGGCAGGAAAAGGGCCCAGCAATTAAGCCAAACTGACCCAGCACAGGCAGCTACTTGAGTCAAACGCTGTACAATTACACCTTAATAAAGCTGAAACATGCAGCAGCAGGGATTCTAAACGGCCACACAGGGACAAGGAGGCTAACAGCCCCACAGTCTCTGCACCTCTCTTTTTAACAGATAACCCAATGGGCTAACCAGGGACCTTGCCCACATAAAAAAACAGAATTTTATTGGAGGAATTATTAGTGTCTTTACCCCCCAAGAGAGGACATAATATACGGTATCTTTAGACTACCTGATGGCCAAACCTCCTTTAGCCCCAATGCTATCCAAGAAACATTTCAAAACTTTATCTGACTGGGGGTCTATAGAGTGACATTAGTACTGACCTTTATAAGACTGGGGGTCTATAGAGGGATATTAGTACTGACCTTTATCTGACTGGGTGTCTATAGAGGGACATTAGTAATGACCTTTATCTGACTGGGTGTCTATAGAGGGACATTAGTACTGACCTTTATCTGACTGGGTGTCTATAGAGTGACATTAGTACTGACCTGTATATGACTGGGGGTCTATAGGTGACATTAGTACTGACCTTTATCTGACTGGGTGTCTATAGAGGGACATTAGTAATGACCTTTATCTGACTGGGGGTCTATAGAGGGACATTAGTACTGACCTTTATCTGACTGGGGGTCTATAGGTGACATTAGTACTGACCTTTATCTGACTGGGTGTCTATAGAGGGACATTAGTACTGACCTTTATCTGACTAGGTGTCTATAGAGGGACATTAGTACTGACCTTTATCTGACTGGGTGTCTATAGAGGGACATTAGTACTGACCTTTATCTGACTGGGGGTCTATAGAGGGACATTAGTACTGACCTTTATCTGACTGGGGGTCTATAGAGGGACATTAGTACTGACCTTTATCTGTCTGGGGGTCTATAGGTGACATTAGTCCTGACCTCCTGCTGCAGTATTATTACTCCCAGTACTCACAGGCTTGCTACTATTAGATATAATAACCTCAGTTTCGTTTCCTTATCTGTTGGTAACATCAAAATATGATTATTAAATATTTCATATTTGTTTGTTTTTTTCTTCCAAAGTGAACCCCTTTGTGTGTGTCCCACAGATGTGGCGTTTCTGCTCTGCGTATGTTGGATTTGCACCGCTCAAAAAGTATGAAAAGAGATCCCCCCCCCCGAAGCCCATTAATGACATCATCAGTAAATTGTATGTAACAGTTTCCAGTGTTTAGGGTTTAAGACCCAATACTGCGATCATATCATTTATGACAAAAATCCGTATTTGTCGTATTATTCAGACGCGCGTGCATCTTTGTGTTACATTTCCTGATACTTTTATTATCTTGATCTTTATATATTTACTAGCGACTTGCCCGTCAAAAAATGGCGGCAATAAGATTGTAAGGCAGGTAATGGTTTGAACAAGAAATTCATTTTGTTGGCGGTTGGATATCCTTCGGCGCTCATTGCGAGGCTGTTGGTTGTATTTTTTTTCTGATAGGCGCTTTTGCTGTTATTCTTTGGTCGGCGGTGATGTGTTTTTTGCGCTTATAGCAAGGCTTTATGTGCTATGAGCAGCGTTGGCGCTCGTTGTGAGGCGCGCAGTGAATGGCTTTTATGTTTAATGTGATAATGTTTTTTTTGTGTATATGTATTTTTGTATGCTAATGAAATAATTACTAAATGAATATACTTTACCTATTTGTAAGTAATATATGCAGGAAGCATTGTGCTGAAGAGCTGACAATCTGTTTTCATGTTCCTGCAGCATACAATGTAGGTTTTCAGTGCTGTGGAGCTGCTGTGTAAGTGTCAGCAATGTGTGCAGTGTGTAGTGTAAATAGGCTGCGTGCGCGAGTGGAAGCCGTTAGGGTAGCCGGGTACTTCCGCATTGTGTAAGTTAGTGTTGTAAAATGGCAGGGAATGTGTATGTGGTAAGCGGGTGTGGATGATTTAGCGTCCTTGTTAATAGTGTATCTTTACCTCGTACGGCTTTTTAGGAAAATCTTTTTTAGTTAGCTCTTCAGGTTATTGATCAGTGGATATATTAATTACAAATAGGTAAAGTATTTTAGTAATTAATTAATTCATTATTATTAAAAAATATATATAAAAAAAATACGCTTAATAGCATATTTTACACTGCGGTTACTTTACATACATTAACGCTTCGCACTTCCTAATACATTTGTTCATTCACAATAGTTATTATCGTGCATTCATTTAAGTATTAATTAGTAATGGAAAATAAAAATGTAGACTTTACACTACACTAAAATGTTTTACTTTTTACTCTGCAGTTATATATCTGGATTACTGCTCATTGGCTGCCAGCGATAGCACTCTCAAAGCAGTTACAAATTTAAATCACTTTATTATGCTCTGAGACTTGAATACATTTTTTAATTTACACTGCACAAAAAAAATTATATATTTAACACTGTACTTATATATCTGTCTTTGCGATGAGCGCCGAAGATTGATCGTTGCAAAGCACGAAACATGAAGGACACGAGGGAAGAGGCTCACAATGAGCGCCGAAGGTCCTCAGAGTACAAAAAGAATCACATTGTGTGGCAAACAGCATTGCCATGGCTTCAAACTTTTTTATTTATTATTATTGCCCCGTCATTTGTGCCAGGCAAGTTGCTAGTGATATAATATAACATAATGCAATACAATATTATACAGTACACATGGGTGTTGGAACTGGGGGGGGGTAAGAGGTAACCCCCCCCCCAGATTTCTTATCGTATGTATGTATGCGTATAGAAGCTAAAAGGGGAGGGGAGAGGGGGAGGAAACACAGAGGAGAGGGAGAGGAAGACAAGAGAGGGGAGAGGGGGAGGAAGACACAGTGGAGAGGGGGAGGAAGACACAGGGCAGAGGTGGGAAGAGAAACAGGGTAAGGGAGAGGTGAGGGGAAGAGACACATGGGAGGGGGGAGAGACACAGGAGAGAGTGGGGGGTAGAGACACAGGGGAGAGGGGGGAAGAGACTAATGGGAGGGAGTGGTGAGGAGACACCGGGAGAGGAAAGGGGGTAAAGACACAGAGGAGGGGGGAAGAAACACAGGGGAAGGGAGGGGGGGTAGAGACACAGGGGAGAGGGGGGAGAGACACAGGGGAGAAGGGGGAAGAGACACAGATGAGGGGGGAGAGACACAGGGGAGAGGGAAGGGGGGAAAGACACAGGGGAGGGGGGAAAGAAACACGGGAAGAGAGAGAGGGGTAGAGACACAGGGGAGGGGGGAGTGACACAGGGAAGGGGGAAAAGACACAGGAGAGGGGGGAAAGAAACACTGGGGAAGGGAGAGGGGGTAGAGACACAGGCAAGGGTGGGAGAGACACAGGGGAGAGGGGGGGAGAGAGACACATGGGAGGGAGTGGGGGGGGAGACACAGGGGAGAGGGGGGGGAGAGAGACACATGGGAGGGAGTGGGGGGGAGACACAGGGGAGGTCTTCTGCTTTTTTATTATTCTTATTATTATTACTATATAATGTGTAGATGTACCGGCTGGGCATGCTCTTGTGCATTATTATTATTATTATTATTATTATTATTACTATATAATGTGTAGATGTACCAGCTGGGCATGCTCTTCTATATTATTATTATTATTATTATTATTATTATTACTATATAATGTGTAGATGTACCGGCTGGGCATGCTCTTGAGCATTATTATTATTATTTTTATTATTATTATTATTATTAGTAGTATATAATGTGTAGATCTACCGGCTGGGCATGCTCTTCTACATTATTATTATTATTATTATTATTACTATATAATGTGTAGATGTACCGGCTGGGCATGCTCTTGTG
Source organism: Discoglossus pictus (assembly GCA_027410445.1). NCBI lineage: Eukaryota > Metazoa > Chordata > Amphibia > Anura > Alytidae > Discoglossus > Discoglossus pictus. The sequence goes on from CM050168.1 coordinate 81,933,677, forward strand.
CATTATTATTAGTAGTAGTAGTAGTATTTTACTAATAATAATAATAATAATGCACAAGACCATGCCCAGCTGGTACATCTACACATTATATAATAATAATAATAATAATAATAATAATAATAATGCATGCCCAGCTGGTACATCTACACATTATATAGTAGTAATAATAATAATAATAATAATAATGCACAAGAGTCCTTCAGCACTGCACTGGACACTGAATAAACTTGCCTAGCTATGGTTTTCCCTATTGATGCAGTATCACCTACACTCTACCTCCTCTCAGTAAGACTGCAAGTTAGTTATGATTCCAAAATGGCTGCTGTCCATGAGGTAGAAGGGTGTGGAAGGGAGTGTATGCTGCTGATTGGCTGGAATGTGTCTGCTGACTGTGACATGCAGGGTCAAAGTTTGCTCAATGATAAAGTATTGGGGGCGGGTCAAATATCGCATATGTTCGCAGTTCGCCGCGAACGCGAACATGCTATGTTCGCCGGGAACAGTCCGCCGGTGAACTATTCGCGACATCTCTACTCACAATGCATACTGCATACTATTCCGCATGTGTTTGTGTATAATTAAACATAAATATGATTAAATCCCCTTCTGGATTGCTACCTTGTTTTGGTGATGGGGCTTGTGTATGGGCAGGTCATAGCAGAGAGGTCAGAGAAATCGCAGTCCACTGGAGAAGAAACTGTCAACCCACTCCAGTGCTCTGGCAAAACAAAAACAGATGGATAAACACAACTAGAAACACAGACAGATGTACCAGGTGTGCTGCATCCATATGGTCACTGAGAGTCAGACACAACTGAAGGACTGAACAACAACAAATTATTAAATACTTTGCAAGATCTCTTTTGGTAAATCTATTAGATGCTGACATAAAAGGTTGCAATTAATTAATACACTCATACAAATAATTCAATAACATTTAATTTTGTACACACACATACGTGTGTGTGTGTGGTTGTGGAGCAAGCTATCATTCTCCATGTTTCATCTTCAAATGAAAATATTCAAGCACAGCTCAGAGTTTATCTAGCATCTTATTAGACCCAGCTATCAGAGAAATTTCGGGCAGCCAAAAGGAGGGGAAGTGACGGGGTACTGGGAACTGCTGTGAAGGGAGACAAAGAGATTGCAGGATGCTAATGCACGTTGTGATTTCTTTCCTTTTACTAGATACCAGGGATAAGGTACCTACCTCCCCTATAATCCTCCCTTTGTACCCTAATTAAATCTTTTGTATCTCAGTATCATCTATATGCAGGTGACACTCAAATCTACCTCTCAATACCAGATCTATCCCTCTCTATTCTAGCACGAGTTGCCATTCTCCTGGATGTCCATCCCCAAATAAACTCAACATGTCACAAATTGAACTCCTAGTCTTCCCACCCTCTACCACAGCTTTCACTACTTAAATATCTCTCACTGTTGACAATGCCATCATCACTCCCATCTCCCAAGCCTGATCCCTGCACTCTCTTTCATTCCTCATATACAATCAATAACACAATCTTGTATTTTTCCCCTAAAAAGTAGCTCCAAAATACGTCACTATCTTACACAAGACTAATCTAAAATTTGAATACACTCTCATCATATCTCGACTCAACTACTGCAACTCTTTCCTTGCTGGCCTTCTGTCACAATTCCAATCCATAATGAACGCCTCCGCTCGATTAATCAACGCTCAGTGTCTCCATCACGTCTCTGTCACTCACTCCATTGGCTTCTTGTAGCCTCCAAAATAAAATAAAAAATTATTACTCTAACTTACAAAGTCATCAACAGCAGTACACCCCCTTATATCTCTACGCTTCTCTCAAAATACCCCACTGAACCAATTCATTCTGCTAATGAACTTATTCTTTCCTCCTCTCCACCTTCTCCACCTCAGCCTTTAGGACTTCTCTCCTGCTGTCCCTATTCTTTTCAACTTCTTGTCTCACTCTACTAAGCTATCCTCCTGCCTCAAAACCTTCAAAAGCTCATTAAATCTGTATCTGTTTAAAGAAGATTATTATCTTAAGCCTTAATATGCACAATACATCTATTACCCCTGTACTATACGCAAACCCTTTAAATTGTAATTTTGCAAGTTTTCAATCTTGTAAGGTGCTTTGGGGAAACGTTTGATTTTAAGCTCAAAGACAGGACCTTGCATTAGTATCCTTGTTAGTGTTTGCTTATCATGAGTGACTGTCTAATAACACCTTTGTTTAGTTGTTCAGTCAAGTCCAACGCTCCATGACCATATGTGACCACAGCACTCCAGGTACATCTTATGTCTGGTTGTGCCAATCCATAAGATTTTCATGGCAAAGATACTGGAGTGGGTTGCAAGTTCCTTCTCCAGTGACCTCTCTGCATTGACCTGCGCATCTTCTGTAACCCTACATGGTATAACTCACAGTTTTATTGTCACAAGCTCCTTCACCATGACAAGGTAGTGATCCAGAAGAGGAATATCACATTTAACAGTTTATATATAGTTTCTGTTTGTCATGTAACCTAAATAAAAATATTATCAAGGGAGAAAAGAAAAAGGGAGTGGACTAGAACTCATAACGACCATTTCATAGCTAGATTAATTAAACACTGCTTTGTCTATGTAATTAGCAATGTCTGAAATGAAACAATATAACTAATGTAGGAAAAGTATCACTTCCTCACTCAGGGCCTCATTCTATTAAGGGCCATAGGAGATGCGTGGCCGCAAGTGGTGGCCGCAAGCTACTTCCGTATTCTATTCCCTTGCGGCCGAGGGCTACGGCCGGCTTGCGGCCGGCCCCCTGCTTTCCCTTGCGGCCACCCCTTCCACAGGGAAAGCCTTTGATCTTATGCGGCCACAAGAAAGCCCAGGTGGCTATTCAAATGTCAAGGCCGTAATTCGCTAAAACATAGCCGCAGCTTACTTACACCAAAAAGGTCCCGCAAGGCTCTTACTTACAAATCGTAGCACCAACTAAGAACATAAAAAAGCCATCCTGTACTTTGATGAGACGTTAAAGTTATTGGAGGTGTTAGAATTCACAGCACAACATTCCCCTACACTCAAATCTGAAAATCATTTTTTTTGCAATTCATGTTCAATTTCCGTGTCCAGAGTCCCAAGAGCTAGGAGCACATCAGACCCGCAACGGCTGCGGGATTAGCCTCCGTCAAGTCCATAAATGGGTAAAATAGACCCACGGGTTTCCTGGGCCACGGAGGTGTCGCTAAGGGCTTACTTACAAATCGTAGAACTAATTAAGCAAATGGAAAAGCCATCCTGTACTTTTATTAAAATTGAAAGTGATGTTTGGTCTTAGAATTAATTGCTCAACATTCCCCTACTCTCAAATCTGCAAATAAAGACATGTAATTTCATGTTCAATCTTCGTGTTCTATTTATCATGCAAGTCCCACGGGCTTGGAGGATATTCACCCTTCAATCCCGTACTGTCTTGAATAATGAGCTTCGTGCTTGGAGGTTATTGAAGTCCGTGGGACTTTGGACGGAAATTAAATCTAAAATCAAAGATTATAATTTGCCGATGTGCAAGCTTGAGAATGTTTTGCTATTAATCCTCATGTCCCCCATTGTGTTCCCCATCATTTACAGTGCTTTATAGTGCTGTATTGAATATATATTTGCTTCTACAATACTTTGAGTTTGAGGCCTTCAACCTCCAAACTCGTACGGGTCTTAACAACGATTTACTGGCTTCGAGGTCATTGAAGCCTGCGGGACTTGGGACGGAAAATAAAACTAAAATTAAATATTGGATTCGGGCGATGCGGAAGCTTGAGAGGGTGTTGCTATTAATCCTCATGTCCTCATTAATCCCATTATGTTGCCTATCATTTACAGTGCTTTACAGTGCTGTCTTGAATTTATATTTGCATTTACAGTTTTCCGACTTTGCGGCCTTGAAACATGATTTACGGGCGAGCAGGAAATGCTTGCGGCCGATTGCATAGTTTGCGATCGTCCATAAGGGGGACCTCCTTGCAGCGCCGACCATTTGAATAGCAGCGTAGCCGTAGGGATATGCAGGGCTGTAAACTGTCCGTAAAGAAATCACAGTTTTGCAGCCAATTTACAGCCCTTAATATTATGAGGCCCTCAGTCTGCACAGTTGGTTCTAATTAGTGCTACTATGTACCTTTTCTTTTGTCCATTTAAATAACATTTCTAGAGACTATATATAAAAAATAGTGTAGGATGTCAAAATAATCTGATTTATTACAATATACCACTGTAATCAAGGTGTACATCACTTAAAAATGTATCTTTTTCACAAAATCTTATCAGCAAGGTGACATGATGTAACTAAGCAACAGCTTCTATTTACAGTGAAATACTGTTATCTTAAGATCAAATGGGGTTATTTTCAGACCGGCTGCAAAAGGATGCCATTCGCAGATATAATGATGCCAAATCCAGAATATATTTTAATCCACAGTTTTCTTAAATCTAACTCAAAGTGAATAAAAAGGATAAGTAGCTAAATGTACAGATTGCATTGCACAAATGATTATATACATTTAAATAAACCACGGTGGGGATGGAATATTTTCTCATCTCTTTGCAAAACATATGTTATTAGATATACAGTAAGAGTGTAATGCATTACCATCTGGTATGTCAAAGCTGCACGTTTGAACATGTTTAAATAATGACAATTATTTTGAAGTATGCTTTTTAACAACAATGTCAAAATATATGTGTCTGTTCACAGCTGCAGTATAAATAGCTGGAACAAATCATGAAAAAAATCAAAATACTCCTACTATGTGACTGATTTATAAAACACTGATTCATGATAAGCAGCTTAGTGTTAAAATTCCTTAAAGGGATACTGTCACCCCAAATCTCCCAGGTTGAGCCAGATTTACCAAACTTCTCTGTGAAATAGCCACCACTCTACTAAAATACATGTATACAAAAATGTAGTATGATGAAAAAGAACAAACTAATATCTGATTCTCCCATATTACAATAATAACAAAAATTAAAACAATAGGTCCTATCCTCTTATGGTAGCGCAGCACAAGGCACCAGCAGTGGTGGTGCCGATATTCCGGTGCCATATAATAGGAGTCAAGGGTGAGGGTTGAGGTTAAGGTGAGAGTTAGGGTGAGCGTTAGGGATAGTTCAAGGGTTAGGCTAACATTATAAGCTTAGAACTTCTCTCACATATCGGCAGTACTGCAAAATATTGACAGCACCATCTAGCGGTTGGAAAAAGCACTGCAGCGGCAGACCTGTCCCGACACCATAACAGGATAGATCCAAACAATATTATAACCTATACACTTTTTTCTGGAAGTTTGTAAGTTCATAGTCATAACAAGCACTCTACATTATACTGCCAGGCCCTCAGATAAAACTGCATCTGTTCTAACAGTAAGGACCAGGGGTGGGAAAGTTTGGTCCTGGAGGGCCACACACATAACCTTTTTTATTTTTTCAAGACCCGTCTCTGCTAACCTAAAAACAACCCCCTAACCTGAAACAGTTAATATTTATCACTGCTTTGACCGCTGCTAAAACAGGGGCTACATGCCCACAAAATACAGTAGATTCTCAGTTAACCAGAATTCAAGCCACCAGAAAAAAAATTAAGGCACCTAGATTTCATCCACTGTACATCTCAATTTAATGTTATCTGGAAGCAGACAGGCATGAGTGACTGAGCCAGTACAGTGTTGGCATTTCATTCCCCGGGTTTAGCACTGCACCCACCAGCCGAACGTACCTGTGTGTAAGTGAGAAGTGAAAGCTGCTGCTGCTAGAACAGCGCTCGCTGACAAATATACTTAGCAGAGCTTCCTCTTCCTATGTGCAGCTAATCTAGGCCTCTTTTAATAGTACCAGTAACTACATTTATTCGGCATCTACCAATCCCCATGGGTGCCGGAGAGTCTATTGTAAATGGATTTGTATTTAAAAATAAATACATTCCGGTGCAAATGTGTATACAAGTGCTTGTGGTCCTGTGCTCTTATGATTCGTCATGACTCAACGAGGGGTCAGAAAGATCTTCAGCACCCCCGCCTCAAAGCCCTGAATGTTGCTCTCATGCCCATCCAGTCTCTGGCCAAAAGGTCCAGGGAGAGAGGAGGACTCTGTATCGTTGTCTTCAGTGAGAGCCTAGGACTCAGACCGCAAAACATTGTGAAGAGACAACTGCCACCAGCCTCTGGGATCCATTTCACCTAGGGTGACCATTGCCAGTAGCAACCCTAAGGCTTACCCAAAGGGGCCCAAGCCAAAAGATCTGAAGGCTCCTCTGGCCTCCAAGATTAATATCTGTGGCGATGTGCAGTACCCAAATCATAGTCCATAATTAAAAAATCGCCACTCCTACAATAGAAATGTGCTATCTGCTACACAGAAAGTTACATTTTGGTATATGTAAATTAAAGCCCAATCAAGTTCTAAAACATTTCTTTCAACCCAAAATGATCAAAGGAGCTGTGTTTGTCATCCTATCTGTGTAATATAATTCCAGACCGTGATATATATTTTGCAGTCGATTTTTCTTTATTTCAAACCTTGCTGGAAGAAGGGATTAGGAGAACCTGAAAGCTTGCTCTGTTAATCCCTAACAGTTAGCCATTAAAAGTGTCAAATTTTACTCCAATTTGTCTCTTGTTAAGTCACATGGTTAAATAATTTATATAAAACAAACAAATTGCCTAAAGAGCCCATTTGCGAAATGTGCATTTGTTCACAATTTTGTATTATGGGGCAATTATGTGCATTAAGTGTAAAAATGTGTTATTATTAGGAGAAAGCATTATAATGATGGCAAATCCAGACCACTGTAGTTCTATATTTAAAATATGCTATTTTGAGGAACTACGCTTGAAAATAGAAAATATGTTTCTGAATTTGATGTAAAATAATAATAATACAGTGTAAGCTTTTAAATGTTATATGCATTATGCTGCAGCGGGGTGGGGGGGCTACCATTTGTTTTTTGCTGATCTGCTTTCTAAGGAGGTAGGATACAATAAATGCAGAGAAAGCTTCTGTCTAAATAAAGGGAGTGTGGCAGCTAAAACTGCCAGTGCTTTAAACAGAACTCATGGAAAGCTCACTACCTTACAAGGACACACCATCCTAAAAGAGCAGCAGCTGAAAAAATACATTAAAAACCTGAAATAAAGAATAATTACATATAAAGCAAAACATTTAATGCATGTGTTTATTTGTTTTTGTTTTAGTTTTGCTTTCTAAAAATACTTTACCCATTATCAGGTTGATTTACTTTTTAATAACTAACCACTGGAAGTTGTAGTGGCAAACATAGTAACATAATGTAATAATTACTGGGTAGTTGTGTCATTACAGTAAGAATAAAGGGGAAAACATAAATGACATTGATTTTGCAAATAAAAAAATGCTCATTATTGTATTAAAAAGGTCCTTTTTATGGCGAAATATTTAATTGTGGAGCTCCAAAGAAAACAAAGGGGCAGTGCTTAGACAAAAAATAAGATGATATTTTATTATTTCATTCTTATTTCAGCAGACTTCATATTTAGGTCAATGTTACATACTCAGTACACCATTTTTCTTACTCAAAATAACTGTGCATAAATGGAACCTACTAAAGTGTATTTTAATAATGTAAGGATTGTGAGAAGAATTTCCCTGGCAGTTGGCCACAAGAAACATACTGCAATCCACATCCAGCCTGTCATTAAGACAGCAAAACCCTAATTGGCTCAAGCCTATGGGTATCAGAGACAGAACAAGATTTAGGAAAGTTTGTGGACAACTAAATATGTAACAGTGCTCAATGCCAGGCATCAGCGCAACAGCAAGTAAAATATTAGCATGCATTAGGAAGGGTATAAAAGCAATGGAAGTAAATTTATTCTGCCACTGTATAAATCTATGGTGGACCCTCTCTTGGCAATTGAAGTACACTACTAAAAAGGAGAAGAACGTCAAAAGTGATACTGGAAATGGAGGAATTAAACTATGAAGAAAGGCTAATTGAATTATACTTATTTTTTCCATATTAAAGACCACACAAGGTAATATAATTAAGTTATATAAATATATCCAGGGTCATTATAATGCTTTGCAATTTGAATTTGTCTTGTCAATAACCATTCACACAAGGTCACCACTTAGAGGAAAAAATACCTTTCAAAAAAGGAAAGGATTCTTCACAGAAAAATGAACTCTCATCCGGGGGTGAATCTTTATTCATAATTGTATGAAGCATTTCAAAACGTTAATAGACATATTTGAAAGAGGATTTGAGTGATGTAGGAGGAGGGATTAGACAAAGGCAAGGATGGACAACGGAAAAAGGAGAGGATGTGGAGAGGGCTCCCAAAAAAGAGGGGGGCACAGTGCCAGGAGCTTGGATTTATAAGTTGCTCCTATAAAACTGCTGCAAAATGCATCTATAAATATAAGTACAAATACTTTATTGCAGGTAGAAATATATATACACTGATATCAATAGTGCATTGATTATTGGATTATCAAGCATTTTATATAATACTAGTAAATTGCCTGTTTGATTTTTAATTTTTCTCTCCCTTCCTTGTGTCTCCCCCCCCCTTCCCTGTGCCTCTCCCCTTCCATCCCCTGTGTCCCCCCTCCCATGTGTCTCTTCCCCCCTTTTCCTCTCCTGTGTCTCTTTCTCCCTCCCCTGTGTCTCTTTCTCCCTCTCCTGTGTGTCTTTTCCCCTCCCATGTCTCCTCCCACCCTCCACTGTGTCTGTCCCCTCCCCTGTGTCTCTTCCCACCCCTGTGTCACATTCCTCCCTCTCACCTCCCCTGTGTCTCTCCCCCTCTCCCTTCCCCTATGTCTCTTCCTCCCCCTCCCTTGTGTCTCTCCCCCGTGTCTCTTCCCCCCTCTCCCTTTTGTCTCTTTCCCCCACCTCTCCCATCTCCTGTGTCTCTTCCCCCTCTCCCCTCCCCTGTATCTCCCCCTCCACCCTCCCCTGTGTCTCTCCCCCCCTCTACCCTCCCCTGTGCCCCCTCCCCCATCCCCTCCCCTGTGTATTTCCTCCCCTCTCCTATCCCGTGTCTTCCTCCCCCTCTCCCATATGTCTTCCTCCCCTCTCCCCTGTGTCTTTCTCCCCGTCCACCTCTGCAGCTCGCTGCTGTTACCCCGAGTTGTGCATGTGCGGCTCTGCCGCGCAATGCATGCACACCATGGAGCGTTACACACTTACCAGAATTATTATAGTTTATGTCCAACTGACAAAACCCATCAAATACTCAGGCATAACATGATGTCGAAGTTATAATACAGGTGCTGTACTCTTTTATGATTGTAAATGGCAAAACAGTAATCAGATACACATTCTAGCTAAGACTTGCTGTTGTTCACTTTTTACAATACAATATGCTCTTTTAAAGAACAACATTTCATAATGTGTAAAATATTTTAGAACATAATAATAAATACAGTGTTCATAAGGAATTATCTGTAGTAGGAGTAATTATGCTCATGTTTCTGGTTTGAAGAAAAAAAAAAATATTGAAATGTGGGAATTGTAAGTGACAGTGCTTTCAAAATGGTGAATGTAAATCGAACAAGTAGCTGAAACAAGGCAATGGCTTTTCTCGGTATATAATAATTAAAGAATGCATTATAAAGTCTTTTCATTCTCTTGAGATGGTTTGATGTAGTTAATTTTGTTCAAGGCTCTGCTGTCCCAATAGGTACTCCTTAGCCCTTAGTACAGCCAAAAAATAACTAGATTGTCTTTGAAATGTATTCTATTATGTGTAAGCAACATATCATAAGTATTATCACAATCTTCTTTGATGAGATAATGTGTTATGTGGTTTCTATCTTCAATGGAATCTGGTCCATAGGACTAAACAAATATATGTGTTAAATTGCATTTATATTCATTCAGCTTAATTAAAAAAATAAAAAAATAAATGTGGAGTGTTCCACTTAAGTTAATTCTCCTACCAGACTTCTTTAATTTGTCTGATTTGTTTATCTTTTTTTACTCTTTTTGGAAGGAGGGCTCACTGTCAACTTGAAAACTAAAATACAAATACAATTTATAATTCTGTGTTGATTACACTGTACAAATTTGCATCACCTAGTACTACTACTAAGAATAGCTAGGTGGCAACCCACATATAGTGATTGCAACGAATGAAGCACTCTAAAAACACCTACTTTATCATATATATATATATATATATATATATATATATATATATATATACCGTATATACTCGAGTATAAGCCGACCCGAGTATAAGCCGAGGCACCCATTTTACCACAAAATACTGGGTAAAATGAGTGACTCGAGTATAAGATGAGGGTGGGAAATGTGCTGCCCCCTGTGTCCCTCTTGTGCCCTCTGTGTCCCCCTCTCTCTTCGTGTCTCTTCTCCCTTCTCCCTTCCCTGTGCCTCTTCTCCCCTCTCCCTTCCCTGTGTCTCTTCCAACCTCTCCCTTCCCTGTGTCTCTTCCCCCCTCCCTTATCAACCTCCTCAACCCCCCATCCTCAACCCCTCATCCTCAACCCCCCTCCTCAACCTCAACCCCCCTCCTCAACCCCTCCTCCTCATCCTCAACCTCCCTCCTCATCCTCAACCCCCCATCCTCAACCCCTTCCTCAACCTCCCTCCTCAACCCCCCCATCCTCAACCCCCTCCTCAACCCCCCATCCTCATCCTCAATCCCCTCCTCAAAATCAACCCTCCTCAACCTCAACCCTCCTCAACCCGACCCCCCCCTCCTTAACCCCCCCATCCTCAACCCCACCCCCCCTCCTCAACCCCCCATCCTCAACCCACCCATCCTCATCCTCTCTCCTCAACCCCCCCATCCTCAACCCCCTCCTCAACCCCCCATCCTCATCCTCAACCCCCTCCTCAAAATCAACCCTCCTCAACCTCAACCCTCCTCAACCCCACCCCCCCCTCCTCAACCCCCCCATCCTCAACCCACCCATCCTCATCCTCTCTCCTCAACCCCCCATCCTCAACCCCCCTCCTCAACCCCACCTCGTCAACCTCCCTCCTCATCCTCAACCTCCCTCCTCATCCTCAACCCCCCTCTTCAACCCCCTCATCAACCTCCCTCCTCAACTCCCATCCTCAACCCCCTCATCAACCTTCCTCCTCAACCCCCTCCTTAACCCCCATCCTCATCCTCAACCCCAATCCTCAACCTCCCTCCTCAACCTCAACCCCCCTCAACCCCCCTCCTCAACCTCAGCACCCCTCAACCCCCACCCCCCTCCTCAACCTAAACCCCCCTCAACCCCCCTCCTCCACCTAAACCCCGCTAAATACCTCCCCCCTCTCCCCTCACTTACCTGCTTGTTCTCCAGCCTCCGCTCCTTGACCCGTCGTGCATGGTGCGCACCCGGTATATGCTATTGATGCTGCGCGCATGTGACGTCACATGCGCGCCGGCGCCGGGTCAAGGAGCGGAGGCTGGAGCACAAGCAGGTAAGTGAGGGGAGAGGGGGGAGGTATTTAGGGGGGTTTAGGTGGAGGAGGGGGGTTAGGGGGGTTTAGGTTGAGGAGGGGGGAGGGAAAAAGACATGGGGGGTAGAGAGACACACGGGGGTTAGAGACACACGGGGGGTTAGAGACACACAGGGGGGTTAGAGACACACAGGGGTTTAGAGACACACGGGGGGTAGAGAGACACGGGGGGTAGAGAGACACGGGGGAGAGTGACTCGAGTATAAGCCGAGGGGGCCCTTTTTTGACTTAAAAAAAGGGCTGAAAAACTCGGCTTATACTCGAGAATATACAGTATATGTATATATATATATATACTGTATATATATATATATATATATATATATATATATATATATATATATATATATATACACACACAAATACTCGAAAAGGGCCCACTGGTTCCTAGCTCACTAGGAACTTACAATCTATACATCTCTTAATCTGAAATATCAGCCTCAGTATAATACTCCAGTATACCTGAATAATATCTACACTTATATACCAATGAAAGTCCACAGATAATAGTACAAGCACTATTCAAGGCAACATCATGGTAACATCATTCCAAGGACTTATCTCATACAGTCCAGATTCAGTCCAAGTTCAGTCCATATATCTTGGAGTGGTGCAGCTTCTTCACAGGACACCTAGTACTACTACTGCTAATAATACATTAATTAGTTTAATGAAAGCCATATCTACATATTTAAATTGTGATTTGGCCAATTGAATAGGGCTCTATATAAGCATAGAGCATATTTTTTTACAGACGTTTTTTTATCTTGCTTTTGGATAAAAGATCACTAACTAAAAAACTAATGTAAAAAAAAATATGCTCTATGCTTATATAGAGCCCTATTCAATTGGCCGAATAATGTTTGGTTATAATATATTAGTTAGCATTTTTTTCACTAAACATAACAAAATAAATAAATAAAAAAGGGGCTAGGGTATAGTAAAAAATCAAAGAAAACAACGAGTAACATTATACAAATGGAGTCCAGGATCAATTACAAAACGGAAAATATTTTATGTAACAAATGAGAACAATGTTGTTTATAGGATATTCATAAAAGGGAGTGACTCCTGGAGAATAGTAACCAGGCGTTATAATATTTATGACTTGATGCTGTGGATTGATCTATTACGTCTATAAGTTATCATAGTCATTCGGACAAGTTAGGGGCAATTATGGAGTGTTATAATTAAACAAATAAGAATCAGCAGAGAAACTGAAATAAAATACTACTGATAACCAATTAACAGCATCATGAGATATTTTTAAGCCTCAGTTAATTTGTCCATTGTATCATTGGGATGCAAAAAAAAAAGGAAAAAAAGAAACAGCAGGAGGGAGAAAAACATTTGATCTAATCTTAAAAAATTGTAGAAGGAGAAAAATTATATATAGATGGGAGTGAAACATTAGAAAAAAAGTTTGAATCTGGGAAATAATATATCTAAAGATTAGCACTCCTGAACATTTTGCATAATTGTATTAAATACTAAAGGCCATTCATTTAAATGCCGTCAGTGATCTCACATATGCGAGTGTATACATTGTCTGACGATTTGATTTATTTGAATCACTCTATTGACATATATGTCCTTTTAATGATCTAGTCCGCTAAAATGAAGAGTCTGGGAAAATACTATTCAAGATGAAGAGGCTCTTAGTTGTGAACTGCATTACCTTATTGATTCTGAATTACATCTCATTAGTACACTATACTAATTAATTGTTCTTTTAAAGTATTTGATATAGCATGTGTCTTGTTAATGGCAAGAATTGAAACGTGTGGTGGTCGTAGTTCACCTCAATTAAGATCTTTATTTTTATGATGGTCTATTAATACAAATTTGAAATATGCAATTGGGGATTTAACAAAGTTCAGATGGGAAGCGTATATTAGAAAAATATAGCATAAATAACCTTGAATTGCATGCACACAGGTAAAGCATTGTGGATATTTAAAATAGTAGCTAATAATAGCTAGTGACATCATCAGATAGCGTACTGCATCACCCAACGACGTTTCTGGATTTCCTCAGGAGTTACGTGGCTCTATTCAGCCACCCTATTTAAAAGCCTTATTGCCATAGCAACGCAAATTAATTAAAAACAAAATTAAAATATATACTGAAACTTAATATTGTGCCTCTTAGATGCTCAATTTGATAGTGGATAATTCTTCTCTTTTTCTTCTTCTTTTTTTTTCTTTTTTTTTATCAGCTAGGGGATGTTACATTTTTGAACTTCCTGTACAAGCAGTTTGGAGAAAGCTTTATAAACATTTTAAAAATATGTATGAGACTTAATCGTTGATTTTAATCAGAAAAATTACATTTGTCATTCCTCTGCAGGACCCTGTAGGTATCCATGATACAATGGTGGAGGTTGTATGTGGGAGAGGAGATTTTACATCTCTGGAGAGCAAAACTCATTTTCTGGACCTTTGAGTAGAAAAGGGTTTGGTGACAATTATAGTCAAATACAATTATGTAAAAAACATTTTGAACTCTACCTCCCCTCCATCCACTGATAAATTCCTTTATTCTTAAACAGAGTCTTCAATTATTCTGTTTTTCCCACAAAACAAAAAAGAATGTAGCTATTGTCCATGGCTTACACAGTTGCTATTATTATTAGCTACTTCAACTACCTTTTTTTCAAATACAGTTGTGTTTTTAACATTTCCCTTTAGTACATCCCTTTAATACTTCTATGCATCATATATATGTTTGCGGAGAGAAGGAAAATATCATATATTTTCTCAAGCTTTTTCGAGAGTGCTACCTTTATAGAAAGAATGATTTTATATATATATGGTCTAACAAAGTGATATAATGTATTGAGGCATTAGTGCAATTACTGTATACAGCCATGTTTGCAATCTATTGCATCTATTTCTAGTTTCTTTCTCTTTGTATCCAGGCCACAGGCTTCATTTTATGCTAGCTCTCATGGAATCATTGCCATAGTGCTTCTTGCCTTTCATTAAACACTTTCATTAAAATGTAAGTTATTTAACAGAAGCTTCTGTATCTATCAAATCCAGTGGTGGCTGGTGACCTTCACTCCAGGTTGACACCTATATTACATAGTTACATAGTTACATAGTTACATAGTTACATAGTTACATAGTTACATAGCTCAAAGCCAAGCAGCAGCTGCAAAGGCAAATAAAATATTAGCATGTATTAAGAATGGTATAGAAGCCAGGGAAGCAAATATAATTCTGCCACTATACAAATCTCTAGTACGCCCTCAATTGGAATATGGAGTACAATTTTGGGCACCACTTCATAAAAAGGACATTTTAGAGCTGGAAAAGGTACAGAGAAGGGCAACCAAACTAATAAGGGGAATGGAGGGGCTAAGTTATGAAGAAAGACTAACCAAATTAAACTTATTTTCTCTAGAAAAAAGGCGTCTAAGAGGAGATATGATTACCTTATATAAATACATCCAGGGTCAGTATAAAGATTTGTCGGGGGGAGCTTTTTGTGCCAAGAGGTTTTCAACTGACAAGAGGACATCTCTTGAGGTTAGAATTAAAAAGATTCCACCTCAAAGAAAGAAAAGGGTTCTTCACAGTAAGGGTGGTTAATCTGTGGAATTCTCTACCAGAGGAGGTGGTGACAGCGGATTCGATAGATAACTTTAAAAGGGGACTAGATTTATTTCTAATTAAAAAGGGTATTCAGGGTTATCATGGATAATTAGAGAGCCAGTAATGATCCAAATTTTTTACATTTCTCCTTTAGACAATTGGCTAAGTCTCGCTTGTTTTGTTCTTTTTTGTTTTCTTCTATTTGCCTTCCTCTGGACTAATTAATAATAATAAAAAAACAAACAAACAAAAAAAACATTAAATAATTGATTAATAATTAATTAACAACTAATGAATTAATAGTTAATCCGCATATTGCAGATCAAAGGAGATCTTAAAAGGTTGAACTTGATGGACTGAAAGTCTTTTTTCAACCTTAAATACTATGTAACTATGTAACTATGTAATTTATATATATATATATATATATATATATATATATATATATATATATATATACAGCTTTCCAACACTTACCAACAGAATTAGTAAGGGCACAAAGTAAGAGAATTCAGCATTGCCTAGGATATGGATAATGATATATAGAGAATTAATTATATGACAAAAGAACATACTTATTCTTCTCATTGACAGCCTATTGTTAACATTATTTGTAATGTGAGCTAATATTTTAATAAATGTTGACAGTTTTGCCCAATTGCACAATAATTAACTTAAAGAGACATTTTACAACAAACAAGGTATATATGTTTATAAAACTTGAGTCGGACTAAGAATATATATAAGCAAGGAGATGTCATAAAACTAGTATTTAATTAGAAAAAAGAACTTTTATGCCTCATGCATGATTGTCTTTTGGAAGAGTTTTTGTGAGAGAGGGTTTTACATTTCTTGGGAACAGTTATCTGTTGAGGCAAACTTCCTGCTTCTGGGACTGAGTGGGAGAAATTGTATGATATCATAATTCTTATCAAATTATCGAACAAAGACTACTGCTCTCTCCTTGTTCCTTCCTTTTATTATTAGATAAAGAAGCACATCATCATATGGTCATTTAAGTTTGGTCAATACAGTGTGTGAATAATTATTTATTAAAACAATCCTTGCAAAGTCTAAAAACGCGCCTAATTTACAGGGGTTAATTACAAAGAAAAAAATACAATATTAAACACATGACAAGAACAAGAGGGCCCAGTCTTTGAGCTTAAAATCTTACATACATGGAGCTTTTTTCAAACCACCTAACAAGATTGAAACCTCACAAACTTCCAATCTAAACGGATTGATCATATATAGTTGTCGTAATTGTGAGTTTGTGTGTAACGCTAGCAAATATATGGGCTTGGCGGCCCGTAAGTGAGTTTGAAAGCTAATTTGCTATTCAATTGGCGTCTGTTTGAGGCCTCCGAACAGCTTCCGAGTTACGGGCTTGAAAAACAAATGGTGACGGTTAAACCTTGAGTCACAGTTTAGAAAAAAAAATGACGACAGTTAAACCTGTGAGGCTCACTTGCAGGCCTCGCGGGTTTAACTGTCTCCATTTATTTTTCAAGCCCGTAACTCGGAAGCCGTTTGGAGGCCTCAAAAAGAAGCCAATTAAATAGCAAATTATCCTGCATCCTACTTATAGGCTCCCTGCCTCTACCCCTGCACCCATTGTGCCCCTCGCCTGTCCCCCCCCCCCCTCTACCTTGTGGGCCTATTGCAGGCCTCTCGGGTCCACAAGGTAGGGAGGGGGGGACAGGCGGGCCGTTATGGGTGCAGGGGAGAGGCTGGGAGCCAGTAAGTGAGGTTGCAAGCTAATTTGCTATTCAATTGGCGTCTTTTTGCGGGCTCCAAATGGCTTCCGAGTTACAGGCTTGAAAGAAATGGTGGTGGTTAAACCCGTAACTAACAGCCTGGCCCGCAAATCAATTTCCCCAAGCCCACAAATGTTTTCCCACACGTAAAGGGCAAATGAGACAGAGGGAGAGGGGGCAAACAGAGACAGGAGAGGGGGGAGAGACAAAGGCACAGGAGAGGGAGTGACAAAGGGGAAGGGGGGAGAGACACAGAGGAGGGAGAGGAGAAGAGGGGGCAAAGAGACACAAGAGGGAGAGTGGGAAAGAGACACAGGGGAGGGAGTGGGGGAAAGAGACACATGGGTGAGAAATGGGGGAGAGGGGGGAAAGAGACAAAGGGGGAAGAGAGGGAAAGAGACACTGGGGAGGGAGTAGGGGGAAAGAGACACAGGGGAGGGAGAGGTGGAAAGAGACACCGGTGAGGAAAGAGACACAGGGGCGGGAGTGGCGGAAGAGAAACAGAGGAGGAGAGAAAAATGAAATACTATCCCGTCAAAGGCGCTCATTACGAGGTCTGCAATGGGTGCTGAATGAGTGGAGAGAGAATGAGAGAAGAGGGTGGGAGAAGACATATAACAAGGGAAAAGCAGTTCATAGCGAGGCTTGCTGTGCCCGGCTTTGCTGCGCGAGCTAGTATTTAATAATCATAGTGTGATTACTTATTTTGTTTCTTAGCCAATCTAAGAAAATATGCAGTCAACTAAGTATACTAGCTTTAGCTGCACTGGTCTATCAATCCTGTTAAGAGTGTCTTGACAATAAATAGAGCATAAGCAACTACTGTAATAGTGCTAATTGTCAAACCTGTTGTAATAAATAGAAAGGGAAGCTTGGATTTAAGATATATTAAATACTTGACACGGCACGGTCTATAGGTGCCATCCCCAAATTAAATACACACGCCACCTAAATGGGGTAAAAACTGGCCACAGCCCATTTATTGATAAACATATTAATTACGTAAAACATCCGGAAAGGAGGAGGAGCCCGGACCAAGGCGTAAAAACCCTAATAATCCTAAGCACGCTTTTTTGGCCAAACTCCTCAGTCGGCACAACCTCCTAGGGTAGGGACGCCCCCTTTTTCACCACTGGGCCAGGCAATTCCCTCTTCCACCACAGCGTCTCCGGACGACTGCTCTACAGGAATGCTCCCCCATCCAAAGCTATGGTCCTCTTAACCCCAAACTTAAACTGCAACTTTAACAGCTCTAAACCTATCACCATGAGATGAACCCCATCAGGCATAAATAGCACATCCGCCTCTTAATCACTATGTCTAAGAGCAACCCAACCTAACTTCCTAACAAAACTTGACATTAACTTATTAACTTTCTGCCTCGCCTTTTCTATACATGCAGCATTCCTGGCCTTCCTCCACAATCTCCTCTTAACCATTTCCAACCAAAAAATTGTAATGCCAGGGAACCTACCCTTCCAAATTCCAATATCACACTTCATTGCTTTTACTAGGTGCTTGATAGGCGTACTCCCTAAATAATTTCCTCCGGCATGCACCAGCAGCATATCAGTTTAACCAATCGATGGGTTAAAGCCGTAATTGACCCACTTGCTTGCCTCCACTTCATGCCCCGAATGCCATACCAGCATACGTTCCAATCATCTGCGAGCATGCCCAGTTGCAAACCATCTCTGGACACTGCAGCAAATCTCTCTCCCCATAAAATGTAAAAATGGCCGATCACCCACGACTGCTTCCTGCAGCCTGCAAAGGTATGGTACTATTTATTAGTACATGACCGTATCCGGCCTAGTGTGATCTAAAACAACACAATTCCCATCTACCAATTCTCTTAGGCATGTCCCCCGGGAGGCTCAAACCCGCCACCTCCGTAGCAGCTCCTATACGAAATGAATGCTTTCCAAACTCCGCCTGATGTAGGCCAAACCGTTCTAAGCATATACTCAACACTCTCGGGAATTGGAAGCAAGACAATGCCTTTCCATCCTTATGCATAACAAATGGCCCAGGGACTCAGTCCAAGCAACAGTTGGGAACCATTCCACCGGACAACATTCCGTTCCCTTTTCCCGCTTGATCTGACTTAGATTTCCTTAACCAGATCAGCACATCATCATCTTGCAGGTGTGCGTCCTCCATCTGTATACCATCGTTCCCCCAGCCTATTGGCGGCCACCAACTCAATCCGAAAGGCACAGAAGAATGCTAGGGAAAAAGCTGTTCAGAATAACACCACTTTGTATCCCGTGTAACCAACTACTTTCACCATCATAGCCAACCGTAGCAACAGAGAGAATGTGAGAATGTGATAGGACACCTCCCGTCCTTCACACCCCTGTGCCGGGCAATGCCCCTTAGTACTTGCCGTACCAAGAAATCCTTGGTTAGGTCATTTTTGAATGGCCAACTTGAACATAAAAGCCAAGGCCGTGACCTGTCTACCCAAAGGAATGGCTGACATGCCCTCATCCCTTGACCTCAAGATGAACCACAGAAGTAACCCGAGCCTCTGTTCCTCTGAGTCTCCCCCCCCCCACCCACAGCCACAGCCACCGTATCCGACATCTTATACTACACTCACTTGTAAGCCATTCATGTGGCTGGGGCCAACGACCTCCGAATCAGGGCCACTATCTCTCCACTTCCAGCTCCCAAAGCTCCTCTGGGAGCTGTGCCCTTAGTGCATTCTCCCATGGGGCCAGCTGTCTGAACCTCGCCCACTGACAGCGAGACAGAGCGCCAGCGATGGAATTTTGTAAACCAGGTATGTTCTGCGCTCTGAACCATATGTTCAGCTGCATACAATGTAGCACCAGATGCCAAAGCACTCTGATGACCGACACAGACGACGATGTGTGTACTACCGCCATGTTATCCATGAAGAAAATCACATGCTGATCTCTAATCTCCTGACCCCAAAGCCAGACAGCAACTACTATTGGAAACAACTCAAGGAACGCCAAATTTGCTGTTAGTGCTGCTACCGACCAGGCGTATCATGTTGATCCAAAAAAAAATGGCCCTGAAACAAGTGCCCCCCCAAAGCGTCTGTGCAATAAATGCAGGTCAGAACTAGTCCGCGGACAAGGGTGTATTATCGCTTGCCCGTTGAACCCGTACAAAAATTCTGACCATACTTAGATGTCGTCTCACATCTGAGCCCTCACGCCGACTAAGTGCTAAAGATGGGCAAAATATTCTACCCATGGGGATGATCCTGCAGGCCAAGTTCAATTTGCCCAGCAGAGATTGCAGTCGTCGCACTGTGATTCTCCTTGCCCCTTCCGGCCCTAAATGGGGTAAGCCTGGGCTTCCCGAGCCCTGCTGACTGGTTGTCCACTGACCCATTGCTCTGGCTAGCAATCATGGCATACTGTTCAAACCTGCTGCCCCCAGGGATAGCAGCCATGTTAGACTTGCACCTGGGGCTCAGGGATGATTCCCGTGGGCTAGGGGGAGGAAGGCTTTCCCCTGTGTCAACGTGATCACGCCAAGGCGATCCTCAATCCATCTAACACCATGGCTAATCGCCCTAAGCCTAAACTGGGCAAGAAAATCCTATTTAGGGCAGCAATATCTAAAGGATACATGCAGGAAAAGGGGGAGAACAGCAAAGAACAGAACAGCCAAGGGAGAAAAGAAATAAAGACCCATACAGGCACTCTGCAGAGGAGAAACCCACACACAGAGAGCTAGCTAGGGAAAAGTGGCTTAAACCAGTGCTTATTAGCACTAAATACATTACAGACACCAAGGAGCCTCCCCTGTGCTGCAGTGTCAATGCTGTCCGGCTGCCTTGTGCTCCAAAATGGCGCCCACACGAGCACGAACACTTAGGTCCTTCCTGCGTGGGGCTTCAGAATTTTGGTAGATATTACATTAGATGTCATGGACCGGAGTTTAGAGGTGGTATATGGTTCTTTACAGAGAATGGTAAGACCATACAGAGCTTTTATATTGGGTTAATAACGGACAATAGTTGAAAAAATAATGAGACAAACTATATTGAACATATCTTTGGCCAGCAATCATGTGCAATGTAATATTTTAACAAAAGTAAGCAAATGAGCGAACTATGTGGACAATGAGGTTCCGTTCTAATTAATAAATGTATGTAATTGGAAATCCAGTATCCACCAAACAGCTGACATTTTTATTATTAATGTCAGGCAAGGATGCAGTGAAGCCTCTGTTTACCCTTCAGACTTATTGAATTTGGATTCAGTTTAGTAAAACCTCTGTAGAGACCCCATTAATTCATGTGGTTCTGAAAAACTGCTTTCATATATACCCAGGGTCCTGGAGCAGATTCCTTTTTACCTAGTACGCCAGTTTATTGTCAGGGTGAACTGATCCTTGCAAGATATACTGATAGCATTTTCCACATCTCAAATACTTGAAACTGATATGATTTAAATAAAGAAGGAAAAATTTCATGATAATGCACAACACTAAACTGGAGTATAAGGAAATTAATTAAAATATATGCACTAATTAGACTTATAAAACTGTTTTCAAACTAAAAAGTGATAACCAAATATTAATTCCCAGAAATGGATATCAATAATAGCGTACAAGCATTTTGTTTGCCCAAAGTGAATATAGATAATACATTTGACAGATGGTTGTATGAACGATGAGCCATCTCCACAAGCCTTTTTTCCAATTCACATAGCAGGATGAACAGGTTTTCATATTACCTGTATTATGTATGCCTGGGTGGAACTCTAACTGGAAAAATGTGAGCGTCAAATAGATAAACACATTTTTTCAAGTTAACACTGAAAATATACGTTTTTAGAATGTACAAAAAAATACAAATATAATTACTATTTTTGTGACCCAAAGGAATAAAATAATATTAATATAGGAATTGTTTATTTTACCACATATATGTCACAGTTTTATAGTGTTGCAGTAATAGCCATATTCAGATCCTGAGATAATCATGTCTATAAATTAAAAATATTAATATATTACATGGAATTCCAGTTTAAATAAATAGTAATATGGAAAAATATCTGTGTATACAAATAAATAGTACTAAATACTTTATGATTTTATTGTTTAAAAATATATTTATTTATTAGAAGTAAGAAAAATATTTTGTCAAACCTAATAGATTTTGACATGACTCTTCCCTTCCCCTGTGTTAGAGTGACGGAAAGTAAAGTTAGACGAAGGGTACAAACCGTACCCTTCCATTGTTTATGCTGGTCCTGATGGCACCATATATAAGTTATCTAAAAATGCCCATGCACCATTTTCATTGCATCAATATATTTTATTTATTTTTCCTTTTATTTTCTTCAAACCTCTGTTTTGTCTTTCATTTTCCCATGATAGTGGTTTGTTAAGAGTCCATCCCAGACCACCAGACCATCAGTCACACGAATATCATAGAAACTGTTAATTTCTACCAGCAGGAAAATATGTAAATACTTTCACACGAACTCCCCCTCTGAATAAAATAAGTACAATTTCTAAATAACCAAACTATATTTTTAATCTGGAGTGAAACTGGGTTCTGTCAATTCCTGGGAAAATCATTCAGTGCCTACTCTTTGTGACCCTGTTAGCCACTGTAAGCACCCTAAAGCTCATGTTCATTGCTTCAATAACCTCATCTACCCATCTCCCCCAATGCCGTCCTCTTTTCTATCAGAGTCTTCTCTAGGGAACCCTGTAAACAGGCAGGAATAACCTAAAATATTGGCATTGTTGCATTTACATTACAAAAAAAAAAGATCTAATATCAGTATTAACAACAAATTAAATTGGAAAATCAATTTATATCAATTGCAAAGCAACACTTAAATTATTCTACGTTATTAAAATAACCTATTGCTATTGGAAAATTAATTTTTAATTATTAATAATTATTTCAGTATGAAATTAAACCATTTATGAGTTTTTGTGTGAATGAGAAATGTAAGACTTAAAGCATTAAACTGGCAGATTTATCAATAGCGAGCAGATATGTAATAAGTTGCATATTGTTCTACATCTATCTACCCATCTATCCATCGATCTAACTAATCATCTATTTATCTATTTATCTATCTATCTATCTATCTATCTATCTATCTATCTATCTATCTATCTATCTATCTATCTAGCTATCTAGCTAGCTATCTAATCTCTCTCTCTCTCTCTCTCTCTGTATATATATATATATATATATATATATATATATATATATAAACTATTTATTTTGACATTATTTATAGCCTATATGCATTACTCTACTTAGTTACAGTTTCAGAAATTAAATAGCACATTTGTGTTCAGGAATATTATAGCTGGTGTGTCAGTACACATTTTAAGGATGTTTTCCAGCCACTATGCTGTCAACTTGGATGTGCACATTGTCTAATCGTATTCACTCCTGCATAAATAATGCTATAACAATTCATAAAACAAATCATGATACAAATACAAAGCTGTTTGATACACTTTTTTTGTTTTCCTTTTTTGTTTGGTTGTCTTACTCAATCACATATATAGTTGTGAGCGTACGAGTTGTTGCTAACGCTGCGGGCTCGCGTAGCGAGGGCCGCGGCTCGCGCAGCGAGCCAAGGCCCTCGCAAAGCGAGGGCAGTGGCCGAGGGTCTCAGTTGCTGGCATGGAGCGCCGTAGGCGCTCCATGCCAGCACCTGAGGACCTCGCAAAGCGAGGGCCGCAGTTGCTGGCATGGAGCGCCGAAGGCGCTCCATGCCAGCAACTGCGACCCTCGCAAACTTCACGTCGCAAACCAAACAGCACGACACACACATTACGACACTCGCAAACAACATACGACACACGTTCACACACATTACGGCCTCGCAACACTCGGACGCAACTCACGAACATTACAAAATGTAAAACACAATACATACACACAGCACATACATAAAAACCTTACCTACACCAAGAGGGAGCACCCAGGACCTCAAAAATACAACTTACACCTCGATTTTACTCAAAATAAAACAGTTTAGAGACTAAAAAAAAATCTAAGCGAGAGAAAAAATGGCCGCCGAACAAAACGAAAACGAGGCTACAGCACTCTAAACTCGAAAACACCACAAGAAACTCGCAAAACACCACAACAAACTCGCAAACCGCAATAAACGACCTACGGATATTCATACCACACAGTGCACACATTCAGCATGCTTACACAGCAGCTCCACACCACTAATGCTGCAGCAACATCAACACAGATTGCCAGCTCTTCATCACAATGCTTCAAAATAGGTACAGTATATTCATTTAGTAATGTATTACATATTTCATTATTATACACCAAACAGCTTTAGCTACCTTACAATTTCATTGCCGTCATTTTTTGACGGGCAATTCGCTAGTGTTTTTTATATTCATGTGTCTCAAAGCTTTTTTTCCTTTTGGTATCAATAGATGATATTCCATTTAGAGCTCACCTGTGACATATTTTCTTTAAAATTAGTCAAATCTTTTTTTATTCTTTTTATTATATAAAAAAAACATAATTTTTTTTTATAGAATAATGATTTAAAAAAATATTTTTGAGCTTGGCCTATGGAGATTTCAGAACAAATGTTTGCAAATCAAAGTTTCTGAAAAAAATGCAATCATATATATAGTGGTGGACCAAGAACGTTTGCGATGTTGGTCAAGCAGTTGCGACTTTGCGAAGCGATGTCACAACTGCAAGCCTTGTACAGTGCACGAAGGCTGGATGAGGCCAAAGGCACTCATATGCGAAGCCTCGCAAAGCGAGGCGAGCAATGTATGGAGCAGGACTTAGGCTGGATGAGAGCCGAAGGAGCTCATCTGAGAAAGCCTCACGAAGTCTCGTATGGCGCAGGACTTATGCTCATGGTTAAAATGTGTAAAGAGGGTCGTAATTTCGAGCCAAGCGCGTAGCTCTAAAAAACAAACAAAAATTTAACAAATATAACAACCCACTCATACACAGAACATGGGGAGAGCCAGGAAGCCTGTCAGTGAGGTTGCAAGTGATTTTGAGCCATATTTGGGGCTTTTTGTCAATCAAAAATCGGCTAAGCCAGAAAAAAAATGGCGGTCGAAAAACGTAAAAAATTCTGAAACTGAATGAAACTGAGGCTGACCAAAGCCGGGCACGCGGGACTTAGAAAATAAACAGCGGCAAAGATAGTAACACTTACACCAACAACGCCAGGCACGCAGGACTTTGAAAATAAAACAAACGGACTTCAGCAGTCACACACAGGAGAAACACAAAGGGAAGGGACAGGGGGAGATGGTGGAAAGAGACACATGGCATTCCCAAGCACAACACTTGCAGGTTAACTGAACCTACAATGAGCGGCCCATACAGTAGGTGGGAGGAAAGGCTTGCAATGAGCGCCGAAGGTGCTCATTGGGAACCATGAGATGAGCGCCAAAGGCGCTCATTGCGGGGCTCACGATTAGCATGTCGAGAGGGAGAGGCATGCAATGAGCGGTGAAGGCACTCAGCATGGGGCTCGTCATGAATTCAATCCAGCATTATATAGCACTGTAAAGGATGGGGAATACAATGGGTGACATTAGAATTAAAAGCACAACAGTCTCAAGCTTGCAAATCGCCAAAATATAAAATGTTTAATTTCCGTCCAAAATCCTACAAGCTTGAATGACCTCCAAGCCCATAACTCATTATTCAAGCCTGTAGGACTTCAATGAAATATGGAGGATGGATTCAACCTCCAAGCCTTTAGGACGTTATGCAGAAAATTTTATATGAAATAAAGTATTTATTTTTGCTGATTTGTGAGCTTCAGAATTTTGTGCTATTAATTCTAAGACCAAACATTACTTTCACTTCTAATAAAAGTACAGGATTGCTTTTTTATTTGCTTAATTAGTGCTACGATTTGTAAGTAAGACCTTTGCGGGTTCTCCTTGGTACCAGTAACCTGTTAGGACTCGCGATGAGCGCCAAAGGTGATCAGTGCAAAGCAGAAAAGTTGATGTACACGGGGGAGAGCACAATGAGCGCTGAAGGTGCTCAGAGGAGCAAATGCCTCACATTGTGTGGCAAACAGCATTGCCAGCCTTACAATTTTAATCCCCTCATTTTTGATGAGGAAGTTCCTAGTGAATACATAGTAACTGGAATAAGACACATCTTCACTATTTTGGATATACATTTTCCCATAAGATCCTCCTAAATCAACACAAATTATATAGCAGTAATATAAAAAATATATAAAAATTGAGACTTCATCAAATAATGGATTTAAGCATTATAGTTAACATTCAGACCATTCACCATTCAAATAAATCAAAGGGAAAATTAAGCATTAGTAAAAAAAATCCATGTAGTTTCAGTTAATAGATTATGTTCAGAAAGCTCCATACATTATTGAGACTTGAGAGTAGAGTATCTTGAATTGGTCTCACATGCGGTAAGGACTCATCAATTAGCAGGAGGCATGGTTAGCAATATAAATCATGTAATACACTGATGCCATCCATCTCACCAACTCATTGATGTGTTCTTTCACTGATTAAGACCCATTCAACATACTTTATTAATTATTCCTTAGATCTATTGCTTTACTCTATCCTTTAACACTTAATAACATGTGGTGTTTACTGGATTTACTCTAGGCAACTATTATCTTTTAGGATTTTCTATTGATCCTTCATTACCGATTCATTTAGCTCGATGGTGAGAGACACTATTTGATCCTGAACTGAATTGATGATAGGGAAAGACTCATTTTCATGTTATTGTCATTCATGTTTTATATAAGAAGTAGGGAAAATAACAACTATATTTAGGTTATATTCAATGGTCTTTTATATAATATAATATTATATAATATAATGTATATTCGTTTTAATATTTGCGATTGTTATAATTTACATGTTTCATTCTTTTAAAGCACCACAAAAATCATCAGGTGGAAATTCATGTGGAAATTTTTTTTTTCTTAGATATTGTCATTTTAGTTTAGCCCGTAAAGCCATCTTACAAAAATCTGCATGAATAATAAGGCTGGAGTCTATAACTGTTATACATTGAATTATAGATTTATACTCCCTTTGGAAGCAGGCTATGGTGGTGCAGTGGCAAGCAATATGTCTTAAACACTTTTTTTTCATTGGTAAGTCACAGGTTTGTTTCCCCTGCTTTCCACTTATTTTTTTATTAAAGAATTAACTTTTACAAATATTTTTTAACGCAAATTAATTTCATTATTTGAACTATATATATATATATATATATATATATATATATATATATATATATATATATATATAACTGGTCAGTAATTTAGCTATCCATTAGACCCTTTTTCATGTCTGTGAGTGAGATACTTATAATGCTCTAGAACAACCCATACTCACAATATTATGAGATGCATTCCTATTGATTTTCACCCTTCTGTAATATTAGGAGTTGCTTTTTCAAAGATTTTCACAAATTCGATATTCAATTGTAACTTTACTGAGCACTCTCAAAATAGTTTTAACTCGAAACTCATAATATTATAGAGTTTTAGAAAAAATGTTTACGTGCACAGAACTGCTGCAAATGCTTTTAAAAGCCTTGCAAATACTATTTTAAATAGTCCCCAGTTGCAGTGGGTCTGAAATGTCTCTCCCCACCACAACCTTAGAGACAGATAAGACTCTAATTTATAAGTGTGTAGCAACTGATAGTAAAAAAAAAGAAATATTATAGAAAAATAACTTTATTAAGAAAAAATCTAAATAAAAATAAATAAAGGGAAAAAAAGAAATACTGTGATGTAAATCTTAAGAAGGCCGGATATAGTAAATAGGGGGGTTAAGCAATAATGAGCTCTGAGTAGTCACAATGGAGCTCTACTAGGGAAGATATAGTAAGGAATTGAGCCGCCACCTGTCTAGTTTAAAGGACAGATGACCGCTTACAGTTGCTGGTATTACTGTACAAAAAAGAAAAGGAGGGAAGGTCTCTCTGTGTATTTTTAAACAGAAGCTTGATCTGATCACTCTAAGGTCTAGCCTCTTTGCAATATATTAATAGTCAGCAAAGACAGATCCTCCTCAGTATTGTGATACACAGCACAAAGCTGCTATCTGAAAGAGGTACTTGATCCCCATAATTTCACTCATAAACCTATAGGGATTATTGACAATAGTGAACTACCTTAATAGTCTTATAAGGTGAGTAACATTCTAATAAATGATGTTGTCATACCCTAAAGGTGTAAAATATAAAGTCCTACGTCGATTGTGTTGGTAATATGCTCCACAATGGGAGAGCTTACCCCCGCCGCCTGGTGTGTTTTAAAATGTTCCCGACGCGCGTTTCCCCGCTATTGTCGTTCTGGATTCATCAGGGGACACTTCTGAGTTAAACCGCGGACTTTTTAAAGAGTCCCGCGATTTCGCGGGACGCGATGACGTCACCGCGTCTACGCTGGCGCCGCGACGCGATCGCGGGCCGCGTCATCACGTTTCTCGCGAGATTGTATATTCCTAATCGCAAACTCACGTTAATCGCGAGATTTTGAGTTAGAGGTTGCTTGAACCACTCGTAAAGGTGGATATTATGTTCGCTGTATGTAAGGCAATGGCTCTATTATTGAAAAACGAAAAAATAGACTAAATTGTCATCATGTCTCACTGGTAATGGGTGAAATATAGCAGTGAAGATAATATTATATTGCGGTTTATCTAACATAATCCTGTGCTCTAAGTTTAAACAGAAATATTAATTTTAGGATGTAATGATAGGTATAGTTTTTTAAAAGGCCAAATCTAGAGAGCTGGCCGATAGGGGGGCATAATGCACCTAAAACATATATATACTCACAGACCCCAATCAAACGGTCCAAAAGCTTCATGCAAGTAAAAGTAGGTCATAGAGAATACTAGACAGTTAGGAATATTGGGAAATTAACTAAAGTCTGTAAAAGGGTCTACACTAGTGAAATGGAAAATAATTAAACATGGAGTAGAAGGAAGGTGAAGAACATCCCTTATCTGATATAAATAAATAAAATAAATTTAACCTAAAAGCTAAGATGATGAGAGCTATGTGTGTCTTGCTATCTATAGGAAAACGACAGAATAAGCAGAGAGTAAGGAAAACGGAAAGACCCCAGTAAATGGGCCTGAACCTATGTTAAAGGGCGATTTTAATATATAGAGAGTTAGATAGGCAAGAGACTGTGATCTATAGTTGATGTAGGTAGAACACTTATGGACTATTATTTAGAAGGAAGGACCGAGCTGAGTTGGAGGGGAGCCACGGTATTGCTGGATATATGGCGTAGAGAGAGCTATATAAATGGGGAGAAGGTGAAACCTTCATTTAGGCCATGCGGAGTTAAGGTTTTAAGGTGAAAAATCCACCAGGCTTCTCGTTGAAGTAACTTATTTTCCATATTGCCTCTCCTTGGAGTTGTTTTCACCTTTTCAATGCCCATAAACTGTAGACACATTACGTTTCCATCATGTATATAGTTAACGTGTCTAGCAACTGCCACATCATTTTTGTTGATTATAGTGTTTACATGTTCCAATACTCGTCGTCGGAGTTGACGTGTTGTTTTTCCTATATACTGCAGGCCACATCTACAGTGAATGAGGTAGATCACTGCTGTAGTTCTACAATTAATGTAGTCTCGTACTCTATATTTCTTCTGATTAGAGGAACTTGTGAACTCTGCTGTGGTACGGATGTGACGACAGGCCTTACAGTTACCACAAGGTTTAGAGCCAGCTGCTCGTACATTTAGCCAATCACTCCCTGTGCTCTTAGGTGCTTCATAGTGGCTATGCACTAACTTGTCCTTCAGACTAGGTGCTCGGCGATAAGTAATTGCCGCTGTATTAGTCAGTCTGGTTTGTAGTTCATTATCAGCCAATAGGATATGCCAATGTTGTTGTAATATCGATCGAATGTTCTCTCCAAATTTATTATATGTACCTATGATTCTTATAGGTTGAGATTCTGGTGTCTTTGTCGTAGTGGAGTTGTACAGTAAGTCTGCCTGCGAGCTTTCTTTTGCTCTTGCATATGCCTTTTTCAGGATGTTATGAGAGTAACCTCTTGATTTAAAGCGGTCATAGAGGTCTTTCGCCTGCTTTTCAAAGTCCATTTCAGTGGTACAATTTCGGCGTATGCGAAGATATTGACCGTATGGAATACTACGAATAAGATGACTGGGGTGGTGGCTGGATGCCAGGAGTAGACTATTCGTAGCGGTGTCCTTGCGATATGTTGATGTTACAATAAGATTCTTGTCTGTTTTGGAAATAAGTAGGTCCAAGAACTCTATTTGGTTCGAATTGATAGTGTGTGTAAGTTTGAGACCGATGGACTTTATATTGAGAATAGTGATAAAATCCAAAAGGCTAGATTTATTTCCATTCCAAGTTAGAAATACATCATCAATATATCTGATCCAGAGACCCACCTGATCAGTATAGTTGGACAATTCTTCTCCAAAAACTATAGTTTCTTCCCATGTGCCAAGGTGAAGATTGGCATATGAGGGTGCACATGGGGTACCCATTGCTGTCCCTTTTATTTGTTTATAGAAAATATTGTCATATGTAAAGTAGTTTTTAGTTAGAACAAATTCCAGTAGCTTTATGACAAACTCACTATGTTTGTAATGTTGTACGCCGCGGGTCTTCAGGTATTTCTTTACCGCTTGTACCCCTACTTCATGTGGAATTGAGGTGTACAGTCCTTCCACATCGAGACAGACTAGTAATGTTTCATCATCCAATCGGAGATTGTAGAGCCTTTGTAAAACACTCTTAGTGTCCTGAGCATATGATGCCAGTGTTGCCACAAATGGTCTCAAGATCTGATCGATATAAGTACTAGCATGTTCTGACAAGCTATTCTTTCCGGAGACTATTGGGCGTCCTGGTGGTGTTTTCAGGTTTTTGTGTACCTTCGGCAATGAATAGAAGGTTGGAATAGTGGGATGTTTATTCAGTAAGAAGTTAAACTCTTGTCTTGAGATAATGTTGTTCCAAAGGCCCTCCGACAATATTGCTCCGAGTTCCTTTTTATATTCTCCCGTAGGGTCTCTTGACAGGCGTTGGTAAGTGCTTTTGTCACTTAGTAACCGTAAGTTTTCTTGGTGATAGTCATTTTCCCGGAGGATCACTGTATTGCCTCCTTTATCTGATGGTTTAACTACTATTTGTTTGTTTTTTTGTAGTTTGGACAGTGATTTACACTCCATAGAGGTTAGATTAGATTCTTTTGTGTTATTAGTTGCTAAGGTTTCTAAGTCCTTAGTCACTAGTTTTTCAAAAACTTGGACTTCAGGTGCTATACAAAAATTTGGTGTGAACTTACTTTTGGGTTTCAAATTTGTATAAGGTCCATCCCCCGGAGAAGATTAATCGAGATCTGTATTCCAATTGGTTAACGTCTCTCTCAGGGCTAGTTCTTCTGAGGCGTTTAGTTTTAAGGAGACTAACTCAGCCTCAGTAGTTTTGTTATGATGTTTCATTAATACTAGTTTTCGGGCAAAAAGATGGATGTCTTTAACCCACTCAAAAAGGTTGAAATCATTGGTAGGGGAGAAGGAGAGTCCTCTATTAAGTAGAGTAACTTCATCTTCTGTCAATATCAGATCAGATAAATTAATCACTTGATTGTTGATATTCATGGTGCTCATTTGTATTTGGGTTGCGCTCTCTGATTTCGGTCTCGTAGCCGTCTCTGTTCGGGATATTGTTGGCGCTGATCTAAAAAAGGCGGGCTAGATGGTGTTGTTGAGCCATCCACCCTGCGGCCTCGATATCTTATGTTGCCCCTATTGACAAAACGATTACGTCTATCTTCTGGAAATTCAGCGTCTGATGTGTCATATTCCGAAGAAGATTGGGGCTCTGTCTGTTGAATTTTCTGGCGATGGGAGTGACGATAAACTTGTTTATGAGTTAGATCCCTCGAGTCTCTCATATACTTCCGATGTTTACGTTGTTTTAAAACATTTTTAAACTTATCAATCTCATTCTGTAATTTTAACTCTTAATCCTTAAATTTATCCACACTCCGAAAGGTCTCAATATCCACTAAATGTAGTGCTAGTTCTACTTTTGTTGCTTCCAAAATTCTTTCTTCCTCACTAATAATGAGTTTCATAAGGTCTATTGAGCATGCATTCAGGATTTTGTCGCATGATTCTATGAACGTTTCATTACAAAGGTGGGAGGCGGGGCTTAAATTGACCCTCAATCCCCTTGGGATGAGGTGTTGTTCTATATAGTTTTGAAGACTCTTAATTTCCCACCAAGACCTTGTCTGACTTTTGTAAATTTTGGTAAGTGTAAAGAAAAATTTATGTATGTTTTTAGCCTCACTTT
This sequence comes from Discoglossus pictus, assembly GCA_027410445.1. Taxonomy (NCBI): domain Eukaryota; kingdom Metazoa; phylum Chordata; class Amphibia; order Anura; family Alytidae; genus Discoglossus; species Discoglossus pictus. The sequence continues at coordinate 81,965,891 of CM050168.1, forward strand.
GTGATGCTGATAGCCCTTCACCTGTCAAGGAAAAGACGCTTCCCACTTCTCCCAACCATTGGTTGGGGTCTGTGTGTAGGTGCAGAAAACCCTCCATCAGTGAAACTGGTAAAATATAGTTTGGAAAGGGGGATAACCCCAATAGATTATTGGGTTTTTAAGAGGTAGAAACTAATCTCTAAATGTAATAGAGTAAAAAATATGTTTTTAAATAGTCCCCAGTTGCAGTGGGTCTGAAATGTCTCTCCCCACCACAACCTTAGAGACAGATAAGACTCTAATTTATAAGTGTGTAGCAACTGATAGTAAAAAAAGAAATATTATAGAAAAATAACTTTATTAAGAAAAAATCTAAATAAAAATAAATAAAGTGAAAAAAAGAAATACTGTGATGTAAATCTTAAGAAGGCCGGATATAGTAAATAGGGGGGTTAAGCAATAATGAGCTCTAAATAGTCACAATGGAGCTCTACTAGGGAAGATATAGTAAGGAATTGAGCCGCCACCTGTCTAGTTTAAAGGACAGATGACCGCTTACAGTTGCTGGTATTACTGTACAAAAAAGAAAAGGAGGGAAGGTCTCTCTGTGTATTTTTAAACAGAAGCTTGATCTGATCACTCTAAGGTCTAGCCTCTTTGCAATATATTAATAGTCAGCAAAGACAGATCCTCCTCAGTATTGTGATACACAGCACAAAGCTGCTATCTGAAAGAGGTACTTGATCCCCATAATTTCACTCATAAACCTATAGGGATTATTGACAATAGTGAACTACCTTAATAGTCTTATAAGGTGAGTAACATTCTAATAAATGATGTTGTCATACCCTAAAGGTGTAAAATATAAAGTCCTACGTCAATTGTGTTGGTAATATGCTCCACAATGGGAGAGCTTACCCCCGCCGCCTGGTGTGTTTTAAAATGTTCCCGACGCGCGTTTCCCCGCTGTTGTCGTTCTGGATTCATCAGGGGACACTTCTGAGTTAAATGGCGGACTTTTTAAAGAGTCCCGTGATTTCGCGGGACGCGATGACGTCACCGCGTCTACGCTGGCGCCGCGACGCGATCGCGGGCCGCGTCATCACGTTTCTCGCGAGATTGTATATTCCTAATCGCGAACTCACGTTAATCGCGAGATTTTGAGTTAGAGGTTGCTTGAACCACTCGTAAAGGTGGATATTATGTTCGCTGTATGTAAGGCAATGGCTCTATTATTGAAAAACGAAAAAATAGACTAAATTGTCATCATGTCTCACTGGTAATGGGTGAAATATAGCAGTGAAGATAATATTATATTGCGGTTTATCTATTATCTAACATAATTCTGTGCTCTAAGTTTAAACAGAAATATTAATTTTAGGATGTAATGATAGGTATAGTTTTTTAAAAGGCCAAATCTAGAGAGCTGGCCGATAGGGGGGCATAATGCACCTAAAACATATATATACTCACAGACCCCAATCAAACGGTCCAAAAGCTTCATGCAAGTAAAAGTAGGTCATAGAGAATACTAGACAGTTAGGAATATTGGGAAATTAACTAAAGTCTGTAAATGGGTCTACACTAGTGAAATGGAAAATAATTAAACATGGAGTAGAAGGAAGGTGAAGAACATCCCTTATCTGATATAAATAAATAAAATAAATTTAACCTAAAAGCTAAGATGATGAGAGCTATGTGTGTCTTGCTATCTATAGGAAAACGACAGAATAAGCAGAGAGTAAGGAAAACGGAAAGACCCCAGTAAATGGGCCTGAACCTATGTTAAAGGGCGATTTTAATATATAGAGAGTTAGATAGGCAAGAGACTGTGATCTATAGTTGATGTAGGTAGAACACTTATGGACTATTATTTAGAAGGAAGGACCGAGCTGAGTTGGAGGGGAGCCACGGTATTGCTGGATATATGGCGTAGAGAGAGAACTATATAAATGGGGAGAAGGTGAAACCTTCATTTAGGCCATGCGGAGTTAAGGTTTTAAGGTGAAAAATCCACCAGGCTTCTCGTTGAAGTAACTTATTTTCCATATTGCCTCTCCTTGGAGTTGTTTTCACCTTTTCAATGCCCATAAACTGTAGACACATTACGTTTCCATCATGTATATAGTTAACGTGTCTAGCAACTGCCACATCATTTTTGTTGATTATAGTGTTTACATGTTCCAATACTCGTCGTCGGAGTTGACGTGTTGTTTTTCCTATATACTGCAGGCCACATCTACAGTGAATGAGGTAGATCACTGCTGTAGTTCTACAATTAATGTAGTCTCGTACTCTATATTTCTTCTGATTAGAGGAACTTGTGAACTCTGCTGTGGTACGGATGTGACGACAGGCCTTACAGTTACCACAAGGTTTAGAGCCAGCTGCTCGTACATTTAGCCAATCACTCCCTGTGCTCTTAGGTGCTTCATAGTGGCTATGCACTAACTTGTCCTTCAGACTAGGTGCTCGGCGATAAGTAATTGCCGCTGTATTAGTCAGTCTGGTTTGTAGTTCATTATCAGCCAATAGGATATGCCAATGTTGTTGTAATATCGATCGAATGTTCTCTCCAAATTTATTATATGTACCTATGATTCTTATAGGTTGAGATTCTGGTGTCTTTGTCGTAGTGGAGTTGTACAGTAAGTCTGCCTGCGAGCTTTCTTTTGCTCTTGCATATGCCTTTTTCAGGATGTTATGAGAGTAACCTCTTGATTTAAAGCGGTCATAGAGGTCTTTCGCTTGCTTTTCAAAGTCCATTTCAGTGGTACAATTTCGGCGTATGCGAAGATATTGACCGTATGGAATACTGCGAATAAGATGACTGGGGTGGTGGCTGGATGCCAGGAGTAGACTATTCGTAGCGGTGTCCTTGCGATATGTTGATGTTACAATAAGATTCTTGTCTGTTTTGGAAATAAGTAGGTCCAAGAACTCTATTTGGTTCGAATTGATAGTGTGTGTAAGTTTGAGACCGATGGACTTTATATTGAGAATAGTGATAAAATCCAAAAGGCTAGATTTATTTCCATTCCAAGTTAGAAATACATCATCAATATATCTGATCCAGAGACCCACCTGATCAGTATAGTTGGACAATTCTTCTCCAAAAACTATAGTTTCTTCCCATGTGCCAAGGTGAAGATTGGCATATGAGGGTGCACATGGGGTACCCATTGCTGTCCCTTTTATTTGTTTATAGAAAATATTGTCATATGTAAAGTAGTTTTTAGTTAGAACAAATTCCAGTAGCTTTATGACAAACTCACTATGTTTGTAATGTTGTACGCCGCGGGTCTTCTGGTATTTATTTACCGCTTGTACCCCTACTTCATGTGGAATTGAGGTGTACAGTCCTTCCACATCGAGACAGACTAGTAATGTTTCATCATCCAATCGGAGATTGTAGAGCCTTTGTAAAATACTCTTAGTGTCCTGAGCATATGATGCCAGTGTTGCCACAAATGGTCTCAAGATCTGATCGATATAAGTACTAGCATGTTCTGACAAGCTATTCTTTCCGGAGACTATTGGGCGTCCTGGTGGTGTTTTCAGGTTTTTGTGTACCTTCGGCAATGAATAGAAGGTTGGAATATTGGGATGTTTATTCAGTAAGAAGTTAAACTCTTGTCTTGAGATAATGTTGTTCCAAAGGCCCTCCGACAATATTGCTCCGAGTTCCTTTTTATATTCTCCCGTAGGGTCTCTTGACAGGCGTTGGTAAGTGCTTTTGTCACTTAGTAACCGTAAGTTTTCTTGGTGATTGGTCATTTTCCCGGAGGATCACTGTATTGCCTCCTTTATCTGATGGTTTAACTACTATTTGTTTGTTTTTTTGTAGTTTGGACAGTGATTTACACTCCATAGAGGTTAGATTAGATTCTTTTGTGTTATTAGTTGCTAAGGTTTCTAAGTCCTTAGTCACTAGTTTTTCAAAAACTTGGACTTCAGGTGCTATACAAAAATTTGGTGTGAACTTACTTTTGGGTTTCAAATTTGTATAAGGTCCATCCCCCGGAGAAGGTTCATCGAGATCTGTATTCCAATTGGTTAACGTCTCTCTCAGGGCTAGTTCTTCTGAGGCGTTTAATTTTAAGGAGACTAACTCAGCCTCAGTAGTTTTGTTATGATGTTTCGTTAATACTAGTTTTCGGGCAAAAAGATGGATGTCTTTAACCCACTCAAAAAGGTTGAAATCATTGGTAGGGGAGAAGGAGAGTCCTCTATTAAGTAGTGTAACTTCATCTTCTGTCAATATCAGATCAGATAAATTAATCACTTGATTGTTGATATTCATGGTGCTCATTTGTATTTGGGTTGCGCTCTCTGATTTCGGTCTCGTAGCCATCTCTGTTCGGGATATTGTTGGCGCTGATCTAAAAAAGGCGGGCTAGATGGTGTTGTTGAGCCATCCACCCTGCGGCCTCGATATCTTATGTTGCCCCTATTGACAAAACGATTACGTCTATCTTCTGGAAATTCAGCGTCTGATGTGTCATATTCCGAAGAAGATTGGGGCTCTGTCTGTTGAATTTTCTGGCGATGGGAGTGACGATAAACTTGTTTATGAGTTAGATCCCTCGAGTCTCTCATATACTTCCGATGTTTACGTTGTTTTAAAACATTTTTAAACTTATCAATCTCATTCTGTAATTTTAACTCGTAATCCTTAAATTTATCCACACTCCGAAAGGTCTCAATATCCACTAAATGTAGTGCTAGTTCTACTTTTGTTGCTTCCAAAATTCTTTCTTCCTCACTAATAATGAGTTTCATAAGGTCTATTGAGCATGCATTCAGGATTTTGTCCCATGATTCTATGAACGTTTCATTACAAAGGTGGGAGGCGGGGCTTAAATTGACCCTCAATCCCCTTGGGATGAGGTGTTGTTCTATATAGTTTTGAAGACTCTTAATTTCCCACCAAGACCTTGTCTGACTTTTGTAAATTTTGGTAAGTGTAAAGAAAAATGTATGTATGTTTTTAGCCTCACTTTGTGATGCTGATAGCCCTTCACCTGTCAAGGAAAAGACGCTTCCCACTTCTCCCAACCATTGGTTGGGGTCTGTGTGTAGGTGCAGAAAACCCTCCATCAGCGAAACTGGTAAAATATAGTTTGGAAAGGAGGATAACCCCAATAGATTATTGGGTTTTTAAGAGGTAGAAACTAATCTCTAAATGTAATAGAGTAAAAAAGATGTTTTTAAATAGTCCCCAGTTGCAGTGGGTCTGAAATGTCTCTCCCCACCACAACCTTAGAGACAGATAAGACTCTAATTTATAAGTGTGTAGCAACTGATAGTAAAAAAAAAGAAATATTATAGAAAAATAACTTTATTAAGAAAAAATCTAAATAAAAATAAATAAAGTGAAAAAAAGAAATACTGTGATGTAAATCTTAAGAAGGCCGGATATAGTAAATAGGGGGGTTAAGCAATAATGAGCTCTGAGTAGTCACAATGGAGCTCTACTAGGGAAGATATAGTAAGGAATTGAGCCGCCACCTGTCTAGTTTAAAGGACAGATGACCGCTTACAGTTGCTGGTATTACTGTACAAAAAAGAAAAGGAGGGAAGGTCTCTCTGTGTATTTTTAAACAGAAGCTTGATCTGATCACTCTAAGGTCTAGCCTCTTTGCAATATATTAATAGTCAGCAAAGACAGATCCTCCTCAGTATTGTGATACACAGCACAAAGCTGCTATCTGAAAGAGGTACTTGATCACCATAATTTCACTCATAAACCTATAGGGATTATTGACAATAGTGAACTACCTTAATAGTCTTATAAGGTGAATAACATTCTAATAAATGATGTTGTCATACCCTAAAGGTGTAAAATATAAAGTCCTACGTCGATTGTGTTGGTAATATGCTCCACAATGGGAGAGCTTACCCCCGCCGCCTGGTGTGTTTTAAAATGTTCCTGACTCGCGTTTCCCCGCTATTGTCGTTCTGGATTCATCAGGGGACACTTCTGAGTTAAACCGCGGACTTTTTAAAGAGTCCCGCGACTTCGCAGGACGCGATGACGTCACCGCGTCTACGCTGGCGCCGAGATGCGATCGCGGGCCGCGTCATCACGTTTCTCGCGAGATTGTATATTCCTAATTGCGAACTCACGTTAATCGCGAGATTTTGAGTTAGAGGTTGCTTGAACCACTCGTAAAGGTGGATATTATGTTCGCTGTATGTAAGGCAATGGCTCTATTATTAAAAAACGAAAAAATAGACTAAATTGTCATCATGTCTCACTGGTAATGGGTGAAATATAGCAGTGAAGATAATATTATATTGCGGTTTATATAACATAATCCTGTGCTCTAAGTATAAACAGAAATATTAATTTTAGGATGTAATGATAGGTATAGAGAAACGTGATGACGCGGCCCGCGATCGCGGCGCGGCGCCAGCGTAGACGCAGTGACGTCATCGCGTCCCGCGAAATCGCGGGACTCTTTAAAAAGTCTGCGGTTTAACTCAGAAGTGTCCCCTGATGAATCCAGAACGACAATAGCGGGGAAACGCGCGTCGGGAACATTTTAAAACACACCAGGCGGCGGGGGTAAGCTCTCCCATTGTGGAGCATATTACCAACACAATCGACGTAGGACTTTATATTTTACACCTTTAGGGTATGACAACATCATTTATTAGAATGTTACTCACCTTATAAGACTATTAAGGTAGTTCACTATTGTCAATAATCCCTATAGGTTTATGAGTGAAATTATGGGGATCAAGTACCTCTTTCAGATAGCAGCTTTGTGCTGTGTATCACAATACTGAGGAGGATCTGTCTTTGCTGACTATTAATATATTGCAAAGAGGCTAGACCTTAGAGTGATCAGATCAAGCTTCTGTTTAAAAATACACAGAGAGACCTTCCCTCCTTTTCTTTTTTGTACAGTAATACCAGCAACTGTAAGCGGTCATCTGTCCTTTAAACTAGACAGGTGGCGGCTCAATTCCTTACTATATCTTCCCTAGTAGAGCTCCATTGTGACTACTCAGAGCTCATTATTGCTTAACCCCCCTATTTACTATATCCGGCCTTCTTAAGATTTACATCACAGTATTTCTTTTTTTCACTTTATTTATTTTTATTTAGATTTTTTCTTAATAAAGTTATTTTTCTATAATATTTCTTTTTTTTACTATCAGTTGCTACACACTTATAAATTAGAGTCTTATCTGTCTCTAAGGTTGTGGTGGGGAGAGACATTTCAGACCCACTGCAACTGGGGACTATTTAAAAACATCTGTTTTACTCTATTACATTTAGAGATTAGTTTCTACCTCTTAAAAACCTTGCAAATACTAGTTTGTGTTGTTTGTGTTATTTATTATATTTACACATTTTTTTAAATAATTTATCTGATGGATATTATGCATATATATATTTATCAAATCTAGTGTTACATTATTCATCTCTGGGATAACTCAGAGCTTTTTAAGAGCAGTTCCCTCCCTCCATACCACTTACCCGCCTGCCCGTATTCAGATTCAATTTATAGAAGTATGGAAATCACCCGACCTTCCCATTGGCAGTTTTTATTTTCTGACCACTACGGGCAGATAACATATTACATACTAGAGCTTTTCACTTCAAATCAGATCCCTTCCCTCTCTCACTAAATGAAAAACCATTCTACTTTGCACTCCTTCCCACCGTAGCAAATCTTCACTTTCTTCCTTACCCTTGCTATTCCTTATCTGTTACTCTTCCCTAGGTCTCTGCTTCCTCCAGACGCTTTAGATTGTAAGTAGAGAGTTTTCAGTCTTGTAGGATGCTTTGGAAAAAGCACTTCCTGCAAAGATTCTAAGCTCAAAACAGGGCCCTCCATTTTCTGCAGTTTGTTAATAATGTACCCCCCTTGTTACTACTTGCAGGCTCCAATTGGGTTACTTACTGTGTGCTACTTTTACTTACTTTACTCATTATTGCAAGTTATTTCCATCAAAGCCCTTGATCTTGTGGCCGCAAAAATCCCACTCCACTATTCAATTGCTCCGATTGACCCTTTTGTCAAGCCCGTAAATGGCTAAATACCAAAAACAGGTTACTTGTACCAAGGAGGTCCCGCAAAGGTCTTAGTTACAAATCGTAGCACTAATTAGGCAAATAAAAAAACAATCCTGTACTTTTATTAGAAGTGAAAGTGATGTTAGGTCTTAGAATTAATAGCACAACATTCTGAAGCTCGCAAATCAGCAAAAATAAATACTTTATTTCATGTTAAATTTTCTGCATAAAGTCCTACGGGCTTGGAGGTTGAATCCAACCTCCATATATCATTGAAGTCCTAGTCATGGGCTTGGAGGTCATTCAAGCTCGTAGGATTTTGGAAGGAAATTAAACATGAAATAAAGTTTTGTATTTTGTGCAATGTGCAAGCTTGTTAATATTGTGCTTTTAATTCTAATGTCACCCATTGTGTTCCCCATCACTTACAGTACTATACAGTGCTGTATTGAATTTATATTTGCATTTACAGCTCTCTGAATTTGTGAGCTTGAACCACGAGTTACGGGCTTGCGGCCGCAATCATGTTCAAGCACGCAAATGCTTATTACCGATAGCATGGTTTGCGATCAGGACTAACTTGGGTGCCCAGCCAATTGAATAGGTAAGTTAAAGTAGAGCTACTGGAGTAAGTAGCCCAAAAGTAGCAAATCGCAAAGTTACTTTCAAGTAACAGCCCCAAATTGAATGAGGCCCTAAGTTTGTAAATATAGATGCATATGTCAACTTTTTACTTATTCAAATGGAAACTCCACATTTTTTAGATCTAACGAAGGAAGACAATACCTTAAATACACAGTATATCAACTAGATCTGACACACAACAAAATTATACTTTTTTTCTGAGGAAAATGTAATCCATAATCATTAAATAAGATGTTTCAATCCATATAATGAAAAGATTGTTATTAATCTGAATTAAATTAAACCACTCATTATCTTTGGAAATTTACCCAATACATATACAAAGAATTATGTCCAGTAGTATCAAATCAATTAAATCAGCTTTTTTGGCATGACAGAAAAAAATAATTATTGTCAAGGCATATAGGATAGGGAATACATGGGGTGCGAAGTGTTTTGGGGACATTTTAGGTACATAGGGAATATAAGGAAGAAAACACACATACAACCACATGAAGAACAAAATACAGAAATGTGAACAACTCATACCTGCCTCAAACCAAAAGCAAAGTATTGCCTGCTATGTGGTAGGTAGAAATCTATTCTGCCAGCTAAGAAATCTATTCTGCCAGCTAACACTACACCCACTATTACAAAACTAGTACCAATGCTCCAAGTTGTTACTCCTCTAAATCATATTAAAATACACTATATGATAATTGTTACTATAAAGAGTAAGATGGCAGTTGGTGAGTGCTTCTGCTGATCTGGATAGTACGAAGCCCAGTATCACTGGCTGAGCCCCTGCAGAAGTCACTGCTTCAGTTTTGATGGCGAATGGAACTGGAAAAGATTTCATTTTGATGACTGCTTCTTCTCAGGCGGATGGTATAAGGCCCAGTGTCACTGGCTGAGCCCCTGCAGAGGTCACAGCTTTCAGTACTGATGGGGAATTGTATTGGGAAAGATGGCAGTTGGTTGTCTCTTCTACTGAGGTGGATGGTATGAGGCCTAGTGTCCCTGGTTGAGCCCCTACAGAGGTCACTGCTTTCAGTCCTGATGGGGAATTGAATTGGGAAAGTTGGCAGTTGGTTGTCTCTTCTACTGAGGTGGATGGTATGAGGCCTAGTGTCCCTGGCTGAGCCCCTGCAGAGGTCACTGCTTTCAGTCCTGATGGCGAATTGAATTGGGAAAAATGGCAGTTGGTTGTCTCTTCTACTGAGGTGGATGGTATGAGGCCTAGTGTCCCTGGCTGAGCTCCTACAAAAGTGACTTCTCAACAAAAGCTAAACTCTGGTTGTTTTTTTTCAATTATTCACTTTCAGACACATCATCATTTTTTCTAAAGCTTTTGTCCTTGTTCAAAGCTAGAAATCTCTTTCTTTAATTTTGACTTTATTTTCATAAGCTCTGTTCAAACTGATTGTTGAAGTGTTTCAAGGTCATTTCACTTATGTTGAGAAATCAATGATACATAATGGAACATACAGGAATTAAGAAATGGCTGATTGTTTTTAGTATAAAACCAAATTAGAAGGGGTTTTCATTTTTTTTTTCCGAGAGCAAGAGATCTCCCAAAGTTTGTTCTCTACGGTGGTATTTAAATATTTGAGTACCCTTTCCTGGCATCCTATTACCCTTCATCTTCTTCCTAAAATTTCCCCATATAACAATTTTATTAAATTATATAGTTTATATCATCTGCTCAATAATAAACTGTTCTGAAAGATCAACTGACTCTGTTAAATGTAGCGTCTTTCCTATATCAGAGGCTAACCTGACTGCATAGGCAGAGTGCAACCAAAGCTTTCATAGCAGTACTCACCAGGACCCATCTATAAGTGTGGAGGAATTGTTTAGTTCTTATACTGTAATGCTCAAGGGACCTGTAGGTAATAGAAATTACCGGCTCTTGCACTACTATGTCACCAGACTTCTCAGAAATGAGGATTTTTATCAGATCTTGCACTATAATGCTCACCGGACTTCTTCACTATGCCACTATGTTCAGATTGGGTCAGGCCTATCGTGATATCATACAGTAATACTCACCTAGAAATGTTTACTGATTCAGCTGACTACACCACTTGTTAGGTGGGAAATCTATTAATGAAGAATAAACAGAGTCTGGTTTAGTCAAGCAGAAGAGTTGTTTATTGCACCGTGTACATAGAGACCTCTTACAAATTTTCATATAATAATATAGCCAAAATGATATATCACATCATACTTCATGTATTACATCTTCTGAAACTAGCACTATCTTAAAACTAGAAGCACTAAATATATCAAGATTATGTCTGTCTTGCCAACAAAATTTTAGATATTTTCTCTTAGGTCTTAGAAATAGTCCAAAAAAAAGACCAACTCAAAAGCTTACTAAGTTTTATTTGTTAAAATATTTAAAAAACAAGCTTAAACTTACTTAAAAATACTTGTATATGGCTGTAAATCCCCAAAGCTTTCCTATCCTTGCGAGATCAAGAGACAACTCATACACTTAAAGGGGAAAGATAAAAGGAGCATCACCTGCCAGAGCCATATATAGTCCGACTGATCCTCCACACAACACAGGAGAACGGATTAGCAGTAGGCTGTGCTTAGGCATAGCATTCAGAGCCTAGACATTTAGCAGTCTGGGAGTATAGCATAATCCCAGGGAAGTATCTATCATTGTCAGGATATCAGCTTTCCAGACTACACGACCATCTTTGAAAGCCAGAAACCACTCCTCTTCTGGCAGTGTCTTAAAAAATACTTTTGATGCCTCAGCATTATTGTTATACTAGCGACTTGCCCATCAAAAAATGACGGCAATAAGATTGTAATGGCGGTAAATTTTGTGGTGTTCCAAGATGCTTCGGTGCTCATTGTGAGCCTCGCGCTGTGCGCCTTCATTGCTAGGTTCTTGGTTGTTTGTGTGCTATGAGCATTGTTTTTTTTGCTAATGCTGCAGTGTGTAGTGTAAATAGTGTGCGCACGCAAGCCAAATCCATTAGGGTAGCTATGTACTTCTGCATTGTGTAAGTTAGTGTTGTAAAATGGCGCCTAATGGGTGTTACACGTAAGTGGCTGATTTGGCATCCTTGTTCTTGGATCGCGTCCGTCTTTTGGGAAAATCCGTAGGTGTTTGGTGGTGTTTTGCGTCCTTAGAGTCCTGTAGCCTCGTTTTCGGGTTTTTTTCAGCGGCCATTTTTTCTCTCGCTTAGGGGATTTTCGGGTGTCTAAAATCTTGTATTTCGAGTTAAATTGAGATGTAACTTCAGTTTTCGAGGTCCTGGGTGACCCTCCCCCCTTGCTGTAGGTAAGCTTTTTATGTATTTGTTGTGTGTATTTATTGTGTTTTTAATGTTTTCATGTGCGCAGGTTTCGGGCGGTAAGGTCGTATATTTGCAAGGTAATAATGTATTTTTTTCCTCAGCCTTTGGCGCTCCATGCCAGCAACTGCAGCCCACTCTTCGCGAGCCCGCAGCGTTAGCAACAACCCGCATGCTCACAACTATATATGTGATATAAAGCTTTCGTTCTCGGTGGACAAATATGTGTGCAATCTATTTTTTTATTAAATACAAATGTCTTTTACTACTCTACAGGTTTTCTTAAATCAGAAGTTGCTCTCATCAATAAATAAAATTGAATATATAACAATATAATCACAAGTTTTCTTTACATATTTCTTATTTTGTCAGCAGTTAAACACTTGTCCTCATGTTTCCTTATTGAAGAAACTCACACATTCCCATATTTCTGATTGGCTAACTTGTACACTTTATTTATCTGCAGAATATTGCGAACTTATAAATGAGCAATGCAGGGTCACATAAAGTCGTGTGAAAAATGGTAGTGGAAAGGATCACATTTAAGGATTTCCTACCCCGTAGCAATAATGAAATGAGCTTAGCTGTTCCTCAATTTTCTTCTTCACAGGAGGCACATAAAGCTCTGTTTGATTTTTTTTTTTTGCAGATTTAATGCAGAATTCCTTAATATGACTTTCCACTTTTTGTAATGCTTTTTCTTTTTCTTAGTGCAACATCACAATAAAACTGTTTGTTCTGGCAAAATAAATTTAAGCACTTTGTTCTGACCAGTCTTGTTTTATTAATAGACTATAGTTCCTTTATTTGCAGAATGAAAAATATATACAAATGAAGATTTAAGGCTTTTGTTACACTGTGCTTTGACTGCAAGGGGCTCTGATATGGCAGATGAGAATATAAATTAAATGTTTTAAAATGATTTGCTCTCTAGTGACACCCATGAAATTGATTACTCTTTATATGGTCTGCTAGAGGTATTTGAATTGAGACTTAAAAATCTTGAATATAAAGCAAGATGAGATATGCAAGTGTAAGGAAGATGCATTTCTTTGGCAATTGAGTAAATTAAATAAATGTAATAGCAAACTATTATATTCTATTTATGTATACTTGAATTAGAAAATCTAAAAAAGGAATAGTTGATATGCAAACCTGGAATCAGGAGCTTCAGTCCCTTTTATATTGGTCACCTTGCATCATTAAAAATACTATAAATCCATAACGGCTATTTTAAATAATTATTATATCATATCAGTTATATGGTGTTGTTTGCCTGTGTCCCCTGTACTATATACGGTAATCTTTAATCCTACACCTTTAATCCTACTATTATATTAAAATACTTGTTTGTATACCTGAATAAAAAGATGGATTCTGAATCTTGATTTAAGTTATACAGATATAGTTGTACAGATTTTGTATAAAATAATTGATTAACAGTCATTTACCTTTGTTTATCATATACTGTATACATGCTATGAATGTAAAGCCTATTTTTTTGGAAAGCAGTTTAAATGAGGACATTATTTTAATTAATGGAAATTAGTGACACATTTTAGTTCTGTTAAAATGGATTTAAATACAATATATATATATATATATATATATATATATATATATATATATATATATATATAAATATATATAATAAAAAAATATTTTTTTAACCTCATTGTATGTTGATTTCCTTGCGCTTAAATAATAATAAATAAAATCAATAAAACATTGATATTTGGGAAGAGTCAGGCAAATCTTGTCTCAGGTTCTTAAAAAGAACATTTATCCAGAACCAGCATATTGTCTCATATGTTTGCCACTTCCCATAATGACAAAAATGTGGTTATATTGGCTGATTTTGTATTTGCTAATACGTATATACTCGAGTATAAGCCGACCAGAGTATAAGCCGAGGCACCTATTTTACCACAAAATACTGGGAAAAATGAGTGACTCGAGTATAAGCCGAGGGTGGGGAATGCGCTGCCCCCTGTGTCCCTCTTGTGCCCTCTGTGTCCCCCTCTTGTTTGCGCTTTTATTGTGTCCCCACTCTCTCTCCCCTGTGTCTCTTCTCCCCTCTCCCTTCCCTGTGTCTCTTCACCCCTCTCCCTCCCCTGTGTCTCTTCCCCCCTCCCTTATCACCCTCCTCAACCCCCCTCCTCATTCTCAACCTCCCTCCTCAACCCCCCCTCAACCTCCCTCCTCATCCTCCCTCCTCATCCTCAGCCGCTCCTTGCGCTGGTGGAGATGAGCGACATAGGCGCTCATCCCTTTGTCCCCATTTGACTTAGTCAGGGAGCGCCAAAGGGGCTCACTGCGCTAGTGGAGATGAGCACCATAGGTGCTCATCCCTACGACCCCGCATGACTTAAGCATCATACCTATGACCCGCGGGACTACAGAACAACAGAAAACTCAAATACACAATTCTCAGTACGAGACCCGTAGGACTTTGAGAATATCGCCAGCAAAAATTACGGCCCGTAACACTTTGAAAAGGAAACCGCCACTTAGAGAGAAAAAAATACGCCCCCCAAAAATACGAAGTTAACGGTCGAACCGCGCACATCGAAAAACACGAAAAACGGCAGCCGATAAAAACTAAAACGAGGCTACATGACCCCTAAGCACGTAAAACACAGCCTGGCACATACTACTTTTACTCAGGAACAAGGTACAAAATACACTATTAGGAAGGACGGAAAATGCTCGAGACTCGCGTAACACATAGACAATCGCCACCATGTTACAACACTAACTGCAAACTAATAGCATTACCATCACAAAATACAGCATTACACTGCTAAGCAAACGCTTTAGCCTCGTGCACACAGCCTATTTACACTGCACACTTGCCACATTGTTGACAGTTACACCTCAGGTCAGCAACAGTCCAAATGTACATTGTATGCTGCAGGAAAATCAAAGTGATTGTTAGCTCTTTAGGATATTGAAAACAAAGCGAGTGTTAGCTCTTCAGGATATTGATTGCTGGATATATTAATTACAAATAGGTAAAGTATATTAATTTATTATTTAATTAATGAATGAATGAATGAATCAATTATTATAAAAAATATATTTATATTGAAAAGAAAGAGCAGGGGCTCAGCGTGGGGCTCACAATGACCGCCGAGGGTGCTCAGAGGAGCAAAAGTACACAAGGGGAGAGCGCAGGGCTTGCAATGAGCGCAGACGGTGCTGAGATGACAAAAAGTACATGAGGGGAGAGGCTTGCAATGAAAAGCCTTACATTATGTGGCAAACAGCATTACCTGCCTTACAATTTTATTGTTGTCATTTTTTGACGGGCAAGTCGCTAGTATATTAGAAAAGTTTGAGAGGATTTGGATAGCATGGTTTAGTTCAGGATGTGCTAAACATTTGATTCCTTGTTTGTACCATAAATGGGACATGGCAGAAATGTTAATAAGATAAAAACAATATTGGTATGTGTAAGCTATATATTTGATGATTATGAAGAAATACACATGTCTAACTGTAAAATTTAGATTTTTATCGGTTCAGGAATAACATTGTTGGCTTACAAAGTGAACTTGAGTTAATTTGATCAGTAATACAAGGGTAGGTAGGAGGGAGACGAAATCTGAAAATGAAAAATAAACTTGCAAAAGAGGGGGAGAAAGGGGGAAGGGGAGGGGAAAAGTAGTAAAATTAGTTTAATGACTGGGCATTACTTTTAGAATTGTAAAGAGCTTATGTATTACAAAACTTGTTTTAAAATGTCTTTACTTAATGTGGCATACAACATTGCAAACAAAACACTGTTGGCAATGAAGTAGAAACTATCATCAACAATTCTTGATTTTTTTTTTATATTTTTATATTCCTAATAGGTTTTGAAGATGCAACTAATTTATTTTTTACAAAATGAATCATCTATACCACTCTCAAAGTATAATTACAACACAGCAACAAAAAAAATCTAATAAGCAATATCTGTAGACACAAAAAAGACCTCATAAACTTATAAAAAAGGCAACAGTGAATATATAATACTTGAATCTCAACTCTGCTAAAATAATATGCATTTTCTTATAATTAATATTGCTTATACAGTTTTATTAACACTTATTTTGCTTGAACATCCCATTCTTGTTTTCTCTGTATACGTCCCATGTCTGTCCTTCATCATATGAAAATGAATATTTGAAAATAGAAATTAATTTACCATGAGCCATTGCTGACTTCAATTTAAAATCATGGTTGATAGGATTGTCTTGCTCTAGGGTAGGAGCAACAAGGAACCATAAAGTATTCTTACGCATCAAAAACAGGAATTACAGCACCTTCACTCTATTAAAGTTATGTTTCCTATTACTCACTCATCTGCATTTTAAGGGTGCATTAGAGGGGGCTATATATACATACGACACTGTGTAATCACCCTTACATTATTCACTTATTTACTCTGAAATCCAGCGCATAACAGGTATCAACATTACAAAATAGATTATTACCATAATTATAACAATTTCTATAATGGTATGTTGACCACAAGTTACTACTAAAATCTTCTGAATATGTTTATTCCAATTTGTTAGAAGATTATTTAGTAGAAGCTTTTAGCTACTAAATATGTTCCATTCACAGCTTCTATTAAAATGGGAATCAGCCAACAGATTGCAACTATAATTAAAAGGGTATGGTGTCCAATGCAGAAATCCTATCTGGATGCACAAACTTGTTCACTCCTTTCTTCTCTTGATACTCTTGAATAGCTAATAAAAATTATCAGAAAACAACCTTTCAGCCTTTAAGACAACAGATGGAGATAACATGGCATCTTTCAGGCCACGCAGTGTATACTAAAATAAATATTTTACTCAAAATTAAATAAATGATTAAAAATAATTGTATGCAAATTGCTTACATAGCGGGTAATGTTGTTCCTCGAATCTGGTTTCATGAGGTTTTTGAGGTATAACATACATTTAAAAAATGTTTATAACATAATTTTATATTAGGGTGCACAAAGGAAAGATGGCTACAAACTACAAATCTATAAAAATATAAGCTCTGTCATATTTATTATATCCATGAATAAGATTACATTCAAGCCATTGTAGCAGAGTAGCAATGTAGAAAAGAAGCATTAGAAAAATGTTTTTTTCAATACTAGATTTTTGACTGAAACATATCTTGCTCATTCTTTGATTTAAATGCTCTTATAGCAGGTCTAAGGACTGGTGCTGGTGTGTCATTTTTTTCAGAAATAATGGATTATGTCTCAGTGAATCTCACTTGGGCATTTCAAGAAAGCCTGTGGGAAAACGAGTCAAATATAAATTTGAGTCTGCCGCTTCTTATTCTGATAAAAATATCAATATTATAACTCCTTCCTCAATTTATTTGACTCCTTCTGCCTTTCATAATTTAAAAGCACTGTAAAATTCCTTATTTCCAGAAATGTCATCAGCATATCCATTTACATCTATATTCCACACCCCCAACAGATACAAAAAGAGGTAAAAGAGATTAAAAAAAGAGAACTGTTAATTTGTTCATAAAATACTTCAACCCTAAGCACAGTCACCTCCTTCAGAATGAATCCAACTACATGACTGACCACTCTCCACTAGGTAATTGCCTCATTCTCTTTATGAGCCACCCAGTATCACGTCTTTGGTAGCAGTTGTAGAAGGAATAGTTAAACTAAAGAAAGTAGATAATAGCTATGTGGAGGAAGACAGGGATCTAGCAAACTGATTGACATATTACTTTGCTCTGCTTTATTTAAGCTATTATACTGTGTAATACAGAACCAGCACATTATTTCATAGGTTTGCCACTTCCCATAAACCCCCAAATTTTGTTAAACTGGCTGATTTTATATTTGCTAAAACACATTTTTACATAGCTATTAGATGGTTACAAAAAGATTTACCTCTTTGCATGTTAAACATTGAATAAATCATACCCTAATAATTTCCATTGAGGGATGCTGCATTAAGTGATTAAATAATTAATACAGGTCCTTTTTCAGAGGATAACATTTTACTAGAATTATCAAAGTTAAAAGTAAACAATTCAATGGACAATGTGCATCCAAAGATGTTGAAGGATTGGTACATGCTGCACCGTTAGCTAAACTGTTTATTGAATCATTATCATTCAAGGTCTCTGGATAATGCTAATGTACTATAGTTGTTGTTCAGTCATTTAGCCGTGTCTGACTCTTTGTGACCCTATGGGCACATCTGCTCCTCTGATCTCCATCAAGATCATGTGTATTACTTCAATGACCTCATCTAACCAATTCCACCTCTGCTGCCCCCTTCTATACGTGCCTTCAATCTTTCCCAGTAGCAGAGGGAATCGTGGCATCTCATCAAATGGTAAAAATATTTGAGCTTTTGCCTCATGATCATATCTTCTAGTGAGCAGTTTAACCACAAATCCAAGAGTCAATTCTAATGGGCCTCTTTATGGTCCAGCTCTCACATTTGTATGTTACCATGGGGAATACCATAGTTGTAAATATGCAGACCTTTGTTGATAATTTAATTGTTTATTCAGACTTGCCATAGCTTTCCTTCCCAGAGTGAATGTGTTTAATTTCAAAGTTAACGATTTACAAGATCACAGACAGCAAGGCTTTACTGCTGTGATAACGTCAGGCTAATCTAATTGACTTTTTTGTTTATATAACCAAAGTTATAGACCAAGGTGGAGCAGTAGATGAAGTTTATGAGGCTGTCCCACACAATAAACTAATCTGGAAACTCCTGAGTCTTCAGAGTCTGGGAGTTCAGTGGATAGGACACTAGTGAAGGGATATGTATCAGAGTCATAGTTAATGGAATACAGTCAGTGGAAGAGATAGTTAGCAGTGGGGATCCATGGTTCTCAGTGATGGGTACCATTTTGTTTAATATATTTATTAGTGATGTTACTAGTGTGCTTCAAGGACATTTTTGTCTCTTTGTAGATGACACAAAAATATGTAACTGGGTAGACATTCCAGCAGGCATAATTGCAAGTATGTGGGATCTACACGTCAACACTAATACATGAAAAATTATTAACTTTACCTACAAAACCGAAAATATTTAGTAAAATAATGATACCAACTGATGAGTTATGGGACTTATTAATGGGAGTTATTACATCTCATGATTTAAAGGTAGGCAAGCAATGCAACAAAACAGCAGTAAAAGCAAGTAAGATGCCTGGATGTATTGGTAGAGGAAATAACAACAGTATAAGAGATGCACTAATGCCACTCTATAGATCCCTAGATAGAGCTCACATAGATACCCTGTGCATTTCTGAAGACCAAATCTTCAAAAGGATATCAACAATTTAGAAACAATTCAAAATGTTGGGTGGTCTAAAGGATAGACTATATGACCTGAATATGTATAGCTCTGAGAACTAAAGGGAGAGTGGTGACATTATGGAAACCTTCAAATATATCAAAGGATTTAATAAAGTTCAAGTTGAAAGCATCTTGAAAAAGATGTATGCAGAACAAGAGGTCATTATTTGTAGTAGGAAGGTGGAAGAATCAGGAGTAATGTGAGAAAGTATTACTTTACAGAAAAGAGTAGTAGATACATGGAAAAGCCTTCACGCTGACGTGGTAGAGTCAAACACAGCTTAGGAAGTAAACATACCTAGGAGAAGCCTAAGGTTCTCCTGGGGCTTAAATAAGCCAAATGTTTATGTAAATCCAATGGCAGACCAGATGGGCTTTTTTAGTTCTTACCTGTCATCAAATCTATATTGCTATCGTGGAAAAAATAAGTTATTGTATGATCTTCTACTAATCCCTTGCTTAAAGGTGTAGGGATTTCCCCTAAACATATGTTGCTCTTTTGCTGTTTAAATGTACAAGTAAAAGATACAGCTCTTGCATTTATTGCTACAAGACATCTCTATATTAGGTGATGAGAACTTCTAACAAACACAGAATATAAATAGAGAAGTCACTGTTTAGAACTACAACTGTAGATATCTTGATTATCTCTTGAACTGGCTCTTAAATTTATGTTCCAGCCAGCTCAGCATTCTAAATGTCAAAACAGAAATGCAACTTTTAATGGCAGCCTCCATTCACCACAAATTTAGAAGAGTAACTAGCAAACTAACTAGTACCATAATGTTTACATACATATTTAATATTCTCTAAGAGTGATCTTTAATCTAAAAAATATTTTTGGTGGAACTTGCCCTTTAAAGGCACAAGGGGGATACATTCTGCTTGTAAATATATGTTATTCTAAGCCTCAAGTATTCAATTGAAATACTGGGTAAAGTGCTTGGGAAAATCCTGGCACTTTATCAATAAAAGATTATAATAATTATTTAGCAGTCACTTTTCCACAGCAGTTAAAGAGAATAAATCAGAACAATTATAGAGAAAAGTAAATTGTTTTACAGATTTAGCCAATAATGGGAGCAGATACATTTAGTCTGTTTTTTCTTAAGAGCTATAAAACACGCTTTTATTATAACAATGAATATGTGAAAAAAATAATTCCATAAATATATTTTATTATATGTTTAAATCTATGTCAGATACAATATAAAGTCAGAATGTATTCCAGTCATTTAGATTAGCAAAATGATGAATGGTTATATATAAAGGAAATCAACTATTGAATTTGTGTCTTTTGCAAGGTACAATAAACACAACAAATCTGATTTAATTATAGAAACATGATAAATGTTTTTTTTTAATTGGTTTCACCAGTGCAATAAAACTGTATATATTATGATGTACGCCACTAATACAACAAAATGCAAAACTATAGAAATTAGAGTAATACATCACAATATTTATATACTTCTTAGAGGGGGCTGAAGAACATACGAGATACAGTATTTTTATTATCATAACATTTTTCCCAACATTATCTTGACATAATCATCCTCATCATATTTAATTAATAAAGCACCTGTCTTAATATCTAGGGACAAATCATTAAAAATGGTTGAATGGTTTTTGCTAGGAGGAATGAGAGGTTTCTGATTTTTGTTTCCAGCTGTTTTAATTTTAAGACACTCTGTAGAGCTTCAACACTCTACCGTAAACCAAACTTGGACATCATATCATTAAACTGCAATCTAACGTCTGTTTTATTTTATTTTTTAATGAAATGAGGACCACACCTTCATAAAAGGCAACTAACATGAGAGGCCCTTTTATCAATTTAGAGTAGGGCCATTAAAGATGTAACCATCAACACCATTGACATGCCTGCTCTACTATATTCTGCACAGTAGCATACCTTATTATAAATAATTGATTTTTTTAGTTAAATATTCTGGGTAAAATTGTATTTTGCTAACTCTGATCAACAGTCTTTATTCATGTCTCTGAAAGCTTATGTGGTAGAACATTGTAAAACAATTGCTTTGTGGTCTATCAGCAAAACTTTTTTTTATCATTCAGCACCAGTAATGGCATTTTATTAAGGACTTTTAAGACATGTTCCATCACAAAATTGTTGACAAAATTTGCATTTCTTCTTGTCTTTTCAAGCTGACAGGGAATGTGGTATCCATCTTGTTCTGTATCTCTGTATTCTGAGGGTTCATATAAGTTTTTGTCTCTTGGGGTTAATGATAACTCAGACCCCCATTATTGTTGACACATAGGGAGGTTTTGTTCATGGCTTGTTCATAATATGTTATAAAATAACCTGGATATTTTTGCTTTTCTTGAAACATGTATTGTTGTGTGATATAATTTACCATACTGTTAAATTGCATTATAAATAATAAATAAATGCTGCTACATACACTTAAATAACTCTTGACTCTCTGCATGCATATTATTCTCCTTATTCCTTGTAACTTCACTCTCTTTCTAGCCTATTCAAATCCTTAACTTTCTACTCCTGTCCAGTTTTCTGCCTCTTCCATTCCCTTTAGATTGTAAGGACCTCGTAATTGTGGCCGTAAATTGCCGCAACTTTGCGATTTCTCTGAGAGCCCTACGTCTACGTTGGTATTCCCATGTACATCACCGCAATCGGTCGTTAGCATTGGCGGGGTTGAACCTGATCACGGCCGGTAGCCCGGAGATCATGGTTCAAGCCCGCCAAGTCTATAAGTCAAATAAATATTCAATACAGCCCTGTAAAGCCCTGTAAATGATGGGGAACGCAATGGGGGACATGAGGATTAAAAGCACTGCATTCACAATCTGGCACATCGATGCTAACCAAAATTTTTATTTGTGGCCATAGTCTGCTGGGCTTGAAGATCAAGTTAGTGGCTTGGAGGTCATTCAAGCCCGTAGGTCCTGGGCTTGAATGACATCCAAGCCAGTAACTCGTTCTCCAAGCCTGTGGCCACAAATTACAGTATTGGCTACTGGCGATGTGCCAGCTTGCCCATGTAGTACATCTAATCCTCATGTCACCCCTAATGTCACCCGTCAATTGCAGCGCTGTAAAGGGCTGCATTGAATATATATTAAACCCTTAAGATCTCTAAGCCTGTATGTACGGGCTTGACGATTTCAATTCCCCCGTCACAGCTCCTTATGCCCCCTTCAGTGTCCCCACATTAACCCCTTGCTGTAGGGGTCCCGATACTGAAGCAAACCATTATCCCCTCCCTTTGGAGACTGGGCCGCAGGGCAGTATTCCAACATGATAACGACCCAAACAGACCTCCAAGATAACCACTGCCTTGCTAAAGAAGCTGAAGGTAAAGATGATGGACTGGCCAAGCATGTCACCAGACGTAAACCCTATTGAGCATCTGTGGGGCATCCTCAAACAGAAGGTGGGGGAGTGCAAGGTCACAAGCTCTGTGATTCCATCATGGAGGAGTGGAAGAGGACTCCAGTGGCAACCTGTGAAGCTCTGGTGAACTCCATGCCCATGAGGGTTAGGGCAGTGCTGGAAAATAATGGTGGCCACACAAAATATTGACACTTTGGGGCCAATTTGGACATTTCCACTCAGGGGTGTACTCACTTTTGTTGCCAACGGTTTTATTCATTAATGATTGTGTGTTGAGTTATTTTGGGTGTACAGCTAATTTACACTGTTATACAGGCTGTACACTTACTACTTTACATTGTAGTAGAGTGTCATTTCTTCAGTGTTGTCACATGTAAAAATATAATAAAATATTTACAAAAATGTGAAGGGTGTACTTACTTTGGTAAGATACTCTATCTATCTATCTATCTATCTATAGTACTCGCCTGCTGGCGCGTGTGACATCACAAAATTCTGGATTCCTGCCCCCTTTGAGAAGAGACGTGCCGGCAGGGGAGAACTAGCAGCGGGGGGGCTAGTGCTGTTCCCAGTGCACATCAACAATGAAGCTGTTAATTAGGTGAGATGGGAAAGGGGCAGGATGGGGGAAGGGGGCACAGGGGTGCTGGCCCTAATGCACATCAGCATCGCTATCAAAGCTAGTAATGTTACTAGTTACTATTAATTAGGTAAGGCCTGGGAGGAGGGGGACAGAAAGGGCAGAACAGGGCCCTCCCACAGTCCCGGGCCCTGGTGCATTGCACCGGTTGCACCAGCGGTAGCTCTGCCCCTGCTTGTAATCTTTAAAAGAAACATAGTTTTTATCTCTCATACCTATTTTCTGTTATAACTTTTACCGCTGTCCTCAGTTCTATCTGCTACTCACTATAAAAATAAAACCAGCACTAAAATACATATACTTAACATGATATTATTTAGGTGTCGCTTTCTTTACCCTTGTTCTAAGGATGAAATGTCCCCAAGTTCTCCTTTTTGTTTAGGCAAGCCTGATTCACACGTATTGTTTGTGTTAGCCTAACTATAGTTTTTACTTTCAAGGGTCACTATAGCTGTCATCCCCGCTATCTTGTTGTGGTAAAGGGGCTTGTGTACATCTATGAAGCTGTGAGCTATACCATATAGGGTCACCCAACATGGGCAGGTCATAGTAGAGAGGTCAGGCAAATCCGGTATACTGGAGAAAGAACAGCAACCCACTCCAGTATCTTTGTCAAGAAAACCTTATGGATAAGCAAAACCAGACACAATATGTGCCTGGCATTCTGCAGTCCATAGGGTCACAGAAAATTGTACACAACTGAATGACTAAACAACAACAACATAGCTGTCATACAATATGGTTTCATTGGCTTATTTTTCATTTTATTAATTGATTGTCAATTACATCAGTATTAAAACATACATTTTAACTTTTGTATTTCAGAAGATATACTTTTATCCATTCTGTATTAGCCATAAGTATAAACAAACAATAAAATTCAGTGTAAGAAATTAATGTATAATTTCGACAAATACAATATCCTTTTAGGCAGGTGAATAATGAAACAGACAAGTAAGGTATAATTAAAAAGATACATTGTAGATAAATGAAAAGTGTGTTACAAGATTGGTTTAAGGTAGCATACGATAAAAAAAAAAAATATTGATAGAGAGAAAATGTATGAATTCTACATTATACTACCCCTATAGTCAGCCGTTTCTTTAAGTTCATGTGTCATCAGGTTCTGCTCTCTGCTCCTTACATGTAAACTCAACAGAGAGCTCTTCCTGCACTTATAGCTATCTCTTTGCCTTTAAAAATATGTTATCCATAAATGTAGTGGGGGGGTTGACCCTTCTGCCTATGGTCCACTTCTCTCTATGAGCCCAGGAATCCCCTGGGACCAGTGATGGGGCTAGAGAGAGCCCCAGTGCAAAAAAAACTTGCCCCCCCCCTCCCAAGGCGGGGGCTTATAAAAAGAAAATTCAGCTAAGACCCCTAAGCCGCCTTTCCATAACAGCATCCCTCCCCAACACCCTTTACCATAGCTGGTCCCCTCAAGACCCCTTTCCATTGCTGCTCCCCTTCCATTACCTCCTGCCTGCGTAAAGCACGCACATATACATATACTATCTCTACATAGCAGCCAGTACGTCTCTTGGAGCTTCAGTAGAAATGCTCTACAGAAAATAAAATGAAATGCAAAAAAATAAATTATACAGCTTTGGACGCCCCCTCCAAAGGAAGGCCCTGGCGCACTGCACCACCTGCACCCCTGGTAACTCTGCACCCTGCCTGGGACAACCTCTCAACACCCACCGATTACCATTCCCCCTATGAGCCAGATATCCTAAACTACCAGGGCACCATTGGAACACATCTGCCCCCACCCCTTGAGCTTTGGGATAGGGAGGCCATTAATGCCATGGGGTCCCAATGGACTCATATGGAGCCTCTAACTCTAACCCATGGGGTTCCCTAGGAATCCCCATGAACACTTAACATTTAGCCCCCTTACTGTACTACTACCATAATATGGCCTTATGGACACCATTGCACCCTAGTACAGGGTAGGAAGCCCCATTTGACTCCTGAACAGCCTAAATTATTTGTGACATGTAAACATTTTTAGAGATTTCCATCCATGTTGACACAATAGCATCACAGAGTTTCTGCAGATTTGTCAGCTGAACATTTATGCTGCAAATCTCATGTTGCACCACACCAAATATGCCCTATTGGATTGATATATGGGAACTGTGCAGGCCATTGGAGTATACTAAACTAATGGTCATGGTCGTGGAACCAGCTTGAGATGACGTGAGCTTTGTGATATAGCGCGTTATATTGTTTGAAAAAAGACATTCGAAAATTGGCCATAAAGGTATGCACATCATTAGCAAAAATAATCCTGTAGGCTGTGGCATTTAAACAATGTCAACGCCCAAAAAACATTCCCCACACCATTACACCCCCATCTTCAGCCTGACCCATTGACACAAGGCAAGATGGAATTTAAACAAAAACAATAGAGGTGCTCATCTGAGAACGAAAAATACATCAGTGGGTTTTTTCTATAGGTCTGGTTACCTACTCAGAGAGCAGCCTCTTTTAGCTCACTTGTGCCCTTCACAGGGAGAAATATACTGTAGTATATCAGCCTGGTCTCACTCAGAAGAGTTATCCAGCCCCAAAATACCAGGCAATTCTCCCTGAACAGGAGAAACAGCAAACCCTGGATGCGTTTCGGCCTCTGTCGGCCTTGTCAGTGAGGCGCAGCTGTACTCCCTAAGGCATAGTGAGCAAGGAATCCACATCTGGTTCCCCTTATCATCCATAAGGTGAGAACATTTAAACAAAAAGAGTAGAGGTGCCTCAGTGGTTTTTTTTTCTATAGGTCTGGTTACCTACTCAGAGAGCAACCTCTTTTAGTTCACTTGTACCCTTCGCAGGGAGAAATATCCTGTAGTATATAAGTCTGGTCTCACTCAGAAGAGTGATCCAGTCCCGAAACACCAGAAACTTTTCACTGAACAGGAGAAACAGCAAACCCCAGGCGCGTTTCGGCCTCTGTGGGCCTCGTCAGTGGCAGGATGGAGCAATAGCATCATGTTGTTTATGCCAAACTCTGTTCTTATCTTACCAGAGTGGAATCTGATGTGGTATTCTGCTGCTGTAGCCCTTTCACTCCAAGGTTCAATGTGTTGTGCATTTAGAGATGCTTTTCTGCCTATCCCCTATTAGTTATGTGATCCCCAGGATTCCTTCACTATAACTATTCTAAACAGGGGAACCCCAGGGACGTGAGCTTTGTGACATAGTGCATTATTTTGCTTGAAATAGTCATTAGAAAATTGATAGACTGGCCATAAAGGGATGCACATGATCAGCAACAATACTCAAGTAGGCTGTGGCATTTAAACAATGTTCAATTGATATCAATGGGCCTAATACATGCCAATAAATTATTCCCCACACCATTAAACCCCTATCACTGACCTGACCCATTGACACAAGGCAGGATGGAGCAATAGATTCATGATGTTTATGCCAAATTCTGTTCTTAGCTTGTGGAATATAGTGTGGTATTCAGCTGCTGTAGATCATTCACTTCAAGGTTCAACGTGTTGTACATTTAGAGATTCTGCATTCCACTGCATTTGAATTACTGTTACCTTTTTGTCCACTTGAACCAGTCTTGCCATTCTCCTCTGACCTATCTCATTAACAAGGCATTTTCATCCATAGAACTGTTTCTCAGGAGATCAGCAGTTTATGAGATACTGAAACCACCCAATTTGACACCAATAATAATACCACTGAAAAGAGTCCTATTCCAATCTGATACGTAGTTGCTTGAAGTGGCTCCCTTGTTACATTGAGAGCTCTTTTTCGCTATATTGGGAGCAATTACAGCTCACCCAAAGCCTCGCCTCAACTTAGGTGATATGCATCATGGCTGTTCTCGATGGTGTGGTGCACGCAGCCTGCTTGCAGGCGCTTTCAAGCCTAAAGCTCAGTAGTCTCTGTAGCAATGCCGCATAAACACTACACAGACCTAACATCTCCCATATCCCCCAATCATGGCAGGGAAGGGGTTAAATAAAAAAAAAAAATAATTGCAGCGGGTTTATGACATTTCTGCCTATGACTCCTATACCCTATGAGTCCTGGGATCCCTGGGATTCTTTCACTAAAGCTACTCTAAACAGGAGAACACCAGGGATTCCCTCCTCCCATACACTGAAGGGATCCCTTGGACTCCCTTTCCCATGTGCTGAGGGGAACCCCAGGAAACACCTGCACCCGTGTGCTAACCCCCGTTCCCCACCATCTACCTATGACCATGGAGTTCAATCCAGAATCCCCAGGCTAGCTAAAGTCACTATCCAGCCCCCAGGGATTTAGGGGTAAAGTGCTGGCCCTAACGGTCCATGTCTCCACACCTATGCTTTAAGGAAATATATATCCTAATCTGTAAATATATATTATTCTGTACCATTCATGGTACCTCAGTGTAAAGTACTACGGAATATTTTTGGACTTTATCAATAAGGTATAATAATAAGTTAAAAATCATTTTACTGTGGCTGTTAAAATACAGGCAATACATCAGAGCAATTATAGAGACAAGTAAACTGTTATACAGATTCAGCAATAATTGGAGCAGAAGCATTTAGTCTGCTATTTTTTCACAGCTATAAAATGTAATAATATTTCAGTTTTCTGTACTGTAATAACCCAAAACAAGTTCTGAAAAAAAAATATTCAAAACATTATTTTATATTTATATGTTATTTATGTGGATGGATAAAAAACTGAAATGATATTCCACTTGTAATTAGCATAATGATGGATGGTTATAAAATGGAATAATGTACTAATAAATGTATTAACAGCAAAAAAATAAAATGCAACAATTTCTTAACATATAATTTTAGAGCAATGGAATATTAACAGCTTATATAAAGTGAATTGTATTAAAGTGAAATCAGCAGTTTTTACATCTGTAAATTAAGTTTTAATAACTCACAACTCAGTTAGAGTATTCATTTAATGTAGGTTAAAAAGTATCTCTATACAAAGAAAATGAAGATGTTCCACCCGTTATACACAATAAATTAATTTACAAATAACTGATAAAATTCAAAAGTATATCATTCTATAATATTATTCATTTTGTTTGTAACCATTTTGATGGACTCATTTAACTATTAAAAGGGTTATTATGGTGTGTATACTTTGAGCCTCATTCAATTGAGGCTTTCGGGAGATCCGGGCTCGGAAATGGAGCCAGCAAGTAATTTTGCTATTCAGTTTGCAGGCTCCGATTGAGTTAGGGGCTCTGTGCTGCGATTTACAGCGATTTTAAAAATCGCAAGTTAATGCCCTCCAAGCCTTTGATCTTTCACTGTCGCAAGGCTAAAATCAAAAAATCCCTTTTCAATTGCTCCCATTCCCCCTCGCTAACCACTCCGTCAAGCCAGCAAATGGCAAATATCTAACCACAAGTTAATGGTACCAAGGAGGTCTTGCAAAGGGCTTAATTCAGATGAAAGCATAATTTCTGAAGGGACAGGCACCTTCAGACCCCTTTTCTTAGGATCTCAGAGTCACACACCATGTACCATTGATTAGTACAAGCAGACTCCGACACCAACTTTATTTAGTGAGTCCAAAATCAGACTGGCACTTCTTTGTTTTTCAAGACACAATTTCAGATAACACAAAACACCATCCCCCCAGGTCTCTAGCCAAGACCCCATGTCTTAGTTGCTACATCTCAACTTACAGGGTTATAAACTAAACTTCCCCCAGTTATATCTGCTAGATGTCATCTTATACACAGCCTCCTACATTCCTTCATCCCCCTTCCAGAATCAATACAGGGATCTATGCATGACTGACTCTCAAAGCCATATATATTCTTTAGAATCTTTAACCCTTAGTATATCCCAGATATGACTGCATTAACTTTATATTATCTAAGCATATCCTATGGACTACTTACACAGATACATTATTTTAATGTTAATCAATGACAGTACTATATGCACTTATTACATTCATGATATAACTGCATGTATGCATTACACCCATGATATAACTGTTAAGCAAGTCACTAGCACATTCTAAACACACATATAATAACTGATAAACCCCAAACAGTCCAGTGGGTTCCTTCTGTTCATAACATACAATAGCTAAAAACAAAGAGGTCTTTCTAAGCTGCCAATCAAATTTCCTATGAATCTTAGAATAGAGTTCCATACTTACAATCTGCCATTTAGAATTACTTTAAATGACAATGGTCAAAGTGTTTGTAGAATGCTAAAAAAATATTTAATTGATAGAAAAAAATATTACCAGACCACAGTACAGTAGTTTATTTGGAAATGCTCTATAAGAAAACAACTTTTCTTTGAAGTTTACCCAATTACACCTACAATCTAAGAAAGAGACCAGGACAGTTCATAAAATACTTCGAGAAAACAACAGAAAAATACTTATAACCAACTACGGGGAAGTATGTAATGATAGTTTATTTAAACACAAGCTAAGAATATTACTTACAGGATGTACTCATACACAATAGTGAAGATATTTCCATTAGCGGAAGAAATACAGTCCTCTGAGCAACTAATACCAGAAAACTAGAATAACATATTGTGCACTTTCAACCATTGAAATAATACTGCTACGCATACAGAGGATATAAAAAGTCTACACACCCCTGTTAAAATGTCAGGTTTCTGTGCTGTAAAAAAATTAGACAAAGATAAATCATTTCAGAACTTTTTCCACCTTTAATGTGACCTATAAACTGTACAACTCAATTGAAAAACAAACTGAAATCTTTTTGGTAGACGGAAGAAAAAATATAAAAATAATATGGTTGCATAAGTATGCACACCCTTAAACTAATACTTTGTTGAAGCACCTTTTGATTTTATTACAGCACTCAGTCTTTTTGGGTTTATGTTTATATATGACTTGGCAAGATTTGCCCACTTTTCTTTGCAAAAACACTCCAAATCTGTCAGATTGCGAGGTCATCTACTGTGCACAGCCCTCTACAGATCACCCCACAGATTTTCAATCGGATTCAGGTCTGGGCTCTGGCTGAGCCATTCCAAAACTTTAATCTTCTTCTGGTGAAGCCATTCCTTTGTTGATTTGGATGTATGCTTTGGGTTGTTGTCATGCTGAAAGATGAAGTTCCTCTTCATGTTCAGCTTTCTAGCAGAAGCCTGAAGGTTTTGTGCCAATATTGACTGGTATTTGGAACTGTTCATAATTCCCTCTATCTTAACTAAGGCCCCAGTTCTAGCTGAAGAAAAACAGCCCCAAAGCATGATGCTGCCACCATGCTTCACTGTGGGTATGGTGTTCTTTTGGTGATGTGCAGTGTTGTTTTTGCGCCAAACATATCTTTTGGAATTATGGCCAAAAAGGTCAACCTTGGTTTCATCAGACCATAACACCTTTTCCCAAATGCTTTTGGGAGACTTCAAATGTAGCCTGGCTTGGATGTTTTCTTCGTAAGAAAAGGCTTTCATCTTGCCACTCTACCACATAGCCCAGACATATGAAGAATACGGGAGATTGTTGTCACATGTACCACACAGCCAGTACTTGCCAGATATTCCTGTAGCTCCTTTAATGTTGCTGTAGGCCCATTGGTAGCCTCCCAGACCAGTTTCCTTCTCATCTTTTCATCAATTTTGGAGAGAGCTCCAGTTCTTGGTAACTGTTGTGCCATATTTTCTCCACTCCATTTCTTCACTGTGTTCCATGGTATATCTAATGCCTTGGAAAATCTTTTGTAACTTTCTCCTGACTGATACCTTTTAACAATGAGATCCCTCTGATGCTTTGAAAGCTCTCTGTGGACCATGGCTTTTGCTATGGGATGCGACTAAGAAAATTTTAGGAAAGACCAACTAGAGCAGCTGAACTTTATTTGGGGTTAATCAGAGGCACTTTAAATGATGGCAGGTGTATCCTGACTCTTATTTAACATGATTTGGAATGTGATTGCTTAATTCTGAACACAGCTACATCCCCAGTTATAAGAAGGTGTGTAGACTTATGCAACCACATTATTTTTCTTTTCTTTTTTCTTCCCTCCACCTAAACGATTTCAGTTTGTTTTTCAATTGAGTTGTATAGTTTATAGGTCACATTAAAGGTGGAAAAAGTTCTGAAATGATTTATCTTTGTCTTATTTTTTTACAGCACAGAAACCTGACATTTTAACAGGGGTGTGTAGACTTTAAGTTCATGTTAATTGCTTCAGTGACCTCATCTATTGTTGATATCTTCTGTTATTTGTTATCTTCTTGGATCCCTTTACATCGCTCATTGTAAAATGACTCCTTGTCTCTTCTTGCTCTGGAATTCTGCATTCAGTTGGACAAATATTTTCCTATGCCTACTACCTTTCCCTTTCCTTCTTTCCATCGCTACTTTCAAAGCCTCACCAGTTTGCTTTCTTATTTTCTTTCTTTTAGGGATATTCTTTGTTGCTGTATGCTGGGTAATTTTGCAAACTTCAGTCCAAAGTTCTTCAGGCATTTTATTTTCCATGTCTAGTCCCTTAAATATGTCCTTTACTTCCACTTCATATTCACAAGGGATATTATTTATTTTTTATGTGCTTGGTGAAATGATTTTCCCTCTTTTCTTCAGTTTAATTTAGAATTTAGCAATAAAAAGCTCACACAATTCTACTAATCTCTGATCTGCTTCATATTGTAGTCAAAGGCCAAAATGTCCAGTTATTCCAGGTGTCTTATGATTCCAATCTCCTATGATGACAGTAACATGTTTTCCTGGTGTTATATCTATGATGTGTTAAATATCGTCATAGAACTGGACAACGTCAGCCTCTTGAACATCTGTGGTTGTAGCATAGACTTGGATCACTGTGATGTTAAATGGCTTGCCTTGAATTGCAATAATTCTGTCATTTATTTGGTTGTAACCGAGCACTGCTTTGACCCCCCTTTGATTGACTATGAGGGCTACTCCATTTCTTTTGCACGATTCTTGACCACAATAGAAGATCTGGTGGTTGTCTGATGTTAAATGTACCATTACAGCTCATTTAAGTTCACTAGTTCCCAGGATATCAATGTTTAACCTTGTCATAATATTCTTGACCTTGTCCAGTTTGCCTTGGTTTATAGTTCTAACATTCCAGGTTCCAATACTGAATTGATCTTTGCAGCAGCAGACTTTCCTTTTCACTCCAGACACATTTGCAACTGAATGGCCTTTAGTATTTTGGCCCAACCACTTCATTAGATCTGGTGCTACTCGTACTAGCCCTCTGCTCTTCCCTATTAATGTGGTAGCCACCTTCTGACCTGAGGGGCTCATCTTCCGGTGCCATATCTTTATATCTCTTGTTGTGCCTGTTCATAAAGTTATCTTAGCTACTTTACTGGAGTGAGTCGCAGTTTTCTTCTCCAGTGGACCGTGATTTATCTGCCCTCTCTGCCATGACCTTCCCATCTTGGGTAACCCTACATGGTACAGCGCACAAGCCCCTTCACCAGAACAAGGTTGCTCCTAAGAAAAGGGGTCTGATGGTGCCTGCCCCTTCAGAAGAGAAGTTTATGGATACAAAACTTCACCGGTCTTGTTATTGCATATCAAAGTATGAATTGTGTCCCAAGTGAGACCATGCTATGTATGTTGCTAACACATGAGCAATACTTACAAACTCAGTACACAGAGTTCATAAGATAGATATGTGCATCATGAGCAAAAATAACACTGAGCAGATGATAAGCTTACATTGCATTGTTATTATAGATTGTATCCCCAACAGTACCACTGAGATCCTCTGCCTCGTCTCCATTATTATTAATGTACCCAAATATATGGGTGTCCTAATTTAAAGGATCTGTTGAAAGCAATGGAAAGAAGATAAGTTATTGTCTAGTTAAAGGACCACTGAATGTCAAGCAAAATGGCTCTTGTTTTTCAGGTATGTAACATATTAACAGCATGAACAGCTGTCTAGGTATGGACATAGCATTTTTGGGGGGACCACATGCATTTTTTGAAACTGTTTGATTATAAGAATCCATTTTGTGTTTGTTACATCACTTATTCAGAGATGGATTGTGAGAGTGTGCTTGTTGGCTATCAGCAGAGGGAGAAGTAAGGACGGAGGGAACAAAGAAAATACATGAAATAAAATTACAGCTGTACAGAAATGTAGATGCCCCTCTCACACACACAACTTCCTCCTAGGCATCACGAAGGCCGTTAGGATCCAGAAGATACTTCAATTATTTTTTTCTAATGAAAAACTAACTTTATAACTTCATGACTTTTTTCTGCTAAATAGTGCTGTAAGTCAGACTCAGTACTCAACATATATATCTTTTCCATTGTGCAGTAGTCCTTTAACCAATTAACGTGAAGAAAGATGAGGTTTAATACATCTGTGTTATTAATTGTGACAATCTGATTATTATCTAAGCCACATCATCAGTGTTATCGACCTTTTGTTTTATTTTGTTTGCAAAGCATCTATATGCCTCATACTGGAACATGTCAATACTTATGTGTTACAAAACTTGCCATGAAAATTCAATAAAGAAATTAGTGACAAAAAAACTGTTGAAAGGATCATGCAAAGTTGCGAAAATTTATTTTGGGTCAGCTGAATAGTTGTTTAAGTGGAAAGGGTTAGGACAAGGTCATGAACACTGCATATCCCATTGGAGGAAGATGTGGTGCTAAGAGGATATATTTATAGACTTGTTTAAAGATAAGTGTTTTGAGATGAAACTGAAAAAATATGGACGGAGCGGATTATGGCAGTGATTTCCAGAAACAAAGAATGTCTTTGAAAAAATATTTAAAACAGGGACAGAAGAAAAAAAAATAGAGAAGTGTACTAATACTGAATGGAACATTTTAGTCTAAAAGAAATGTATAATATTTTTATTATTATTATTATTTATTTTTGTAACAAGCCATCATATTCATTAACGCTATACAGAGATTATGTACAATGAAAAAAATACAACATTAAACACATGGCAAAAACTGGTGGACCCTTTAAATATAAAATCTTATGTGTTTTTTTCCAAAGCATCTTATAAAATTAAAAACTCACAAAATTACAATCTAAAGAGATTAATGAAACAAAAGGTGAAGTAATTACAAGGAAAACACAAGGGCTTGGCAAGTAATTGAAAAGAGAGTAGAGGGTTAACTAGCGATTAAGTCTGTGGTTGCATCAGCTGTGAAAAATGGACGTGATAGTGAATTTATGAAAGTTCATGTGTATATAAAAAGTTGTGTTGCTACAAGACCTCTTCTTATGTGATAAGAGCTGTTGAATACAACGGACCTCATAACATTGTCAAAAGTGAAATTACTGTAGCCCGTAACGTAGCCTGCAAAAGTTAAATGCTATAAAATCGGCCTCTTCTAGCTGCCCACAATCAATCTGCGGATTACAGGCTGAAAAACAACTGCGGTTGTCAAAATCATAACTCCGACCCATCTAAGCCTTTGATCTGTCAAGGCCGCAAAAGTTACAATCGCTAAAATCGTAAATTGCTATTAAATTGCTACAATTCCTCAAGCCCGCAATTGCTTTCACACCCGTAAATGGCAAACGTAGCCAAAAATCCAACAAGTACTAGAGAGGATTAGCAAGGGGGTTAAACACCTGTTCGTAACACTATAAAAACAAATAAAAATGCAATACTGCACTTTAAAATACAGGAAATGAGATGAAAGTCATTTTATTTCATTGCACAACAGTCTCAATCTCGCAAATTTGCAATAAAAATGTATTACTTTCAGCTTTTATTTCCTTGTTATATGAATCTCGGGAATCAAGGAGTTAATACATATCAGACCACCCACATGGACTATAACATTTTCTTCATTCATTTTTATCAATTTTTACATTGCTTTATTGCTTGCCCGATTGCATATCGGACCGCTAAATGCTAATTGATCGAGGTGTAACCTCCATGTTTTACAGATGTCATGATGATGGTCTCATTTAATATAGGCTGTTTCTAAATTGGTAGTTACGGCCTTGCTTAATTGATCATGATCATGACCTGAGATGCTACATGTGGAAGCATGGTTTACAGTTTAGGCTTTCGGCCATGTATTTGTGGGCTTTTTAATTGTAATCGCTCTGTAACTGTTGCAAATTTCAAGCCTGCAGACTTACGAGCTGTATGAAGGCAAATGTAGCTTGATCACAGTTGTTGCTTCTAATGGTGACTTTTTCTCTGCTCAATATATGGAGCAGTTACTGGCACTAAACACATTAAGTATATTTTAGAAAGTTGGTTAGTCCTCTTGAGGCCGAACATACTGTAGTATTTAAAAACAATATTTTATTGAAAAATTAAAAATATACTTGGAAGCAATTATCTTGTATGTAGAAACTTTTTTAAGGTATCTGAACTTCTTACAGAACCAACAAAAGGACTCTTATTTTATAATATATCAGTGAACTAATACGTTATAAAATAATACACATAATCCTAATAATCATTGAAAAAATGCAAATGATGTAAAACAAGACAAAACCCAACTTTTCTTATCAACCCTAGTGAGGGTTTAAAAAAAAAAGTTTATTTTCAAAGTAAAATGTGGGTTTAAATTCATAAAAAGTGTATTTATTAGATTATAGAAATTACCACAAACTGTAAAAAAAAGTTTTAACATTTTTTTTAAACAAATATAAGATAAAAATACAAACAATACAATAGCAGGGCTGCTTTGCCAACTCTGAGCCCCATTCAGAATCATATAGCATATTACACCATGTTTAAGAGCAAAGTAAATCTTCCTAGCTATTCACCAATCACAGAAACATTGAGAGAGAACTGCAACTTGTGACTGCAGCAAGAAGAAGCTAAAAACTTTTCCACTGACGTCAAACTTTTCCACTGATTTTTGCACAGCCGATATTTTACTAGTAACTCCATCATACCAAAACCTTATTCTAGTCAGATTTCATGGATCAATCGCAAAATAGGGCTGAGCCGTAACATCAAAAACCTGAAAGAAAAATTATGTGTAAAACCATTTTTGAGTGCAGGAGCAGAACTTAAAGTGACAGTATAGCACCAAAATAAAAATAGAAAATCCTGAAAGTTCGTCATTATTTGACACTTAAAATTAAAATATACACATATATTTAATTAAAACCTATGATAATCTATAATTATGTCCGTGTGATTTTAAGACATCCAGGGTAACACGCAACCCAGTACTCAAGGGATTAATGTATGTCAGGAAACCACGTGGACTAGGAACACATGCTCTAATGCATTATATATATAGTATATATACTAGTGACTTGCCCATCAAAAATGACGGCAATAAAATTTTAAGCCTGGCAATGCTGTTTGCCACACAATGTGAGTCTTTTGGCTCTCTGAGCACCTTCAGCGCTCATTGCGAGCCCCTCCCCTCATGTACTTCAACTTTCCTGCTTTGCAATGATCACCTTCAGCGATCATTGCGAACCTTTCCTCCTGCTCATTGCAGGGTTCATTAACCTGCAAGTTTTGTGCTTTGGAATGCCATGTGTCTCTTTCCAGCATCTCCCCCCTGTCCCTTCCCTGTATGTTTCTCCTCTGTGTTACATAGTTAAATAGTAATTAAGGTTGAAAAAAGACTTTTAGTCCATCAAGTTCAACCTTTTAAGATCTCCTCTGATCTGCAATATGATGATTAGTTATTAATCAATTAGTTGTTAATTGTGAATTAATTATTAATCAAATATTTATGTATTTATTGTTATTAGTAATTAATCCGAAGGAAGGCAAACAGAAAAAAACCCTAGTGAAACTTAGCCAATTGTCTCAAAGGGAAAATAAAATGAATTCCTTCCTGACCCCAGATACTGGCGATCGTATGTCTCCCTGGATCAATACACTCTCTCAAATTATCCAGGATAACCCTGAATTCCCTTCTTAATTAGAAATAAATCCAGTCCCCTTTTAAAGTTATCTATCGAATCCACTGTCAACACCTTCCTTGGTAGAGAATTCCACAGATTAACCACCCTTACTGTGAAGAATCCTTTTCTTTCTTTAAGGTGGAATCTTTTTACTTCTAACCTCAAGGGATGTGCTCTTGTCAGTTGAAAACCTCTTGGTACACAAAGCTCCCTTGACAATTCTTTATACTGACCCTGGATGTATTTATATAAGGTAATCATATCTCCTGTTAGACGGCTTTTTTCAAGAGAAAATAAGCTTAATTTGGTTAGTCTTTCTTCATAACTTCATAGCCCCTCCATTTCAATAATTAGTTTTGTTGGCCTCCTCTGTACCTTTTCCAGCTCTAAAATGTCCTTTTTATGAAGTGGTGCCCAAAATTGTACTCCATATTTTTAAATAAAGGCGTACTAGAGATTTATATAGTGGCAGAATTATATTTGCTTCCCTTGCTTCTATACCTTTCCTAATACATGCTAATATTTTATTTGCCTTTGCAGCGGCTGCTTGGCTTTGAGCACTGTTAACTAGGTGGTTGTTCTCAAGTACTGCCAAATCCCTTTCAATATCTGATACCCCTATATTTTCTCCATTAAGATTATAAATTGCATGGCTATTTTTCCTTCCCAGATTCATAACTTTACATTTATTTGTATTAAATATCATCTGCCATTTAGATACCGATTCCTCAATTTTATGTAAATCCCTTTGAAGGAAAAGCACATCATTATCTGATTTAATTACCTTGTACAACTTTGTGTCATCAGCGAAAATGGAGACACTACTTTCCAGTCCCACCTCTAAGTCATTAATAAATATGTTAAAAAGGAGAGGACCTAATACTGAACCCTGAGGAACCCCACTTACGACATTAGTCCAATCAGAGTATGTTCCATTTACAACAACCCTTTGCTTCCTGTCTTTTAGCCAGCTCTCAATCCGTGAGCAGATATTTACTGCAAATCCTGAATCCCTTAGTTTGCACAATAGACTCCCATGTGGCACTGTTTCAAAAGCCTTTGCAAAATCCAAATAGACTACATCCACTGAGTTGCCTTGATCCAAGTTCCTACTAACCTCCTCATAGAAACTAATTAGATTTGTTTGACATGACATATCCCTCATAAATCCATGTTCCTACTTATAATCCTGTTCAAATAGACATATTCTTGTATATTATCTCATATTAACCCTTCTAAAAGCTTTCCCACTACAGAAGTGAGGCTTACTGGTCTATAATTCCATGGACTTGCTCTTGCTCCCTTTTTAAATATAGGTATCACATCTGCTTTTCTCCAGTCATCTGGTAGAGATCCTGTGTTGAGTGAATCTTAAAAAATTAAATATGATGGTTTGGCTATTACCAAACCCAGTTCCCTCAGTACCCTTGGATGTATTCCATCAGGACCCGGGGCTTTATTAACATTTATTTTTTCCAACCTCTTTTGGATTTCTTCCTGCGTTAGCCAGTTATTTGGTGAAGGTATTGTAGCCCCATTATGTTGCAGTGCCCCAATCACTGGTACCTCCCTTGTGTATACCGAAGAAAAGAACCTATTTAGCTCATCTGCCTTTTCCTGGTCACTCATTTTCAGACGGCCTGTCTCACATTGCAATGTTCCTATAGCTTCCTTCCTCGCCTTCTTCCCATTAATATACTTAAATAATATTTTAGGGTTAGTCATTCATTTTCTATTTTAGCCAGTCTAATAGCCCTTTTGCAAGCGTTCTTGATTCCCTTGTATTCCCGTAAAGGAGTCTCTGTCCCTGCTTGTTTGTATGATTTAAATTCCTGTTTTTTACTCTGTATCTTGATCTTTAAATCATTGTTAAGCCACATTGGATGTGATTTACTCCTTTTACTTTTATTCCCACTTGGTATATGTTAATAAGTATGTATATTTAGTAAGGATTTAAATGTTGACCGTTAAAATCTGTCCTTTTAAAATTAAGAGTTTTTGTTGGCCCCTTAAAATTTAGTTTTTTTAATTCAATCTCAAATGAGACTGTTTTGTGAACACTGTTTCCCAAAGGTTGCCCTGTTTCAACATTTGATACTATATCGATATTATTTGCGATAACTAAATCCAAGATAGCCTCATTTATTTTAGATAATGATCCCTGCGTGTACTCAAGAACCTGCTCCCCATAGCTGAACTGCTGGTTTCATTTACCCAGTTTATTTCAGGGTAACTAAAATCTCCCATTATTAGAACTTGCCCATTCTAGCTGCATTTCCAATCTGTAACAATAATTGTATTTCCTGACTACCAGCTATTTTGGGGGGTTTATAGCATACTGCTACTAATATTATTTTGGAATTTGCTACTCCGCTATTTAACTCTACCCACAAACATTCAACATTACCGCTAGTTCCACCATAAATATCTTCTCTGACTAGAGGCTTAAAATCAGGCTTAACATATAGAAAATCACTCCTCCTCTTTTACCATTGCCTATATCTTTCCTAAATAGGTTATAACCATCCAGATTAACAGCCCAGTCATGAGATTCATCCCACCACATTTCGGTAATGCCTATTAAATCCCATGTTTTATTAAATTCTAATAATTCTAACTCTCCCAGTTTCTGGCAAGCTTCTGGCATTAGCAAGCATACACCTTATGTTACGAGTTTGTAGTTTGGTGGTGCCTGCCACTATACTTGAATTACTTAGTAATGCCTCCCTATTGACTATACTACACCTCCTTCCATCTTCTCCCCTATGAGTTGTTAATTCATCCCTTATCCCCTCTACACTTTCTACCCCATTACTTATATCTAGTCCCTCCCACTCCACCTACAAGTTTAAAAACTCCTCCAGCCTTTTTACCATCCTATCCCCTAGCACAAAAGCTCCCTCATTAAGGTGCAATCCATTCCTGCTCTAGAGATTGTACCAAAGTGAGAAGTCAGCCCAGTGCTCTAAAAACCCAAACCCCTCCTTAGTGCACCACATCTTTAGCCATGCATTGAGCTCCCTAAGCTAATTTTGCCTCCCTGGGCTAGCGTGGCACTGGTACTATCTTGGAGGTCCTTGCCTTCAGCTTATTACCTAGTTCTCTAAAATCATTTTTTAGGACACTCCATCTTCAACTAACTTTGTCATTGGTACCAATGTGTACCAAGACCGCTGGTTCAATTCCAGCCCCTCCCAATAATTTATCTACCCGATCCACAACATGCCAAACCCGAGCACCCGGGAGACATCAAACTGTTTGATTGCTGGGATCTGGGTGACAAATCATCCTGTCTACCTTCCTAGTAATAGAGTCCTCTCCCACCAAAACCTGGCCGTTGCTCTGCCTATTCTGCCCTCCCACTCCTCCAGTAGAACTGTTCTCCCAGCTGCTAGATGAAACAGCTCTATCTGGCATTGCCATTCCTGAATGGACATCCCCAACAGTTTCACTCAATCTGGAAAATCTGTTGGTGTTTGCCAACTCAGAACTGGCCTGCCTCCTACTGTTCCCCCTGATTCCCCTTCTAACTGTAACCCAGCTACCTCCCTGGACATCCTCACCAGTGCCAGCTCCACCCTCCATGCTAGGCCCAGCTAAACTGTGCTCAGTGAGCACCAACTAGTTTTAAAGTGGAGCAATATCACTAAGTGCTGCAATTCTCCTCTCCAGTTCTCCAATTTGAGCTTCCAGAGAGGCAAGATGCTCACACCTCTCACAGAGTTATGGATCCTGGATCATCTGTTCTAGTATTGCATACATATGACAGGATGTACACTGAGTGAGGTTGCCACTGGATTGACTCATAATTATTATTATTGTCTACAAAAATTCAGTGGGAAAATAAACAAGAATAAAAAATTATATATTTGAATAAAGTTTTATAAAAAACATATATATATTTTTTTTTTCTTCCCACACTTTTCTTTGAACTCTCTCCTTTTATTTAAACTCCTACACTTTTACTAAAATTGCACTTATACTAGAAAGGTTTGCAAGCTCACAAGTTTCGCCCTTCTCCTGTTTAAATGAATTTCTGCCTTCTCGCCTGGGCACGATTAGTCTGCAGTTTATCAGCCTTTACGTGTGAAAAGTAAAATCCATTTGCAAACAGCCCCAAACAGCTCACAAACCTTTATAGTAGTTTAGCACAGTCAAAACACGGCCCTCTCACCTGGGCACAATTAGTGCACTCTGCAGTTTATCTTTACTAAAAAGTAAAATCCACTTGTGTGTCTGCTGAATCTTTCCATTGCTTTTATTTTCAAAGTCCTGCATGCTTGGCGTTGCTCGTGCAAGTGTTAGTGTCTTTGCCGTTGTGTATTTTCTTAGTCCCGTGTATTTTTCCGAGATCGGTATTTTTCAGAGGTCGGAATGTGCTTAGCCTCGTTTTCATTCCGTTTTCAATTTTTTTTACCTTTTTCGTCTGCCTTTTCTTTTTGTTGCTTAGCCGATTTTCAAGTGATGAAACACGGCAAATAGGGCTTAAATTTGCTTACAACCTCACTCCCAGGCGTCCCGGCTCTCCCACTGTGCTGTTTGTGAGTGTGTTTCAACTGATTTTTTTTTTTTTTTTCGAAGTTGGATTTTGTTTGTGCAAGTGACTGTCTTTGGCGTTGTTTATGTAAGTGTTACTGTGTGTGGCGCCGTGCATTTCCAAGGTCTGCGTGTCTGGCATTGCAGAGCCTCGTTTTCATCCAGTTTCAGAATTTATTGCGTTTTTTGTCCGCCGTTTTTTTTGTTGCATAGCCGATTTTCGAGTCACGAAACCGAAATTAGCTTAAATTTGCTTGCAACCTCACTCCCAGGCGTCCCGGCTTTCCCCTGTGCTGTGTGTTAGTGTAGTTTAATTAAAAACATTTTGTTTGTTGTTGTTTTTTGTGTTTTTCGATTTCCGCGGCTCGGACGTTACATTCATATTTTTCCGAGTTTGTTTTTTTTTGTCCCCTAGATTACGAGGTCAGATTTTTTTTTCTAAGTCCCACCTTCCTCAAGTGCTTGCAGCCTAAGTAAGTTCCGCGTGCTTCAATGCCTCAACTACTCGCCTCGCTTCGTGAGGCTTGCAGGAGCACCTTTGGCGCTCATTTCAGCCCACGTCTTTCCAAGGCTCGCAGGGCAATGAGCACCTTTGGTCCTCCGAGCTCTGAAGGCTTCAATGCCTCAACGGCTCGCATCTCTTTGCGAGGCTCGCAAGCGTGACAACAAATTCCAGTTTGACAATTACAATATGTGATTATACCAGTTTGCTCCCAGAGGTTAAGGTAAGCTATAGAATTTTAAATTCTCTCCAAAAGGAAAGAGTTAACTCTAAAGGCTGGATTACAGTCTGCGTGAATGGACTAAACACAGTATTAAGAAACCAGCTCCTGCATTTTGGAATGGTAAAGGTGCCAGACATGTTGGAGTGGTAAAGGTGTTTTGGATTGACAGACAAAGCTAACAGACAGAGAAAGACATTTACCTGAGTGGAACTACACTGAGAGAAAAAGGTGTACTGTCATTTTGGAGCTACCAGGTGACAAGGAAACAGAGACAGAGGCAGAGGGGGACTGGAATTAAAGGTACCATATTAAGTGACTGTTTTGACCTTAGGGGAAAGTCTAGAGGGAAGACAGAATGTAATCCTCACTAGAAGTGTGTTAAGGGTCCCTAGGAGACATATGGAGGAAAGAGTGGCCCAGTGCCCCACTCGTCTGCTTAAAGTCTAAACAGGTCTATAGAAGAAAGACCTGGAAAATAAAAGAAAGTCTGGTTTGGTTGGCTCTAATCAGAGATATCTGATTGGAAGCTCTGGTTAGTTAGGGAACATCAGTTAAAGGTAGTGCTCAGACAGAGCTAGGCCTTTGATTTTCATTGTTATTGTTTTGTGTATTGTTTGTAAACTGCAAATTTAAAAAAAAAATTGAAAACCTAAGGATGAGAGATTATTAGCCAGACCACCAGGGAACAAGAGTTTATTTAATTGTATCGGCAATAGGAGAGACTCCCGTATTCAGGGCTGCTGGTAGTTGATTTGAAGTTTTAAGCACCCAATAGTTACAGCCTGCTTAATCCTATTACCAAGTCAACTCCTGGAACAAAAGGGAAGTTTAAGTTCTAGTGCAATATAGTGACAGCGATTT
Organism: Discoglossus pictus; assembly: GCA_027410445.1. Classification (NCBI taxonomy): domain Eukaryota; kingdom Metazoa; phylum Chordata; class Amphibia; order Anura; family Alytidae; genus Discoglossus; species Discoglossus pictus. The sequence goes on from CM050168.1 coordinate 82,009,178, forward strand.
TGTTTACAAGGAGAAGCTGTTGTTTCCCATCAGTAACTTACATCTAATAGCTGACTGCTATACAATAGAGGTGTGGGACCAGACTGATATACTACAGGATATTTCTCCCTGTGAAGGGCATAAGTGAGCTGAAAGAGGTTGCTCTCAGAGTTGGTTATCTGGTCAATAGAGCTAACCTATTAAGGGGTTCATTCTGTGATTGAGCACCTCTATTTTGATTTTTTGTTTATGCAAATTACTCTTAGGGATTAGTCTCCCTAAGGGTCATAGGTGAATCCAGAAGTGGACCCCTTGCTCACTGTGCCTTTGGAAATCATCAGCTACACCTCACTGATGAGGCCCAAAGAAGACCAAAATGTATGTCTGGGGGTTGCTGTTTCTCCTGTTCAGGGTATATTTGCCTGGTATTTCGGGCTGGACCACTCTATAGAGTAGGACCAGACTGATATACTACAAGATATTTCTACCTGTGAAAGGCACAAGTGTGCTGAAAGAGATTGCTCTCATTATGTCCACAGAACTAACCTATTTAGGTTAGTTTGTTCTCTGATTGAGCACCTCTATTTTGTTTTTTTGTTTATACAATAGAGGTGGATCAGTATTTAGGGCTATATGAAGACCAGCTGGAACATATAGTGCTTCTTAAATTGCCATTTATCTCACTATTAGTGCTTTTCATGGTGTGAAAGAGCACAAGATTCTATGTTAAAATAATATTTTTTTATTACCCTAATAACAGCTAAAAATTTGCAGTATTAGGGTCTGTTTACAAACACACTGCTGACTGTTCATGATTAACTGCATCTGCCGACAACGCTGTTGCAAGTTGACAAAGACCATTGCAGGTTCCGTTGATATAGGATTTATGGCTTATCTCTGCTTGCAGGAATGTAATCAGCCATCAGTTAAGCCACAAGTAACATATTTAGCAGTGTCAGCAGTCATTTCCCTGTACAGATGTATTTGTGAAGGGATAACCACCTTTTTGTGTCTTATTTCTGCACAGAGCTCTTGCTGTGATTCTCTCTGGAGGCATGCCTAATTCTCGTGTAAACAGACACTTCATTTTTCATTTATGATTTTGTTTTCTGTGAAAAAGGCACCTATTTCAAAAATTCTAAAGGTATTTCAACATGTTTTTTGGAGTAATTTACAGTGGTGTATTTCAAGTTGTGATTAATTAACTGTCCCTTTAACAATAGCCTGTAACTTTGTTCAAGGATACTATGTTACTCATTTATGAAGTGGCATCTAAGAGATGTCCTCGTTAAAACGCATAGACATGTAACAATTACTGAACACTTCCCTCTTACAAACTAGCTTAATTGGTTTTAAAGTTTTTAACATTTGAAAAGACATGTGTAAAGTATCATATATGCTAAAGTCAGCGTTAGGATGGGTACTATATTGTGATGTGTATAATTTATCTCTGAACCTGGTCAATATAGAGATGATCTATAAATAAACAAGACCAAGAATTTCCATACTATTAGTATACTAGCGACTTGCCCGTCAAAAATGACGGTAAAAAAAAATGTTAAGCCTGGCAATGCTGTTTGCCACACAATCTGAGCACCTTCTGCGATCACCTCCCCTCTCATTGCGAGCCTCTCCCCTGTCTACTTTAATGGACTTGCAAGCCCAGAGCCACTTTCATGCTTCGCAATGAGCACCTTTGTCCACCCAGTCCACTTCAGCGCTCATCGCGAAGTCCTGTGTGCCTGCATTGTTCGGCTAAGTGTTACTGGCTTGGGTTAAATGTTACTGGCTTGGCTTAAGTGTTACTGGCTTGGCTTAAGTGTTACTGGCTTAGGTTAATAATTACTGGCTTGGCTTAAGTGTTACTGGCTTAGGTTAATAGCTACTGGCTTCGGCTAAGAGTTACTGGCTTCAGCCTCGTTTTCATTTTGTTTGAGAAAATTTTAGATTTTTCGGTGGCCATTCTTTTCTATCTCCTAAAAACAGAAATTATGGGTCAAATTAGCTTGCAACCTCACTCACAGGCTCATTGGCTGTCCCCCTGAGTTATGTGTGAGATTTTTAACTTATTTTGTACAATATTGTAAATTGTTTGCGTTTTACGTTACCTTTCCTCCTGCCTACTGTACGGGCCGCTCATTGCAGGGTTCATTAACCTGCAAGTTTTGTGCTTGGGAATGCCATGTGTCTCTTTCCAGCATCTTTCCTCTGTCCCTTGCCTGTGTGTTTCTTCTCTGTTTGTCTGCTGAATCTTTCTGTTGCTTTTATTTTCAGTCCCGTGTGCTTGGCGTTGTTCATGCAAGTGTTAGTGTCTTTTCTGTCGTGTATTTTCTTAGTCCTGCATATTTTTCGAGTTTGGTATTTTTCCGAGGTCGGAATATGCTTACCCTTGTTTTCATTCTGTTTTCAGATTGTTTTACGTTTTTCCTCTGCCATTTTTTTTCTTGCTTAGCCAATTTTCGGGTGACGAAACAGGACAAATTGGGCTTAAGTATTTTTCTTTGTTGCTTTTCCTGTTTTTCGATTTCCACGGTTCGGCCGTTAAATTCATATTTTTCTGAGGTCGGATTTTGTTTGTGCAAGTGTTACTGTCTTTGTATTTTCTGTTTGAGAAAATTTATGTTTCGGCAATTATGGGTCAAATTAGCTTTCAACCTCACTCACAGGCTGTCCCCCTGAGTTGTGTGTGAGGTTTTTAACTTATTTTGTACATTATTGTTTGTTTTTTGGCGGTCTTGTAAGTTACAGGCTTTGGCTAAGTGTTACTGGCTTAGGTAAGTGTTATTGGCTTAGGTAAAAAGTGTTACTGGCTTAGGTAAAACATGTTACTGGCTTTGGTCGTGTTACTGGCTTAGGTAAAGTGTTACTGGCTTAGGTAAAAAGTGTAATTGGCTTAGGTAGAGTGTTACTGGATTAGGTAAAGTGTTATTAGCTTAGGTAAAAAGTGTTACTGGCTTAGGTAAAGTGATACTGGCTTAGGTAAAACGTGTTACTGGCTTAGGAAGTGTTACTGGCTTAGGTAAAGTGTTATTGGCTTAGGTAAAGTGTTATTGGCTTAGGTAAAAAGTGTTACTGGCTTAGGTAAAAAGTGTTGCTGGCTTAGGTAGTGTTACTGGCTTTGGCTTATGGGCGTCTTCAATCTCTTTCCATCCTCCATAGGTGGAGCGTAATGGGGCAAATTACATCTCTGACCCTTAGAGGGACCCTGAAAGGGCACTGTTTCGAGAGCTGGAATGAGCGCCTTTGGCACTCATTGAAGCAAAGTGCTGCGAGCCTAGCAATGAGCGCCTACGGGGCTCATCTTGAGGACATCTTCAATCTGTTTTAAAGTCCTACGTGTGTGCCTCATGATGAGCGTGTTTTTTATGTATGAGCTCCATTGATATATTATAAGATAGGATTCCTTTTGTATGGCCTGTAAGACATGGATACCTTAACAAATTTGCTGTATGAAAGGAAATTGCTTGTGAGTACATTTTTTATTTTTTAATAAAACATTTTTTAAATACTACACTATGTTTGGCTCTATGCAATCTCCCTCTTTTCTATTATAGTTTTTGGTGAAGTATTTGGGATAGTAGCACACAGAGAAGAATTTCTATAAGAATACAGCAGCTACTCTTCTACCAAAATCTTCTTCAAGAGGCTCAGAATAGACTGATCTTAAAGAAGACTTTGATTTAGTCTGAGCACAAGGGTAGATAAGTACAGTCTTTTTTATCCTGTTATCCAGAGACTGTAACATATTTGTATAGTTCAATAGAGGGTGATTGACTATGTAACAGCATAAAAGGAGTGATAAATGATGTACATATTTGGGGATTGCCAGACAAAAAAAAAAACACTTTAAGTGAAATAAAAAGAATCATAAAATGGTTTATGGTATTGCCAAAGCTTTGAAAGTAAAAGTTAGGGAAAAAAATAGTTAATATTAAGTTGAAAGAAATTATACTTTTAGGGGCCCTTTAAAGTTAACTGTGGACAGTTACATTAATAATTAGTATGGAAAGAAAGTAAAATGTATATTTTTAAAATAGCAAATTTATTTACTTATTATTCCATTTCAAAAAGTTGTAGATAGGACTGATTTCAGCTATTACAGTTTTTTAGATGACTGTACCAACAATTGCTGAAGATGGTGGGTGGAGATGGAATATTTAGTGGTAATATGCATCATTGCTTTTATAAAAAGGGTAATATATAAGTGGAACAGCTTTCCAGTGGAAGTGGTGGACTATCCTGTGGTTTTATTAAGCAAATTATTTTAGGTAGAGAGAATAGGCCTGGTCTTCTGTCTCATTTCTGCATTCAAATCTCTGATTCTATGTTTAGACTATTTACCAATTGTTAATGTGGAATGAAACCTATGGCCAGATTCCTTATGTTTCTCTGAAGCTGTGAATGGGCCAATATGGCTGTTTTCTAATCATATTTACCTAAATTAAAAAAGAACACAAGTTCTTTCTCTTTATGTATACGTGTAAACACAAAAAAGAGAGAACTTTTACAAGAATCACAGTTTTTCTTACACTTTTATCTTTTACTAAAATGTAACTTTCATTGATATCACATAGAAATACATTTTAAAAATATAATTGAGGTTAAATGACCAGGGAACTGGAAAACTATTTAAAGTGATTACTACCACCTTTCCCTAGTACCTCATGGGTTAAACATATATAATTTACAAGTTCCATTAAAATTTCTTTGATTTGGATAACTTTCCTAGCTTTTTTGCTTAGGTATATTTGCTCTTGTAAAACTTCCCTATATATTGTTGTATTGAGGTTTTATGTAAATAACAGAATGCCCTGTCTCCCACAGTCATTTTACGCAATAAGCTAGCCTATAGCATCGCTGTTATCATGATATAATAAAGTCTAACACAAAATATATATACATAAACGTTCCCAAAGTGCCTAAAACTAAACTATTTAAACAATATCAAAAAAAGAGAAAACTGATATTAAAAATATATGTGCATCGTCCACACTGACCGGTGGTACCAGCAAAGTTGCATATGGTAAACACTTTGCGACTTACACTTGTATTAGATAGAGGACCAAATAAATAATAAAGTCTATTTTACTTACAGCTTCACTTTTTTCACGAGCATACAGAGTTTGTTTAAACTTGTTGGAAACTATCAAGAAATGCCACAGGAATTACCTCTGTGTGAGTAGAGAGTATGCACGACTAGATCTCATTGGCAGACACTTATGAGTCATACAGCTGTTGCACATAGGCTGAAAGGGACAACCCCCTAAAGTCAGTTATACATTCAAAACAGTATATTCTGCTCAAGGATCTTCCTAAAAAAATAAAATAAACAATGTTATCAAATGCCCTTTTTCAAGTGCAAACAAAGAGAACAAAAATGTCTTTACTAGTTGTCACGATCTGCTTCTTCAAGGGGCCTTGATATGAACCTAGTTCAAACCTATCCCAGCAGAATCATGTAGTTCCTGTTCTCTGTGGCACAAAAGATGGCTTCTGAAGAGGTACAGGCCCAAAAGGTATAGGCAGAGAATACCGCATTCAGGTTACTTAGTGGCCCATGGCAAGATACTCCCCAAGTCAGGATACAACACACAGAAATAGTCTCACACCTTGTTTATGTGAAACCTATCTCATGACCTTTATTGAATGATCAAAACAACATATTTATACTCTCCAATACCACACCCTTGTGTACATTTGTGTATGTGTGATGTCAGACCTTCTGGCTTGCAACCTTGGGCTATCAAAGCTCTTGAGATCAAATCCATTAGATACCTAGTGAACAAACCTTTATGTTAAACTCAAGTGTTTGCTTTCGACTACTTGAAGTACATGCATCTGTCTTGATCCAAGGTCTGTATGTGTGAGTGTGCAATAATCTGCAGCTAACTTCTATGCAGATCATTTCTACCAATTCCACATATGTTCTATATAACATTTCCCCTCTTAAAAAATATTATAACTAGGATACATAATAACCATGTACAGGCAACATATATACACACAATAACACATAATCCCAATGTAACAATGTCATGCTCCCTTGGACATATTCATAAATTACTGACAATATGAGTCCTTAAACAATTAAATCATGACACTAGTGTTTTTGCATTAAGGGAAGCCAAATATCCTTTTTAGTAGTAGAAGCACATTTGTTGTGGGGAGCACATCTGATTAAGGAGAGGTTGGCCGCAGGTCTTTTTCCACAGCAATAAACTTCCCATAGTATGAATGTCTGTTTTATCCTTATATTGTATTTCCTCAGTGATCGAGGCGAGAAACATTCATCCTAAATGTTATTTAGACCATTACCATAAGCAAACAAAATATTAATTGATTTAGAAAGTACAATACAGTATATCACTTCCCCTTTGGAGAAATATTGATTTCTGAAAAGTTTAACCCACAGCGTCCAATTTGTCTTTCTTTTCATGATATATGTGATCTGGCACGGTCAGCAATGTTTCCATATTATTTAAGACATTTCACTCTCAGATATGCAAGTGCTTTGTCACAGGTTATTTATTAACTGAATAGAAAATGACTGTGTAAGTAGTTATAGCTCATTTGTCAACAGAATGTGACATTTAAACTTGGTTTGCTAGAATACGGAAATGTTATAGTTATAATGCTGACTTTGTTATAGAAATATTTAAGCAAACTTCAGCAACAATAAACCACAAATTTTAATAATCAGCCTCCCTGTACCTCTGCATTGAAAGCTTCTAGATGTGTTACTCTGACACACTGGATGTATGTGGCTTTGGATCCCAGATTTGTCAACTTTCCTGAATCTGGTTTATTAGCACCTCGTAACTGCACTGTTCCACCACAAAGTGGGCAAATGTTCTTTCTTTGTGAAGTTTGTAACTTAACAACATTGTAAGCCATGGGCATAAAATATTTTTTAGTACACATTGTGGATGCCATGACTGCCTTTCTGTGTGCCTGCTGCTTGGAGACTGGATGGGTGTGTTCTCCTAATTGTTATTTTATATTCAAGATTAGAAGAAGGGAAAAGGTTTGTTGGACTCAAATAAGATTTCCGCACAGGACATGTTCCCTTTCTCTCCACAGGGTAATTAGAGGCAGCTTGCAAGACTTGCTTGCCCAGCTCTGTAACAGCCTCCTTATGCCTTGAGATAAAATATGACTGTCATGGCAGCTTCAATGCTCTAGCGCAGGCTGCCAAAATAAAGAATTTCTGTGAAAATGCTTTTTTCCCATTACATACTTAGCAGCTAATTTTCATAGTTCACTGCATAATTCAGAAACAGATTTTGCTAATATACAGTGGTCATTTAAATCCTGGTCATCTATTGAATCTCTAACCTTTTCATCAACGGTTTTTATATGTGTAATCTATATTTTGTCAGTTCATTGTTGTGCTGCAGTGGATAAATTGCGCACATATGTTTGATTCCTGAATTCTGCCAGTCCTTTCTACTGTCCAATGACAAATGATACAATGTATTCTTATGTATAATTTATTATATATGGAAGACATAGTTTTAGTCTCTTCTCGAAGCACATTTGATGCAAAGGGACTCCCATGTGCATGAACTAAAAAAGATACCTTCGGCTTGATTGAACCAGACCTGTGTCATACTTGACTGAGAGAAATTCACCTGTAATAAACACCAATTTGGCCCCAAGATCCCGTCACTCTTCCCCTACTGCTGAATATAAATAAAATATCAGATCACGTCGGAGCACAACCTATTACTCTCCATAACAATAGATAGTGGCAAAAGAAACAACATGAAAGCCCAAAAATGTTAATTTATTTAAGATTTCCTCTACAATGCTTTCATGCTTATGGCTTACAATGTTGTTAATGATGTTAGTTTGTATCTAAAGCAGCCTTTAAAGTAATAAAACAGATATTTGAGAAACAAAAATCCTAAATATTGAAGAAAATGTATGCATCAGGATTCACAAGCCAAGATAGTCCTGCCCCTTCCACTGGCTCCTAAAAAACATTTGGCTTTTTCCTCACTGCCTGGCTGGCTCCTCAGATACATATGAATTTGTTTATCCCTGAGGAGAAGGGAAGAGAGAGGGAAGAGGTGAGGATATTGAATCTGGGGTTATGGGGCAGGGAAGTAGAGAGCGGGCAGAGAAGAGGACATTTGATGGGCCAGAGGAGGGAACAGCTGCCAGGGGCTTGGAAAATGTGGCAACATGTTGTACAGCAGATCATGAGGTGGGGAGTGGCAACTACAGCTACTCTCACAAATGTACAGTGAGCGGTGCATTAGAAAACACCAAGGCCCTCATTCAATTGCGATTTGGCCAATTGAATAGGGCTCTAAATAAGCACATAACATATTTTTTTAAATAAGTTTTTAGTTAGTAAACATCTATCCAAAAGCAAGGTTTTCACTAACTAAAAACTTTTTAAAAAAACATATGTTATGTGCTTATTTAGAGAGCTATTCAATTGGCCAAATCGCAATTGAATGAGGGCCCAAGGGTCTGCCCACCGTATTTGTAATGGTGAGTAGGGCATGGAGCTATCACATGGCAATGTCACACTGGACTGAGTTGGCACAGAGCAGAGGAGGGAGCTGTCACTGGGAAAGGTTTTTTTTTGTAAAAGCACTCAATAATGTAAATACAAATAAAATAATAAATAAAAAAGCAAATAGCATTAATGTTTACATCAAAACTTGATGCCCCCTATATTGTGTCAGTGTAGAACTGGACCTTGTTGACTTAGTGTTAATCATGCCAATGATTTGAAGAAAATAATGGTTATGTATTTCTAGATAAATGTTTTCATGCTTCTAAGCTGTTTTAATATAAATAAATGTTTACTGCACATCAAATGAAATAAGCCATAATAGGCCAAAGCACTTTAGTTGAATTACATTAAGAGAAAACTACACAGAAAATAGAGGTCAAACCAATCTACACTGCTGTTTAAAACTAATCGAGGGAACAACTGTGTAGGCAGACGACTGTCCAGCAAAAGGTAAAAACACTGCCATGACTGAGGGTGGGAATGGACAGCAGTTTGATGAGAAAATAATAGCAGATACAGTCTGTAAAAAAGAAAGATGCACAATGTCAGATACTAGATGTATTTCTGCCCACACACAGAGGAAAAAAATAATTTGAATATTCACCTCATTTTTTTTCATTTTATGAAAAGCTTTAAAAAAAAATAAAGCAATAGAAGAAGAAGTAGAATAAATAATACAGTTTTGGTACTAGAATTACATTTAGTAGAAAACTAATTTGAAAGACCACTGTAGTGCATTTACAAGTAAAGTTCAATTGTTTGTTTTATTGGGCATAGACTATTTAAAACAGTAAGCAGTTTAAAATAAATAAAAGTTAACATTGTTGACTGTGTCGGTTTTTCCCTTAAGAAAAGCGGCGTATCTCCATATCCTGGTGCCTATTTGGGTCTGCTGGGAAACTGGCCCCAGAAAATAAGGCTGACCAGTCAGGCTGTCTTTCAGATTGAGGCCTCCATTCAAATTTGCAACAGTGCAATTCAGTTGATCAAGCCTGCAGTTACCTGGCCAAAAGCCTAAACCATAAACCATGTATACGTAAGTAGCATTTCTGAGCATAATCATGATCAATTAAGCAAGGCCGTAACGACCGATTTAGAAACAGCCAATAGTAAATGAGACCGTCATCATGATGTCAGTAAAACATGGAGGTTACACATCAGTTTAGAAAACCGATATGCGATCAGACTTGCAAGCGGCGAAGGTGCTCATCTCGAGGCCCGAAAGTTCCGGAATTGATGGGAGCTGCAATGAGCGCCAAGGAGGCTCAAAATGGCTGACGAGTTACAGGCTTCTAAAAAATTACAGATTTAACGGCCGCCATTTTTTTCAAGCCCTTAAATTGTAAGCCATCAGAAGACTGCCAAAACACGCCAATTAATAAAAAAAAATAATGTACAACCTCACAAACAGCACAGGGGAAGAAGCAGGGAGCCTGTAAGTGAGGTTGCAAGGTAATTTGATATTTAATTGGCGTTTTTGGGAGGTGTGAAAATGGCTAAGCAAGAAAAAATGGCGGACGTAAAAACGTAGTTGTTTTTCAAGCCAGTAAAATGGAAACACATTTCGGGCTTGGGGCAAATTAACAATTTTCCAAGCCCTCAAATGGTTTCACACTCATAAATGAAAACAAGAGCACAGAGTAGGGATAGGGGGATGAAAGACAGAGCGAAGGGAGAGGGGGGAGAGGGTAGGAAGAGACACAGTGGAGGGAGTGGGGTGAAAAGAGACACAGGGAGGGAGTGCAGGGGAAAGATACACAGGGGTGAGATGGGGGGGGGAGACACAGGGGAGGATGATATGGGGGAAAAAAAACACGGGAGGGAGAGGAAGCAAAGAGAAACGGGAGGGAGAGAGCACCGAAGCAACTCATTGCGGAGCTCACGATGAGCGCCAAAGGCGGGTTGGCTGACACCCGCAATGAGCGTGGCCAGTAAAGTAGAGAGGGGGGGGGAGACTTGCAACCAAGAGCCAAAGGCGCTCATTTCGAGGCCCACAAATTAGGGGGGGGGGAGAACCTTGCATTGTGCGGCAAACAGCATTGCCAGGCTTCAAATTTATGTCATTCTTGATGGGCAAGTCGCTGGTGTATTATATGTGATCAGCTGAAACCGTTCATATTTAATAAACTATATATTTATCCATCAACAATACATTGTAAATCTCCATCACTCTAGTAAATCCTGTACTTGACAGTAAAAAATGTATTTACTTTGTTTAAAAAATTGTAAGTATCCTAGTATAACTTGTAAAAGTGTATTTTCAGTCTCTAATCAGTTGTCTTACGTTTCCATCTGAGTACAAGCTTGCCTCATTGCCCCATGATATTTCTGGAGGATCCATTAACCTATGCTGAATGGAGATATTATCAACAGCTTCAACTATTTAAACCAGTTAATGTATTAAAGTGGATCAAAGTGTGATTGAGTTAGCCTCCACTGTGGAAAGAAGAAAACATTCAGAGTACAGGACTGTCAGGAGACCTGTTTTTTTTCTCACAAAGTCTGTGCTGCTGGTAAGGATGCTGGGTAGTGACATGCAAATGGTACTCAAAATGTACCATGTCACACACCATGGCTCTTACCCTCTCTCCTTTTACACTGCATCTCGGGATGCAACTGTACCTCATTTAAGGTTTAAAGTTGTGCTCACATCCATCCATGTGTTTGTTACGCTCTACACTTGGTATATATTTTGATAATTTGTACCACTGGAGGATCGGGTTATGATGGTGCTCATTTGTTTTGCCTTGCTCTACTTCTACAAATTATTACCTTTGTGATATTTCTGTTTGATCTCCCATTGTGAACTTCGCTTTGTTTGACCTTGCTACCTTCTGGCTCTCTAACCCATGACTTTGGATTTGAATGTCACCACCTTCTCTACTCCTTGAACCTGGTATTGTTTTCTGGTTTTGATTTTGACTCTGGCTCATATCTGTGCCTTGAATATATTATCTATTTTATTTTGTACAGTTATGTGTTAAACTATATGTGTGTGTATATATGTTATATCCTTTGTTACTGACTTCCAGCTGACTGTACCTCTTACCAGCATTGTTAAACAATGCTAGTGAGATCCCTTTGGGTGTTGGCGTCCTGTGGCCTAAGGCCTATGTTAACCATATGCCACTAGCATCACATGAATGGTTTCAATCCACAGGAGCATTATAGCTCGGCTATTATTGAGCAAGGTTCTGATAATTTGTTAATTTACATCTAAGTCTTATTTATTTTTTTATTTTCTTCATGCTCTTATTTTAAAACATTCATTGATAATTAGCTAATTGATAATCTAGTCCCAGTGTTATATTTCTGGAGGTTCCCTAACCCAAGTTTAATTTTTTTCTTCTTTTTCTGAACATTTATATATTTCTGCCTTATTTTTTTAAATATAATTTTTAATTCACTATGTTTTGGTGAAGTTTTTTAATCCATTTCTTTCCTACTGGATATATTATTTTGTTCATAAGAAGTAATAGAAAAAAGCATTTGTGCTAGAACAGGAAATCAGATATATTTTTCATCTACCTTGAATCTCTTGGTTTGATTGTTCTAAATCTAATTCCTTTCCTTTAAACTGATATTCTTAGTATGTTCTTGCTACAATGTAAACCTAATAAACACTTGGTATTACTCTCTTTATTTGTAATAGCACAGACCAACAGTGTTGAACATTGTCACTATGTCTGGTGACACACATTAATTTGGCTCATGCGCATAGGATGTATCTCTGGTACAAGAGTGTGGTCTGACCACTAAGTCATAGGGAAAAAAACTGAAGCATTCCTGAAAAGGGTTTTCTATGCTTCACTGTCAAATACCCAGGATCGATTGACCTCAATACAATTAGAAGGCACCAAATATATCAATTCTCATCAGAAGTAAGTAACACCCATATAGAGCATAACACAAGGTCTCCTGAGTGAAGCTATTCACTGATAAAAAGTTTTAGTATTTATCTTGAATACAAGTGTGATATTTACCCCTTTTGTGCAGTATTATTGGACTCATTAATAACTTATTTTTTACTAAAACATACAAAATATGTACAAAATAAATGGTATATATAGTATAGATAAATAAATAAAATCTTAGATTTTTACTATAATTTTTATACTGATCTAAGCAATTTTCCTTTTCTATTCCATACTGGTGCTTAACCTGCTTTGCATCGGCTAGCTGGTTATTGTTATCTGGCATGCCTCATGGGATGTTAAGCCATTTGAATAGGTACATTCATTAGTTTTCTTACATAAACAAATGGAACAAAGTGTTTTTTTCAGGAAATCTGAAATAATTTAAAGTATTTTGGGTGTCTTAGTTTTATTGTTTTAGATCATATTTTCTCGCTATGATGCTATTCTAATAAGCATTTGATATTGCAATCATTATTTGTAATGACTAAGGGCCACATTCAATTTGAAGCCCGCAACTTAATTACAAAAGACTGAATGTCTGCAAGTGAGTTGCGGGCTCCCGTTCGTCTCCGATTGCGATGCTATTCAATTGCTCAAGGCTGCAAGTTAAGGGCCCCAAGCCCAAACCGTAAACCATGCACTGGGGTCATAGCACTTCAGGGCGGGAACAGGATCAATTCAGCAAGGCCGTAACCGCCCATTTCGAATCAGCCAATCGAAAATGAGACTATCATTATTACGGCCGTAAAACATGGAGGTTACATGTCAATCAATTAGGTTTGGGGGGGGGGGCAATATGTGATCAGACTCGCAAACCCGCAAAATAATAAATTATGAAAAAGAGTACCAATACTGTTCTAGTCCATATGAGTGGCCTGATATGTATTATCTCATGGATACCCAAGATCGATTTAACACTGAAAAATAATTTCTGTTTCCTGACGATTTGCAAGCTTGAAACTGTTGTGCAACTAATTCCAATGTCTTTCATCGCTTTCCCCATTATTTACAGTGCAGTATTGATTTTTTATTTGTAATTACAGTGCTACAAATAGGTTTTTAACCCGGATGCGTGTCCTCTCTAGCATTCGTTGGATTTTCTCCTTCATTTTTCATTTACGGGTGCGAAAATATTTGCGTTTGGGGAAATTGAGCAATTGAATAGCGATTTACGATTTTTGCCTTGCGAAAGTGAAAGATCAAAGGTTTCTGGAGACTTTAAGTTGTGAGGTTAACCATTGCCACTCCGAGCCTGCAAAAAAGATGCTAATTGAACAGCAGAATAGTTTGCGACCTCACTTACGGGCCTCCGGATCTCCCAATAGCTCAATTGAATGGGTCTCTAAGATTGGATCTCAGCTATGAATATTGTTGATCACAACACTGGTGGATCAGGCAAGTAGAACTCCTCCCTGTAGTACCATAGTAGGGGTTCACCACAAGTCCTAGGAAAATAGATTGTGTTATCCATATTGTGTTGAGTAAATTACATTCAGCCAGTAAAGTAAATTTACTTCACTCATCATTATGACACTTGCAGAAAACACCACTTGAAAAACATTGTCTTCTTGTTCTATTACTGGAAACAAAGAGCCTCATTCAATTCAAAGCCTGCAACTTGCGGTATACAGGCCGTATGTTTGCAGAGAGTAGGCGATTTAGGAGAGCAGCATCTTACGGTGTTATTTTCTATTACTCTAATTACGAATTTACAGTTAAACTTTGATTACACATATTTACAGGTTGCACATAGTACAAATACACATAAATTAAATAACACGCATAGATACACATAGAGCTAGGTCACTCCATAAACACACACCCATCCCCCATACCCCATCCCCAACAGTTAATAAATACACGTAATACACACATTTTTTTTCTTCATACATATACAGAAATATTTATTTTTGTTTATCCTTATCTTATTTTGGGGATTTCAGAGGGAGGAGAGAAGAGGGAATAGGAGTGGAGAGGCAGGGAGTAGGAGATGAGGAGAGGCGAGGAGGAGAGAGAGGAGAGAGAGGTGGCCATGGGAAATGGAGAAGGAGAGGAGGAGGAGTAGGTGAGGAGTTGGAAGTGTAGAAGGAGGAGGAGTTGGAGGTAGAGGAGGAGGTGGCAGTGGAGATGGAGAGTGGAGGAGAGGAGGATTGTGGAGTGGAGAAAATGGGTGGTGCTATTTGGAACCTGTAAGCTTTGGGCCGCCATTTGCCGTTTGTGGGTTAGACTGCGGGTGCAGTCTTTGGGGATTTTGGCAACTGAATATCAATTTGTGATTTTAGTGATCAAAGCTCCTGTGGATGTGAAAGATCAAAGGCTTCGAAAGGCTGTAAGTTCTGGGTATAACAACCGCAAAGTTTTCAAGCCTGTAACACGTAAGCGTTTTTTAGCCCGCCCAAAAATTCCAATTGAATAGCAAATTACCTTACGGGCTCCATTATGGGCTCCAGTAACTTACAATTGCTCAGTTGAATCAGGCTATATTAGTTCTTGGCATAGGCAGCTTCTACATTGAGCAGTCATGAAATCTAATTGAAGAAGATGCAGATTTACTTAATACTTCCTTGATCTCTACTAATACAGAGGGCCATGGATCATGTAGAGTAGCACTCAAATGTTTCTTAATACTTATTCTTCAGAAGTCTGGGATACTGCGATTCAGTATCAGATGACTTAACTTGATCATAGAAGCTCTCATTTTGGATCCCTTACGCATGCCATTTTTAATGACAGCATACATCCTCTCATAAGGATAGCTACATTATTCCTGTCCGAGACCTGTCAAATCCAGCTGTGAGCAAATTCTGTTTAATGAGTCAGTCAACTACAAGTAGAAACAAAAGGCATGTAAGGTCATCACTTTGGTAAATTGTGTTTGTTGCATCAGAAAAACAGTATTTGAAAATGTTTAGCAGTACGTTTTCGCTTCTTTTTTAAATGCAATGCTTGAATAAAATACTTATAAAGTAAGTTCAGTTTATATTTATTACATTGATGCACTTTCTAAAATTGGCAGTGAGGCTTAGCATAAAAAAAGAACCAGGTACAGAGAGCAATCAACTTAACAGCTCTTGTGTACATATATGCGCAGCTTACAGCGAAAGACGTTGCACCACTCAAGGAAAGGACCAGCAAGTAACTTGACAAAGGGTGGAGAATATTACAGGGTTTATATGTTTATTTATTTACTTTTTGCTTTGTAAACACATTTTATCTATTATAAAATATATTATTATTAATATTATTAATAATAATAATAATAATAATAATTAGTTAGGGGTAGAATAAACAGAATATATTAAAAGTTGTTATTCAAATAACCATATAGAAAAATTTGACGACAGTGGTTCTTTGAAAGGAAGGGGAACAGGACGAAATTTAAATCCTATACATATTAATATAATGCCACATTCTGTAGCAATTACAATTGTAACAATCCATCTACCAGCATAACATCAAGTACCGAAGTGCTAATTCAGATTTAGTGCACAACTCCGAAGTCGAATTAAAATTTATTTTGGAAAATAGAAAAAAGGAATGACAATTTAAATCAAAATTATAGTCCATAAAAAAAGCTGCTGAAAAGCAGTTTTTAAGATCTCGTAAATTAAAGTAAGGATCAATTTGTTACATCAAAAACTGGATGTGTTTTCGAATCATGCGCTTGCATATGATTAAGTCCCAAATGTTATAGTAGCACAGAAGTAAAATATGCTCTTGAAGCACAGATTTTTTTTCATCTGACAGGTGCAGTGAAGGTAACTTGTAAATCATTGGAAAGAAAATCTGTATTTGTAGAAACAGAATAATTTGCGTTTGTTTGGACCAATGAGGCCATATTATACTCTGACAGCGATGTTTGCAACCATAAAAATGTATTGGGAACATTCTGGACTTCATCTGACAAAACTGCACTGTGTGGAGTGTGTTATGGCGACATTTTCTGTTGCTTTTAGCTCTATGAATTATCTTTTTTAAATGTTTATAGAGCCAGTTTATAATATATACAGAGAAATAGAGACAAAGAAAGAGAGAGGCAGAGAAAAATGAGAGAGGACGAGAAAGTATTATAATGGACAATAACAGATGTGTTAATTCTACAATGTAACATCTCTGAGATTTAACTAATCTATTTTCTAAAACAAAATATCAGAGATACTAAACATGTGACACCCTGATGGTTGTTAAAAAGGTTTAAGATGCACAAAGTAGAGATTATTGGAATACCCCGTGAATCAGGGTCCAGACCAGAAGCCTCATTCAATTGGAAACCCGCATCTCGAGGTATACAGGCTGTATGTCCTCAGGCCTGCTGCGGGCTCACACTCACAATTGAACAAGCCCGCAAGTTACGGGCCGAAAGCTGAAACTGTAAACCATGCAATCGTATGTAGCATTGCAGGGCGTGAACATGATCAATTAAGAAAGGCCTTAACTACTCATTTTGAAACAACCAATAGAAAATGAGACCGCCATCATTACGGCAGTATGAAATGGAGGATACATGTCAATCAATTACCGTTTAGAGGTCCAATATGTGATTGAACCGGCAAAACCGCAAAATAAATAAATAATAATAATAAAAACGTAACTTTTGCGGACAAGAAAGATCAAAGGCTTAGATGGTGCATAAATTACGGTTGTAACAACCACAATGATTTCAAGCCCGTAACACGTAGACCATTTGCAGCTCGCAAAAAGATGCCAATTGAATAGCAAATTAGCTTACAGGCTCCATAACGGGCGCCTGTAACTTACAATTGCTCAATTGAATGAGGCTCCAGGTTGGCAAAAGAGTTGCCAGAATCAAAATCTGAATCAGGGCTGGCAGGCAGACAAGGAATTCAAGACTAGGCAAATGATCAAGGCTGCCAAGAGAATGCCTGCAAAATGGCAAAGCTTGGCGCAACAGAAAGCAAACAGAGTAGCAGAACTTACAGTCTGGGTTAAAATCCAATAACAAATAGCAGATATCACTAGGACAGTACATTCTCAGATAAGGTCCTTGTTTGGCCAAGACTAGGTCTTATGCCATTTGAACCCTTTGTTTCCAGTTTACTTGCTTACACCACCTGGTATTATATACCCAGCATTGGTAATGGACACATAGAGTAACTAGAAGGGATGTTACTTGCACGCATATGTAGTGGCCTGTAGCTGGACTAACCATTACAATAAGAGAACAAATCTCAAATTACATTTGGTTATGCCCTGTAATTAACAGGTACATAATTATTATTCAACTTCTGTTGTATCAAATTAATTGTGTAGCTACCTAAGTTTGTACCAGTTAATTCCCTGACTGTCTTTGTGATAAATATCAGTGAAGTACTGTTGAGTGACTCTTTAATTCTCTCGCTGTCTATGAGTCATTAAAAATAAGTGATGTAAAATATATACTTTTATTGGCTAAGTAGAATAACTGCATAAGCTTACAAAGCTTGACCTTGGTAAACAGCCTGAATAGAACAGGGACTTGAGTTGTCAAATGATCACAATTTTTTCAATTTGTTTTTTGAGCAACTAAATCTGATGGTGGGCAATGTTTATAGAAAGAAAACACCAAAAACACCTCTACCAGCCTTTAAATATTAATCTTTTATACACAATTACTTTTTTACTGTAGAGCTCAACTTCCTTAAATGTGTTTTGCTTGCAGGAGGTGGTGCCCTTGTAAAGTATTGAACTTTCTGTTAGTCTATGGCAGCTATGGGAGTAGCCATATTCACACTTTTCGGGTAGTAGCTTCCTAGGATCTTGTCTATTCTTCTGGTCATTGTCATTTCCAACCTTTTCCATGTGGCTCCAACCATTCCAATTGCTTTTTTTTTTATTTATTTTTTTTTTATTTATTGGTATCAAAAGTAGACAATTACAATATAAATATATAAAACAGAATACACAGCAAAAAAAAAAAAACGACAAAAGAAAAAGACAAGACATACATTTACAATACATATTGTGAACTTATACCAGACATTATAATTGCTGGGAGCTAAGTCCCAGAGATATTAAAACTTAGATCATAACCGAGAAAGATCTTTATTTTGATCCCAAATTTTCCATTTGTAAAGTTTTATTTTTATAAGACCTTGCTCTTGAAGAGATTTTTCAAGATTTCTGTTTCTATCTACCATATATGTGATTTCACCCCAAGAGGGAACGGAAGACTGACCCCATCTCCTTGCTATCAACAGTTTAGATGCCATGAATATCTGAAGTAAAAACGCAATTACGTCCAGAGCAAGCTGATTCGAAAAAATGTGAAATAAAACATTTTCTACAGAAAAGGAAATGGTAATGATGCCCAAAATATTCCTAATATGCCCAAAACAAGTTTCCCAAAATTGTTGAATTATCGGGCAACTCCACCATATATGGGCATGTGAACCCACCAAACCACAGTTCCTCCAACAAAACTTCAGATTATCTTTTTTAGTAATCTGAGCCATTTTTGTTGGAACATAATACCATTGAGTACTTAATTTAAAGTGTAGCTCTCTGTATGATGTATTTTTAATTATTTGATCTGTGAGAATAAATGAATCGGACCATTCTTCTTCTGACCAAGAGAGATTAAAAGAATGTTGCCAAATTTTAGATTTGTTAGAAGGGCATTTATCCATTTCCTCCCGCAAGATGTTATAACAATTAGATATTAAGTGCTTTCTATCTTCTAGAATCATTAGTTTTTCAAAAGAAGTTAAAGATCTAACTTTAAAACTAGAATAGATTGAATCTCTGAACGCAGCCAGAAGTCTATTATATTCAAGCCAACTTTTATGAGGAAGCCCAAATTTTTCCTTCAAGTCTTCAAAAGAAGCCCAAGAGTTGCCAATATATAAGTCTCTCAAACAACAAATGCCAAATGCTCTCCATCCACCCAAAAATGATAAGTTCAATTCGCTCTCTAATAATAAAATCGGAAGGATAGGGCTAGGAAAAGGCATTAATTGAGATCTCAATTTATGTTTATCCCAAAATTCAAGTATTTCACGAACAATATCAGAACCATCTAAAAAGAGTTCTTTTTTTAACTCCTTCCTAAACATCAACCAGCCTAAAGAATCCTTAACTACTGAACATCTTTCAACCTGCAGCCAACCTGCCACTTTCAAACTTTCTATACATTTGACTGCATGTGAAAACATTGTAGCATCATGATAGGTCTGAATCATTGGGTATGCTAGTCCCCCTTTTCTAAATGTTCTGGAAATTATAACTTTCCTTATTCTGTTGTTTTTCCCCTGAAAGATAAATTTGTCTATTATTTGTTGAAAATGTACTATAAAAGTTTTGGATAAAGGTATAGGAATAGATCTAAATATATAGCTTAATCTTGGAAGAAGCGACATTTTGGCTGCTGCTATTCTAGCTGTTAAAGTTAAATTCAAAGGTCTCCAAGAGGAAACAATTTTCGTAAGTTTATTTAATAGCTCCTTATAGTTGTTTTTAATTATTAACTGGATAGAATTATAAAATTTGATTCCCATATGAGTTATGGTATTAGAATGCCAATTATACTGGTAGATGGATTTCAAGTAATCTTTTTCCGGACTGGCTAAATTAAGAGCCAAAACCTGTGACTTGGAGATATTAATTTTATAGTTAGAGGCTTTGGAATATTTATCTATTATTACATGCAAAGTTTTCAAAGAGTCAATGGGGTTAGACACAAACACAACCGCATCATCGGCATACAGCATTATTTTATGCTGTATCCCACCAACTGTAATTCCATGAATAGAGGGGTTATCTCTTATAGAAACCGCCATGGGCTCCATTATCAATGCAAAGATTATCGGAGAAAGGGGACACCCCTGTCTCATTCCATTAGTAACTGCAAATCTCTGCGTTTTAAACCCATTTCCAATGACCGAAGCAGATGGGGAAGAGTATAATGCTCCAATGGACTTAGACCCAAAAGAGCCAAGGCCATATTTCTGGAGTACACACCTGATAAAATCCCATCCGACCCGGTCAAAGGCCTTCTCTGCGTCCATTGATAGAAACACTGTTGGGAGAAGTTTGTGTTTAGAATATGAAATCAAATCCAACATGCGTCTGGTATTGTCAGAGCCCAAACGTCCGCGTACAAATCCAGTTTGATCTATTGATACAAGTTTGTGAATAACCTCACTCAATCTATTCGCCAGCATTTTAGCATACATTTTTACATCAACGTTCAAAAGTGAAGTGGGGCGGAAGTCTTTACATTCCAATATACCTGTGTCTTTTTTTGGTATAGTGATAATCAGCGCCTCTGATATTTCTGAAGGAGTATGTCCCTTTCTTTTAATCTCATTGAAAAGATTTTTTAAATGGGGGACTAGGGTTGTTACCAAAGACCTATAGTAATGATTTCCAAAACCATCTGGGCCTGGGGCCGTACCCAACTTCAATTTAGAAATAACGTCACAAATCTCTTTTTCAAAAAAATCATTATTTAGTGTTAAAACTTCCTCTGGTGAAACTTGCGGCAAATCTATTTCATTCAAAAAATGTTGAATGACCTCCAGAGATGGCTTCTGAAAAGAAGGATCCAATTCCAAATTATATAACCTAGAATAATACTGTTCAAATGCTTCTGCTATCTGGACTGGGTTATTAAGATAGGTTCCATTGTGATAAATAGAATCAACCCTTTTTTTAGTAGCATGAGATCTAAGTTTATTTGCTAAGATTTTACTTGGTTTACTCCCATAATGGTAAACTTTTTGTTGTAAAAGCCATATAGACTTATCAGTTCTCATCTGATTAATGGATTTAATCTGTAATTGGATTTTTTTAATCAACATCGAGTCAGAAGCATTAGGATTAATTTTATTTCTTAGTTCCAGATTATATAATTGGATATATAATTCCCTTAAAGGAGTTCCTCTTTCTCTTTTCCTTTGACTTTGCAATTTAATCAGGATCCCTCTTATAAAAGCCTTATGTGTGTTCCAAAGTGTAATGTTAGATTCTACTGAAGCCGAGTTTACTTGATAAAAGAAATCAATTTCTTTTTTAAGATAATCCCGACTTGTCTCTGAATCAATGAGTGAGGAATCAAGTCTCCAAGATTTAGAGTTAATGGAAGAATTTTTCGAAAACAATTCCAAGTTAACTAGAGCATGATCCGACCACACTCTTGGCCCAATATCAACTCTCAAAGTTCTTTTAAGTGTATTGATATCAACAAAAAAATAATCTAACCTAGAATATGTATGATGTCTTGGAGAAAAACAAGTAAAATCCTTTTCATTGGTGTGCAGTACTCTCCAAACATCAATTAAATGATATTTTGTCATCAGAGAAATAAACTGTTTTGACAATCTTATAACTGATGAGTCTGGAGGTGAATGATTTTCAGATTTTCGATCTTTAATTGGGTCTGAGAGCATATTGAAGTCTCCACAAACGATAAGAGATCCCTGTATCAGTTTATTAAACTTTTTTAAGATTTTATTAAGAAATTTAATTTGGGATCTATTCGGCACGTATACATTCAATATTGAGTATTTTTGGTGGTTAATTGTGCCTATCCATATTATATAACGACCCTCCTGATCTATTTCCACAAATTCCTCTGTGACCATAAGTTTGTTACTAAAAAAAATTGAGGTACCCCTTGCCTTTTTCTTATACATTGAATTGTATGCGACTTTATAATGTGTATTAAAAAACTTAATTGGAGCTCCCTGCCAATGAGTCTCCTGCAAGCAGATTATATCTGCTTTTTGCTGCAGAAAGCTCTTTAGAAAAAAACTACGTTTAGCTGGATGATTCAGTCCCTGAACGTTTTGCGTTACTATCTTTAATGACATGCTGTTAGTATCAGAGTAGAAATGATGGTCAGTCCCCGTCCCCCTGGAATAAATTTAATTCCAGTCCACAAATACAAATATACACCAATACATAAACCAAACATAAAACATTCATCCCTCCTCAACTCATTGAGGCATATCGGGAGGCAGTCCTCCGTGAAGAGGAAGAGTCCCTCCTGTGATGCAACAATGTCAGATAAATACATCTGAAAGCCTTAGCCGAAGCTCTATTGTACCCTCTATCTGTTTTTTACTACTATCTTGGGTGTCCAAGCTTTAAATCCTACTCTAGATGTTTATATTATTCCCTTTAATTTGAGAGAATTTCAAACAGAACTCTCCCTTTAAATTCCATACTCCAGTTGTGAACCCCTTCCCTTATAGCAATCAACTACTGAATTGTATTTTGCTCACTAATTTATAAAAGTAAATTTTCTTAGTGTCTTTATTAAATACTAATATATTTTTACCCATTATCTAGGTTAGTGTTTTCTTTATTGTTTCCCTCGTGTTAATAATAAAAAAAAGTGAGAATATATATTCACATCTAAAAAATTACCCAACAACTAGTGAGTTTATATTTTACTCTTTAAATTTCCCGTAGTAAAACAGTAATTTAAAAATATTAATCAAAACATGGTGTATTTTCCCCATTATCTAAATTCATTAAAGTGTACCATCTGTATGTTACTTCTAAATTAGCAGCAAAAAATATCATTCAATTTTTTTCCCTTTTTTTTTTTTTTTTCCTTTTTCTATCAAAATAATACATATACACTACTCTTTACAAAAATTTTTTGATTGAAGACAATCTAATATTTATATTCCAATACATATTTAAATAACCGCTGTGAACCAACCTATAATTACTGACTTTTATTTAATTTTGTCAGGAAATTCTCCCCTTCCAAAGTGTCATTAATAATGTATTTGTGATTCTCATACCAAAAAATCAATTTTGGGGGATTTCCCCATCTATAAGAAATCTGTTTGTCTCTCAAAACTTTAGTCACAAATTGAAGTTTCTTACGTTGAAATAAAATTTCTCCTGTCAAATCTGGGAATATTTTAAGATTTTCATATGGACTCTCAAAACATTTTTTATTGAATGAAGCTTTTAGTATTGCTTCTCTATAGGACATATGATGCAGTTTTACAATTACATCCCTAGCAATTTCTTTGCCCATGTTAGGTGGAGGAGGAATTCGGTATAATCTCTCTATAGGCTTCTCGCTCTGGCGCTCCACTAAGCTTAACAGAAAGGCTTCCACAAATTGATGGAGGTCTTTAAAGGTAACAGACTCTGATATACCACGGATTCTAATATTATATCGTTTTTCAGCTTCCGCTAATCTGAGATTTTGGCTCTTTAGCGTCTGGATCTCCTCTTTAAGTCCCATTATCTCTCTCTTTAATTCATCATTATTCTTCAAAATAACCTCTTGAGTCTGTTCTACAATTTCTGTTCTATCCGTTAATGTTTTTATATTCTTAGCATTATTTTTAATTTCACCTATCAATTCTTCCCTGATGGATATCTGAAACTCCATTAAAAGAGCTGTCATAGTTTTCTTTAACGCTGAAGCTGTTAGAGGTTCTTCAGGAGTGGTCTCTCTCACAGATTCATCTCCTATAATAACCTCAGCTTCTATAGGAGTTTCAGAAAAGTCTAACGTGGACTGAGAGAGTGAATATGATTCTCTCTTGTACTGTCTATTCTCTTTATCTACAGGAGAGAGAAAATTAGCTATAGCTTTTGAGCTATTGTTTTGTAATGTTTTTTTAGACCCTTTACCCCTAGGGGCTTGTTGTTCTTTAGACCTTTGCATAGATACCACAGGGCTATATCAAAAACCAAAGGAAAGAGAGAAGAGAAATGGGAGAATAGGAGTGTATAAAAAATTGTATACAGATAGTCCACTTTGTAACTTGCTCCTCTTTGCTGAACAGTTTTAAATACCAAACGGCATATATAATATACCTTGCTTGCAGAGTCGCTTTTCTCCCATCAAGTTCACCCCAGCCTCATGAGACCGATGGGAAATGTCACAATAGGTGTAACTTGGACAATGTTGGATAATAAGACCCAATGGGCCTATTTATATGGGCTAAAAAATTCCCATCTTATTCTTCAAAGCCCATCATATGGGGGACACTTCACAGCAGCTTTCTTATTTTCCTCCACTTCTATCATTCAAATTGGCCCTCACATGCAGGTGTTATATTCTGGGAGTAATTGCAGCAGAAGCAATACATTCAAGCACTCACCCTCTGCAACGTCAGACTTTCATAGCAACAGGGCGTTGGCAGCGTTACCTGCTGCGGGATAGATTAACCTGAAGCCAGTCCCCACAATGGTAATAAGGGAGTAGACCCCCTCTCATGAGACCGATGGAAGATGTCACAATAGGTGTAACTTGGACAATGTTGGATAATAAGACCCAATGGGCCTATTTATATGGGCTAAAAAATTCCCATCTTATTCTTCAAACCCCATCATATGGGGGACACTTCACAGCAGCTTTCTTATTTTCCTCCACTTCTATCATTCAAATTGGCCCTCACATGCAGGTGTTATATTCTGGGAGTAATTGCAGCAGAAGCAATACAAACATGCACTCACCCTCTGCAACGTCAGACTTTCATAGCAACAGGGCGTTGGCAGCGTTACCTGCTGCGGGATAGATTAACCTGAAGCCAGTCCCCACAATGGTAATAAGGGAGTAAACCCCCTCTCAGCGGCAAATGCTCACCAGCCCCCGGTGCCCAGTAGAATACATCAGCACGGCACACTGGCTTCCCTCACCTGGGGCATAACACAAGCTCACGTTCACCTTATGGTTTGAGGTCTCCTTTAACTGGCTCCTCTCACGAACCACCCCAGATATTCTCCTCACAGGCTCAGTCAGTTTCCACCAGCACTTTAGGCCGCTATGCCCCAGTAATGTGGTTCAGATATCCATAAACTTTGTTTTGGACCCGGCCTCAGGCGGTCAGCCTCAAAGAGTTGTTGCGTCTGGGTTCAGGCCTATTAGGCCGTTGTATAGCATGTTTGAGATACAAAGCTTGGACAGCCTTAACGACACTCTAGCAGAGCTTCGGCGATGTTTGCCCGGCTAGTCCCACATACAGACTAACCCCTTCCTGGGCGTGGCCCCGCAATGCAACCATTCCAATTGCTGACTGGTGAATAACCTTCTTACAAATCAACCTCTGCCCCATGTTTTGGGTTCTGTTCATAAGTTGGTTAAAGCAAAAAAAAATGAATTAGAGGTGCTCAATCAAAGAACAAACTAACCTTAATAGTTTAGATCTACAACTGTCATAAGGGTGATAGAATGCTCCAGACATGGACTCTTTGCTCACTGTGCCTTAGGGAGTGCAGCTGCACCTCACTGACAAGGCCAAGAGAAGTCGAAACGTACATCTGGGGTTTGTGGTTTCTCTTGTTCAGAGTAGATTTGCCTGGTATTGCGGGGCTGAATCACTCTTTTTGAGTGAGTCCAGCCTGATTACTTTAACTTTTGTTACTCCTGCACCATAATTGAATTACCGGGACTGGGTGCTTCAGTAAATGGTATTACCCCTTTTGAAAGTATACAACCAATTTCTGAGGGGTGTAAAGCTGCATTTTAATCACTTTGCTCCCGTTCAACTATCCAGTAATCCTGCATCTATATTCAAGAACTGCATTCCTGCTCTACACAGTTACTGAAGCAAACCCTCTTACAGAGGAATCACCATACACTGAAACCCACAGAGGAGAAGACCCAACCAGTGAGATCCATTCATTGGCTGGTTCCTCCTCATGACATTCTAATTTTATTTTATGACATTCTTCTGTTTGCTTCTTTCTGTGAAGGGGGTGTCTTTATATGTTAATGAGCTTTCTATTAGTTATGTTGAAAGCATTGACAGCTTTAGCTGCCACATTCACATTGTGCAGTTAAAGTCTTCCTTTGTATTAAAAATCTCCTCTCATCTCAAGAAGTTGGTCAGCAAAAACCAAAATGGTAGTTTACACAGCAGTATAACTGCATATCACATATAATAGTTGTCAATCGTGAAGCGAGGAGAGCTGTTGAGGCACTCTACAGGACTTAGGCTGCAATAAACGCTCACTTAGTTTGCGCTCATCTCGAGACACGCAGGACAAAGCAAAAATTAAGGGCCGTATAACTTAGGACCCAAAGCACGTAGATGGACTGCGGGGCACGGAAAAATACAACTTCAATGGCCAAACCACTGAACTGAAAAAACATGCAAATTCACTTACACACTCAAATACAGCCCAGGGGGAGAGCCAGGGAGCCTGTAAGTGAGGTTGCATTGTAATTTGAGGCATATTTTGCCTTTTTTCATGATTGTAAATCACTTAAGCGAGAAAAAAATGGCTGCCAAAATTTTTTAAACACGACGAAAACTAGGCAGAAGGACTTAAAACAAGGCTGAATGACATAAATATGGGCCCTAAGCACTAAGACTTAATGCAAACCAGTAACCCAAGGCAGTAACACTTAACCCAAAACAGTAGGCCCCGAAACTACACAGGCATATAAGGCACACTGGCGGTGAGGCTCGCAAGGAGCGCCGAAGGGGATCATTGCAAAGCAGCAAAGGTGCGGCTTGGCAAAAACGGCAATGAGAGGCAAAGCCGCTCATTGCAGGGCCTGTAACGTAGATGGGGGAAGAGGCTCGCAATGAGCGCCAAAGGCTCTCAGCGCAGGGCTTGTGATGAGCGCAGAAGGTGCTCAGAGGGGCCATATCCTCGCATTTTCTAGCAAACAGCATTGCCACACTTCAAATTTTATTGCCTTCATTTTTGACAGGCAACTAGCTAGTAAAATATAATAAATTAGAGACTGTGTTACATTTTTATATTCTAAATATATTTTCCCTATTTTTAAGTGTAGATTTTCATAATAATACACTTTAAATATATGACAAAATCAGGTACTGTAGCTATGTTCTTGTAAACAATATGTGGTAGTTTTCATGTTAATAGTGCTATCAAAACAATTTTTGTAATATTACTGAATATTTCCGTTTTTTTTTTCTCATCGGAATTTTACGCTATACATATGTTGAAAGTAATTCTTTCTTTGCTTTCAGTCTGTTAATTTCAGAGAGACAGAAAGCAAAGCCACACGATGGAAATGTCATTTTTTCTCATTACCAGATAATTTGAATGCATTACAATATATTGGAATACATTACATCCAATAATACAGTAAACATGCCAAATTAAAGGAACTGGCATTTACAGCAAGAACACTATACTTTACAGACAGGCTTTAAACTAGTAAATGGTGTGGACAATTTATCCAATATATTTTGTGAAAGCTGCAAATCAGATCAATTTAGTAAATCTGGGACTTAATAGTTGTTCTAGCGTAATCATGTTTTCAAAAACTAATAAATCTTGTCAAACAGAAATGATTTTTCAAAGAAGAGAAATTGCCTAAAATGAATAACTCACAGACTGGGAACATTTTATTTTGGAGTACGACTGTTTAGCAATAAAAAAAAACTGCTGAAATTAAGATACATGTGTCACAAACAAAATGTGTGAGTTAAAGGATATTATTAGACATTCCGAATTTAATTACATAGGATTTTCTCAACTTATATTTGATACAATTATCATTAAAGAGGATAAACAGAGTTGTTTTCCCCACCCAACCATTTCACTAAAGTTCTAGGAGACCTCTTCATCATCATTTATTTTAATGTAAGATGTCAGCTTCTTTTGCAAGCAGAACATTTTTAAACATCGTATTTTGTTTCCAATTATGTAGGGAGTAATCCTGGGCAAGGAGATTGTCTGATCCCACCAAATAATAGATCTACATCTCACATTCTTAGAAATCAGTGGCAATAGTTTCTATATCAATAGGAGCAGCGACATACACTAATATTGTTGTATGTGTAAGGCTATTGTATTTTGGCATTTAAAGGCATTATTTAAGCATTTTTTGCTTTATATAAGTATTAAATAATTAACTGGACCCTCCTCAACATAATTATGGTATAAACTTGACACATCACTTTCTGCTAATAAGTCCACAGAGTAACTGATTCTTATTTTGTGTAGTATCCCTCTTTTTCCTGTTTTCTCTCATGAGAGCTATCATCTTCCATAGTTATGACCAAAGACCAGGCTCGCAGGGATGGGTCTTCAGGCTACCAGTGTCCTATGTTGCTAGGAAACACACATGAAACCCAGGTAGTTTGAAGGGCCCTTCCTCAGGGCCTGGCTTTATGTGTACTTATATTTCTATACAGTACTTTGGAAAATTGTCAACTTTACTTGATGAATATATTGAAAACATGTCTAAGTGTCCATGTTCCTTTTTCAAACCTAACACATGCTGCTTATGTCAGAAACACACATTACATTGAGTCATTCTATACACATACAGGTTTCCACCCCCAGAGCTGCTTACATAGGCACAGTGTACCTACCAATAGAAACAAAGAATTTGGGTACGGATTTTAACCCTTTACTAACCTTCAAGCCAGCAGCAGCTCAATGCAGAGATCTAACAGCAGTGATTGACTCCTCCTTACTTCCTGTCCCTGGGTAAAAACAGGATTACACACCCCATGATTCTTTGATGCACAAACTGCTATCACAGATGGATACAATGTATTACCGTATTTTTCGCCGTATAAGACGCACTTTTTCTTCCCCAAAACTGGGGGGAGAAAGTTGGTGCGTCTTATACGGCGAATATACCTTTTAAAACTGCCTCTCTGTCATCTTGATCTCTTCCCACTCCTGATTGGCACTTCCTACAGCACCAGCAGCATGCATCGCGTCGGCCGGTGCATCCTAGTGACGTCACACACGCGACGCTGCAGTACACGAGGAGTGCTGGTAGGAAGCGCTGGGGTGAGATCAAGATGGGCTGAGATCAGAATAAAGGTGAGGGTCAGGAGGGTCAGGGAGGGTCAAGGGCTCCCAAATGCTGCAGTATGTGTATGTGTGTATATGTGTATGTGTCTATATGTGTATGTATGTGTATGTGTGTATGTATGTGTATGTGTGTATATGTGTGTATGTATGTGTATGTGTATATGTATGTGTGTATGTATGTGTATGTATGTGTATGTATGTGTATATGTATGTATGTGTGTGTGTATATATATATATATATATATATATATATATATATATTTGTGTGTAATGTAGGTGTGTATCTGTGTGTGAAGTGTATTTGTGTTTGATTCAGATTTTTTTTTTTCTTGTTTTCCTCCTCTAAAAACTAGGTGCGTCTTATCTGCAGGTGCGTCTTATAGGGCGAAAAATACGGTAACTGCCTGTGATTGGCCAAAACGAGTTATGAATGTTATGCTAATTTTAGCAGGGATTTCTAGGGATCTTGATTCTGAAATTCAACTGCTTGCAAACTCAGGAGATTTAGCAAACATCAGGGTGAGTTTGGTAATGCTTTTTTTGGTATTTTTCATGCAAAAGTGTTTTTATACCCCACTGATTATAATCTATCAAATGCATTCATGATCCATGAAACTTAAATGTGCCTTTAATGTTCTTCCTCAATGTTATCCTTCTCTTCTATATTTTTGTATTTCCCCATATTTCTCTACTGATTCTTATGTGGGATCCAATTATCTTTCTGTAAGGTAATACAAAAATGTGAGCTGGTTGATGACTAGACTACAATGTGCATGTTTGGAAGGCCTCTGTATACTGGCAGTTCCACTCATGCTTTTGTGGTTTTAGTGGCTGTGGGAGGCAGTAGGCATCTTGAACAACAGTCCACCCCAGTGCATAACACCCATTGCACTACAATTGCTCCACTTATGCCTAGGTATCATTGAACAACATATTATTGTAATTTTATCGGCATTCAAGTTCGCAGATAGACTTATAGAGTTTATGTTTTGATTATAAAAAAGGTATATCCTTCCTTCTTCCCATCCGTCTTTCTTCTTTCCTATTTCTTTTTTTCTTTTCTTTTCTTTAACTTTTCTTTTTTTTCCTTCACTTCTCCCTTCCTTCACTTCTGTTCTCTTCTCCATTTCTTTCCTTTAATTCTTTTCCATTTTTACTTTTTTCCTTCCCCTTTTCTTACTTTCCTTCCCTTTTCCCTATCTTCATTCCCTTCTCTCTTCCTTCCCTTCCCTTTTCCTTCTCCTTCTTTACTATTCTCTCCTTTCATTACTTCACTTCCATTCTCTTCTCCCTTTTTCTATATTTTCATTTCCCTTCCTTCCCTCTTCTTCTTCTCTCCCTTTTTCCTTCCTTCCCTCCTTCCTTCCTTCTTTCCTTCCCTTTTTGTTTCCTCCTTTCCCTTTTTGTTTCCTTCATTCCTTTTTTGTTTCCTTCATTCCTTTTTTGTTTCCTTCCTCTTCTCCCTTTTCCTTTCCCTTCCTATTCTTCCTTCTCGTTTTCTTTTCTCTTTTCCCTTCTTTCCCTTCTTCTTCTCCCTTCTCTTTTCCCTCCTTCTCCCTTCTCCTTTCCTTTCTTCTTCTCCCCTCTCCTTTCCCTTCCTCCTCTCCTTTCCTTCCCCTTCCTAAGAAAGACATAATACAAGCATATGAATAAACCTATGCCATAAAAATACAGTGCAAACATATAAAAAAAAAATCTACATTTAAACCTTCCATTTGTTCGGAAATGCCCTTCACTGCTTTATGTGAATAGAACCGTAATATATATTGTTTCATTATTCTAGTAAAAGAGGTGATTATGCAAACTATCATTTCTCTCTGGCTCTTTTTCAGCTGTTATTTGATAGTTCAGCGGCTGGAGGTTTCTAGAGAGGTACGTGGGAGAGAGTTCTATTTTAAACTTGTGTTTCCATGCTTGCTGTTTGCACTGTATATGCAAAACACTGCAATATATTGCAAATACACTTAATATTGCATTACATGTCCATTTTTAAATACACAGTGCATTACAAGTCAAATCATATCAAAATGAATCAAGGTGAATATTTTATGTTTTTAATTGACTGAAATCTATTTACGGAATGGATTTTTGTACATAACATATTTAATTTTATTTTACATATTATAAGTCTCAATAGGACATAGTCAAGAAATAGAGGCAAATCGGAAGCTGTGTGTTTAACTAGAAAGGGTTGTATGTTGAGAATAGCAATTCATAATGGGATCTGTTACCATTTGCAACAGAGGCCACAGTCAAATTGACATTCATCAACCACATGCTGTTTCCAACAATGATACAGATGTGTCTTATTTGAAAACAGAGGAAGAAGACTCTAAGGAGGAGTAGGAGGAAGCATTTCATGATAAGCATGTTTAAGATGAATCACTGAATCCTTCTGCAACACTCCTAATACTATGAAAGCCATGGCAACTGAGTAATCAACAAACTTTTCTTTTTTATTGTATTTTTTTTACAGTTCGTTTTGACTTTAGCACAGAGATGAACAAACCTTACCATGTAAGCATGTCTGGTTTAAGCCAAGCTTTTAGGTAGATGTAACAGACGGATTAGATGGCCCTTGTTGGCTCTTATCTGTTTCTATGGTACCAAATCCAGTCTTGGCCAGCTATTTTATGACAGTGCATTATTAATGATTCAAGTTCAAAGCAAGTAATTTGATATGGAAGGGAAGAGTTTAATATTACTGATCACATATATAGTTGTGAGCATGTGGGCTGTTGCTAACGCTTGCGGGCTCGCGTAGCTCCTTGCCAGCAACTGCGGACCTTGCAAACTTTATGTACTTACGAAAGCAAAATACAAGACACGTTCCGACCCATTAAGACCTCGCAAAAATCGTCCAAAACCAGCGCACATGAAAATATGAAAAACATGAAAAACACAATAAATACACACAACAAATACATAAAAAGCTTACCTAAAGCTGGGGGGGGGGGGGGGGGGGGTACCCAGGACCTTAAAAACTGAAGTTACACCTCAATTTAACTCCTAATAAAAGAGTTTAGACACTGAAAAATCCCCTAAGCGAGAGAAAAAATGGCCTCCGAAAAAAACAAAAACGAGGCTACAGCAGTCTAATGACGCAAAACACCACCAAACACCTACGGATTTCCCGAAAAAGACGTACGAGATCCGAAAACATTGACGCAACCTGCGCGACCCCAAAAAAAATTACAAACACAATAAATACACACAACAAACACATAAAAAGGTTACCCACAGCCAGGTGGTACACCCAGGACCTCTGCAAGTGAAGTTACACCTCCATTTAACTCCAAATTTCGGAGTTTAGACACCCGAAAAAATGTCCGCCGAACAAAACGAAAATGAGGCTAAAGGACCCTAAACACGCAAAACAACACCAAACACCTACGGATATTCGGAAAAAGTCAGACGGCATCCGAAAACAAGGACGCTAAATCAGCCACAGCAGCATACCACACATTAGGTGCCATTTTAGAACAATAACTTATACAATCCGGAAGTACACAGCTACCCTAGCGGCTTAGCCTGGAGCACACACACTATTACACTACACACATTCATGACACTTACACAGCAGCTCAACAGCACTGATGATGCAGCAACATGAAAACAGATTGCCAGCTCTTCAACACAATGCTTCCTGCATATATTACTTGAAAATAGGTAAAGTATATTACTTTATTAATGGATTATTTATTTGATTACCATACACCAAACAGCATTAGCTCACTTACAATTTCATTGCCGTCATTTTTTGACGGGCAATATTCTAGTAACATATATTATGAAGCTTTTTTATCAAATGAATAAAACTTTGAGCTTGTTTGAAAACATAAAGGCTCTATAGAAAATGTAAGAGGTGCAGATGTTTTATAATTTTAAGTTGTATAACCTCACTTAATGCATTGGTGTATATGGCGAATATGACCACGCTAAGCAGGGATTTAAATGGCCAGATGAGATTAGTCTCCAAAAAACTAGCTATTGTGAGGTTTTGTGCAGAGTGAGGAATGCGATCTGAAAAGAGAGCTTTATCATATCTTCACCCATTGGGGTATCGTAAAGCAGGATTTGCCTGTATTAGGATAATTTAGGCTAAAGTCACAACAGGCAGCAAGGTCACTTAATTAAATCAGCTTAGGTAGCAGAGTTCAGACGAAAGTCAGAATTCAGAAGGCTTAGCAAGTGTCAAAGGAGTGTATGAACTGGCAGCAAGAAATCTACACGAAAGTTGGGACACTAACAGCCCTATTAAATTTAAAGCTTGTAGGGGCATCGGCACACCCTCAAAGGCGTAGCCGTTGAATTTTTGGCTCCATTTGCGGGTTTACAGGCTTGAACGCCAGTGAATTTGTTGCAATTTAATAGCATGGATGGAACGTAACAGCTATGGGCTTGACAAATCATAGGATTTGTGGCCGCGCAGTTCAGATTTCAATATCCCATTGAGTTTTTTCGCCCTTATGCCGCAAGACGTTATCGGCTTTCTTTACGGGGCCAATTTAATAGCCGCAAATCTTGCGGCTATGTTACCGGCTATGGTTTTACACGTTGAGGGAATTTAATAGGGATGTAAGAACCTTCAGGAGAGTATGGAATGGAGAAGGAACTCCCAAGTACTTCAAACTCAGGAACAGATCAGATGTTCTCAGGAACTCACCAGGGACACTCCAGAATTTCAGAAACAGGCTACAAACAGACCAGGATCCTTGGAGTTATCCAGGGAACAAGCAAGAGTTGCCAGGGACACTAGGACAATGGCATCAGAACCACAGACAACAGGGTACAACATGGTATGTGGTTATAACTGAAAGGCTTGGTAAAGCTTGAGCTGGTAAAATAGTAGGGTAACAACCGGATAGCTGGATAATTCAGGTAGCTCTGCAAATCAGAAAGCAAAATGCTGTAGGAGGTCAGGTGGCGCAGAAGGCCAGGTAACACAAGGAATAGCTTTACAGGTTGTCAATCAAAGAACATGAGACATAATTCACCATGACACATGAGTGGCATTTGAATGCTTAAAGCCAGGAACAAGAAGGGAACAGTGAGGAACAGACCATGAGCTTGCAGGTGGATACCAGAAACAATATTGTTATGTTACTCTAGCAGGATACCCACAAAAGGTACACAGCTAGGGCACACAGACAGGGTACACAGACATGACATGCAGGGGGCTCAGGAACACGGTGAGCTTTCTATTTTTTAAATGTGTTTTAAAATGTTTTTATTTAATTTAATAACACAGAACATGTTCAGAGCAGAACACTTCCCATCACTTGCATTTCAAACCATCACTACTCTTTTTCAAAGTTGGCACTAGATAGATTTCCCAAAGTATCTATACATCAATGACGCTTTGATTTGTTGACTTTGCAGCATCTTGTCTCTTCTAGGACTAACTCAACACAGTCCCATTGTTTCTATGGCCACCATCCCTATTATCTGTGCAGCTGCTTGTAGGAGTGGGTCAGGGCTAAATCAATTTTGAGACATTCCTTCTTAAAATCAAGTCCCATAGAAAACTGAAGAAATTTGCAAATGTCAGGGTAAGTCTATTAATGTTTATTTTGGTATTTTTTCATGCAAATTTTTTTTTCCTACAGTACCGATTCTCGTCCATCGGATGCATTCATTATCCATGAAAATGAAATATGCCTTTAAATATTAACCTGGGATAAACATGTAACTACAATGAGGATTAAGTAAGCCAAACTTTTTAGGTAGTTAGAATGTGCAGACTATATAGGCCTTCTGATTCTTATCTACAGTCAAATGTCTAACCTTCTGTGACTTTACGGTAGAATTTGTTTTATAATTAAAAAAACAGCTTTAGTATCTTTGCAAAAAGTAATTAGTAAAAACTTATTTTATATGATAAGACTGCAGAAAATTGGAAGTACTGACCTTTCTAAGATAATTTTAGTTCCATCTGTTCAATAACATTTAGAGTTTTCCAAAATCAATCATCATACATATATACATAAAAATAATAACATTTACACATTTATATACAAAATTTTGATTAGAAACGTTGCTCCACAATTAAAAGAAAAACAATTAAAGGAAAAAGCGAATCAAAATTGTACTGGAACCTAATCCCCTGGGTCTTTCTCAGTCAAGAGTTCATGTCTAACCATTTATTATCACACTGCTGCGCTGTAATTATACCTTTCAACATGCACATAATCTTGGACTATATTTAGCCTAGCTATGCTTTACAAATAGAAGCTGTCTTTAGTATACCAGAATATGTTATTCCATATAACAAAGATTGTATCAGTTTAAAAAGAAAATTATACCAAAGAGATGACACAAATATGTCATTACACAAAGAAGTACATTAAGAAATTGTTGAGTTTACGTAGGAACAGAATGAATTCATGACACTGCACGTCAAGTTTGTATATAACATTACAATGCAGATTATAGCAATTTTATACACACTGGGCTAGATATACTGAAAGGTGAGGTGCCAGTGAAGGAAATAGCTTGAGGGTTTTGTACATCTTGCCTTACTATTCTCAATGAGATATTCAAATTATAATATGAAAACTGGGGGGCTCAAAGCTAACTCTTGTACCTCTCCTGCACATTGTATATGGCTTCAGTTGCACAGTAGTAAAGGTAATAGACCCCTTCTGGATCACTACCTTGTCGTGGTGAAGGGACTTGTGTACTTTAATGAAGCTGTGAGCTATACCATGTAGGGTCACCCAAGGTCATAGTCGAGGATCAGACAAATCGCGGTCCACTGGAGAAGGAACTGGCAACCTACTCCAGTATCTTTGCCAAGATAACCTCATGGATAAGTACAACCAGAAACACAGACAGATGTGCCCATTATGCTGTGTCCATATGGTCACTAAGACACGACTGAACAACAAAAACAACAACAGGTCATAGATCTAAATGTTAACTCCTAAATGTCATGATCCTCCTGACCACCATTCCTTGGGACTCATGTGATCCGGTAGTGTGGGACTGTGCTAAGTCTGTTT
This sequence comes from Discoglossus pictus, assembly GCA_027410445.1. Classification (NCBI taxonomy): domain Eukaryota; kingdom Metazoa; phylum Chordata; class Amphibia; order Anura; family Alytidae; genus Discoglossus; species Discoglossus pictus. The sequence goes on from CM050168.1 coordinate 82,045,336, forward strand.
AAAGTTATTTAATGTAAATTACTATTTGTGATGTTTTGCTGTGTTATATTATGTTATGTAATGTAATGTTAATTACTGTAAGCTATGTTATGCTAATTACTGTATGTTATGTTGCTTCCCTAATGTGTGATTGACTTGTGATGTGTGATTCTGTGTGCTGCATGTTTGGTTCATGAAGTGTTAAACAGTTTAGCATGTTGTGTTGTCAGTCTGTAATTGTCAGGGAGAGCAGTGAGGATGTTATGTAATCGTTCTCAGGTAAAATATGTGCTGCGTGGAGTGTGATGTCTCTGACGGCAGGAAAGGAAGGTAACCCAGCTATTAAGTGACTCTGAGGAGATTTACATATGTGTCAGAGTGCCAGAGATTATAGCTACCCTTCAAGGTCCAGGAAGGTAACCCAGCAAGTAAGTGACTCTGAGGAGATTTACATATGTGTGATGATATTGTGATGTGTGATTCTGTGTGCTGCATGTTTGGTTCATGAAGTGTTAAACAGTTTAGCATGTTGTGTTGTCAGTCTGTAATTGTCAGGGAGAGCAGTGAGGATGTTATGTAATCGTTCTCAGGTAAAATATGTGCTGCGTGGAGTGTGATGTCTCTGACGGCAGGAAAGGAAGGTAACCCAGCTATTAAGTGACTCTGAGGAGATTTACATATGTGTCAGAGTGCCAGAGATTATAGCTACCCTTCAAGGTCCAGGAAGGTAACCCAGCAAGTAAGTGACTCTGAGGAGATTTACATATGTGTCAGAGTGCCAGAGATTATAGCTACTCTTCAAGGTCCAGGAAGGTAACCCAGCTAGTAAGTGACTCTGAGGAGATTTACATATGTGTCAGAGTGCCAGAGATTATAGCTACCCTTCATGGTTCAGGAAGGTAACCCAGCTAGTAAGTGACTTTGAGGAGATTTACATATGTGTCAGAGTGCCAGAGATTATAGCTACCCTTCAAGGTCCAGGAAGGTAACCCAGCTAGTAAGTGACTCTGAGGAGATTTACATATGTGCCAAAGTTAGGCAGTTGAGAGTTCAGTTACATGGAAAGAGATGTAATGGAGATACTGCTGTGGTGGATGTCTTAGATAAGATATATGTTCCTAAGGAAAGGGAAGGTGGCATATCTGGGAGACATCAACAGTAAAGAAAAAGAAGATGACATCTTGAGGACATATACTCCTAAAGAAAGGGAGGTACTATGGCTGGTGTATCTGCTGGGTAAATTTGCCCATAACAGTCTTATCAAGCCCAACTGAAGAAAGCAGATCTCCACACTAAATGAATATGCAATTTAATTCATATTTTTAATTATAGTAAAATTTGATACATGAGTTAACTTAGAATAATTTAAATGAGTGCTTACTAAGGGAGTCATTCAATTGTGATTTGGCCAATTGAATAGGGCTCTATATAAGCACATAGCATATTTTTTTACAGAAGTTTTTAGTTAGTGAACTTCTATCCAAAAGCAAGGTTTTCACTAACTAAAAACTGTAAAAAAAAATATGCTCTGTGCTTATATAGAGCCCTTTTCAATTGGCCAAATCACAATTGAATGAGGGCCTAAGTCCCATATTTATTAAAGCGTGAATTCATCTGCTAATATCTGCATCATTACACCAATAGTGAGAAATTCCTAAATATGAGCATTTACCAAGAAATATTTTTCAAAGATTATTTTAAAAAATGCTCTAAGAAGTGTGAAAATTTGTCTATTTGTTGATTGCAAAAAAGATGGCAGCCCTTTCAAATTAGCTTGAGACTGTGCACGCATTTAAAAAAAATAGTTCTATATTATTATATTCTCTCTATTAATTTTACAATATTATTGATAACTATAAAATAACAGTATGTGCTATGTGCAGAACTAACAAAAGTGTTTGTAAAAAAAAATATTTTTGAAATATACAAAAATAATCATGATTATTTGGGTAAATCAGTTCAAACATACTACTTATATAAAAGTGGCCATGTGATTAATATAATTTTAGTTAATGCATGCATTACTTAAATATTGCTTTTTTAATGTGTTTGCAGAATAGCATCTACAAATGCATCCATTTTTTCACATTGTTTTTCTTATTACTTTGGGAATGTCAATGAATTATTTCAATATGTATTTGAATATGCATGTGCCTGTGTGTGTATTAGAGTAAATAATAAGGAATTTTTACCCAGGCTTTGACTTTACCACCTATGAGACCAGCTGCAATCAAGAAGAGGATGGGTCCAATCAACATGAAAGTGCCCTCTTATCCGGGGTGAAGAGTGAGGAACCTGGCCATTGATGACTGGAGGGGGTCAAAAGGATAGGTAATTTAGATTTCCCACTGAAAAGTATACATATGCTTTATTTAATGTAGTGTTTTTTTAAGGTAATGTGTTGGGAGCTATGGAGGTCCTTATGAACCCACATGGGGAGTTAAGATCCAATATTGTAGTGGTATTCAATGCTGTAGTGGTAGGATGGGTGCCATTGGGGTACTCTGGTACCCCCATAGTCTTGGGGTTAATATTCAATGGCATGGGGGTCCATAAGAACACACTTATATGGGTTGTTTTTTATGACATGGGGCTATAATTTAGTATACCATTAGAGTCATTTGGAATCCTTGTGATATATGGTCCAATAGGTACCTTAGGGGCCTTTAGGGACCTCCATTATAATTTAGGTTACCATGGGGGTCCATAGGGACCGCAATGGTAACAGGTTATATTTGGGTGCCATTTGGGTGACATATACTTTGGAATACCATGGGAAAACCTGAGGGATAACAGCTCATAGGGGGTAGCAGTATTAATGGGAATCCTGAAGAATACCCAGCTCATAAGGTTAGTGGGTCATAAGAGGAGGAATCATAACTGGAGTTTTTGGGATGTTACTTTTGCATTTTTATGTTTCCCAGAATGGAATCTTATTATTGTGGCTCATAATGATTTTTCATATTTATATAGTGATACATTGTCACTCTTCCTGTGCAACTGCAGGTGCAAAGAGTATGATGTCTGCTGAGTCATAAGATAATAAATCACCTGCTGGTGCAGACATAAACATAGATCTGCTAATTTAAGATTCAAAAGTGCTATATTTTCAGGACTATTTGACCCATTTTACATGGGCAAACTCAAGCTGCATGCAAGAAATGACATAATTTTAGTAAGCCTCATTATTTTATTAAATATAAAGTAAGGGGACATGTATACATTCTTAGTGAGGATTGAAGTAATAACATGCTACTAATGTAACATTCATGAGAAAAATACATTTTTAAAGAAACAGAACGTTCCCAAGTTTTCTTGAACGCATTTGAAGGAGCATAAGAGCTATAATCTATCCAGAATTAGGGCTGTGTAAAAGCATTCAAGAGATGTAAGAATGGCAGGATCACTGTTCAAATAAGAATTATTATTCTTGGGAGAAGAGAGTATTGGTATGCTCACTTATACAAACAGGGTGTTGCAGCATTTTTGATAACAATTATTTTTCCTTATAATCATCTTTTGTTTTTTCTGTTTTCTTTTAAGGTTACAATGAAGATGGAAAAATATCTGAGATGGTCAAGCTTGATCTCTGGTTTTACATCACAAATATCTGTAATTTCAATAAGGTTGTGAAGATTTATGATATACACTGTATATGGATATAGATGAGGCAATCTGTTTTGTTACTGTTAATTACCTATTTAATATAAACACCACATTATACCTAAATCCTTGAGTTTCAGGGGTTCTCTGAGGAGAGAGAGGTTTTTAAACCCCCGCTTTAGAGTGATTGACTTCATTTGATTTGTTCACATATAAGTTCTGACATTTGTAAAATGTGTTTTGAATGGGGTTAAATGATGCACTATTCATTTGTATAAACAAAATAAGTAAGTTAGAAGTTAGATAATGAACTAACCTTAATAAAAATCTATGGGTATAATAACCCACTCTGAGAGCAACCTCTTTTAGCTCACTTGTGCCCTTCACAGGGAGAAATATCCTGTAGTATATCAGTCTGGTCTCACTCAAAAAAAGTGACCCAGCCCCAAAATACCAGGCAATTCTACCCTGAACAGGAGAAACAGCCAACCGCAGATGCGTTTTGGCCTTTATGGGCTTTGTCAGTGAGGTGCCTTAGGGAGTTATCAGTTACACCTCACTGACGAGGCCCAATGAAGGCAGAAACTTATGTCTGGGGATTGCTGTTTCTCCTGTTCATGGTAGGATTGCCTGGTATTTCAGGGCTGGACCACTCTGGGACCAGACTGATATACTACAGGATATTTCTCCCTGTGAAGGGCACAAGTGAGCTAAAAGAGGTTGCTTTCAGAGTGGATTATCATGTCCACAGAACTAACCTATTACGGTTTGTTCGTTCTCTGACTGAGCACCTCTAACTTTGTTTTTTGACTATGCATTTGTCATGGAATGCGACATTTACAACTACCAGTGCATTCAAGTCTAATGGAATGCTCGCTTCCCTATAAGGACACATTCATCTGAGAAATTAATAGATAGGATTAACTGATAAATAAAATGGATCCCTGTAGTAATAAATAAAAAAGAAAAGTTGTTTTCATTTATTTATGTATTTATAAAAAAAATCTATACATTATCAAGTTTAGTTATTCAAAATGCTACATACAAAAAAATTAAAAAAGTGATGCTTTAAGCTTTTTTTTTTTGAATATTCATTCTGTTGAATATTACAGCATTAAATTACATATTCTCATATTCTAGCAAATGTGTGACTGTTCTGACACCTAAATCAGGTAAGCAGAAATGCAAATGCTAATGATTCACTGTGTGACTTACTGGGTTCTTCACCACATGGTACACAGTCTGATATAATTAGATCACTAGAACACATGCACTGTATTGCAGGGGAATGTCATTAGTCTACTGCAACAACTGATACCGTTTGCATTCTAAGCAGGGACAGATATTATTCTGTTTCAAACCTGAAACATATTTATGGGGCCTTATGATCATGAACCCCAGTCCTCTGATGGCCTCTTATTTCCATCGTTTTCATACTCAGCATCATATCTATTTCACACCCTACTTTTTTGTATTACCTCCATTATCCTAGTTTATCTTACCCTCTCACTTTTTTTATAGTAAAGTTCATCTTTGCTCTTCTGCCCATGGTTCTGTTCCTCCTTTACCTGTATTTCTGTATTAGACATTATTCTCTTTATATTCTTACATGCTTGAACTTCTTTCTCCTTAAAACATACAACTTTCTGATTTTCTTATTTTTAAATTGCTTATTGGATGCTGACAAGATTTAAGCACCCTCATAATTCGATGAATATAACTGGCCAAATGTACTTGGGCCTCAAGTTCTTATGATTTAATCAGCGGGGCATGGTCTTGCTACTAATCTCCTTTGAGCGTATCCAGAAACTTAGATAATGGAGGCAAAACCATTTTTAGCTAATACGTTCATAGACATATTTTCTAAGTACAGATTCCTCTCCATGTTGTCCTTAATGGGGTAAGTAGATTAAGGGCCCGATTCAGTTGCCCAATTTGTAAATTTATACAAACTTAAAATCACTCTTGATATTGCTACATATTTGGCAAATATTACCTATTGGCACTAATGAATTCTTAAGTCAATAGAATGCATATAAACATTTCTAACAAATAAAAAAACACCCAAAGCCAAATTTATGAGTTGAAGGCATTTGCAAGTAGCTAATTGAATAAGGCTATTAGTCTGCTTCATGGTGTTAGCCCAACTAAGAACACATAAGTGGAGCTAACTGACTGACCACTAGGCTGGAGTCTGTGCTTGGTTGGCAGAAGAATAATCATGAACAGTCAGGCAGCAGGCTGGGTATTCTGGGTAACAGGTGAAGAATTGAGAGAGAATCAGAATGGTCACTAGCAAAAGATCAGAGTAGGAATAGATAAGAGAATGGTCTGGTATATTCCACTGAAGCATTAAAAGTATGCCACATGATCTTAAAAAAATGAAAAACACATCATAGTGAAGTCACTTTTGACACAAAAGATTCAGAATGGAAAAATCTTTCATTCAACTGATACATTTCAGGCTGAGCACCACTGGGCAGTTAAGCATGATGAAAAATGTCCCCAAACAATATATGAATCAATGTACTGTATGGCAAAACAGGGGCTAAAATTTGTATTTACAATAAACTTTTTATGCCAACCTCCAAGCCAAGTATTTTTATAGAGACAAAACGGACCCACTTGGGTGACCTATTAGCCTTAATCTGCAACTAATATTTATTTTTCTATAAAGATGTAACTTGAAGTAAATATTAATAATTTGGTGGACAGAATTTTTAGAGTTGTTTGTATCAACCCACAACTTCCCTACCAAAATGTTCTGTTTCCTTGAGTTGTTTGAATCATCTTTGAATGATTTGGCCACGGTTAACTTCATCCCAGAGTAACACACATTGGGCCTCATTCAATTGCTACTTTTCTGAGAAGCAGGCTCTCAAGTGGAGGTCGCAAGTTACTTAGCTATTCAAATGCCTCCTACTTGCGGGCTCTGATCAGGTTACTTGCTGCATGCTACTATCCATTGCGAGTCTCAAAATTGCAAGTTACTTGCCTCCAAGCCTTTGTTCTTTCATAGCCGCAAGAGTTGCGGCCGCTAAAATCACAAATAGATACCGTATTTTTCGCCATATAAGATGCATTTTTCCCCCTCAAAAGTAAGGGGAAATGTCTGTGCGTCTTATGGAGCGAATGTGTGTGCCCTGGACCAGAGTGCAAGGGCGGGAAGAATACTGAGATTGTGGAGCCCCCTACTGAACCTCTCTCTACCCCTCTTGATCCTCTACCCCTCCTGATTATCCCCTTCGACCCCTCTGATCCTTCCCATTGGCCCCCTTTAGATCCCCACTCCTGATCGCCCCCCCCCCCCCCCCATTGGCGCTTCCTATGGCACCAGCAGCATGCCTCTGAACTGCATCTCGTTTGCCGGCGCATCTTAGTGACGTCACACACGTGACGCAAGGTAAGGCTGCCGTACAGGAGGAGTGCTGGTAGGAAGCGCTGCGCAATGGGGTGAGATCAATATGGGCCAAGGAATGATCATGGATGGGCAGAGGGGAGAATCAAGAGAGGAAATGGGAAGATCAAGAGGGGCAGGGGGGATCAGGAGGGTCAGGGAGGGTCACGAGCTCCTGGAGGCTCCCAAATGCGTGTGTGTGTGTGTGTGTGGTGTATGTATGTATGTATGTAAATATATTTATATATATATATATATATATATATATATATATATATATATATATTTGTGTGTGATGTAGGTGTGTATATGTGTGTGAAGTGTATTTGTGTTTGATTCAGAATATTTTTTCTTGTTTTCCTCCTCTAAAAACTAGGTGCGTCTTATGGTCAGGTGCGTCTTATATGGCGAAAAATACGGTATTCAATTGCTCCGGTTTCCCCTAATGGCACAAATGGCAAAAATCGAACCACAGGTTACTGGGACCAAGGAGGTCTCGCAAAGGGCTTACTTGCAAATCGGAGCACTTTAAAAGCAAATATAAAATCAATACAGCACTGTAAATGATGGAGAGCACAATGGATGACATGAGAAGTAAAAGCACAACATTCTCAAGCGAGCACATCGCCAAAATAAAATACAATACTTTATTTCATGTTTATTTTCCGTCCAAAGTCCTATGGGCTTTAACCTCCAAGCCCATAGAACTTTGGAATCCAACCTCCATTTTTGTTCAAAGTCCTACAGGCTAGAAAAACGAGTAACAGCTTGGAGGTCATTCAAGCCCGTAGGACTTTGGATGGAAATTAAACATGTAATAAAGTTTTTGATTTTGGCGATGTGCAAGCTTGTGAATGTTCTGCTTTTAATTCTAATGTCACCCATTGTGTTCCCTATTGTTTACAGTGCTGTATTGAATTTATATTTGTTTTTAAAGAACAAGACTTTGACCTAAAGGGATGTCTCTGTAGTGATAAAATCCAAAGATCCATGGCTCAGTTGTATGCTCACTGCCACTGAAATTGTTCTAGACTTCAGTGTATATAGAGATATACAGCCTTATTAAATTGTGATTCGGCCAATTGAGTAGGGCTCTCTATAAGCAAGGAGCATATTTTTTTACAGAAGTTTTTAGTTAGTGAAGACCTTGCTTTTGGATAGAAGTTCACTAACTAAAAACATCTGTAAAAAAAAAAATATGCCCTGTGCTTATATAGAGCCCTTTTTAATTGGCCGAATCGCAATTTAATAAGGCTGATAGTATGCTTCACCATTCCCCACCAGTTATTCTGATGATGCTTTACTTTGCTGATTTACAGCTAAGGCTGCAGCAGCAATGTCGCAATTACTCCATGGAGTCTCCTACTGGCATTTTGCAATATTTAAGTCTCTAGTGTGTCAGTGTCATGCTCAGGGGCAACTGGGTCTCCTGGGGTTTATTCAACTAACCGATGCCCTGGGAGGTACAAACGTTGTATGAATGAATGAATGTATGCAAATGGATATATAGACTGTTACAAATGGATATATGGACTGTATCTGGACTATTATTTCCATGTGAGCAGCGTGGTCATAATTGTGGTACCCCCCTGGATGTAGGGGTTAGGGTTGCCCTCCTGGAATTTGTGGGTTTAAAAAAAATATTGTTGCATTGATGGCATGTGTAGTTTTAACTGAACTCAGAAAGTATGGTCAGTGTGTTTGGTATCCAGAGGAAAGGGAGTCCAAGTTTAAGGATACCTGAGTACACCACCATTTAATCTTGCCTAGGATATCATGGGAGTTGTTTTGCTGCAGCCATGCTTAGGGTTTATGATATCCGGGGGCCCTATGGACTTTTTGGGACTGAACAAACTAATATGGGCCCTGGGTCAACACGGGTTAAGAGGCACAATTGATCCATTTGCTTCAAAGAGATTCCCCACCATCTGGGTACAGGAACTGGTTTACCCTGTTGGCATGAGTTGGTTAATATTGCCTGTGGTATATTTGTAACATAGATGACTTTGACAGGGCCAGCCTTTGCTACTGGTTGCTCCCGTGATTTCTTCAGGTCCTCCATGGATATCTCTGGCAGATCGGCCACCCTTTCTTCATCCTTCTGTTTCTCGTGTACAAGCTCCTTCACTATATCATGCATATGAACTTTCTTTGGACATAGCTCTGTGTTCAACACAGTGTCTGGTGTATATCAGTGCTGAAGATCAGGGTTGGTCTCTTCTGGACATGCATCACCCTGTTCCAACCATATCTCCATATCAGATGGACCATTCATCCTCTGCTCTTGTGGACGATCCATCAGCAACATCTTTGCTATCCAAGCTGTTTTACTCTCTGCTTCTTGTAGCTGAAAGTGTAGATCATCTACTTGGCTGTGCCATGTTCGTTTTTCCTGCTCCCAGTAGAGACGCTCCTCCTTTAACATGCATTCTATTCTCTTTTGTGCATCCTGCGATTTCTGTGTTTGCTCCTCAGACTTCTCTTGTGCATCCCTCCTAGAGAAATTGCTCATCCTCTGAGGTAAACGATTAGGGAGTAAATTTTGCTTTATTTGTTCACCACTGGGTACTAGCTTCTGCATATCTTTCTCAATCTTGTTATACTTGGGCAGACTCTCCTCTGCTCCCAAATAGACATCGGTGTCTTCTTCCTAGAGGACACTCTGTTGTCCTCAAGTGCAGGCTTCCTTCTATATTCAGGAATATGATCTGGCATCATCCTGATACCCTTCATTTTATTAGCAGCTTGCCTGTCTTCCATTGTAGGCTTTTCCAGTGCCACTGGGATAGAGTTCATCTACACTTCATGCTTTACTTGTTTCCCGTCTTGTCTCTCCTTGTCCATAGCACTTTGTTTTATTGCCATCTGAGACAGAGCACACTTGGGATACTTTACATTCCTTTTAGGAAACATCTCCATATTCTACTTCTCATGTCCTTTCTGTGACGGTGGTTTGTCTTTTACCATCTCAATCGCCAGACTCTTTTATTCCTTATCTTTTACTTTGGTAAGGATTCTAGTTTCTTCATCATATTCAGGAAATTATTCCTTTGTGAGTACACTGGCTATATCCATTCATTTTATCTCTCCTTTGTCTGGGTCAGTGATCTTTGTCAGTCACTTCCTTATTATCTCTATTATTCTCCACCTCAGGAGTATTCACCAAGGACAGCTGGCGGTGTCTGTCCAGGTTTCTTATGGAGGCATCTTCATTGCACTTACCCATAAGGTCGGTACATCTGGTTGGATTCAGATCTTCACCAATGACTTGTTCAGCATGCCTCTTACTGAGGCTGGTTTTGCACTCAGTCTGTGACAACACTTTGTGCTTTCCTTCTTGACCTATGCTCACATCTTTAGTAGCTTTTACATCATCTTGCTCCAGTGTCAGAGGTTCTTTAGCTGTGCCAGCACTCCCTTGCGCCATTTTAGCAGCCTTTGTAGCGTTTCCTGCCGTCTCTGTAGTGGCTCCTGTCATCTCTGTATCGGCAGGCCAGTTCCTTGCTTTTCTATCTTTGACAACATCAAATGACTTTTCAAAGCAGAGCTCCAACGGTGTTTCCAGAATATTTGGATGAAAATCTCTACTTGCAGTTCGGTTACCTCTCTCCTGGGTTATGTCAGTCACACTATTCTCATGTGGTTGGAATTTAGCAGCACTTCTTTGATCGACATGTTGCACCCCTGAAACCTTTATGCTAGCTGTAAAGTAAGCCTTCTGGTCTCTTTGAGAGTCCTTCCTCAACCTCTCAACAGAGAATCTGTATCCTGATCTGGGGTAGAGATGAGCATGCTGTTCCTAAGGATTCCATATTCCATCATGGTCATATTTTCACCATAGACAGGAAGGTGGCTGTCCACACTGTAAGACTTCCCCTCTGTACAATAGCTTCTCCTTGGTACAACACAGGCACTCTTTGTTCATCCATTTTGGTGTACAGAATATCTGTGCTCTGTCATCCCTAGTAAGTCCAACTCTGGCAAGGATCTTGGATTTAGGTTGTCCCAATTATTTGCCTTTTCTTCATCCATGGTCATATAAGCTTCCTGAGCCTCCCCAGACAAGTAGGGGGCAATTATACTGTCCAGGTGTTTTTTGGCCCACACCTCCCTAGTGGCAGTCCTTTCAAAAAGCATGAAGTATATTTCTACATCATCATGCTCAGTCATTTTTAGAAGAATGTCTGCGGCTCTAACTCTTATCTTTGCTTTTAATAAAATGTTTCAGAACAAACAGTAGCTTATATTCAGCATGAAAATAACATCTAAATAAATGGTCTTGCTTATTTGCAGGAACACCCTGACTAGCCCTGAGACCGGCCTGCAGGTAAAAAAGTACATTTTCACACAGAGGGGTGGCACCTTTAAGTCCAGTCTCTCTCACCCAGCTTCTCAGCTGCAATGGACCCCCTGCAAATCCTCTCCTCTTGCAGAAAGCAGTCTCTCTTGTACATTTGTTGCAGGCACACAGACTGATCCTTTCATGGCAGCTTCCTGTGCTGCTCTTGCACCCACACTGCAAGTCCAGCCAGGTCCTGATCAGGAGCTCTGTCTCTTTCTCCTCCCAGGTCAGGTTGAAAACTCTGTGTCTCTTGTTATTTTGCCAGCTGCACAATCCAGGCAATCCTCACTCCCTTGCCAGTCTCTCTCAGTCTTGCAGTCTGTATTTCAAGCAGTCTTCCTTACGGCCTCATTTCACAGCTTATTACGGCTCTCAGGATCCAACAGCAGCAGTTCTGTCTAAGATTCTGTATCCCAGCTTCTCCAAACAGACTGCAGATCCACACACTGCTCACAGCCCTTAGGCCAGAGCCTAATCAGCTCTTTCCATCTCTGTTCTCCAGGCTTTAAAGCGATGTTTCACCTGGGCCAATTAGAAGTCCTCCAGGAGTTTAACTCTGTCACTCCTGTCAAGAACTCTTCATGCTCTGTACCTGGCACCATCCTCCATGGGGCAAACGGTCACAATATATACTCTTAAGTATGAGAATCCCCATATCATGTTTGGTATTAAAATTACAGCTTTTCCCAGGGGAATACAATACATATTGATATTTGAATCCTCAGGGAATAGGGTCAGAGTTATGGGGTAACAGGTTGAGGGGGTTTGGGAAGGCTTCAGAGGTTAAGACTTATAAGAGCCCAGGAAATTTAGTTAAGGCGTGAAAGGGAGATATAATTAGCAAATGTTGTTCCCTTGTGACAAATTGTTGGTGCCATTTTGGGAGGTTGTCATATAGGCTTGCAATCTCTGACCACAGGTGTGCTTTAATCTTGATGGGTAGCAGGATACATAGTTACAAAGGCCTCTAGACACACTAGCTCCTTCCTTAATTAGCCAACTACCCTTGCCTCACGTAACATAGAAGTAATTTGTTAATTACTGTACCAGGCTCCTGGGGTTTTGATAGAAAGGCTGAGATCACTTAAGTTTTGAGATCACTTGAAAAACTGGCTTAAGGATTGGCTAAAGGGATGGTTTGCTAAGAGGTGTGACCTGATGGTGATTGTTATGGATAAAAATGTTGGATTTGTGACTAATAAAGAGTTCTCAGTGTGATCATACATAATCACGTGTGTGCTCATTCTTGAGGGAGAGGATAATCCTGATCATTGGGATTAATACTACTACTACATCTGCTTAAAGAAGAGTTAGAACCTGTAACTCTGCTACTATGGCTGGTGGTTCCTGTGCTCCTGTGGTTGTCCTGAGGGTCCAATACCAATCTGTTTCCATCTCTGCTATCAGGGAAAACAACAAGAACCATCACCTACCACTGGGTGGGTCAGAACCAGATTCTGGGTGAGCCCATTTGAAGTAGTCATTGTGACAGTCAGCACTACCTCTCTCCTCTACACACGACTGGTTTCTGTCCCTCTACTACCACTCCACAACCCGGTCCATCTAACATCCTACCTCTCCTTGGACTAAACCCTTCACTCACTGCTCGCCCCAGAAGGATCCATTGGGCCACTCCTACTTCCAATCTAAAAGTTGTTCATTTAACGGGTGCTGTCTATTGCACATTTGCTCCATGTGCTACAAGGTACATGCTAAATTAGTTTGTACCCAGGTAATGCACCCTAAAGGACTAGTATCCATCAAAATGGCACCGCTGGCTCATTACCTGTTCCACCACTCTTTACCAGCCTGATTATCTCACATCAGGATTTTTCAGCATCTGCAGCAGAGGAACCTGAGAATGTGGAACTAATACTTGCTTTGGAACTAAGAAATCACTAGTTCCTGGGTCCCTTCAAATCTAGTTCCTGGGACCCTGGTGCATCAAACCCTTGGGATGAATTCTCCCTCCAGTATGCCATCCGCTATATATCCCACCTAGGCCCTCAAACCTGGTTGTGAAAATGCAACATAAAAGACGCCTTCAATAGCTTCCCATTGATCCTCTGTGGCGCTTGTTAGAAGGTCATGCATTTATTTTCCAATCAGTTTATGTTTGGGTCCAAAAGCAGCCCAGAGATGTTTGAGCACTTTACAGAGGGGTTATGTTTGATCCTGCTTAATGTGATGCAATGTACAGTTTTAATAGAATACCATGATGATTTCCTGTATATTGAAGGCCTGCAGGAAACCCCTATAAGGCTAAAAACATCTTTGGTGCTACTTTCCGATTTCATTGTCTCATTTGCTCTTGATAAGACAGAAGGTCCAGCCCACCAGGTGCATTTTTTAGGGATTATCAATTATCAATAACAAATCCATGGAAGCAAGCCTATCTGAAAACAAGTTAGTGAGAATTAAAGAAATCCAGATCTTGCATGGTAAAAAAGCCTCGGTCTCTTTTAGACCACCTTAAATTTGCCTCCTATAATTTCCTGCAAAAGATAGCCTTCGTCTCTAGTCTACACATTAGCTGACCTTAAATTATAGTAGGATTTCATTACTTGTTGAAACGGATGCACCTTCTTCTTGGCAAGACCAAACACTTCATCCCTCTGCATCCAAAGTTTACTCTTTTTTCTACTTTCCCATATACAGTATACAGTATATATGTATATAGTATCTCACAAAAGTGAATACACCCCTCACATTTTTGTAAATAACACTGAAGAAATTATAGTCTGCTACAATGTAAAGTAGTAAGGTGTACAGCCTGTATATGTAATTTTGCTGTCCCCTCAAACTAACTTAACACACAACCATACATGTCTAAACTGTTGGCAACAAAAGTGAGTATGCCCCTAAGTTGAAATGTACAAATTGGGCCCAACGTGTCAATATTTTAAAAGGCAAGCATTATTTTCCAGCACTGCCTTAACCCTCATGGGCATGGAGTTCACCAGAGCTTCACAAGTTAGCACTTGAGTACTCTTCCACTCCCCCATGACGACATCACAGTGCACTTCGCCACCTTCCATTTGAGGATGCCCCACAGATGCTCAAAAGGGTTTAGGTCTGAAAACGTGCTTGGCCAGTCCATCACCTTTACCTTCAGCTTCTTTAGCAAGGCAGTAGTCATCTTGGAGGTGTGTTTGGGGTTGTTATGATGGAATACAGCCCTGTGGCCCAGTCTCCTAAGGCAGGGGATTATGCTCTGCTTCAGTATGTCACAGTACATGTTGGCATTCATGGTTCCCTCAATGAACTGTAGCTCCCCAGTGCTGGCAGCACTCATGCAGACCCAGGCTATGACACTCCACCACCATGCCTGACTGTAGGCAAGACACACTTGTCTTTGTACTCCATACCTGGTTGCCGCCACACACGCTTGACATCATCTGAACCAAATAAGTTTATCTTGGTCTCATCGGACCACAGGACATGGTTCCAGTAATCCATGTCCTTAGTCTGCTTCTCTTCAGCAAACTGTTTGTTGCCTTTCTTGTGCATCATCTTTAGAAGAGGCTTCCTTCTGGGATGACCAATTTGATGCAGTGTGCTGCGTATGGTCTGAGCACGGACAGGCTGACCCCCCACCACTTCGACCACTGGCAATGCTGGCAGCACTCATATGTCTATTTCCCAAAGACAAACTCTGGATATGACACTGAGCACATGCATTAAACTTCTTTGGTCGACCATGGCGAGACCTGTTCTGAGTGTCACATGACACTGGGGAGGGGAAATGGCTAATTGGGCCCCATTTGGACATTTCCACTAAGGGGTGTAGTCACTTTTGTTGCCAACGGTTTAGACATTAATGGCTGTGTGTTGAGTTATTTTGAGGGGACAGCAAATTTCCACTGTTATACAGGCTGTACACTTACTACTTTACATTGTAGTAGAGTGTCACTTCTTCAGTGTTGTCACATGAAAATATATAATAAAATATTTACAAAAATGTGAGCGGTGTATATATATATATATATATATATATATATATATATATATATATATATATATATATATATACATATATGCAGTTTGGAGTAACTGTGTTGGTTTATTCATGTTGTATTAATTAAATTATGTCAATTGATTTTATGCTGTCATTCCTGTGTTCAGCCCACATATATAATTGGCCCTCTATTAATCCTGTTCCTTATATGAAAGGAGTGGAAAAGGCCATCACATACTTTCCTAGATTGAGTTGTTTCTTCCAAAGATCAGTCTCATCTATAATTTATTGCACTGAAATGAAACATTGTATGCATAAAGTGATTCTACATATCTGCAGTTATTATCTTCCAGCTATTGTAACAATTTGTGATCTATTCAGAGCTTACAAATATGCTTATACCAAGCATTTCCTTAGACTTATTTTGGAGATTATATAGAAATATAAACTTTATAAGTAAAAACATGTGAATTTGAAAAATTGCTTACTGCAGATTTTAAAGTGTTGATGTTGCAAACATGAATGAATTCTACTTAACAATAAAAAGATATAAAAATATGTCTGTAAGGCTGCATCTAATATCACAAAGAGTTGCAGTACTTTAAAGGGACATGGTACGCAACTGTTTCTATGCAATTAAAAGAGCATGCTTTAATCATTACCAAAGTTGCTTGTTGCATAAAAAAATATTAAGTAAAATGCGTTTAAATGCCATTGAAACTAACAAAAAATGCAGTGAGTATAATTTAGTCTGTAGATGGCTGATATGTGGCAAAACCACAAGGGCAATTCAACTTCTTAAGATTTTGTGCTCCAAGTCAATTATTTTAAAATACAAAAATACACTGTGACACATAATGAAATACCCTCTATATGATGCAACAAAAAATATTTCCATGCCCCTTTAAATTCTTCATATATATATATATATATATATATATATATATATATATTTATATATATATTTAAAAGGACACTATTGAGTACTTAAATAATAATTGCAATGGCCTAATAATATTAACATTGATATTTTGTTAGAAATGTAAATAGCTTTCTTTTATGCTTGCTCTACTCATTTCTGTTCATAACTTACCTGCAGCTGCCTTTTTATGACATTGTTATAATGTGTTTATCTGCAGCAGCATAAAACACTGATAGTTTGAGGACCCTCTTATAGGCGTGTGTCTTTATATTACAGATGTGAAAGATGACACCCTACTTGAGAAAAAACAGGATGAAAATCCTAAGCTTCAGAATATGGGAATCTGTTACTATTTGGCCTTCTTAGAAGTAAATGAAGTGTAAATATTATATCACAATCATATTAAGGAGGATAAAATGAATTGTCACTAGTGATGTCCCGAACACTTCGCCGAAAACTATTCGCAGCGATTTTCGCATGTTCGCGTTCGCCGCGAACGGCGAACACATGCGCTTTTTGGTTGGCCCCCTATACTTTATCATTGAGGAAACTTTGAACATCATTTATTTTATTTTATCATTTTTTTGTGTGTAATCTATGCCTGCCTGCCAGCGTGTGTGTGTGTGACAGGCTAACACCTAACAGCTTATATTGTGCTTATTTTCACTACTCATACCTGGTGGTGTAACATACATTGAAAACAACCATTTTTTTCCTGTAATCTAATTTCAGTTGCCTGCCTGTGTCAGGCTCACAGCTTACATTGTGCTCAGTGGCACAAAACAACACTTTTTTGACTGTAACAGATTGAATAATAATTGCCTGCCTACAAGCGTGTGTGTGTGAAGACTATTGCATCTACTCTGCCAACTTTTGCCAGTGCACAGTGATACGTCATATCTGGTGCAACCGTAGTGTACAGTGACATAAAACAACACTTTTTTGACTGTAATCGATTGAATATCAGTTGCCTGCCTACAGGCGTGTGTGTGAGGCCTACAGCACCTACTCTGCAAACTTTTGCCAGTGCACAGTGACACTCATATCTGGTGCAACCGTAGTGTACAGTGACATAAAACAAACCTGTTTTGACTGTAATCGATTAAATATCAGTTGCCTTCCTACAGGCGTGTGTGTGAGGCCTTAGATTGCACGCGCAGTGCTCCAAATTTGAAGTGGGAGGACCAACCAAGCATCTTTTTCCATCTCCCTGTTCCAAAAAACAATGCCATATACACGTCCCCTAATAGTGGACGTAACATGGATTAATCCTATAGGAATAGTGCTACTTAACAGTACACACCTTATAATAACGCAGACAGAGGCAACGCGTATAATCTTCCATGCTGTGCAGTGGAAGCCCCCAGACTCTGACCTGTGTATAATCTTCCATGCTGGGCAGTGGAAGCCCCTAGACTCTGACCTGTGTATAATCTTCCATGCTGGGCAGTGGAAGCCCCCAGACTCTGGGAGTCGGAAGAAGAGGAGTCAGAGGAGGAAGGTGGCTTTGAGGAGGTGGAAGACCAAACACAGCAGGCGTCCCAAGGGGCTTGTTGTCACCTTTCGTGGACCCTTGGTGGCTGGGTGGAGGAAGAGACCTTCAATGACATCAGTGAAGACAAGGAACGGGACATGGCTAGCTTGGTATCCAACCTTGTGCAAATGGGGAGTTTGCAGTTGTGCAAAGGGACTGTTTGCGGTTGTTTGCGGTGCATTAAATGGGGAGATTGGTCTGTTACTGTGAAGCGGGTGTAACCCTTACACTACCTGATCGATACAACTTCATACCTGATGTTTTAAAGCATGTTATTCCAAACAATTTAGGAATATTAGATGATTTATGCCCTTTATGGCTTAAAACCAGACTCTGCATCAACTATGTAATTTTCCGTGGAAGTTTTGCCATGGATCCCCCTCCGGCATGCCACAGTCCAGGTGTTAGTCCCCTTGAAACAACTTTCCCATCACTATTGTGGCCAGAAAGAGTCCCTGTTGGTTTTGAAACTCGCCTGCCCATTGAAGTCTATGGGGTTCACCGATGTTCGCCCGTTCGCGAACATTTTCTGGAAGTTCGCGTTCGCTGTTCGCAAACCCAAAATTTGATGTTCGCAACATCACTAATTGTCACATCTTGTATTACACTCTGTTCCAACAGTTTTTCTGAATTTTAAGTAGCTGACTGACATTTAAATATAGTTTGTAATGTCCTCTGTATAAATAACACATTCACAATCTGATGTGCTTAAAGGACCTCTATAGTCTGATATTTTTCAGCTCGTCATGTCCTTGTAAGTTAATAATATTTCGGTACATCTATTGAAACCTTGGCACAATGGATTTTATTTGTAGCAGATGGAAGTTTCTCTGCAATCAAGGTCGCCTCCGACTTATAACAGCAAAGTAATACAAATAAAAACAAGTGGCATAGTTCTATCTAATAATAATTAAATTTATTGCTCTAATTTTTTTGCCAAAAAATATTTGTCCATTTGACCAAGGTTAGTTCTTGAAAAGCACATTTTGAAAAAGAAACTAAAGTGCCCCCCTAACTTTTATTAGGACAAACTATATGTTTCCATAATACCATTTAAACTATAAGATGGTTTGATTAAATACCAGTAAGTATAGTCTCTGTTTTGAAAAGTTGCAATTTTAGTTGGGCATGGACATCATGTGTGCATCAATTGCCACAAGCCTTTAAAGGACCTTTTTAATACCTTATCTAAAAGCGTGATACTTTTATTGGACATTGATTGTTAATGAAATTCATATTCATTGATTTTGCAAAAGTAAAACCTAGTAAAAGTAAACTTACTTTTAAACAGGAACTTCTAAACCTCCAGTTATGCTTCTTGTCTCCACCACTTACTAAGTTATCAAGGGGTGGGAACAACTCAGACTGGAGGGCAGTTCTAAATGTTCAAACAAAAACACTTGTATAGACAGAAGAATATGCAGAATATTTTCAGTGGCTGGATGTCTGTTAAATTGGTTTACAGTACATTAGGACTGCCTCCCAGGGCCATCTTAACAGCATTATAGACCCCAAGCAAAGCAGTGCACTGGGGCCCTACCTACACAACCACTCACAGGAATAAAAGTGTAAATTATAGATAAAATTAAGTTTATATTTATTTGTACCTTCTGGGATGAGGAAATGTGTTATACATTATATTTTTGCTTGTATGGGCTGTGCAAATGATGTTTATAATGGAAACTAATCTTCTAAGATTCATAGTAATTTTGGAGACTTGTAGAAAATGAAACAATATTTCTACCATGCGCTTGTTGTAGGGGGTGGGAAAGGAATTGGAGAAATGGCAGAAACTGCAGATTTAAACACATTTTGCATCAAATGGGGGAGAACAGAGTCAAAACAAAACAAAACCACAGTCGCGTCATAGCCTTCAAACTTCATTGCACTCCATACCATTTTTTTCATTATTTACATTTATTAGGTAGCAGGGTGAGGCAACTGGTATGGACTGTTAAAAACATTAGAAGAACTTTATTATAGCTATACACTTATGTGTGTTGGTTTTGTCTTGCTTATTTAGTACATGTATGTTGTTTTCTTCAAGGTCAAGATATGTTCTAGCAACAGCAAGATCACATGTACAGCTGATACCGAGGTGATTAGTCCACCTAAATGTCTTAATAAAGAGGGTTTGCAGCTTCTGAATAAATCTCATAGAATAATATACTGGAAAGTTGGCAAGCCTAAGGGGCTCATGCGTTAAGATGACTCTACTGCCTCCCAGTTAGATTTGATTCAGTCTATTTATGACTTCAAGATGAACTCATACAGGGTGGAGACAAGCAGCTCAAGTGGAGGATTAGAAGTTAGAAAGTGAATTTAATACGTAAGATTGTATATATAACACTAAAATGTATTAAACATTAATGCCTAATTAAAACATTCAGCATCTATTGCTATGGCATTACAGTTGTTATTTCATATATGGTATGTGGTGGTCATTAGTTTTGGCATGCGCCTATCATCTGTTTTTGTCTAGGCATATAAGAGAATACTATGACACTTAAATTATACAAACACAACAGAAAAAATACTAAAAAACACAGTATAAAAATATAAGGTATTGTATCCACAAAGTGCAGTGAAAGGTTACTTTCAGTATCTGTATATACAATATACATAATCCACCTTTTATACAGCGCATGAGTAATCATGTTTTTAATTTATTTTTTCCTGTTTGTTCACATAATTATGTGTGAATGAAGCCTATA
The DNA here is from genome assembly GCA_027410445.1 of Discoglossus pictus. Taxonomy (NCBI): domain Eukaryota; kingdom Metazoa; phylum Chordata; class Amphibia; order Anura; family Alytidae; genus Discoglossus; species Discoglossus pictus. Next base: position 82,065,785 of record CM050168.1, read on the forward strand.
CATTTACAACAATATTTCATTAATTATCCTATATTTTGAAATAGTTTTACCATATATTGGAGGTTACAGCTTCCAAAACGTTTAAATAATACGGTTCTGTATAAGCTTTTTGGTTGATGGTTTGATTTTAAAAAGTTGTACATTGCACTTTCTAGCAGAGTCAAAAAAAAATAATTTGAAAGTTAATAAACTGGGTTATTCATTGCATAGGCTCTGTACCATTGATTTAAGTGATAACATATTTTTTTCTAATTGTCATTATCATGTCAATGGCACCTAATAAACTGTTATGGCCAATAATGACTGCCTACCGCTGTATGTTCATTTATTTTCCCTTTTATCTTAAATACGTAAGGCACATGATTAGATTGCCCAGGTCTTCCACCCCCAACAAGTTTGTGCAACAGAGATGTCAGTTTGGAACCTTGAGTTTATTTCTTTTAGTAGCCTGTTATTTTTGGAATGAATCATAAAAAATTAAAAGTCACGAACAAGAAAAAAAAACGGAAAAATGTTCTAAATTTAAACCAATGGCTTCTTTCATGAACAATTTCAATTATGCTCAAACATTTTCCAATCTTATGAATACTTAGGCTATTTTGCAATGCTTCATTGCTTGTTTAAGGAAAAAACCTAGCTGCAAGAATGCGTCAATGAACATTGTCTAATAGTGGCATCAGTATAATAATAGATTTCCATTTACTTATGTTTTTATGAGTTTATCTGTCGTGTGACCACACATTTTAAATTATAACTTGTGTACTCTCAAGAATGTGACCCTACAGGGAATGTTTAATTGGGAACAATTTGCTTTGTGCTTTCTTTAAATCAAATTATACAGACAATTCTGCCTGCCTAGATTAGTAGAGCGAATTGTAAATGCAGAAATGTATTACTACATAGAGTTAAGTGTTATGTGATCTGGGCAAAGTATGCAAACTTTTAATATAATTATTCTATTGATATACTGTATACTGATTTCCATCGATGCATTGTATAGTCACATACTAATCGATAGATTATTAGACAGATGATAGTACTGTATTATAATGCTGTGAAGGTTCCTTTCAATGACCACTGTATGATAAATAAAATATATATATATTAGAAAACATATATATTAGAGCATATTTACCAAAGGACTAGCTCATAAATTTTAAGTAACAAAAATATATATTTCATGTCTATGTTGGTCCCTGGCATCATCGGTGATACGTTTTGGTAACGACTGTGTGTTTGAGATGGGTGTTTACATTTTCTTCTGGAGTAGAGTTTTGTACCATGCAATTCCTTGCTTCACAGTATGGGAAAGGGTTGCAGTCAGATACTTAAAGTTCCAATTATATAACAAAATTCTTATTTTTTTCCATTACTATCCATGTTTCCACTGTTCAATGGACAGAAGCACATTTTTCAGGTTTCAAGGTAGCAAGGAGTTCTGTACACTGAATCACAGAAACTTTTTTACATAAGCATTAGCTTTTCAATTGAAGATTTCCTTTAAGAGTGATTTTATGCTCATGTTTATGTAACGTTGTATGGTTGTTACATACCTTACAAACATGCTATTTTTTTTTCCTAAACCACATTACTCTTTTAAGATCCAAATTAATCATAAGAATGAGCAAGAAGGTAAATTATAAAGGCTATACAAGTAGAGAAAATAGATTATCACTGGTGGAGCCACTGGCAGTGCAAGCAATGCAATGCACCAGGGTCCTCTTCTGTTGCAATGCAGTTATGTATTTTTCTTCTATGGAGTTTTTTTCATAGTGTAGGGCCTGCACCCCACCCTATGGCCTCCATGGGCATTTCAGCCTCACCAGCCCCCCAATCCCTGCAGCCTCACCCTTCAATTCTCGCAGCATAACCAGCACCACCACCCCCACACACACACACACACACTTTTGTGTTTTTGTGATCTGGGGGAGTTGGTTGGTGATATTCCTCTATTCCTCCCATGCCTGTGAAACTTTGATGTTGCACACATGCAATGTCAGTAAGGATTCCCTGCTGTTGCAAAAACACGCACTGGCATGGGAGGCATAGAGGAAGAGCACCCAACTCCCCTAGATCAATGTAAGAAGACCACAGGAGAGGGTGGCTGGGAAGGCTGAGAGGATTCAGGGGGGGGGGGGGGGGCGCTGGTGAGCCTGAGGGGACCCAGAGCTGCTGTGGGAGCATGGGCTGGAATTGGAGGGCCTACACTAATAACAAAGAAAATTATATAGTTTCTAAATAGGAATTTATATAATTATAATGTATATTTAATATATATATATATATATATATATATATATATATAAATAAATATATACATAAAACTACTACTTTAGAAATAGAAAACAGAAAATTGGCATGTGCGTATGTATTCACCCCCTTTGTTATGAAGCCCATGAAAAGCTCTGGTGCAACCAATTACTTTCAGAAGTCACATAATTAGCGAAATGATGTCCACCTGTGTGCAATATAAGTGTCACATGATCTGTCATTACATATACACACCTTTTTTGAAAGGCTCCAGAGGCTGCAACACCTAAGCAAGAGGCACCACTAACCAAACCCTGTCATTAAGACCAAGGAACTCTCCAAACAAGTAAGGGACAATGTTGTTAAGAAGTACAAGTCAGGTTTAGGTTATAAAAAAATATCCAAATCTTTGATGATCCCCAGTAGCACTATCAAATCTATCATAAGCAAATGGAAAGAATATGGCACAACAGCAAACCTGCCAAGAGACGGCCGCCCATCAAAACTCACGGACCAGGCAAGGAGGGCATTAATCAGAGAGGCAGCACAGAGACCTAAGGTAACCCTGGAGGAGCTGCAGAGTTCCACAGCAGAGACTGGAGTATCTGTACATAGGAAGACAATAAGCCGTACGCTACATAGAGTTGGGCTTTATGGCAGAGTGGCCAAAAGAAAGCTATTACTTTCAGCAAAAAACAAAATGGCACGTTTTGAGTTTGCAAAAAGGCATGTGGGAGACTCCCAAAATGTATGGAGGAAGGTGCTCTGGTCTGATGAGACTAAAAATTAACAGCCTTATTAAATTGCGATTCGGTAAATTTAAAAGCGCTCTATTTAAGCACATAGCATAAGCTGTGTTTGTAACTGACTTGTTGTTTCTTTTAATACTCTGACAAAGTGACAGAATAATATGTTGGCTTTGTGCTCGCAGTTTGTTTTAATAAATATCTAAGCTGCTGTAAATAAAGGTGACTTATAGAATAGGTTCTTGTATTATGGAGAAAAAAACAAGATAAAAGCAGACTCTTTTGTATTAGTTTATTCAAAAAAATGTCATTGATCTAAAGAAACAGAACAACCTTATTTTATCTTAATATTATTGCTGATTTTATATTACTTGCTGAAATGAGAATATAAACAATACTATGTAAATATTAGCAGCCTTATTAAATTGTGTGATCTTAGGGCCTCATTCAATTGCTATTTGGCCAATTGAATAGGGCTCTAAATAAGCACATAGCATATTTTTTTAAAGTAGTTTTTAGTTAGTAAAGACCTTGCTTTTGGATAGAAGTTAACTAACTAAAAACTTCTTGAAAAAAATATGCAATGTTTTTATTTAGAGCCCTATTCCACTTGCCAAATCGCAATTGAATGAGGCCCTTAGTGATCTTCTCTCCAAAAGCAAGGTCTTCACTAACTAAAAACTTCTGTAAAAAAAATATGCTATGTGCTTAAATAGAGCCCTATTCAATTGGCCGAATTGCATTTCAATAAGGCTGTAAGGCTGCATTTACCAAAAAAATAAACATTTCTCCACAAAACTGATTTTTTTTCTTAAATTTTTAGCTGCTTTCAGTTGTCACTGGTTTGTCAAACATTTCAGTATAACCACTGAATATGTAATTGCATGCTATGGTTTGCATGTGTCAAAAGGATAGGTTTACTTATACAGGACCTCATTCAAATGCGATTTGGCCAACTGAATAAGGCTCTATAAAGGAGATACCATATTTATTTTGCAGATTTTTTTAGTTAATGAAGACCTTCAGCCTTATTAAATTGCTATCCTGTAAATGTAAAAGGGCTCTATTAAAGCACACAGCATATTTTTTTACAGAAGGTTTTAGTTTGTGAACTTCTATCCAAAAGCAAGGTCAGACTTTAATCCAATAAAATATCTGTGGTCATACTTAAAGATTGCTGTTCACAAGTGCAAACCATCCAACTTGAAGGAGCTGGAGCAGTTTTGCAAGGAGGAATGGGCAAAAAATCCCAGTGGTAAGATGTGGCAAGATCATAGAGACTTATCCAAAGCGACTTGGAGCTGTGATTGCCGCAATAGGTGGCTCTACAAAGTATTGACTTTAGGGGGGTGAATAGTTATGCACATTTACTATTTTCTGTTATTTTGTTCTATTTGTTGTTTGCTTCACAAAAAAAAAAAATCTTCAAAGTTATATATATATATATAATCTACAATTTTTTTTCACCGGGGCCCTCTATTAACTTGCGCCACCGCTGTAAATCATCTATGTTCTTTGGGTATCTGCTTAAACAGGGAAATTCCACCGTAGTAAAAAAGTAATGTTCAGAGTTTACTCCAACTCATGGCTAGAAGCCTAGAAGACAACAGTGGAAGATGTTAATCTTCATTGTCTGGTCATTCATCTTCCTTCTTTGTATTATATAATTGCTCTCTGTATTATATAGGATGTTTCTCTTTAGGATAGGTACTCCTCCTTTGTTGGCTAGACTGTTACTTCATCTTGTCAATTATAGATTTACTTCCCATGCTGTGTATCTCACCTGACCTAGTAATCAGACAAACAGAAAATTAATATATTATTATTATGTATAAGTGATGATTTTTTTTGCGTGCCTGTCTTTAATTTTCTAAGAAATACAGAGCATAACAGTTCAGGGGCTGTCTAGACCCACCAGCATAATCATGAACATGAATGTTGGCTTTGGCAAATATATTTATTACTAGCGACTTGCCCGTCAAAAAATGACGGCAATAAAATTGTAAGGCAGGTAATGCTGTTTGCCACAAAATGTAAAGCTTTTAGTCCTCTGAGTACCTTTGGCGCTCATTGCGAGCCTCTCCCCTCATGTACTTTTGGTCGTCTGAGCACCTTCAACGCTCATTGCAAGCCCCGCGCTGAGCACCTTCAGCGCTCTTTGCGAGCCACTCCCCTTGTCTACTTTTGCTCCTCTGAGCACTGTCAGCGCTCTTTGTGAGCCCTGTGCTGAGCACCTTTGGCGCGCATCGCGTGTCTTGCAATAATCACCTTTGGAGCTCATTGCGAGCCTCTCCCCTGTTATTTTTTTTTTATATAAATATATTTTTTTATAATAATTATTGAATGAATTAATTAAAGAATAAATTAATATACTTTACCTATTTGTAATTAATATATCCAGCAATCAATATGTTGAAAAGCTAAAAATCACTGTTGTTTTTCCTGCAGCATACAATGTACATTTTGAGTGTTGGTGATCTGAGGAGAAAGTGTCAGCAATATGGCAAGTGTGCAGTGTAAATAGGCTGCGTGCAAGCCTAAACCGTTTGTTTAGTTGTGTAAAGCAGCATTTTAGAATGGTAATGTTATTAGTGGCGAAACTCTGCAAATTCAAGTTAAATTTGCATGCAGCCTCACTCCCAGACGTCCTGTCCGTCCTGTGCTGTGTGTGATGTTTTTTGTATGTTTTTTTTTTTTGGTGTGTTTTTCGTGTTTTTTGATGTACGCGTTTCGGCCGGTAATTTTTTGCAGGTCATATTTATAAAGTAATTTTTTTTTAAACTGCTATAGGGCTTGCAGCGTGAATTGGATAATGAAGGTTTCTGTTAAACTGTAGTCCCACGGCTTGTAGGTTTATGTTGAACTGTAGTCCCTTGGGTCGTAGGGATGCCGCTCATCTCCACCAGCGCAGGCCCTTGGCGCTCCCTGCCTAAGCCATAAGGGGTCGTAGGGATGAGCGCCTATGGCGTTCATCTCCACTAGCGCAATTAGTGCCTTTGGTGCTCCCTGCCTAAGTCTTTGGCGCTCGTTGCCAGCAACTGCGGCCCTCGCTCCGCAGTTGCAGTGGGTTCGCTATGCGAGCCCGCAAGCGTTAGCAACAACCCATATTGCTGAGAACTATATATGTGATTTCCTGCAATTGAAAACAAGCGCTATATGTCAATCATGGGTCAATCATGGGAACCAAGAGGTCAAACTGGCAAGTACTTGGATGGGAGACCACCTGGGAATACCAGGAGCTGTAAGCTGGAGAAGGAACTGGCAACCCACTCCAGTATCTCTACCATGAAAACCAAGTAGATCAGCATGGTGTGTTGTCCATGATGTCACGGAGAGTCGGACATGACTAAGCAATATCATTTACGTATATCAATCAAACTGATCCAGCAAAGAGTCATATCTAGTGTTCTGAATCTATTATCTTAAATGTGCAGTGACATGAAAATGGAACAACTAAACATGTTCAGACCCTTGGAGTAACTAGATAGTAACTAGGCTTAGTTAAAAAATATGTGGAAGATTAAACCTTATTACTTGTATACCACTAGACATCCAAACCAAGTGAAATGTAGGCTAGAAACCACAAACATAACTTGTATAACAGAGAGTGGTAAGACAGTATTCTGTACTCACTTTTTATTTATTCCAACACATCTATATATGTACCCCATGCTTGTAATCTCCCATGCACAGAACCATTCTACCCTGCAACTATCAGGCACATACCCTTTGATTTATAGCATTCAGCCTTAGATCTAACCATCCTTTTTCTCTCTACTGTGAATAGAAACACTTATCTTCCCCCAGCTGACTGAATCACTTCTTTATCTGCCAACCTTTCCTTTCCATATTCCCCAACTTACTGTTTGTGTTCTCTTACAGAACTACAATTGACTGTAATTTTCACAGCAGTTTTCAGAATTCACTTACAGCTTCTACAGTTCTTCCCTAAATCTTCAAGTTTTAACCCCATTACTATACTCGTAGTTTCACTAAGCACATCCATGACTCTGGACTTAGTATTGTTCCTTATCTATGGTTCCCCTTAGTAAGTAAGCTCCCTAGGAAGGATATAATAGACCCTTCAATTTTGTATTGTTAAGGGGTTTGAATGGAAGTTTTACGCAGTCTGGATTTTTCTCTGATGAATAGGTTCCGTTATTTAGATGTATCTGTGTATTTAAATATTTGGCAAACTACTTTCAACCTTCAGTATGTTTCTAAAACCCATTCAACTGTTCAAAGTAATTTGGCTAAAAGTGCTATACAAATGTGAAAAAAGTATATATATATATATATATATATATATATATATATTGACTTAAATGTAAATAATGCTCAGAGCACTTTCCAAATAGGCCAAGTGCCATTAACAATACTTCTTTTCAGGGTTAAAGTACTTACAATCCGAAAAAGGATGGCCATTCACAATTTTAAATGTGGCTTTTATTGAAGTTGTCATTGATACATAAAGTGCCAAGTCATTGTTAAAATAAGTGTCAATCAAAACTTACACAATTGAACAGAAACAGGACTTTTGAAGGCACTCATTTATTTGTCATTGAACAGAACAACTGAGGTCAAACACTTTCCTGTAGCTCACTGCTATTCAAGATGACCATCAGCTATTTTAACAGCTTTATCTTAAAGGCCTTCAAAACTGGCTATACACTGGATTTCCCTTTTTTTTATAACTAAATAATTATTGAGATATTCAAATCACTTTCTGTTTGGGTCAGTATCGTAACTTAAAGATTTTTTTCACAGGCAAATATGCTGATTAGTGATTCCACTTCTTAAGTAGTACCTCTGTACAAGGAAGAAGTATCCCTTTTCAAAAGATAGATGTGATTTGTTGGAACACCTCATTGCCAGACCAAGATGTTCCATCCCTTATACCCTGAATGATTCTTTGCCACATTAAGACAACTTAGCAAATAAACATATTCCTTATAATATATATCATCTCTTGGTTTCATGCATTGGATGCACTTTGGAAGCTACCTTATGGTTATAAGTTATGGTTATGATTGCAGGCCTTTGTGTTTAAATGATGGATTTGGGATTCACTTCCCCTTGTCTTGTCGCTTGCCATATCTGAAGAAATGGCCTTGTCTCAATTACCAGTTATTCAATTCTCCCTCTCCCTGAAGAACGCATTGTTGCAATAAAGACTAATTTCTTTATCAGCTGATAAAGAGAAAGCAGCACATTGTGTAATGTATTGTGGTACCTGTAGCCTTTGTCCTTTTACTGGAAATTAATCCATGTGTGTAAATGAAATTAAAGTGTAAATGCACCACATTGTTCACTTATCTTTGTATTTATGGCAGGATTTCTATAATTAGATCAGTTTAATGATTATGAGCGCAGTAAGTTACAGTCACTGAACTTTATATGTCAATAATGTACAGATATGATAAACAGTATTTATGTATCTATTCTCCTGCTAAATTGACTAAATTATATGTGTTTTTTTGTGGATATAAACAGAAATTATTATAATAGGTGTTTATATACCATTTAATTACATGTTAAACAGTACAAATTACAAGACACATTTCATAAGTGTTACTTTTATTTTTATTATAATTACTTTTTCCTGTATATTTGCTGCTATTTTATATGAAGTTTACAAATACATTTTATTGAAGTGATTCTTAAATGGTCAAATTGTCTCACTTTGTTTAATTAACAAAATAAATGGTAGATTTTCAATAGTTTATTAGAGGAGCACTTAATTAAATAGGTGAGGTAGGAATGCATAGCAGAAATGGATCACATAGTGTTGTCAATTTATTATAAATAAGATTTCCTTATTTTAATACAGAAGTAAAAATTAGTTAGTGTGAAACTGGAGAAAACTATCTATAAATTCCCTTCATTATTGCCCTTCTATCTTAGTACATAGGAAGATATTATGGACCTTTCCTGTTGGGGGGGGGGGGGGGGGGGGGGGCGCTAGCAGTGGCAGAAGCAGATGGAGCTGCCGAGACTTTACTGCCAATTTTACTGAATTTCATCTAAAATCTAGCTCAAATTTATACCATTATGGGGTATGGGGTTAGGGTAAGGGGTTAAGGTTAGGTTATGGGGTAAGTAGTATGGGGTTAGGGTAAGGGATTAGGGTAAGAGGAAAGGGTTTAGGCTTAGGGTAAGGGGTTAGGGAGTAAATAAGGGGTTAGGGTAAGGAGTTAGGGTAACAGTTTAAGGTTAGAAATTGTGTAAAATGTTGACATTGCAATCTAGCTGCCCCTCACCACTCTGCTCCCGGCCACTCAACAGGAAAGATCTGATATTACTTGTAGTTTGCACATGGATTGTGTGTAAAATCAGAGCTAATGTTATTATTTACAATTTACAAAAGATGTCAATTAACCCTTTTACTTCTTCCAGAGAAAACTACTTTTTAAGACATTTTCGTGGACGTATTAAAGTTCTATGCTTCCTTACGCTGGATTTTGGGTTGCACACCACACCCCAGTTACTCCTCCTCCTTTCCCCTTGCTACATCTCCATTCTTAAATGCACACACAATCTCATGATATATACAGCAGTCCTATCACCCAAAAAAAACGTGGTGCCCTAGGCAGCCTAGGCCCCAAAAAATTCTGTACCTCTATGAAGATGTTGATAATGTTCACCTGCTACATGCTTTCACAGCTTTAAAACATATTCATTTTCAGTTATGACCAATACAGCTCTAATCTTTATTTTTTAGTAATATCTATGAAACTCTGAACTCTGAAATTATATGTTGTGCATTTTCAAACCTTCGCTGAGTCCCCCAGAAGCAATTAAATTGACACTACAGCACAAAAAGCACTATAAAATTATGATATTTCAACATTATTTGACACATAACCATCCGACATTGACATATGTGTAATTAAAAATATGATATGTTAGTATTTAGCCAATTTTATTATACAAAATCTAGGGTAACACACAATCCAGTACTCAAGAGGTTAATACTCGCCACAAAACCATGTTGCCTAGGAACAAACACTCTAATGCATTGTCTATAAATATATCATATTTTAACACAAAATATTAAAATATATTAATAAATAAAAAACAAATATATATAGTATATAACTGTTGCCCTGCAGCAGCAAGTTACGGCAGTTGTTCCTGCACTTTCCTTTCTTTATAAGATTTATGACGTTCACATTTCCTATTGGCTCCTACAGCTCTGTCTCATCCGTAAAGCTTGGTTTGGCTGCTCCCTGTACATAAATCTGTTGCAGCTAAGGCAGGATTTACGGCTGTGCACTGTGTGCTCTTATGTGTGGGAGTGAAAGATTTACATTAGCATAGAACGATTTACGGAAGTACCCTAACTTAGAGCACCTGAGAACTGTAACTCAGTATTTCATATTTAATTCTGTGTTAACGATTGCAGAGCTCATCACATATGCAAAAAGAAACAAACTATTTCAGCATCAAATATTTTGACTAAAGAGACACTCTTTATCAGTGTACTGAATGTGCATCATATCATGCAATAAAGTTAAAATTATTCCACACATTTATTTTTTATAGATGCATACTAGAGTGACTATATCACAGAGATAATCTACAATTAATATTAGTATACACTCATTTATAACCATAATGTTTGTTGTTTTTCTCCATATTGCTAATAATGAGCGTCTAAAATTTTACTCAATAAAATGCTTTGTAAATAATTAAAGATGGTATAGAACTAGGTTTTATTCCTGAATTGGAGACATGAAAAACTACAAGTTATTTCCACCATAAACCGAAAGCTGTTCCCAAACTGTGGTTAATTTCTAGATATATATAATACAAATTGTTTTTGCTAAACTGTGAACACTGATTATTTTTAAAGTCTAAATAACTATTTATTGTAATAAAACAGATTCCATTAGAGTTTAGCAATCAGACTGTCATATATGCCCACATTTTTTGTTACTGTGCATGATGTCAGTAGATTCCAATGAGAAACTGAGAGCAAGAGAGAGAGAGAGAGAGCAATAATAGCACAAGCAGAGAGAGAGATAGAGAGAAATTCAGACATACATAAAATATAGGATGCTATAGAGTGACAGAACGACAGGGTGACTCAGTCAATTATTGAATGTTGGTATTTGCAAAGTTATTATTATTATAATTTATTTATATCTAGTCACCATATTCTGAAGCAATAAGTATGTGTTACAGCAAATATGGTGGGTACATGAGGCAAATGGGATATAAATATATATACACATACAGAAAGAGATAAGGACCCTGCTCTTGTGAGAGCTTACAAAAATATGGTGCTATTTGTTGGTGGTATGGATGCCAGTTAAAGCACTACTGTAGTGCCATTTTTACTATGTAGTATTTTTCAATTCGATCATGTTTTTACGAGGTATAAAAATAGATAAAAAATAAAAATAGCCCTTTTTCTGAGCTGCCCTATACAGCTTTCTTCTAAGCAGTGTGTGTCCGTATAAACTAATGTGATTGACGTGAGTTGTATTGAAAGCACTTCTTCCACTGGATAAGTGAAAATTTCCTTTTTGTGGAAGCTGGTCAGCAAAAACTAAAATAAAAAATTCCAGAGCAGCATAATTCTATAGTAGGATGTAAGCTTCTCAGAAAACAAAATATTTCAGGGGCTGCTTACCAAAATTAGTTTGCTCTTGACACTTGTTATTAATAACAAAGGGATATAATTCAGGAATAAAGGGCCAAATTTAATTTGAAGCCCGCAACTCGATTGCATACGCACGAATGTCTGCGGGTGTGTTGTGGGCTCCCGTTCGTCTCTGATTGTGATGCTATTCCATTGCTTAAGCCCGCAAGTTGCTGTCCTAAAGCAAAAGCCGTAAACCATGTACTGGTTCGTGGCAGTTCAGGCCGGGAACATAATCATTTCAGCAAGCCCGTAACCTTCCATTTCGATTCAGCCAATAGAAAAGTAGACTGTCATTATTAAAGCAGTAAAACATGGCTGTTACATGTCAATCAATTAGGTTCGGGGTCCGATATGCGATCAGACTCGCAAACCCTCAAAATAAAGAATTATGAAAATGAATGCCAATACTGTCCATATGGGTGGCCTAATATGTATTAACTCATTGATACCCAAGATTGGTTTAGCCGCAAAATGAAAAATAAAAATACATTTTATTTCCTGCCTATTTGTGAGCTTGAGACTGTTGTGCAATTAATTATAATGTCTATCATCACTTTGCCTGTTATTTACAGTGTAGTAGTGATTTTTCATTTGCATTTACAGTGCTACGAACAGGTGTTTAACCCACTTGCGGGTCCTCTCTAGCACTTGTTGGATTTTCTCCTTCATTTGCCATTTACGGGTGTGAAAACATTTGCGGGCTTGGGGAAATTGAGCAATTGAATAGCGATTTGCGATTTTAGCCTTGCAAAAGTGAAAGATCAAAGGCATAAGTTGCGAGGTTAACCATTGCTTGCAAAAAGACGTCCATTGAACGGCAAGTAGCTTGCAGCCTCACTCAAGGGCCTCCGGATCTCCCAAAACCTCAATTGAATGGGGCTCAACAGATTTCAGGGGCTGCATACCAAAATTAGTCTGCTCTTAACACTTGTTATTAATAACAAATGGATATAATTCAGGAATATGTTATGTAGAAGACTATTTAGGAGTCACACGATTAATATGAGAGGTCAAGGGAATTTCTTTTATGTGATAGAAACTTTTTGAATTTTGCAAAGGCTTCTGATATGGAAATATTTACAGGACAAAGAAAGCCAGAAAAAGGGGAAATATCTGGTCATGGATAAAAACTTTGTATAGGATAGTCAGCAGAGAAATACCGTAATCTGAATCTATACTGGGTCAGTAGTGGCCTTACTTATTTGTAATGTTTATTTGTGATTTAGTATTAGAAATACAGTAAGTTGTGGTGCCTCAGTTGTGTATAATTATGAAAACATCATCAACAAAGATTAAAAATAGTTTAAAAATCTATGCAAAATACATTTATATACTCAGGACTTTGTCTGGTCCAGATGACCTCGGATCGTGACCAGGGTGATCTTCTCTGTGCCTGGTTGATCAATCTGAGATCATCAGATGATATGGAGGAGATCAAGGGTCAAAATAACAGGGGTTGTAATCCTTAAATAATTCTCCAGACATCACTACTTATTCCTTAAAAGAAGGACACTTTACATTAGCATGTATTAAGAAGGGTATAGAAGCAAGTGAACCAATTATAATTCTGCCACTATACAAATCCCTAGTACGCCCTCATTTCTAACGATTTTGGGCACTACTTCATAAAAAGTACATTTTAGAAATGGAAAAAGTATGGAGAATGACAACAAAACTAAAAAGGGGAATGGAGGGGCTAAATTATGATGAAAAACAAACCAAATTAAACTTATTTTCTCTAGAAAAAAGGTGTCTAAGAGGAGATATGATTACATTATATAAATACATCCAGGGTCAGTATAAAGCTTTGTCAAGTGAGCTTTTTGTGCCAAGTAGTTTTTAACTGACAAGAGGACATCCTTTGAGGTTAGAAGTAAAAAGCTTACACCTTAAAGAAAAGGGTTCTTCACAGTAAGGGTGGTTAATCTGTGCATTTCTCTACCAAGGGAGGTGGCAGAGGATTTGATAGATAACTTTAAAAAGAGACGGGATATATTTTTAATTAAAAAGGGCATTCAGGGTTACCACGGTTAATTAGAGAGAGAGTAATGATCCAGGGAGGAAACCGATCGCCAGTATCTGAGGTCAAAAAGGAATTATTGTTTTTTTTTCCATTTTTAGATGATTGGATAAGTTTCATTGTTTTTTTTCAGATTGCCTTCCTCTAGATCAATTTACAACTAATCCGCATATTGCAGATCAGTTGAACTTGATGGACTGAAAGTCTTTTTTCAACCCAAATTACTATGTAACTATGTAACTGCTGACAACCTGTGGACAGTTTGAATTGGCCAATCCCAACAGGGCCTAAAGTCTATGGGGAAATGTATGGGATTATTCCCCGGTGTCTAACATAGCATCTAGGCCCATGCTTTTTCATTTTGTTTTAAATTTAAAAAAAACATATATACATACTGTATATATATGAATTAATATAAAAATTAAGTGATTGTATAGGAACGTTATTAGCTGCTTGAATAGTGGACCATCTCTGGGAAGACGGCAAGAAGATTGTGATCCTCGCTTGAAGGCTAGGCCTCTTAGGAAGGTTTCTGACAGATGGAGATGAGAGGTCGGATTTTTTAGTTTCAGAATTGAGACCTAAGTAGAATTGTACACCGGAGAGGTATGTTCTGATAGTGGTGTAGCTGAGGCCTAGGCGAATATCACAGAGAGCTCCAAATGTAAGAAATGTGTTTGTGCTGTAGGGTGGTCGGAGTTTGTAGGTGACTGCAAAAATCTGGAAGAGACACCATGTGTGACCATATGTCCTCTTAGTATTGTTAGAGACTCCTGTCATCATGGTGGTTTGTACGGATGACCACAGTTGGTATAAGCTAGGTTGGACGTAAGTGCTGTAGTAGGTTGGGTGGTAAAAATCTCATGGGTGGAGGAAAGGTTGTCAGGTCCGGGGTAATACGGGAATAGTTGGGAGTGATGGTTATATGAGTGGAGAGCAAGCTCTCTCAGGAAGGACATCATAAAAGTGCTCTCTCAGGAGGGATGTCGAAAAAGAATTTGGAGACTGTAGCCTATTGAGGGTCTCAGAAGTGACTGTATTGGAATATATGACTCTGATTGGTTGGCCATGCCACATCAGACCCCAGGAAAGAGCTGCTAGCAATGTGGGAATAACTGATTTAACCTCATTTGCTTTTTGGTGAATTTGGGTCCAGGAGGAGATAATGCACTTGGCATTATGAGATGTTGCGAGTTGGGTAGAGCTGATGTGGATACAGATGGATAGAGACGATGCATGAGGTCTTATTAGGAGGCGCGAATGACCGTTCCAGCTGGATATGAATGTTGACCATAGAAGCAGATCGGCGAAGGCTTCTTTGTTTAGTTGAATAGTCTGGAATGTGTGAGGATGATTTTTGGAGTGGTTAGGATGTTAAATAAGAATTGGCAAAGTTTAAGATATTCTAACACTGCTTATCACACTTTAGTTGAGCATGAAGTGGATTTTTTTAAGGTTGTTGTGGACTCTTTGAGCTTTTCAAATTTATTGAAGAAATGACTGTCTTTGATAGTTAGGGAATCTATTTGAGTCCCAAGGAATTTGATACCGTGCTATGGGCTTTCACTTTTCTCCATGGCAATTGGGATTCCTAATTAAGAAAATAATGTGAGGTATTGGATGCTGGGAGTTTTCTGAGCGCTTTCTATGTAACAACTTAACTTGTTAGGCAGAATACTTCCTTGTGGCTATGCCAATGGGGTTAATCCACCAAATCTTTGAAGTGGGTTACCCCCATAAGTCTCTATTTAACCCCATCAGTTCCATAAGGGTCAATAAAGACTCTTATGGGACAAGAAGAATCTTAACAGTAACCCCATAAGTGCCATGAGGGTCCTCTAAGACCCTCATGACACTAAGTACAAACACTACACTACCCCCCAATAAACCAATACATTTAAACCAACCCCCCTCAAATAATGAACATCCGTCCTCCCCATCCTAATTTCCCCCCTCTTCCCTAACCTATTAACACCTACCCTACCTACCTAACCCCCTTTTAACCCCCACACCCCACTAATTACAAAAACTAATAAAACGTACATTACAATTTTTTTTTTAAAAACTAGGTCACAGAAAATAAAAAAAAACTTACATTACAAAAAATAAAAAAAGCACCACTACAGAAAATAAAAAATTATCATTATCAAAAAAAATAATAATTATCAAAAAAAAAAATTATATAAAATAAAAACACTAATTTACTGAAAAAATCTACTTTACTGAAAATAAAAAAACTAAATTACATAAAATAAAAAACCTACTTCACTAAAAATGAAAAAACCTAAATAACATAGAATAAAAAAACTACTTTACTGATAATAAAAAAGGCATACATCACATGCAATACAATATACATTACATACATTAATACCCTAACTACATATAACTAACCTACATACATTGATACCCTAACTACATATACCTTAACTACATACATCAATACCCCTATCTACATACATTTAACCCCTAACTACATACATCAATACCCATAGCTACATACATTTAACCCCTAACTACATACATCGATACCGTATCTACATATATTTAACCTCTAAATACATACAATACATACAATAAAAATTCCTCTATCTGAACTAAAACCACCACCCTCACTAAACCTAAAATAGGATAAATAAGGCCACTTACCTTGCCCAAATGCAACAACGGTTTTCTGGCCTTCGTCCCTAGCATAAGGGCCCATCCATCATTGCTGCAGGCCCGGCACACCTACGAGAATAAATATTACAATTAGTAACAAAATTAAACAGAACATATAAACAATACATTCTAGATATTATGCTTAGCTTTCTGAGAATTCCTCATACTTCTTGATGTCTTCTCCGCTATGGCCTTTGAAAAGAAAAACAGACGCGCTAATAAAATAAAATTAAATTAAGTAATAGGGCTCCTCCCTGGCAAATGAAGCTTGCAGTGCTTCTTCCGGTACAAATTTGGAAATGGCACCTAATGATTGGCTGAAAACGCTGTCAACCAAATTTTAGGCAATCGGAAGGCGCTAAGGTATGAGCCAGACAGAATGGGATACACCCCTATATTCCATTCTGATTGGCTGAGGGTCCTGTCAATCATTTGTAAACTAATCACAAGGCACTCACAATGGAAAACATCCCATGGGGTGTATCCCATTGTGATTGGCTCCAAGCATTTACGTCTTCTAATTGGCTCATGTAACTGTCAATCAGTTGGAGCCAATCGGAAGACCCAGATCCATGAATCCTATCAGAATCAAGGGTGTACCCCATTCTGATTGGCTGAAGGCAATAGTGCATTCTGATTGGTTTACAAATTTTTGACAGGTCCATCAACCAATCAGAATGGGATATAGGGGTGTATCCCATTCTGATTGGCTCACAATTTGGAACCTACTGATTGGCTGAAATTTGATTGACAGTGTTTTCAGCCAATCAGAAGGCGCTTTGCAAAAGTATTCAACCCCTTGGCATTTTTCGTGTTTTGTTGCCTCACACCCTGGAATTAACATGAATTGTTTGAGGATTTGCATTATTTCAGAACATGCCCACAACTTTGAAGATGTTTTTTTTTTATTTATTGTTAAGCAGACAACAAATAGGACAAAATAACTGAAAAAGTCAATGTGCATAACTATTCACCCCCCTAAAGTCAATACTTTGTAGAGCCACTATTTGCGGCAATCACAGATCCAAGTCGCTTTGGATAAGTCTCTATGAGCTTGCCACATGTTACCACTGGGATTTTTGCCCATTCCTCCCTGCAAAACTGCACCAGCTCCTTCAAGTTGGATGGTTTGTACTTGTGAACAGCAATCTTTAAGTCTAACCACAGATATTCTATTGGATTGAGGTCTTGGCTTTGACTAGGCCATTCCAACACATTTATATGTTTCCCCTTAAACCCCTCAAGTGTTGCTTTAGCAGTGTGTTTGGGGTCATTGTCCTGCTGGAAGGTGAACCTCCGTCCTAGCCTCAAATCACGCACAGAGTGGTACAGGTTTTGCTCAAGAATATCCCTGTATTTAGCACCATCCATATTTTTTTTTATTTTCGATAATGCTCTTTTTCTATTTTTGATTATGGAGTGGTGCTTTTTTATTTTATGTAATATAGGTTTTTTATTTTATGTATTCTAGGTTTTATTATTTTTTGTAATTAGTGGGGTGTGGGGGCGGTTAATAGGGGTTTAGGTAGGTAGTGCAGGTTTTAATAGGTTAGGGTAGAGGGTGGTAATTAGAATAGGGAAGAGGGAGGTTCATTGGTTAGAGGGGGTTGGTTTAGATGTATTGGTTTATTGGGGGATAGTGTAGTGTAGTTTAGTGTTTAAACATAGTTTCATGAGGTTGCTGGCACTTATGGGATTACTGTTAGGGTTCTTATGGGACTAATGGGGTTAAATAGAGGCTTATGGGGCTCTGTATAGACCTCCATAAGTGATGGGGTTAATTGAAGACTTATGAGGGTCTTTATAGACCCCCCATAAGAGATGGGGTTAAATGGAAGCTTATGGGGTTGCTACGTAATTGCTTAATTGATAGTAGCACAATCGCACATCCAACATGCAAGGAGACTGGCTTACAAAATAGAATCTCCCCTCGCAGCTCACAGCCACTTTCTAATTTAATAGCAACACAACTCGGGAGAATTTGAAGCACGTTGGGTTTAAGAGCTCCACGTTGGAGTTCCGAGGCTGGAATTTAATAGGGCTGCTGGTTATTACCACCTCGCTGTGCCTTAGGGAGTTCAGCTACACCTCACTGACGAGGCCAAATGAAGGTGGAAACGTTTGTCTGGGGTTTGCTGTTACTTCTGTATCTCTGGTTTTATAATAAATATGAAGTTCTGAAACCTCTTGCAGACAAGGCTGAATTAACGAATGTGCACTGAGTGCCATAATATTAAGAGTGAAAAGATTAGCATCAACGTGTAATGTTGGGGAAAGTAAGCTCCTGCAGCCTGTTTACTGGAATACCGCAATTGACACAACTAAATTGTCATGGGGGCCTTAGTGTGTAACTCACTATGGTTAAAATCCATACTTGAATGCTGTGCCCTTTATAGGCTAGGGTGGGTTGCTGGCGTAGGCAGCTCTGGGTGTGTGGAAATTAAGATTTCAGTTTGCTGCAAATAACTTGAACTTTTCAATGTAATACATATTGTTCTGTTAATCAGTGTCTGTTAGATCAGAAACATCAGGGAAACTTCCATATACCTTTAAGTTAACAAAATAGTTTCAGTTCTATACAAGCGAGCAGAATAATATTTAAAACAATTGAAAGAGATTTAAATAAAAAACATTTAAATATTTTCTACTTAACTTTGATTGTCCTTCATGATGGTGCATAGCAGTTTAATGACATTTCAATAACTTTAACTCTTTTTGATAACATTACATTGTGATCATTGGCTTGAAAGAATACATTCCATCTATATTGCTGCAAAAAAAAAAACATTGAGGATTTTCTTGACAGCCATCTTTTCCAGGAATAAACCCACATGGCTAATTTACAATCAGTGCTACTGTGACATGCCATCTATGTATCAATCAATGCTACTTTCCAACATCGCAATACAGATAGAACTGGGATTTTTTTTCAGTATACAGATACAGTCACCTTTATCATGACACATTGATCCACACAAAGAAAAAAACAGCATCGGGCTTCTAGAGAAATCAATAAAAGTTGTCACTTCATTATTTTCTTCATGTGGGACAATGACAAACATGCTACAAAAGAAATATCGTTATTCAGTGATGTAATTCCGCTGAGGCAGCGGTCCAAGCCTAAAGCACATTTTCACATGGTAGAAGGCAGAGAAGTCATGCAGTGACAGACTAGTACAACTGATATTTTCATAAATACTAAATATAAATACATAAACATACAAACATAAAAAATATGTTTAGCTAGATTAATTAGTTGTATCTTTATCAATCTAATTATAATATAAAATCTACAATTCATTTACTTTTAAGAAGCCCCAGAGTAACAGTTGTTTACCTTCAAACACATCCCTCTTTCTTCCTGCTCTACCTCATGCCAGCTGCCATATTTAACAGCTATGACCAAACACCACACCCACATGAGCTTCACACTGTGACTGATGATGCTAACATGCAGACAGTGACATGCATTGTTACTGAGTAATATGAGAAACTAATAGTACAAAGCTCCATACCCGGTTAGTGTGGCATTAGGTCACAGCTGTGCAAGATGGCAGCTCTCATGAGGTAGAACATGAAGAAAGGGGGAGGCTCAAGAAGGTGAGAATCTGTTAATCGGTGTAGGATAAAATGAATTAAGAAAGAAGGAAAGAGAGAAAGAAAACAAAGGGAACACGAAGGAGAACACATAGATACTGTATATTAACATTTTAAACTTGTTTTGGCCATTTAACATTAATCTAAAAAAAAAAAAAAAGAAAACTTTACAAACCTAATTGGAAGAACCTAAAAAAATGGTAAGATGTTGACTTCAAGCTTCACCCCCTTTCCACACTCCTAAGCATGAATCTAACAATTCCTTAGTGATAAGAGGAGGTGATAAGAGAGGAGTAAAGAAGAAGGTCATTAGCAGAGCGAAGAGGATGGTTGGGAGAGTATTTAGAGAAAAGAACAGAGATATAAGAGGGTGCATTATTGTTGGCAGCTTTATATGTTAGAGTCAAGAATGTAAATTGTATTCTGGAGGCTAAGGAAAGCCAGTGGAGTGACTGACAGAGAGGTGCTGCAGACATCAAGTGATGAGTATGGTACATGTCTCTAGTTGAGGCATTCGTTATGGTCTGAAGGGGGAGAGACGGTGATGGGGAGGCCAGGAAGGAGAGAGTTGCAGTAGTCAAGGGGGGATATGATAGATACATTAGCTACATTATAACTTAAGCAGTTTTATATTACTTCTGCCCATTTTCATATCTGGATTGCTATGTAGGTTTTTATATCAGATTTTGCTATTCACTGTTTTCATAGAGTTTTCATAGAGTAATATGCCATATCACTGAATATAACCATCTGATTGCTATCTAAGTTTGATAAGATTTTATACACTTCTTATTGATTTTTCTATTGATCTATCAGAATATAGGATGTTTAAAATTGATTGTCATACAATATTTCTAAAAGGATTTTGATAAACCATTCACTGATTTTATATTGTGATCTATCAATATAGATTGTTTTTGCTAATGTTTTTTAAAAAACTGTTCTGCATAAAAGGTATACTTGTCTAAAAAATTAGCTCATTAAAATGTATTATTATAAACATTGTAATATTTTTGTCATTATCCTAATTGCATGACAAACTCCAATATGATATAAATTGCAATCATGCTACAGACAGTCTAGCTATTAAAAATGGAATTCCTTTAGCTAAAATGTGATAAATGTTGCATTTCACCATTTGCTTAAAAGGAAAGGGGTAGGTCTCTTAAAAAAATTAAAAACAAGCTAAAAAAAGTTACGCTCATAGCTTACACAGCTGCTAAAATTGTTGGTACACAAATGCAATAATTTTGCCAAGTTATAGTGGTCCTTTAATTCTGCAAATATATACTGACACCATATAACAGAGGAGCTAATGGAAAGTTAAAATTAAATAGTGTTTTTTTTTGTTTTTGTTATATAAGTTGTATAAGTATATGACTGAGACAAAAACTGTATGTCACCTAAATGACACCCTTCCATAATCTCCAGACATTAGCCCACTTTAATCGTAGGACAGATTGCATTTGCTCTTGGCATTTTATTTAAAGTGCAAACACTTACTTTACCACATGCTTGACAGTCACAACAATTAAAAATAACATGGTAATTTATGCCGTCTTTTTCTCTTAAACTGTATTAGCACTGCTAAGAATAACATTTAATAAAATCATCATTATGAGATAAGCATATGCTTAAGCATTGTGTTAGCATTCTTTCAAATGCAATGCAAATCCTCTTGGCACAAGCAGAGTTAATCAAAATAAATAATATAAAATAATCGACAAACAAAAATAATATACAATATCTGTAAATTTTATTGTATTTTATTTTTTTAATTTGAAATTTTATATTGCTAACTCTTCCCATGTTAGAAGGTCTAATGAAAGTGGCCAGCAGAAATCTGTTTAGAAAACATCACTTGGCAAGAGCAACATTTAGGAATTTTAAAGAACATTTAAAAGCAAAATAAGTCACTTGATTTCCAAAGACTACCAGATGGGCTTTAAAAGAGGAACAGCCAGCTATTTAACCAAGTGGAACATGATCTGAGTCTTGAATACATTCCATAATACAGGCGGCTTCTTTAATCTAATATATGAAGTAAAAACATGTAGAAGAAAAATAGACATTTTATACTTTGCACATGGTGAACTTATTTTTATAAAATAACCAGATCATATTAAATATTGTAAGAATGATCTATTGATTTTGA
This sequence comes from Discoglossus pictus, assembly GCA_027410445.1. Lineage (NCBI taxonomy): Eukaryota > Metazoa > Chordata > Amphibia > Anura > Alytidae > Discoglossus > Discoglossus pictus. The sequence continues at coordinate 82,087,864 of CM050168.1, forward strand.
TTCACGATTGTAATTTTTTATTGGATGAGAAGATTGCCTTGCCCACCTTTGCTCCACAAAATCCATTCTCACGCTGGATAATTTCATAACCCTAAAGAGACTAAAAAGATCCCCCTGACTATATTGCCTTATTTTACTTGTATGTGCATGCGTTACGAGTTATGTTCATGATATATTTTCTACCAGTTAATACCTGTGGAAAGGGTAATAAAATATTAGTGGTAGTCTACTCCCAGTAAGGTGATCAAACCAGCTTCCAGTCGTGCGTGAACCCTGTTAAAGCTCCATAGGTTTGTATGGGCCTGTCTGGTGCATTGATTGAGTGGTCAAATTTACCTATCCAGGAAAAGTAGATGTCAATGGAAACACTTTACTGTGCTGCCCTTCTGGATGAAAAATGCACCTTGCAGAGATTGGTAGATCAGATAATACATGGGTGTTACACCTACATCCAGGCATATATTGGCAACATTGTAATCTACAATTATTCCTAACACTCATCCACAGTCCATTGAGTAAAATCAAAACTGCTGGGCTTACAGTCCGACCAGATAAGTGTCAATGGGCGAAGGCAGAAGTGCAGTACCTAGGGAACTGGGTAGGTGGGGACATATCTGGCCAGAGCTGGCTAAAATTCAGGATATAGCTACCTGGCCAACCCAATAAACAGAAAAGCAGTTAATATTGTTCCTAGGCATGGCAGGGTAATATTGAAAATTTGGTCCTTCCTTCAGCTTGATTGCCAAACCTTTGACAGATCTCACTTGGAAGAAAATGCCTAGTGCTTTGGACATCTGCCTGTGAAGCTGCCTTTAGAAAGCTACAAGATGCCCTGACCTGTTCCTCGGGACTTGCCACCCCAGACTATTCCTGATCCATACAGATGCTTCTACCTCTGAGTTAGGGGCTGCCCTCAGTCAAAACAACCAGCAAGAAGAAGAACACCCCATCTCCTGCTTGAGCAATAAGCTGGTGGCCAGGGAATTGGCATATGCTGCTAATGAAAAGGAATGTCTGGCTGTGGTATGGGCTCTGAAAAACTCCAGGCTTTCTTTTATGGATGAAGTTTTCTCTGTTATTAATGATCACAATCCCGTGTTGGCTCCACAAAGTAGCTGGAGACAATTGACGATTGCTGCTATAGTGCTATAGAGCTTTGCCCCCCAGTCCAACAATTTCGTCATTCAGCATCGCAGAGGCAGCATCCCCCAGAACTCGAATGGTCTTTCTCAGCTGGAGGATAAGTAGAAACCAGCTCATTAGACACAATCCAGGGAGATTGCTTCCTCTTCACTGACTTTTGAGGGGAGAGTTCTTGTGAAGATAGCATACTTTCACTGTACTATTTCACTTATCTTCCTGACTATGGTGCCTTGTTTTAATTGTGTGTACTTGTGTTCAGTTATGAGTTATGTTCCTGATATGTTTTCTACCAGTTAATACCTGTGGACGGGGTAATAAAATATTAGGGGTAGTGACACTTTAACATCAGACCATTTGCCAACTACAGCAGCCAACTGGGATACCCAGTTCACTCCCATTAAGGTGATCAAACCAGTAACCTAGTGGGCATCAAACCATGGTCCCCTGGTTCAAGCTTTATAGGCTTGCATGGGGATGTCTTGTGCTCTAACTGAGACATCAGACACAGTTAACCAGGCATAGCAGACTTCAATTAAAACATTTTGCAATTGCCAAAAGTTAAGTCAATTACTTTGTAAGTGATATCCCTTTGCATGTCTTCCATTCCTGTCAATAAGCCCAGACCTCCCATACGCTACTCGGGAAAGGGAGATTGCTCATCAGCCATCACCCTGTGTATTCAATACCCTTCAGGTGTCTCCAACCCAACCCATCAATCAGAACCCAAAACCAAAGGGGGAAATGTAAAACCAAACTGGGAATGTCAAATTTGTCCATGAAAATGTATCAGTGTTCTGTTGTATTAAGTGTATAAATAGGAATCCCGAAAATAAAGATTATTCTCATTCTTCGACACATAGTAATGGTGTTTTTGTAAGAGTGAAGGCTACTATTTTTTAATTACCCAGAAGTTCTGCTGCTGTACTGAGTAAAGGGATTCAAAGAACTGTGTTGACCTGTAGGTAGAATTGGGTGCTGAATACTCTTTTTCAAACCCATTGAAGAGAAGATATAGACACTGAATTGTTTTTCTTTCTTTTATTTATAGCATTATCTATCCATCTATTAATTTATCCATCTTACCTACCAATATTTTGAGAACATTTCCTAGTCTGATTTTCCATTTGGTTATCAATGGACAGTGAGTCACATTGTCATCTTAATCCACTTATAAAAGTCCCTTTTATTTGATCCATTATGTAACTGCCACCAACTGTTGTGATATTTTCGAGAATAAGAGCCCCATTCCAACCTTTAAAAAAGCTAATTTATGAGTCAAGTTGACTCATACATCACTACCTAACTATTCCAATCCCGCAAAAAACTAACCCTACCAGAAGTGCACAAAAATTGTAAAACGTGCAAAACAGGCAATCCATGTGAATCTGTGTCATTCATATTTCCCCCAAAGTCATTCCATTAAAAACACAAGTGAAACATGTTAACCTCTGAGTCCTCAGATGGTACAAAAATATGCAATAGGACCTACCCGTAGCGACATTTAAAATGCCTCTGAGAAGCAATAAGCATCAAACCATGTGTTACCTATGAGGTTTGATTTCTCATATACCACATAATTAAGGAGTTAATACCACCCCTCGCTACCCACTACAAAAAATAACCACGTGGATCACCTGAATCATTCCAAATACCCCTAGTCCCCTATGAGCCCAGCGGTCCCCCATTCTAAATGGTACCTAACATTATCATACATGTGGACCCCGATGGAAGACAGGGTTAATGTTAGGACCTCCACGGCATAGGGTTAAGGATTTAGATGGCAACTAATATTAACATTATCACCCCCTACCGTAGTGGTCTATGTGGACCCCCATAGCAACTAACACTCACTAAGTTAACTACTCTGTCTATCTTGATTGAAACCCTTGTTCATTATCTTCTGGACGATTGAAAGAAAATCCTAATAGAGGTCCTCCTATGAGGAGCTTTCGCACCGCAAATTAATTATGCCGCACTTTTCTTCTGTAAATAGATTTTTTTTTTACTTCTGATTGGCTGAAATATGTGTCAATCCTATTTCAGCCAATCAGAATCGTGCAGTAGTGCTTCCCCTGCTCATGTATTAATGGGTAAATGTCTGGACTATAATAAATATTATTATCTCTGAATTCTGATTGACCAGAATCTGTAGGTAACATGCATAGCCTACTTATCCAGGACAGAATATCGTGGACCAGGGTTTTGCAGATCATAGCTGGAAGGCATCACGTGGTAGGTACGTATGTTTTTGAATCCGTACAGCTTTAATTTAATTTTTTATTTTATGTAATTTCAGTTTTTATAAAATGTATATAATTTAAGTTCCATAAGTTAGTTTTTATTTTGTGTAATATTTTTTTATTTTTTGTGTAATTTAGTTATTTTATTTTTAGTAGTGTTTTTTTATATAATTTAGAGTTATAACCTTTTGGACCCACATTCAAAGAAATGCACGATTTATAATAATTCTACACAGAAAAAAACTACTTTTTTTTTATTATTTATTGTTCACATAGCAAAGCAGCAGGGCAGTGTGATAATAGATGCAAGGACATTTCCAAAGTGACCAGTTAAATGAAATGCTGGCAACAGGAGAAATGGTCTTTCCAGTTTCTATGTGCTTTCTTAACTCTGACAGCTTTTAATTTGTTTCAAGACAAAGTAATTGAAGGTTTGTGTGAAGACTAATGTAAGGGCATATAATTGAAGCACAGTCATTCCATAATTGCTATGGTCCCATTATAAGACCATAAGCAATGATTTGACATATCTGTTTGAAAGTTTGTATTTTATTTTAGTGGTCTGAATTATTTTGCTACATCCCATGAAATTCCATCCAGCCAAAAAGGTTGGTTTATTTTGATTTTGATTGCAGATGAAATTTTGTTTTTCCCATAGAATTTTTTGCTTACTTTTATCAATGACTTGGCTGATTGCATGTGTTTGAAAATTGGCAGTGTAATAGTTATAATAAAACTGCTAGTTTCTAAGTATCATTATAGGTGCATTTTCAGAAAGTGTATTTATATTTTTATTCGTCTCACAAAGGCCCTTTAATCAACATGTTTAGAATGAAATAATAAAATTATTTTTTGAGGATCTCTTAAAATTGGTCTACTTTGTTACAACCTATGCACAGTTGACACCAGCTTGGATCAATTTAAAAAGATCTTGAAAAAAATATTTTATTATTTCATCTCTAAACCATGTAGATTCAAGGGCCCTTGTGAGACAAATGAAAATATAAATACGCCTTCTTAAAATGCACCTATAGGGATGCTTAGAAACTAGCAGCTTTATTATACAATTAAAAGATTTCTAACCATTTAAAATGCTAAGTAAGATATAAATGGAAGCTTTATTACTTTGTGAAAGCAGTTTGATCAATTGGAAACTTAAAAGGTTGTTATTCGCAATTAACATATAAGGAAACTCTCAAAAATTGGCAACTTGGATTGGGTGAGGTTGCTATATTTATAACTAATTGCAGGATATGCTGCTTTATATCACTACTAAATATTTACATCAATGAACTATACAAGCTCTAAAGTCATTATTGGCATTAGCAATTGTTACTGATGTGTTTGTATAAAAATAATTGCTGCTTATCAGCTATATTAAAATGAGTTTAATGCTTGGAGATATTTCCTGTATAACAACTTATTTTGAACAATTATTGTTTACCAGTATATATGTTAGATTGCTACCTTGTCTTGGTGAAGTGTCTTGTGTACTTGAGTGAGGCTGTGAGAAATACCATGTAGGGTCACCCAAGATGGGCAGGTCATAGCAGAGAGCTAAGACAAATCACGTTCCACTGGAGAAGGAACTTGCAACCCACCCCAGTATCTTTTCCAAGATAACCTTATGGATATGGCAATGAAAGATGAGTCCCTCAGGACAGAAAGTGCCTACCGCATTACTGAACCTGGAATATTAGAACTCTTAATCAAGACAAACTGGAGATGACTAGATTAACCTTTGATATCCTGGAGGGAATTAGTGAATTCAAATAGACTGGAATTGGTACATCTCATAGACAACCACCAGATCTTCTACTGTAGTCAAGAATCCCGCAGAAGAAATGGAGTAGCCCTCATAATCAATCAAAAGGTGGCCAAAGCAGTGCTTAGTTACAACATATTAATTGACAGAATGATTTCAATACACATTCAAAGCAAGCCGTTTAACATCACAGTGATCCCCTTTGTCTACCCAAACCCTCCTAAACAGTGTGATTGGATCCATTTATCAGAAAAAGAGAAATGTATAACATTGTTCCCAGTAGTTAGAACAATGTAAATAAACCTCCTTCATTATTACTGCACTACTCCAATCCTTTTGGCTAGAGTCAACCCTCAACAACGCATTCAATTTCTTAAAGCTTTTGTTAAATTCTCACCTCTTTACTCAGGTAGGATTTATACAATCCCAAAACAATTATTTTCATGTTTCATTTTTTTAAGTACCAACTCTCAAACCTGGATACAGTTTTAAACTCCTGACACAGTAAACATGAACTAAACTAGATATAAACCATGAAATCTTTATCATTTAAAAAACCTTGTCTTGAAGATTTGAAAAGGGTATTAATGTATTATTTTCAAACAACTCTAGGATTTGCAACTGTTCAAATCCCCCACTATTTATTAGATTCAAATATATTTTAATATGTCAACAACCCTTGTCAAAGGAGAAGGAATCTGTAATATATCATATTTCTTTTTCCAATTCTTCCATGTACCCAAAAACAAATCAACCACTAGCAGATCTTGTTACAACCCACTTTTTAACAATAAACTTTGTATTAATTGTATTTTATCTAGTATATTCATTTCATCCCTCTTCATTCTCCTTGAACCAACTCAGAACATGAAATAGCATTGATGATTCATAGCAGAATAATATGTTGGGGACCATCAACCCCTTGTATCAATATGTTTTTTTTTAATGTATTCAGACTTATTATAGAGTTCTTCTTTTGCCAAATGAAGTTCATAATGATACTCTGGCACATTTTATCTTATCTAATTACTGAGCACATACTTATAATTTCATGAACAGAGGACTAATCTTGTCAGTACCATAGTTCATCTCCATCTACAAGAGAACAGAGATAAGGGAACACTGATTTAAACTTGTTTATCTCACATTGTTTTCTGCCGTGCTTATTGACTCCATATCAATACTGTACTTATTTTTTTTTTTTTTAACCAAGACTGCATATATAAGTTTCCTGTTTCTGTTATTTAGTAGCTGTGCCCGTTTTTGACATACAGGTTTATTTATCTTCATACAAAACAGCATAATACTATGTAATTACATGTAAATTAAACCAAATACATATGTCAAGTAATTCTCTTCAGTGGACCTAGTGACCAAAACATTATACATTATTTGGAGATTGTTTGCAGCCAATATCTATGTTTATCTCCACATTCGTATTAATCAGACATAATCTATATGTCTACAATGATCATATTTATAATACTATCCTGAATCCACTAACATTATGTATCATTATTTTCTGGCCATTATGTATACAGTGTATTGGATTCAGTGTAATAGACTTAGGGCCATATTAAATTTGAAGCCCGTAGAGGCACCGTTACACCCGCAAATACTATCCTGAATCCACTAACATTATGTATCATTATTTTCTGGCCATTATGTATACAGTGTATTGGATTCAGTGTAATAGACCTAGGGCCATATTAAATTTGAAGCCCGTAGAGGCACCGTTACACTTGCAAAGCCTGCGGGCTTTAAATTTACTGGAGTTACAGAGATATAACATTAGACAAGCCCGCAACAGATGTGGCCGACATTGAAACCCGTAAACCGTTCTTGCGCACGTTGCATGTGCGGCCGTGAACATGATCAATTAGTCAAACCCGTAGTTACAGGTTTAGACAGAGCCAATAATAAAAGAGATCGTCATCATTACGCCACTGAAAGATGGAGGTTAGAGGTTTTAAGTACAAGTTATGATCGGACCCGCATTCCTATTTTGACAGCCGTAGGGTTTTTCCGCCTGTAACCTGCAGATCGTTTTCTTGGTAGATGTAAAAGGCCAGGTTTTCACGTTGGGGGAATGTAATAGGGCTGCTAGTTGTTTTCCCCATGTAAAAATACCCACAGATAGTTTAATTAAATATATGGTGGTGAAGACAACTGATGTCTCGCCTAACAAAATATGAGGCTCTATCTATAATTGCACATTCTATGTCACCAAACTGGGTCAAACTCATAGCCTATAGCAGCCTATTAATATATTATCACACAAAAAAAAGCCACAGACATAAAGAGAGATAGAGTGTGTGCTCAGAAATACCAATTAAACGTATTTGCTATGAACTAAAAAAAGATGTATTCATTCTCCTGTTTTAATAAATCAGTACTATTTCAAAACATATCAATACACTTCTGTGACCATTAATGAACTGATCATTATACCTGATAAGCACTGAGGAAATGGAGAGAAATTGTATCCTGAAATAACTTAAACTGAGTAGACAGCATACAGAGAGCAGCAACACTAACAAGCAGGAAAGAGAAAAGTGCAATAACATGTATAAAACATAGCTGCATGGAATTATTGAATGAAGCACAGATGCATTCGATAATATAAGGCTGTTGTAAGTTATGGATAATTCCTGTTAACATGGGAAACATGAAATTAAAAATTTCAGTAAAAATATAAAAGACTTTCAATATATAGGAATGTTCTAACACTGGAAGCAGGAATTTATCTAAACATATAAGTCTGTGCTTCTTGAGTTATAACATTATCATATAGGAGGGAGCACATTGTAGATGATTCCAAATAATGGTTACACAGGAGCTTGGCCTTATCTGTAATTAAGGTTGTGATTAGGCCAATATAGTAGTGCTGTAGTCTCTGGACAATCTTCCTCTACTATAAATAATAATGGACCAGGACTACAGGATATGTTGCTGTGAAAGAGATTTTACACCATCTTCTCTTTTTTTGGATGGAAGGCAGCAAAATTCAAGGAACCTATTGGACATGGTAGGATTTCAGTGCAGTTTTTTTTCTTGTCAAAGTGTGATAGTATATAAATGATGTATCAATCAAATTGGTTTTCACTTTGAAGTTACCCAAAAATAATAATCTTGTGTAATAGGTAATCTGTAAAAAAAAAACATTTTAACATAATTTTAGATATGAGGTAAAGCAATGGATTGGTGTGATTGAAAACACCATATCCCTTCTTCTCAAACTTCTCTGCATAACTAAATGTAATATATAATCCATTTGAAGCTTCTCAGTACCTAAATATGCTGTCTTCTTTTCCTACTTTTCCTCAACTACATAAACATCCCTTATGTGCCCTTCTGAGTGACATTATATTAAGATATTTGCATAGGTTTCTATAAGATTATGGATTCTTAACCTTGATTTCATACACAAATACAGCCATGCCATAGTGTACTAAGCAAAATCTGATTAGCCTTCATGTAGAATGTAATGGGTTTTCCCTTTTACTTTATTTAGACCTTTGGGATCAATGGAAGACTGGCGACACCTGTTGTACTTCCCACCAAGAAAAATGCTGACTGTAACTAGAAACTGGAATGTGCAATGAACTGAAATTGAAATGTGCATTGTCGGAAGGGAGAATTTAATTATTACAGAAAAAAAATCTAGAAACTGAGATTTAGCCTGTACAGACAATTGAGTACATACTAGTAGCATGAAACATGATTGCTTGTGCTTTGCTTTTGTATCCCTGGGGCATATAATCAATATTACTATATAAATTAGGTTTGTGAGTTGAATTCCTCTGAAACATCTAATTATGTGAACTCATCTTTCAAACTTGCAGAAAGTCCTCTGAGTAAATTAAATAACTGTGCCACTGTGTTCCTTTTGTTCAACTTCTTGTTTGCAATCAACCTGTGGAATACTGCTGCATATCCCCCACAGAGTGTCTTCCATGCCGGATATTAAAAAAGCATATTCAACAGCTCCAACGCAATTTTGTTTATTAAAATTATCGCTATGGTTTAAAAAAATGGTGGTATAATCAGTGAGTAGTCACCAAGGGTTGTATAGAACAGAATCATAGACTCTTCAGCATATCAAAACACATTAACTGAGATTCAGAACTAAATCAGGCAAGGTGCTCTAAGAAACTGAATAGCTTAAATCCAGATGAGTATGTCACATATTAGACAATAGCATCAATTTGTATTACCAATCTAATTTAGTATTGCATTATTTTATATAATGTAGAATGTGATTCAGTAGATTAGGAGTCTGCAATTAGCAGTCCATTTTTTAAATAATTGTCAGTCTGTTGGCTTCCTGTGATTACCCTAAAATACAGGTAGAGGAATCTGATTAACCAACAGCATTCATAAGAAAATGTAGGAGAGTAGTGCTTGAAGCCAAAAGTCTACTAGTCTGATAGCTTAACAAAAGTAAGTTATTTAAAATGTAATATCAATATTAAAATAACAAAACTACATATGATGAAAAGTATTTAAAAATGCATACAAATCTACAGAATAAAAACTTTTATATACAAAATATGGCTTGTTAAGAGGTCAGCTCCCAGTTATTACATAGGTAAATAATTGACATAAACACAGGAGACTAGTCAAGGAAGATGATAGCGTTATAAAGAATCATCAGCCCTGACAAAAAATCATACTAAGTATTAGAGTCTATTTTTGTAACTATATAGGGTGTGATATTAATTAAAAATAAGGTTTGAGCTCAATTATGTAAATTGCATTGCTCAGCAGCAATTCAGAGGGCCTGTGCAAGACCAATAGTGTCTACAATCCCTTCATCCAATCAGCACTGTCTCAGCTTCATGATCAAGTTGAGCAAGATCATGAAAAAATAATTGAATTATCAAAATATTTATTTACACATTACAATTAGCATTTAAAATGTTACGTCAATGTCAACATGCATCCTCTTTTAAGAATACCTAAATATATTAAATTAATTATTAATTTTTTTCTACATTTTAAAAAAAAATATTTGAAATGTTACTAAGGTATACTATTTTTTAAAATAGTATAGATGTTAATAAAACATATTAATAAGCAAAAGCTGATGTAGCTTGACATTAATTCATAACACGGTAGAATATGTTTTAAAGGGCAATTGAAGGCATTTTCTTCTTCTTACATCTGAAAGTGGACATATGATAATCTTGAACAGTGTGTTTCTTTTTTGAAAATGAAGGTCCTGGAGCAGAATATACTGCTTTGAATGTATAACTGTCTTTTGGCCTTTTTCACTGTCAGTTGATGTACAGCAATATAGCTGAATGAGTCAAATGTCCTTGCCAATGAACTCTATAGTCGACTATAGCAGTGTTTTTCAACCTTTTTACATCTGCGTACTGGTGAAAATAGGATAAATATTTTGTTGGCAGAAATAAAAAACATTTTTTATACAGCATTTTGTGCATTAGTTTTAAACTAATATTATAATAATATTGAGAAAAAATACAACCATTATAAATTAATTTACTAACCCTACACTTGTAGAATGCAGAGAAAAGTGACCACGCTGATAAATCTCCACATTAACCCTTGATTCCTGAAAGAAGACTCACTCACTGCCAAACTGCGGCGTGTGACGTAGCAACATCACAAAGTGACTGCTTACCTAACCACGCTTTTCTCCAAAAGCTTCAACGGAGGCCTGGATACCATGTCCTAAGTAACAATAACTTTTTTGTGTACTGCCAGGAAATGGCTGCGGACCTGCAGCGGTCCACCACTGGCTGTTGGAAACCACTGGTCTATACTCACTGCTCATACAGAGGTATTTCGTGTGGCATTTCCTGTTAATTTCCAATAAATTAAGACACATTTTACTAAATATGTTATATTATAAAAAAGGAATGTTTATAATGTATTAAACGTTTTCTTTTAAATGCATGATAGAAAAATTAGCATTGCATGTCCTTTTTAAGTTACATTGTGCCAGCCTTCATTTTACCCTGCCTTTGACACAGTAAGAACTCCCATTTCTTTGTTTGCCGTGATTTAGTTCCACTCACATCTGATGCAGAAGATAATTTACAGTTACATCTGACTGGTTTGAGAATTATAAAACTTTGAAAATATCAAAATGAGTTGCTCAGGTTGGATGATAAATCAAATTTAACGTTATACTGGGTCTGTATTAAAAACACCATTCTCTTATTTTGAATGTATTTTTAGAGAACTAAAGAATCCCTTTTTCACATTTGTATGCATTGTAAAATATATAATGTATATGTATTTAATCTTACAGTTATCACAACATTAAAATCTCTCTGTGGCTCTCTCCAAATAAGTTACATGCTACAATGGGAAATCAGCTAAGCATCTCTCTATGGTGTTGATCTGAATTTGACATAGCTTTAAGCATATGAAAGAAGACCAATAAATCAGAGTAGATGATACAGATTATTGGGATGCAGGAGAAGAAGTAATATATGGTTGCAGCAAACAGTTCAAAGACAGGGCAAGCATTTCTCTATGCTTTTATCGCTCCTGTTCACATCACAGAAAAAATTAGAACCTAGTTCCCTTAGTATAGAAAATTCACACTCACCTCTTTGACCTTGCCCTGGTGTAGAGAGAATATTTAAGCATTTATATGTCTACAAGTTGCAAAAAAAAAATATTTTGATTTAATACATTACATAAAAGTAAAAAATCATAAACAATGATTTAAAACATTCTAAGATGTTGGTTTGATTATTTATTTTCCATTTATGTTCAAGCACAATATATTTCTTTGCCGTTGTTATGTTTATGAGGGTATATATTAAGAAATTATCAGTAATGTTTTTTGTTTTTCTATATATCCTTTGAATGTGAAATATATTGCTGATTACTCGTTAAATGCTAAAATTTTATGCACGTTTATTAAAATAAATGTAAGCACAAATTAAGTTGTATTACATTCTGAATGCATAATTAGATTTTCTTCAAATTATGCAATAAACTCAGTGCTTTGGTAGAGGTTGATAGCAAAACAACAAAACACAATTATCCATTATTTATTCGGTAATATAAAATGTCTGTGCTAGATGGATACCATTCTGGAAGGTTCTATTCTTCGTGCATAGTGATGCCTATTAACTAAATGTATTTTTTTTCTTCAATTTTTTTTACTAAATTAAAAATATTTTTAAAGTAGCTTACGAAGTTCCAAAAATGTAAGTAAATGTAAAATGGAGTTTATTCTACAATTAATTAGTGTTTAGAAGTAATGTAGAATGTAGAAAGCAATGAAAAGCATTACAGCAGCAGCTAGTCCATGCGGGTTCCATGATATGTATTAACCCCTTGATTCCCGGGATCAATATAACACGGAAATACAAGTTAAAAATAATATTTTTTTATTGAGGATTTCGATTCTTTAGGCTGTTGTGCAATTAATTCTAATGCCTTTCCATGCTTTACCAGTATTTTAAAGTACAGTAGAGTATGTTTAATATCTGCTGAAGTTGTCAGAACTAGAGCCTGATTCAAATTCTACGATTTCCAGATCCGAGCTTGCAAGTGGAGATCGCAGGCAAATTTGCTATTCAACTGACTTCTTTTTGTGAGCTCGGTTTGGGTTACGAATTACGTCTATACAACTCGTAACTTACACCATCCAGAAGCCTTTGATGTGTCACTTTCACAGGGCTAAAATTGCAAATTTCTATTCAATTCCTCTGATTTCCCGAGCTCACAAAAGTATCCACATCGTAGATCGCAAATGGAGGAGAAAATCCTACATGTACTCAAGAGGACCCGCAAAGGGGTTAAACACCAATTCGTAGTACTGTAAATGCAAATAAAACAGTAATCCTGCACTGTAAATTATGGGGATACCGATGAAAGACATCAGCATTAATTGCACAACAGTCTCAAGTCTGCACAATTGCAGGAAATAAGTTTTATTTTTATGTGTCATTTCAGGGTTAAATGATCTTTGGTATCAATGAGTTAATACATATCAGGCCACCCATATGGACTAGAACAGTATTGACATTCATTTTTACAAAGCTTTGCAAGTCTGATTGCATATTGGACCCCCGAACCTGATTGAATAACTCGTAACCTCCATGTATTACTGCAATAATTATGACAATCTCATTTTCTATTGGCTTTTTTTAAATGGACGGTTATGGGCTTGCTGAATTGTTACGGTTCCACCCACAACTTCTCCGAACCAGTGCATGGTTTACGAAGCTGGCTTCAGTATCGCAACTGGAGCAATTGAATAGCCTTGCAAACGGAGACCAACGAGAGCCTGCAACTCACTCAGAGACACTTGCAGCTTTTAGCGAGCGAGTTGCGAGTTTGATCCTTTAATGGGGCCCCTAGTGTTTAACCCCCTTGCGAGACTATCTAGTACTTGTAATATTTTTTTATACATTTTTCAAGTTGCAGGTCAGATTTCATTTACAATCTACTTGAACTTTTGTAATTGAATATTGATTTTGCGTCTTTAGCACTGTTAACTTCTGTGGGCTTGAAAAATCAATGGAGTAGATAGGCTGAGTTACGTCTTTTGCTGGCCCGCAGTGATTTGGGGCAGGAAACTCGCAACTGAAATGCGAGTAGCTAAATATAATATCTGTAAAATTACTTTTTAGTTTCAAGTAAGAGCGATTTGGCCATTTTAGTCAATAGAAAGAGGGTTGGGGAATGAGGGACCAGAGAGACATTATTAATATAATTAGATAATATTAAACTTTACATCTTACCCCTTCCCCCTCACTGAAACTTGCTTTAGGAAATGCAAGCTTCTATCTATGTATCATGAATCATTCCAGGGCCTACCAGAGGCACCAATATTTATTTTTTCAAATTACAATCTAGCAGTTTTTGTTTCATTGTGCCGTAGTTCTTTAAAAGACTTGGAAGGAATATTAATTAATCACTTACCACTTATGAAACAATTATAATTTTATATACAATTATGCTGATGTGGGATCTTTTAAGGTTCATACTATCTGCCTCTACTCTCCTATCTCTCTATGTGTTGCTGTGATCTATTGCCCCCCAGGTACTCAATTTCTCAATCACTTTTCCGCCAGGCTTCCTCACTTTCTTTCCTTCAACATTCCTTCACTGGTACTTGGCGACTTCAACATTGCCATCGACACTTCCACCTCACCAACAGCAGCCAAATTGTTTGTACTCACCTCTTCCCTCACCTCTCATAATTTACAGATTCTTCCACTCACCATGCTGGACACTCTCTTGACCTTATTTTCACCAATATCTGCCCCACCTCCAACCCAGTCATCCACCCTCTCCCTCTATCTGACCATCCCCTCCTTACCTACAACCTCACCACATCTTCCTTTCATCACCCTTCTTCAACCCTGGCCACCATTACCCACAGAAACCTGCTAGGACTTGACCCTACACATCTCTCCATTGTACTCCAACCCCTTCTCAGCCCCATCACCAACCTCAACTGCCCGACACTGCTACCTCACACTACATCTCTACTCTCTCTTCCACCCTTGACACCCTTGCCCCCATAAGAACACGCAGACGCCCTCGATCTCATTCACAACTATGGCACACTACACACACACGTTACATTCAGAAGTGCTCCTGCACTGCTGAATAGCTATGGAGGAAATCACGCTCTTCAGCAGATTTCCTCCACTACAAGATAATGTTATGTTTCTACTCCTCTGCCCTCAACCTTGCCAAACAGCACTACTTCACATCACTAATTTCAACGCTGTCCTCCAACCCCAAACGTCTGTTTGCCACTTTCAATACCCTCCTCCACCCACCACCTCCTTCCTATCTTATGGCTGAAGACTTTGCCAACCATTTTATACATAAAATTCAAACTATCTGCAAATTAACTCTCTTCTCATCATGGCTCACACACTCCACCCTCTCAAATAACCAACAATAGCCAGTCTTCTCCCTTCCCCATTCTCACAGCCATTATGAACTACTTTACCCCTGCAACAGAGGATGAAGTCTCCTGTCTAATATCATCCTCTCACTTTACTACCTGTCCTCTGGATCCTATTCCATCTCCACTCATCCCTCCTCTCTCTACCACACGAACCCCTGCTCTCACACACATCTTCAACATTTCCCTAAACACTGGCACATTTCCATATTCTCTAAAACATGCCATAATCACACTCACTCTTAAGACACCCTCATCTGACTCTGATATTCCATTTAACTATCGCCCTATGTCTCTACCAATTTTATCTCCTCTAACTCCCTTCCAGGCACCTTCCAATCTGGCTTTTGGTCCCCACATTCACTGAGACCGCACTCACAAAAGTCACCAATGACCTGCTCACTGCCAAGTCAAAAGGCCACTTTTCCATTCTGCTTCTTCTGGATCTCTCTGCTGCCTTTGACACAGTTCACCATCCACTTCTACTCCATATTCTCTCCTCCATCTGCATTTTGAGACACTACCCTCTCGTGGTTCTCATCATACCCACAAGAACGATCATTTAGCATCTCCTTCTCTAGCACCTCTTCTTCTCCTCACCCGTTATCTGTTGGCATACCCCAAGGATCAGTCCTAGGCTCCCTCCTCTTCTCCATCTACACATCCTCACTTGGTACTCTAATAAACTCTTTTGGGTTTCAGCATCATCACTATGCAGATGACACTCAAATCTACCTCTGAGCACCAGATCTATCCCCCTCTCTTCTAGCACATATCTCCAACTGCCTCTCTAGTATATCCTCTTGGTTGACCGCCCAAAATCTAAAACTCAACATGTCTAAGACTGAACTCTTAATCTTCCCACCCTCTTCTACAGCTTCAATTCCTCACATCTCTCTCACTGTCAACAATGCCATCATCACTCCCACCTCCCAAGCCTGCAGCCTTGGGGTTCTACTGGACCCTGCCCTCTCTTTCATCCCTCACATACAGTCACTAACAAAATCTTGCCTTCTCCAACTAAAAAAAAATCCCAAATACACCACTACCTCACACAAGACACAACTAAGATTCAAATACACTCTCTCATCATTTCTCGTCTCGACTATTGCAACTCGCTCCATGTTGGCCTGCCCACCACCTGCCTTTCCCCGTTTCAATCCATAATGAATGCCTCTGCCAGACTCATCTTCCGTACACAATGTTCAGTGTTGGCAGATCCTCTTGGTCAATCACTCCACCGGCTTCCCTTAGCCTCCAGAATAAAATTTGGCCCTAACTTACAAAGCCCTCAACAGCAACAAACCCTGGTACATCTCTGCTCTCATCTCCAAATACTCCTCCACATGCCCTCTTCGTTCTGCTAGACCTTCTTCTTTGTACCACTCTTGTCATCTCCTCTCACTCCCGCCTCCAGAACTTTTCTCGTGCTGCCCCTATTCCCTGGAACTCCTTGCCTCGCTTAATCAGACTATCCTCCTTGCCTCCAATCCTTCAAAACCTCACTAAAAACACATCTCTTTAAAGAAGCCTATCACCTTCCATCCTAACACGCACAACACTTCTCTCTCCCTTCTGTACCACACACAAACCTTAACCCTTAGACTGTAAGTCTGCGAGTTTCAATCCTGCAAGGTGCTTTGGGGAAAGCATTATTTGCTATGTGTTAATTTTGAATTTGTCTTTGCCTGTAACTTAACTTATGTATAGCGCTAAGTAATATGTTGGCACATTACAAATAAACAATAATAATAGTAATAAGAGGAATATTTTAGTAATTTGGAATTAAAGATAAGAATGCAAGCCTGTGTTTATTATTATTATTATTATTATTATTATTAATCTTCACTTTTACCATGTTGCCCTTTATCAATTTTAGTTATGTAAAAGAACATATAGAGAAAATTGATCACAGTGGTCTCTTAAGTAAACTTGAGGTGATAATGGAATGTCTGGTGAACTACTTTTTTCAATGTAATTAATATAATTTCTAACTTTGGGCCATATTTAATTGCCTTGAACTTATAAATTTGGCTTCGGGTGTTTGTTTGTTTTTATAAATGTTTATATGCATTCTGTTGACTTAAGAATTCATTAGTACCAATAAGTAATATTTGCTGAATATGTAGCAATATTAAGAGTGATTTTAAGTGTGTATAAATTTACAAATTGGGCAATAGAATAGGGCCCTTTGTTTATGATTTGGCATAAATAAAGGTTCATTTTGGTTTTTTTTGGAAAAATAACTCCAATCTGAGAGTACTTTAGCAAGTAACCATAATCACTTTTTTAAACAGCTTTGGAAACCACAAAGCACAAAACACTATAACGGGGATCTACACTGATAGTAAATTATATATCCCTATTGCAGGATGTTGACTCCATGTCTCAGAACACATTGTTAAATAAAAAAGGATGCAAATACAACAGGGAATCTATTTGTTTAGATATGCATCATTTTAATAGCCTAAGTGGGAAATAGTATCTTGTGCTACATTAGACTTGCAGATATATTGATGATCAAAATCCATGTGTCAGTTATATAAAATGTAAATGCAAACATGCTGCAGGCTGAAATCATTATCTACGTGTATGTACATCTGCATGTTGTAAAAAGCATGGTGGAGAGATAATTGAATTGACTGCATGTGATTTTCAATTACTTTCACATCTGATAGCAGGTCAGCTTGTCAATACACTTGTGCCCCTTTATAGCAACTATTAGTGTAACTTATTTTTTTCAAAGTAAAGTCACACATTTATCTGCTGCTTTGTAAGACTTTTTAGAAAGATGTTTTAAAGGGACTATTCAGGTTAAAAAAATTACTTTATATAATATATTTTAACTAGGTTTATATCATGAATTTGATTCTCTTAAGTGTGTCTTTTATATAAAATTCACACTCATATGTAAGAGACCAATTGAATAATAATTTATCAGCTTCTGGATTTTCGTCCCTTTATTCTCTCCTGCAGCCTGCTATCTTGCACACCTGCAACTTGTAGCACTACATTTAAGATTTCAGTGAGAGGGAATTCACACTACTAGTGTCATGTTGTTGGACTGTGTGCTCAAAGCTGCTAAGACTAACATGACAGGAATTACAATCATAGGCATCCATATAAATGAAGTGCTCTAAGTTGTCACTGCCGGAAATCGACTGCAGGAGCTTTTTTCTCCAGGTTATACACTGATTTAAATCTTTTGCTTCCCTAGGTTAGAGCACTTGGTGCACATCCGTAAATCTTCCCTTAGCCGCAACAGATTTCTGTGTAGGGAGCAGCCAAACCAAGGTTTACGATAACAAGCCGTAACAAGTGCTGTAAGTGCAACGGCAAAGCTGGAATACAACAGGCATATGTTTAAAGATAATTTTGCCTTCCCATCAGTGGGAAGTTGCTGATCACCCTTGAAGCTAAAACTAGAGAGGCAGCTCCCTGAGTGGACGCCATGCCAGGGAGAAAGTTACTAAACAGTGAACACTTCTCAAGTGTGTGTCTTTCACTTTATTTTTTACCCAAATGTAGAATTTGCTTGCTGGACCTTGAGAGGTCAATAACCATTGAAGGATAAAAGGGTAAAATATATATCTGAGGATTATGGCTTCTTCCATGGAGCCAAGAGCCATGGTATTTTGATTTTGGTCTGCTCTTAGTGGTGGGTAAAGTTTCTTATGGTATTGGTGATTTCTCCTCTGTAATGGCAAAAATTAGAAAGACAACTTTCTGAGTGGGCACCATCCAACAGGGCAGGCTACTAAGCAGTTGCACATTGTCTCTCACTTTATTGTGTGTAATGATATATCTGCCACAATCTGTCAAAGACAGGAAGATTTCCAGTATAAAGATTAATAGAAAACCAGCTATTTTCAGTTTTTTGACAAAAGACCAACGTTTAATCTAAATCGCAATAAACTGAAAAGTTTTGCGCACTGATCTCTACCACTTAAACACTTGAGCAGTAGTCAATCTTTAAATAATGCATTTTTGTGGCAAATATAAATAGTTATAGTTTTAAACATTATCTTCAATAATGTGAGACTTTGGCACCTCTTTAAAATACCAGCAGTGAAAATATTGTGAAGCACCATGTATAAATATTCAGATTAGATAAATTTGATGCTTTTTATATTAAACAGAAATTCAAATTCAGAGCACATCTCTATTTTTTTCAGTATAACATCATTTCAAAGGTTAAAAGACATGAAGAAAAAACATCAGGGGAATGTGATGTGTCTACTCTAAATGAATGTCTGCAATCATGACTACTTGAAAAGTTAATTTTATATCCTTTGTTTACCACTTCTGAAACACTATGCATCCTTTGAGCACCCATTAAAGAAATCCTAGAGGATTACTTACAAAAACAGAATGACTTTGAACTTTGGTAATGATGATTTATAAAAAAATAAGTTTTGCTGTTTTGATTTAGTTGTTGTGGCAGGATGGATTTAAGAGAACGGTTTAATATTCAGCAAATGTATTAATGTTCCATGAATATAGAATTAAGTAATGCAAGTTTTTTTTAAATCACACATCCCAAATTATTTGGTTGATGGAACTGAATACCAAATGTAAAATACATTTTTCATAGTGCTATTGTGGTAGTCAAAAGAAGCCCCCAAGGTAACAATGCAGTTACAACCCTTCCCCACCCATATCAAGTACTCTGAGATGCAAATTAACATATTAAGCAATATATTAGCATTAAAGAGCCACAAAAATAATGCTGAATATCTCAGGAATCATTTACTGTAAAGAACAAAGGCTAGTACAACGTATAGTCAGTTTTCATTTTCTTTAAGATAAAACCAAATTGTTGTTGGAGTGACAGTATTTGTTAATATATTTTATGTGTTCATATTTTTGTTGTATTTAATACTTTTTATTATGGTATTTATCTAATTGCAGTATAGTTAAAATAATACTGATAGTACATTTTTATTTTGAATTTCAATACGATTTTATTAGACAGATAGTCAGGTATAAAAACATTACAGATATTTAAGGCAACAACTTAATAGAGATACAATACACAGTGTGATCTAATATTAATAGTTATCTGTCTTCCTGTCTAAATTTTTCTTTCTTTTTTCTATCTGAGGGTTAAACGGTGATTATTTGTAATATTGACATTATCTATATATCTAGTATATCTTACTGTCTTTTTCTTATTTGTTAAATTTCCATTAAAGTAAACTGAATTTGTATGACTACGTTATCTTTGCATAACCGTTTTGTTCCCCTAAATTAATCTAAACACCTTCAAACAAAACAAATATTAACAATTTTGTTCACATATATATACATATAATTCAAAATAGTAATGCAATTTCCAACCTTGTCAGAGAGATTTTTTCTCTAGAAATAGAGGGTCTCCTTTTCAGGTTCCAGGCCCCCGTCATAACTGCTGAGCCCCTTCCCCCTCCACACCAAGATATGTTAATTGTGTGAATGTAAGGGTTGTCCCTCTCTACTCTCTAGCCACGGGCCCCAAAACTCCATGCACTGAGGAATAGAGTCTTCCTGTGTGTGGGTAATTTTTCTGTTTATTGCTATATAGTTAATTTTGTTTTTAACCGTTGACAGATCAAGTTCATTAGACCTCCAGTTTTTTGCTATATGGATCTTAATAGCTAAATAGAAGAACCGTAGGAGCTTATTTTGAGGGGGCATTAGGGTATCCCTAGTTGACACACCTCAAATTCCCCCCTTACTGGGGTGCAGAGCAACCCTGTGGCTAGTTGTGAAACAGCTTTTCTATAGCTGTTGGACCTTTGGACAAAGCCTCCCGATATGGATAAAGGACCCCGTAACTTGGCAGCCCCTAAACCAGTATTGGCTTTTTGTTGTTTTCCACTTGGAAAGCTTTTCTGGTGTTATATATGTCCAGTGCAGTACCTTTACTGCAGTTTCCGGTATATTTTGATTAAGGGACCCGCTATAAATGCCTTTCCAGGCAGTTTCCCATTTCTCCATATCCCAGATTTGATTCAAATCCTTCTCTTATTCCCTAACATATTTGTCTGTGGTGTTGCTAAGAGGAGAGTTGTAGATGTCATATATATCCCCCTATTATTCCTTTAGAAAAATAAAGTTTGTGATTGATTAGGGACAGCCATTTTTTCTTAGGAGGGCCCTGGAGCTTTATTAAAGAGTTCACAAAGTTGTAGTGTTCGCTTAGTGGGAGGTTGTGTTTATCCTTAATTATATCAAGTGATAGGTCGTCCTTCTTCTATGCAGGCGCCCAGTCTATCTAGCCCCTCAACTTCCACCAAATTATGGATTCCCTGCTCAGTTCTTTAGGGGCCTTCGGATGGGAAATCATTGATGTCAAATGTGAAGGATTGGAGAATAAGGTGGAGTGTTTCATGACCCATGTCCAGCAGTGAACTATATGCAGAATCACTGGGTGTTTTAGTCGAATGACCTGCTCTGAGGAACTATTTAGCCAAACCAGAGTATCCCACGAATAGGGATGCATGGACTGATATTCAATAAACGTCCACGAGGGTTGGTGCAGGGGTGAGTGCTGATAGTACATTTTTAAAAGCTTACTTTTATTAAGCTGGTCAACTGTCAGTCTATCAGCCTGAAATACCACCTCCTAGCTTCCCTTGTTATGGGGGGAGATGCCTGAAGTTGATAGACTGGCAACTAAGTAATTTAAAATATTTAATATAAGGTAGTTAGTTGCGTTTAATTGGTATATTTATCTAGTTAACTTTTTGGTTATTAACATGCTATCAGTACTGATCATATAAGAATGCTTTAGGAACAGTTAATGTCAATAGGTAACTATATAACATAGTGAAAACCTATTAACTTTTATAGCACTAATTACACTGCCCAACAATTATTTTTTTCAAGGACTGCATGTAGGATCCGGAACAATTTCAGGTGCTGTGTGTGGCTCAACTTCTATTTCTTTTGCAGATGATTCTATGTCATTTTAGGTCTCTAGAGGCATAGGCATGGTAAGATTTTCTCTTGGAACACTGGACTTATAGCCAAAGCTACATCTAGGTACTCAATACTATTTTTTTTCTTTTTGGAAGAGGTTTCATTTTTAGTCAAACGAAAATAGCAATCATCTATGTGATACCAAACCATGGAAACTGCATAGGTCAGGCATTTATTTCTTCATACTTTTCACATTTTCCATCAGGCAAACATAGTGTGTAATGCAGCACACATGAGAAGCCCTGGTTTCGTCCTGATTACCATCCAAAATACAAGTAGTAGGCCTGCTTCGCATTGTTTGTTAAAGAACAATTCTGAGATTTTATAATATACTCTCCAATGCAAATAGTAAAACTTGTCTGGTAAATTAATACAACAGTAATTCTTTCCTTTTTCCATTTTAGCACTGAAGTTTTCTGTGACACTAACAGCACAGTTTTCCACAAAAGTGCAAGCAGCAAAAGTGAAGTTGGCTGGTGTGTTTCCTCCCATTTCTCCATTGTTTTTACAAAAGTGTTATCAAAACAGGTGCTTGATAGTACACAATGGACCATTCTATAAACTAAGATACTTGGCTAAAATATCTGGAACAAAGGTCACATATATTCTATAACAATCCATTTTAATACATGGAGCCAGATTGCTCTCAAGCAGACAGAAATATGTTTACACCACATGCTTATTGCCATATTATAATTATGCATATACATGCAAGCAGGAGCCTATTTTAATTGACGGAAACCAAGCCTGTGGGACTGTGGGTGCCTCTGACAGGTCGTTTCTCTGGGCTATTTCTGACTGTCACTTTCTGTCAGAAACTTCTGCCCCTCTTATATTTTCTGATATTTCCCTATTTTTATCTATATCCAATTTCTATCCTATCTTTCCTAAAAAAGAAAAGAACAACAAATTATTACTTCATACTATATCAAAAGGAGTCCTATACTGAGGCAGAGTGTTCCTCTGCAATCCTATACTTGGTAACGTATACACTTGTTTTACTTTCTACTTTTGTAATAGAGTTAAAATAGTACAATAACTACAATCATTATGTTACATTTTAGGAATGGTTACAGAACAAACACTAATTAACACCTACATTCCGGACTGTAGGTGTTAATCAATATATTTCAATCTGTGTCAATTTTCCTTAAAACAGACTGATTGACTTTGTTCAATAATATAACCATTTAACTAAGTTACAAAACCAATTATTAAAGACATCTATATTCAAAATCTGCTTAGAATTTCTCAATATATATCTTCTTTTGTAACACAATCAACTACTTGGGTTCATTCTATAAAAAACAAATTGATTGCTTTGATTAATTAAATATAATCAATTCTGTTATAAAACCCCTTATTAAATAATCCAATATCCAAAAACAAAGATTATTTAGTTTGTTTTTAAAAAACATCATAACCTAAGTACTTTTATATTGCTTCAGTATATACAGTATTTCAATATTCTGGCTGCCTTATAGGTTGTTATATCTGATTTTTATATTTACTGCTTTCATAGTAACATGCTATATCACTGCATATTAATACCAAATATACTTTATGGAATAGACATCTGATTGTTTATCCAAGTGTGATAAGACTCTCTATGCTGCTCAATGATTTTTGTATTGAACTAACCAAATATAGAATATTTTAAAATAGATTGCTAACCCAGGTTAAATAAGAGTTTATACACTTCTTATTGATTTCTATATTGAGCTAACAGAATATAAAATGTGTTAAAACTAATTGTTATCCAATCACTCAAAGGAGATTTTAATAAAATTCTACTGGATTTTATATTTGTGATCTATTGAAAAATCAAAACTTACAAGTTTAAATACCTCCAATTCTTTATTCTTGATTTTGCTATTGTCTCAATAAACACTATTCTGCATAAAGTATATACCTGTCTTTAAATTGCTCATTGAACTATATTTATGTATACATTAGACAGTTAATATAGTTCACCCATTCTGGATTGCTACTTTGTTCTGGTGAAGAGGCTTGTGAACTACAGTGAGGTTATGAGATATACCATGTAGAGTAACCCAAGATGGTCAAGTCACAACAGAGAGGTAAGACAAATCACAATCCACTGGAGAAGGTACAGATAACCCACTTTAGTATCTTTACTAAGAAAACTGTATGTTTAAAAACAACCAGAGGCGTAATGATTAGGCACCAGAAGATGATCCCCCTCAGGTCATAAGGTGCCTACCACATTACTAGGGAAGAGAAGAGGGCAAGTATGAGTAGACCCAGATCTAATGAAATGATTAGGCCAAAGTCAAGAGGATGCCCTGCTGCTGATGTGCCTTAAGTGGAATGGAAAGCCTGCCGCTGCAAAGAACCATCCAGTATTGGAATGTGGAACGTTAGAACTAAGAACCAAGGCAAACTGAATGTGGTTAGACATGAAATGATGAGATTAAACATTGATATTGTGGGAATTAGTGCACTCAATTGTACCGGAATGGGACATTTCATATCAGACAACCACCAATTCTTCCACTGTGGTCAAAAATCTTGCAGAAAAAATGTACCTCTCAATAAAACAAAGGGTGAACAAAGCCGTTCTCCGTTACAACCCAACAAATGACTGAATGATTTCAATTCAAATAAGGCAAGCCATTTACTAACACGGTGATCCAAATACTCCAACCATGGTTGCTGATGAGGCTGAAGTTATCCAACTCTATACAGATATTAAATATCTACTACCTATAACACCAAGAAAAGATGTTACTCTCATAATAAGAGAATGGGATGCTGAAGTAGGAAACCAAAAGATTCCAGGAATAACTGGCAAGCTTGGTCTTGGAGTACAAAATGAAGCAGGTGAGAGATTAGTAAAATTATGTCAAGATAATACTCTGGTGATAGTAAACACTCTTTTCCAACAGTCTTAGAGACGACTCTACACATGAACAATGACTGTATGAGGAGGCTTTGAAAGTAGCAGAGGAAAGAAGAAAAATCTAAAGTTATTGGAGATGGGAAACGATTTCTACATCTAAATGCAGACTTCCAGAGGATAGCAAGAAAAGACAAGGACACATTATTTAATGAGTGATGTAAAGAGATAGAAGAAGATAACAGAATGGGAAAATCAAGAGATCTCTTCAAGAAAATTGGGGATGACATGGGAACCTTTCTTGCCACAGTGGGCATGATAAAAGACAAAAGTGTAGGGATTTAAAAGAAACAGATAAAGAAGATTTGTCACAGAATACACAGGATCTATACAGGAAGGACCTTAACCTCATTCTTAACCTCAACAGTCTGTCCAATGAGCTGGAGCCAGTGATATTGGAGAGTGAAGTGAGATGCACCTTGCTGATAAAAAAGCTACTACTGTTCAAAATGCTCGATGATGCTATGAAAGTGTTGCGTGCACTATGCCAACACATTTGGATAACTCAGCAGTTGCCAGTAGACTGGGAAAGGTCAGTCTATATACCAATCCCAAAGAGTACTCCAATTATCGAACAATTGCACTAATTTCACATGCCAGCTCTAACAATATATGGACAAAAAACTACCAAATATGCAAGCCAGGTTTCATACAGGAAGACACAAAAGATCAATTTGCCAATATCCGCTGGTTAAGAGAGAAAGCGAGTGAGTTTTGGAAAAACATTAATCTCTGATATTCCAAAGCCTTTGACTGTGTGGATCACAACAAAATGTGGCAAGATCTTAAAAAGGTGGGGATACCAGAACATCTCATCTGTCTCCTGAGGAATCTGGACCAAGAAGCCACAGTCAGAACCGAAAAAGGAACACCCAAACAGTTCAAAATTTGAAAAGGAGTGTTGTATATTGTCACCATATTTATTCAAAATATATGCAGAATACATTATGCGTAAGGCCAGACTGGAAGAATTCTAAGTCAGAATTAATATTGTTGGGAGAAATATCAACAACCTCAGACACACGGGTGATACTATTCTGATGGCTGAAAGTGAGGAGGAACGAAAGGATTCCTATTGATGAGGGTAAAAGAAGAGAGTGCAAAATCTGTCTCGCTGCTCAACGTTAAAAAGACTGAAATCTCAGTTCCTGGCAAACAGATGGAGAAGGAGTGGAGGCAGTGGAAGATTTAATTTTCCTGGGCTCCAAGATCTCTTCAGACCGTGACAGCAGCCATGAAATAAAAAAAAAATCCTTCTGGGGGGGGGGGGGGGGGGGGAGCTATGACAAGTCTTGATAAGCTATTAAAAAAGAAAATATATATAACTATAAACAAAGGACTGCATAGTTAACATTATGTTAATCCCAGTAGCAACATATGGATATGAGAGCAATAAAGAAAGCTGAGTGCCGTAGAATTGATGCCTCTGAATTGTGGTGTTGGAGAAAACTTAGAGTTCCTTGGACTTTAAGAAGATCTGATAATTCAGCACTACAGGAAATCAAGCCAGACTGTTCACTGGAAGGTATGATCATGAGGCTAAAGCTCAAATGTTTTGTCCATATCACGAGAAGACAGGATTCCCTAGAGAAGACTCTGGGGCTGGCAAAGATTGAAGGCACACAAAAAAGGAGACAGCAGAGGAAGACGGATAGATGAGGTCATGAAGTAATGAACATGAGCTTGAATGAGCTTGGGGCGTGGATGACAGACATGCCTGGTGTTTTGCAATCCATTGGGACACAGAGAGTCAGACAGGACTGAACGACTAAATAACATCAAAGTTTACATTACAACAATCTTGTAAACCAGTTTTATTAATACTTGAAATGTTAGACAAATACAGGTATATGTGAATTTTTTGTATTGATCATACACTTAATATATAGAAAGATTTAATTTAATGAATAGATCTGTTCTGCATCAATACAATTTTACCTGGAATTGATGTACAGGATTATATCCAACTGTATTCTTTTCTATCAATGAAACACATTTTTGTTTTATAAATTTACTATCAGCGTTAAAATAGCAAGATTGAAAATGATTTAATCTAAAATAAAATATGAAACAACAAATCACGTAAAATTTCAAACACTACTCTGTGAATTCCTTTCTTTTTACAACTTTTAACACAATAGGCTTGATATTTTCAGAAATACTTATTCCACGCAGCATAAAGGGTAAGTTTTAATATAGCTGTTTATTGAGAACTAATGAATATGTGTTGAAATCTCACAAGCTGCAGGACACATTTTAATTTAAAGACAGAAGAGTATAGAGCCCTGGTGACCCGTTCATTTTATTTTATAGGGAAAAATCTGAATTGCAAATGGATATATCACAGAAGTAAAATCTGCATTAATATTCAGATGAGGGCTATTAAGCCGCTCATGACTTTTATCAACACGAACACATTGCAGTGGTACTAATTTTAGAATACTATGTAAGCTGACCCAATGTACTACTATAATGAACACATCCTGCCATGACACTGTATACTAGTTTGTCGAAGATTTGATAGCAAACTGGAAGATAAAAACAATGTTATTATTTTTCAATTACTGCTGAGTAAACTGAGACGTACAGAGATAAAGTGATATGTTGAATATTACAGAGAGGTCCAGTCACTGGAACAGGAAATGAGTAAAAGCCACTACATGGTTTTCCCAAGAGTATTTGTTTTGTGTTGTGCAATCAAATCTGGAGTGGTTTTGAGATAAGAAAGCACTTAGAATCTGTGATAAATAAAACAAGTGCAGGACACAAGATCAGTAGGGACCAGGACTGTAGATGCTCCCTCTTCAAGAAACAAAAGAACTCAGTATTGTATCAATACTTTATTTGGAGGTTTGAGCAAGACTACTCTAATGCAAATATATGTGATCAAAGAAAATCCAATACGTTATCTGAATAATTAATGCATAAAATAATTGCATAATAAAAATAAACCTATCCGCACCTAGTCCACTGTACAAGAAGGATTATTGTCATATTAGTGTAGGGCTTAATCCACGTACCTCTGTTTGTGTCCGCTGTGAGTTGCATCACTTCTGCTTCTCCTATATGTCAATCCAGAATGTCTTGTTGCATCTCTGATGCAAGGTGTATCATCCCATGGGGCTCCTGAGACTGGCAAAGGATGATTAATGGCAGGACCAAAACAACTATAAAATGGCATTACACTTGCTATCCTGTCTGTGGGTTTAAAAATGTGATAAATACGGGATATATGCGCTTGGATTTTCACTTGAACCTTAACTACTATTGCCTTCTTTGCTTGCAACCAGTACAGACCTTTAAACTGTTCTATGGGTACCCTTTCTGCTATCTGACACTGGCTCTGCTTGATTTATAACACAATCTAGACTAATTTAATCTAGATCTTGTTCAAGAACCAGTGTGTTTGAGCTCTCATTTGGGTTCATGTTTGAATCAGCAGCCAATGGTCAGATCAGAAGGATCTTCTAAAATTGAGATTTATAGCAAACAATTTTGTTAATCTGTTACATGCTTCACAAAAATAAAATTATTTTCCTAAACTTCAGTCTTCGTAAGTACGAAGTGATTGATTTATCTTCAAATTGAACATTATATTTTATTGGCATAAATGTAAACATGTCAGTACACATGAAAAAGCTAGTTTTTAAATGTTTTGGCTTTGCCAAAATTTAGATTACAGTACATTTTCACCTAAAATCATGAAAACTGTAAATTAACTAAAACTTTTTATTTCTTAACAATTGCCTGCTGTTATAATGTAAAATTCCATCAAATACAGCTTTCCAATTATATTGTTTCTATTGTAGCATACTAATACTATTGTACGGTAGTCGCTTTGCCAGGATCATATCGCCTATGAAATGATAGAGACTACAAAATTAAGAATATAACAGAGCATATGTAAACAAGCTATTAAACAGAATTCATTATTGCTGTTTAATTAATAGCTAGAAGTATTATAATAAGATTGGGCTCTGTATGGAAACATTTAGAGTTATGATATGTATTGCATTTGGGCCAGTCATGCTTAATGCATTATGGAAGAGCCTGGAAGCAGACTAAAATAAAATTGGAGAAGAGCAAGGTAAATATTTAATTACTGTGACAATTTAGTACTGTCATTTGTCGCATAGCCTGCCACCTCCTGATGTTGGTTCCCACCACTGCTTTTATTCCACTTCTGTTTGTCTCTGAACCAGTGCCTTTGTCAAGCAGTTGTACAATCTGTATTTATTCTTGGAGCCACAGCCACTGTTGAGGAACCATACTCTATGAACCTATCCTTGGCAACAAAACTAAATTTAGCCCAGGGGCTTCAGGGCATACCTTCTTCTTTTTATACGTCTCTTTTGTTGGTACATGCTTTACTCCTGCACATGTATTTAAATGTTTCAACAGAATCTTCCTTTGCTCTTCCATCCCCCAAGCTATACAGAATAACTTTCTTTATTCTGTCCCTATAGGCTTTGAGAAAAGCTATACTTAACATATTTTATCCATAACTTGGATAGCAGTCTATTTTCAGTGTAAAACATATCAAACTCTGGCATCGTGGTACTTGAGCAACACACACACACACATATAAACATATCTATAAATAGATAGATAGATGTATAAATATTTGTAGATATATAGATGTATATATACCATATATATATATATATATATATATATATATATATATATATATATATTTATATTTATATATTTATTTATATATTTATATATATACCGTATTAGAATCGCATTAGAATCGATGGCACACTAGATTGGATGTTTTCGGGGTTAACATTGAATCTAGTGCGCCATCAATAACATTGATGCACAGAGAGCCCCACGCAGAACCTGGCACCCAGAGAGCCCCAGCACACTGGCACACAGAGCCTGGCACACAAAAGCATAAAGAAAAAGAATACATTTTTTTTTAAAAAAAGCACAGTGTAATAAAGAGTATTGTTGTTGTTGCTAGGTAAATGTTCATTTGAGTTGCCAGTAATTCAGCTCTATTGTTTACTGTAACTTTTTGTGGTAATATTGTGTATAGAAATTTACCCCAAAATGGCTGAGAAACAGAAAAGGATGTCATATGATGCAAAATTCAAACGCAAAATTATTCTTCCTGCTGAAAAAAATGAATTACAGTCGCCAGCAAAAACTTTTTTTTGATTCATGGGTACCAAACTTGTGGTGCGCATTAGATTCGATAATGCCCTACATTTGCATAAATATGGTAGATATATATATATATATATATATATATATATATATACACATATACATATGCACACACACATATCTGTATATATATATATATATATATATATATATATATATATATATAGAGAGAGAGAGAGAGAGAGAGAGAGATAGAGTATCTCACAAAAGTGAGTACACCCCTCACATTTTGGTAAATATTTTGTTATATCTTTTCATGTGACAAGGAAATATGCAATAGACCGCTGTAAGGAGCAGGGTAGACAACCCTCTCAAGCACTGTAGAAACATACTCAAAACATATGAGGACAATCCCACCACACATGGAGATGGCTGCCACTTAGTCCGCATCCTCTCAGGCATATTTTATCATAAATCTTGTGGGAGATCTGATACACTCTCACTGGTACAATATACCTTTTATTGGTTACCTTGAAATACATAGTTTTTCCTTTTTCTAATTCTGATGAAAACATCTTGATATCATATGGAAAGAGACTCAGCTTGTAATAATTATTTCCAATCCATAAAACTTATTATTCAATTGTTTTCTTATGCTACAATCATTTAAGGCGTGAAATAATTGTTCATATACTAACCATTTATGTGAATGTACTCCTAGCTTGTGTCTAATCTGGTTAAAAGTTGCTAACTCACCTTCTATATACAAATAATTTAGAAATTGAACACCCCTACTAATCCAATCTTTTGTCCAAGTTATTTTATTGAATTTTGCTATTGTGTTAACTGGAGTGGTCACACTCAAAGATGGTAACATTTTATATCTTTTGTTTATTCTTCTCCATGTATTAAAAATATTTTGAACTGTATATACTTCTTTACTTATATAATCAAGTGAATACTCTTCTATGTAAATTAAAGCTTTTAAATCTTTGTTCCGAACTAATGTTTTTTCAATCTGATACCATGAGTAATTATCTTGTGGATATAACCATTTTAATAAATGGGCTAACATTGTAGCTACTTGGTATAACTTTAAAACTGGGTATGATATCTCTCCTTGGGCAAATCGTCTAGCCATTGCTACTTTTTTCAACCTAGTATGTTTTCTTGAGTGAATTAATTTGTCTATTACACTTTGGAATTTTGAAATCCAATGTGAAGACAAATTAATTGGTATACATCTAAGTATATGGTTATTTTTTGGAAGAATTACCATTTTTTTTTTTTTTAATACTTTATTTTTCCTCGTTTTTCTTTAACAAACATCAAAAACATAACAAAACAAAACAATCATACATTCCAGAGGTATCAGTAATTCAACAGTTTAGCAATTGCATATGTATAAATACACTGTTAAAATATCCTCCCTCCCATCTCATCGAATACCAATTTTTATGTAATATCTTGTACTCCTGATGGGAAGGCAATTCCCTAATAGCAAGGTCACTTAACTTGATACCTCCACCAAGCATACAGAGGAACCGGCACTACTCTCAATATAGTTAACAGTTTAGCACAGAAATCATGTGCTTCTGGGGAGACTCGGGTGAAGAAGGAAAATAAAAAACAAAAAAACAAAATATCTTTCCTCTTCCCTTCCCCTCTTAAGTTTATATTTTTGTTTTAAGTTAGACCAGGATAGTTGGACACCAGATGCGTAGAGATCATCTATAAGGGATATTCCCTGCAATTTCCATCCACCTATTAAGTCAACATTAAACGGTGATAAGAGACACTCTACAGGGGCACCTAACGAAGGATATCTCGAAAGGTTCAATTTATCTCTATTTGTCAAGAATTACCATTTTGATACAGGAAATTCTACCTGAGAATGAGAGTCTCAAATCCCTCTATCCATCTATAATTTCTTCAACTTTATGGTAGACTTTCTTACAGTTAGTTAAACTCATTTTGGTTGTTTCCTCATCAAAGTGAATTCCTAAATGCTTAAAACTGTTAATTGCCCATCTTTTTTTCAGTACTAGAGATGTTTAATGTCATAATTTCTGATTTTTGTGTATTCAACTTATAATTTGAAATATAACCATAATTCTCAATCAATTTTAGAACTTGTGGTGGTGATTCCCTTGTGTTTGTGAGGGTTATAATGATGTCATCTGCAAACAAAGTTATCTGTGTTCTTTCTCTTCCACCCTTATGCCTCTTATACTGGCAGTACTTCTTATAGCTACTGCCAAAGGTTCTATCAACAATGCAAACAGGGTGGGAGAGAGAAGGCACCCTTGTCTTGTGCCATTACTGATCTCAAAAATGTGAGAATTAAAACAAATACCACTCACTGATGCAGATGGCGATGAGTATAACGCTCCTATGGCGTGTGAGCCAAACCTGTCAAAACCCATTTTTAATAATGTCAATTTCATGTACTCCCAAACATTTTTTTATAAGCCATCAGATCCATTAATTTCCTGACATTGTCAGGTCCGTATCTATTGGAAATGAATCCTGCTTGGTCATTTGAAATCAATTTATCTATATTTTTTTTCATTCTGACAGCTAGGATTTTCGAATATAGCTTTAAGTCCACATTCATTAAGGAAATGGGTCTATAGCTATCGCAATAATGCAATTCTTAATTATTTTTAGGAATCATAATTATGTTTGCTCTCAACATCTCTTTCAGTATTTTGTCCAATTCTTTAAATTCATTGAACAGTTTTTTTCAAATAGGTATCCAAAATTGGAAATAATCCTATATCTAGTTAAATACCCAAAATAAATATGTGTGTGTATCAAATGCCAGGTTTTATAAATAATGGATACTAATACTGATGAAGACAAAATGTTAGATTCCACAGCAGTGTAACTGTGATTAAAACATAATAATTTGAGGCTGTATTTCATTATACTTTGCATGTGTTTAAGTGTACTTCTTTAGAGGTCTTTTATTTTTTGTTGTTGAAGGCCCCATTTTATACTTTGAGCAGTCAGTCAGTGCTACAGCATGTCTAAGAGTCGCCCAGTCAGACACTTTTCAATCCTAGTGAGAGTCCAAAATTAAGTCCTGTTTTAAGGTTTTGAACTAGGCATCAAGTCCTCAACTGCCATCTATGCCAATTGTGTAAAAATATCCTGCTATCATGCTCATTGGGTATGGTATAATTATGACTCATTGGTCATAATTATACTCATAGTCTTGAGCAGGTGAGTGCTTTACCTGAAGAAAGTGCAAACTGAATCTTGTTTACTCATACAATGAATATAAATCATTAGGTGCCTAAATGCTCATTGATCCTTCGTACCTCTGCATGTTATTTACTTTATCCATATTAAATGCAGAAGACCTTTTAGTGAATTGAATTAGTTTTTAATAACATTCAAATACAATAGTACTTACACAATATTTGTAACCTCTTCTGTGTTCCTTTAAAGGGGGATAACAAGAAAGACCTACTGTAATTTTTAAGTTGATCTTGCTGAGGACTTGAACCAACATCACTCACATGATGGGGAAAGAAGAGCTCTGGTTGGAGGAAACTTACTCTAAACTGACTCCTCAGAGGTCAACTAAATACCTAATGTTTGGTCAAATTCACCTTCATTTAGCATGACCCTATAAAAATTTCGGGAATATGATCCTTTACGGTCAACATTTCTTCTCTGAACAAACCTTGTCACTGGAGTCTTGGAGGGAGATCTTTCTGGCCTTGGGATTCTGAAAGACACCAGCCGAAGAGCCCCATGCATTTCCCCATTGACTTTAGGTACTGTTCCTACTGGTCAGTTCATAATTCCCAGGGTTGTCAGCCCCAGGGTGATTGGTGGAAGGCTGCAGCAACCAAATCAGAAAGTGCCTGCCACAGTGCTACGAGAATTCGAAAATAGATAAGCTGAATAAAAAATCTCACACAATCGCTAAAAGTGCTATAGCTCTTTTCAGAGATCTTGCACCCGTATTGTGATTCACAGCTCCTTCTTAATCCCTGATGATAATCCTTTTATCTCTGTTGCCTTTCCCCCATTAAGAATAGTGGGAGCTGCAACCCTAAGGGGATGGACCTAATCAAATTTGCTGGGCTTGTTTGGTCGCTTAGCACTACCTGTACCAATCAGAGTCTTTGTCGGCCCTCGTGGAATAGTTCTGCCCATTGTGGTAACTTGTCTTCCCTGCATGGTAATTCTAGGTGGGAGGGCTGGGAGTCTTTGCTTCCCTCCCACAATTGCTGGAGGAAGTGATGCAACTAAGGATATATCCAGGCAGGAAACTGGTGCTGCTTCCTGTTTTCTTCCTGGATGGTGAGGGTGATGGTGGTGATGAATGGCGATGGTCTAATCGTGGGTAAGATCAAGCGTTTGGGAAAGGGGATTACTATATAGGTAGATAGATTTAAAAACGGGTGTTGCTCCGTGGGTCTGGGCTGTTATCTTTGTGATACATTTATAGTATTGTGTTGTTGCCTTTTAATAAATACCTTTTAATGTAGACGAACCTTGTGTAATATTTATATATATTAATTTGGTGATACACCACATTTGGCGACCACGAATTTTAGACTTCTACAAAGGTTATTTATGAGGTAATATCACATTAATAGATAGTCAGATTTATTTATTTTTTGGGGGGAAGAAAAAAAAGTACTTTGTCTTATTATCCTCTGCATGGGAAATCAAGTGCTGATTGTGTGTGGAGTCTAGGTTAAGCCTCCATTTTTAATATATATCGTACTAGCTTCTGAGTTGAGTTTTGTTCGTACTAGCTTATTTTGATACATAAAACAAATATATATTATACAGGTTGTTTTTGTGGGTTTATCTGAGTTGTTGTGCTTTTGAGTACAGGCCTAGCCCTGCATTTGAATAGACTCCATGCGGCTTCTTTGTGTATTTGAATGCTAAATCAAGCCTCCATTTTTAATATACAAGCTTGTGCATCAGGCCTCAATTATTATTTTTAATCCTTTATATCGTACTATATCGTACTAGCTTCTGAGTTGAGTTTTGTTCGTACTAACTTATTTTGATACATAAAACAAATATATATCATACAGGTTGTTTTTGTGGGTTTATCTGAGTTGTTGTGCTTTTGAGTACAGGCCTAGCCCTGCATTTGAATAGACTCCATGCGGCTTCTTTGTGTATTTGAATGCTAAATTAAGCCTCCATTTTTAATATACAAGCTTGGGCATCAGGCCACAATTAGTTTTGTTGTGTGTTTCAAATACCTGAGTTTGTTAATACTCTCTAATCCTTTATCATAGTACAGGCCTGGAGAAAAATAAATAAATATATATATTATTTCAGGCGTGCATTTTAATACACTATAGGCTTTCATACCTTATACTTTTTGGGTGTCTTGCATATCCTAGTTCAGGTATATCTCCTACCCTGCAGGCCTTGCTATTATATTTTAAGTTAATTAGCAAGTATTACCTTCACCATACTAAGGTAAGTATAATTTGCATATTGGGTACTAGTCTATTTTTCTACATATTACACCTGGCCTACTGAATAGTCATCAACTATTGTTGGCTACTCAGAAGCATGCTACTTTAGTCGCAAATTGATTTGGATTCTTACTTGGGTGAGTAAAAGAGTAGGAATGTCTTTTCAAGGGGCCAAATACTTTCCCACAGAAGTGCGTGAGTACTTTAGGAAACATATTCAAAAACATGATGGTCCATATGAGCTTCCAGAGCCAGCAAACCCAGACAGTGAAAAAGAGAAGAGATTAATGGATGTTCTAACACAAATTGTAAATAACAAAAAGTATAGAACAAAGAAGAGAAAAAGTTTGGTCACACAAGCTGTTGTAGCCACAATAGGAGGCCTAATAGACTTAGTTGTAGAATTACGGCAGCATAATTTGGAAACAACAAATAAAATGGAGGAAGCAATGGACAAAAGGGATTGTTTAAAAATTGCAGCTTTGAGAACAACTACAATTGTGGGGGAACTAGAAAGGGAGTTAAGGGAAATAGAAGAGCAGAGGGATGCTTATGGAGTAAAAATAACAGAACAAAACATAATAATGGACTATAAAAATAAAACAAAGTTAGAAGGGATAAAAGGAGTCAGAGACATTGCCAAAATATATCCAGATCTGGATATGTTCGTGGCACAAAATAAAGAACCAGTGCCGAAAATGAACCAAGATAGAAAATATTTCTTATGTTATTCTGTTCCACAAGTAGATACCATACCACAAGCACCAGTTATTGTTTCAGAATTATTTAATGCAAGGCAAACACCTACAGGATTTTCTATGCAGACTCGACCGATGTCTATGGCAGATAAAGACAATTTCCAGAAATGGTGGGGAAGTATGCCAACTAACAACTTTAATACGTTTACACATTGGTTTAAGAGGGGAGCAGATAGAGCTAAAAAAGGAGGTCTTAACTTAGAGCAGGGGTCACCAAACTTGGTCCTGGAGGGCCGACCCAGGCCTGGATTTGTGGATATCCTTGCTGCAAACAGGTGAGTCAATCAGGATGGCTGAAGAAACAAGATTCTCACCTGTTTGCAGCAAGGATATCCACAAATCCAGGCCTGGGTCGGCCCTCCAGGACCAAGTTTGGTGACCCCTGACTTAGAGGAATGGACAGAACTGTTAGAATACGCTATGGGTCCTTTGGCTAGTAGACTATTGGGATTTAATAACAGTGTGTCTGATCAGGCAGGAAGAATTGCTGCAACTAATTTCTATCTACTTAGCATAGAGAAAGAAATAGCAAATATTACCATGAGGCCAACAGATGGTCCTAGAGAGGTAGCTCAAAGGATATTTTTTTGGTATACTCTACGACAACCTCAACAGCCTCTAGTGCTGGGCTCACCAGAACATATAGCAAAAGTAATGGAAGCCCTTCCCCGGGAGTGTCAAGAATTTGTCAGGCTTTTTGATCCAACACCAACAGACTTGGAAATGGTACTAACTAGAGCTGATAAGTGGTGGATCAAGCATCCTTTCACAGAACAGGCCTGCTCTGTTTCAGCTGTAAGAACATTTACGGTCGAGTCTGGTAGAGATATAGATGGTAAATGGAGAAACCAGACGTGGGATGTACCCCAGAACAAGAAGGATGATCAAAACTGGAGACCAAAACAGAACTTTGACAAAAGATGGAGAGATCCACCTAGGGACTATAGGAATAGGGATGGCAGCAACTGGAGGGCTAATCAGGAGGGAGAGAGAAACGGTAACATGGGCTATTGGGAACTCAGGAGACAGACGGATAGGATAGAAGAGGAAAATCACATACTTAAAAACAAGGTAGCTGAGTCAGAGAGGAAATTGAAGGAAAGTGAGGCAAAGATGCAATATAGTGTTATAAAAGAGGGACGGAGTAGAAGTGAGTCACAATGACAAATCCCAACCCCTGCGCCTCAGCATCTCATTCACTCAGCTAATTTAACCATTGATGAGGCAGGTCGGCCTACCATTTATACAGTCATCACAGGGGTAGGGAAAAATATGTTGGTAGATACAGGAGCAGCAGTTACAATGACCAACAGGGTCAAAAATGGGGATTCTTCAAATAGTATTATGTGAGTTACTGGGAATCCACAGGAGGTTAGAGCAGGTCCAATTGATGTAGCAGTTGGAGAAAAAACAATACAAGTAGAAGCAACAGTGGGTTGGCCAGAGGAAATATTGGGAATAGAAGCTTTAAAAAAAGGAAATTTCATTGTAGATCTTGCCAATTTTTGTTTGTGGAAGACAGAAAAGGTGAATCAGGTAAGTACAGAGTTGACGAAAGGGGTTGTGCTCCCAATGGCATATATTGTCTCTCGGATAAAAAGTCTGGAAAAAGACAAACTGAAACTAGACGGACAACCAGAATGGCTGCAGAAGCTAATCCAAGACATACCTGTTTGGGCAATTACCGAGATGATAGAAATGCTGGAGAGACGTGGAATAATTAAATCTGGAAATGGGTATGCATGTAACTCACCATGTTGGCCTGTGAGAAAAGCTGTGTTAAAAGGGAATGGAGATGAAAAAGCAGCCTCATCATGGAGACTTACCATTGATTACAGGGCCGTGAACAAACTTGCAAAAAGAATGTCCCCTGTTGTTTTTGTTATGTATATGTTTCTAATGATGGAATCTAGTGTTCCCACAGAGCAAGGCCGTATAAGAATGAAGATGCGTGTCAACAGAAGATTGTGGTGGATCCTTGTTACAGGATGGATAAGTATAAGCTGTATCACAGTAGGAATGGGGAGACAGGCAATAAGGCCAGAAGATACCGCAAATAAGGGAGAGAGTTTGAAAAGATTGGAGTTACATTACGTTCAAGCAGATAGATTTATTTGGCCCAGGGAATTGGAAGTAAAAGAGGGTGGAGGGTTACAAGTAAACATTATTTTGCCACATAATAGTACCAGGGGATTAGCTCTTAGAGCTCCAATAAAAAGTATAGAGGGACATAACTGGGAATGGGTTATAAGAGATGGACAGATAATGAACACAGGAAACTTTAAAGGAAGGACTAAAATAACAACAAAGGTACAAGGGAGGTTTACAAATACTACAGTAGTAGTGAGTAACTTAACATTAGAAGAAGGTGGAGAATGGGACGCTGCAGTTATAGCTCCCCAGCCTGACCTAGAGAAATTCTGCAATTTTGATACTGGAAAGGGGTGTGTTCTAACAATAGATGAAGTATTTGTCTCTGTAAAGGAGCTGCAACGTTGTAAAGATCAGAAGAAGGTACCATGGCCAATAGGCGGATTGGTGGTGGTACCAACACATGAAACAGTTGTGCAAGGTGTTGGGTGGACTTACTACCCAATAATTCTAAATTTTAATGATTTTTCTATTCCTCCAAAGTGCC
Organism: Discoglossus pictus; assembly: GCA_027410445.1. NCBI lineage: Eukaryota > Metazoa > Chordata > Amphibia > Anura > Alytidae > Discoglossus > Discoglossus pictus. The sequence goes on from CM050168.1 coordinate 82,126,796, forward strand.
CGGAATCACAGCGGCAGTGGTTAAAGCAAAGTATACAAGAGACCATCATTGAGTGGACCGGAGCAGGGAGTCGAGAAAAACGGGACACACTTGCAGCCCTTTTAGGAGGAGTCGGAACTGGATTGGGAGTATGGAATTCAGCAGACATCATTGGACTGAACAGCAGGATAAACTCCCTTACTGATGGCATGGGACATGCTATGAAAACAGGTGGAGTAGCTGACCCCCTTATAGTGAGTAGACTGACAGACAATGTTGATGACATACACACCATTGCCAACAACCTGCATCTAGTTGAGGAAAATATTGCTTCCATTGCTAACAGCATTAAGAATGAAATAGTGGGAACTGCCATTTTCTGTTCTATGATTGGAGAAAAGCTGTTGGCAGATTTAAAGGAAACTATTAAAGACATCCAGGAAAACAAGTGAGCAAGACAAATCAATGCAACAAGGATTATCACATCATTGAAAAGAAAAGGAGTGGACATCACTGAGGACAATCTTAAATACAGCTATATTGAAGGCCCAGATCAATAGATGCCACATGGACTACAATCTGGGACAATAGGACTAATCCTGGCAATTCCCCGTTGGGAGGGGCAGGCAGAGCAACTGAACTTTATACATAGCATTGGCACGTTAAGTGATGGAATCTACAAGCAACACTTCCCATCAAAAAGACTGGCCACTATTACAGGATTGGAGATGGATGAAAGCTGTTGCAGGAAATCTCAACACCGATGGCTGTGCAGTTGTGTTTGGGAGAAAGGAGCTGAGGAGGATGGCTGGGTGCAGTTGATAAAAGAAAACCTGGTGCAAGAAGTGATCCGTATAGGGGACATTGCATGCTTTATCGGCCACTCTGAATAAAGGACAGTTGATGAAATATGTTTGGTGGAAGAAGGGTCTTGTATCATGGTAACCACTACTATACATGTAGGAACTCATACACTATTTCCATCAAGAAACCTTACCACTGAAATGATCAATTTTACTGCAAATGCAGATTGGACAAATTTGACAATGAAGCTTTTTACCTTGGAACTTCATGAGTCAGAGACACATCCAGTCCTACGAACACTGTCGCTGGTACTCATGTTCATTCAAGTATTAACGACAATTATAATAATATACTTTTGTGTGGCAATGAAACAAATGAGGAAGAAACTTGCAAGGAGGATATATATTAATGTGTTTTTTTCCTCTTCTTTCTCTCTCTCATACATTCTTCAATAAAGTTTTACATTGCACATACATAAACATTTATCACACACTCTCACCTAAATTCTATAAGTTCTGTTTCTGTGTAATATGTGGATTGACAGCCATAGGAAAGTACAGGAGAACTTATGTCGCTGAGGGAACTATTCCGGAGGGACGGTGGGTTGAATTTCTCCTGTAGATCAGGTTTTTGCTCCCACTAGGTTCTCCTGTACTAGAGGGATAACTAGGAAACTGAGCAACATAGAAGAAGAAAAAGTGAGGGAATGTGGTAACTTGTCTTCCCTGCATGGTAATTCTAGGTGGGAGGGCTGGGAGTCTTTGCTTCCCTCCCACAATTGCTGGAGGAAGTGATGCAACTAAGGATATATCCAGGCAGGAAACTGGTGCTGCTTCCTGTTTTCTTCCTGGATGGTGAGGGTGATGGTGGTGATGAATGGCGATGGTCTAACCGTGGGTAAGATCAAGCGTTTGGGAAAGGGGATTACTATATAGGTAGATAGATTTAAAAAGGGGTGTTGCTCCGTGGGTCTGGGCTGTGTGTTTGTGATACATTTATAGTATTGTGTTGTTGCCTTTTAATAAATACCTTTTAATGTAGACGAACCTTGTGTAATATTTATATATATTAATTTGGTGATACACCACACCCATCCCATGCGGGAAGTTTAAAACTGTTTAATGACATCTTGCTAATTGGTTTACTGCTGGCAGACCAGCAGACCTAGGCCATCCTGTGATTATGCCCTCCTGTGATTAGGCAGGGAATTAAAATGTGATTTTTAAAAACTGTTAAACCTGTTTTTTTATTTGCTATAAATTTACCCCACTTGCTCCAATAATATAGCTGTTTTGAACTATTTACTAGCTCTAGAGTTTTTCTTTGTGGTCCAAGACCCTCTTTATTCCACAGCAAGATCTTCCAAGAGATCTCTGGTGAATCCCGGTGAGCTGGCTGGCGCTATGAAGACCTTCTTCAGGTGAAGATCTGTAGAGCACCCCAGCTCTTCTGGAGCAGGGGGATCCATGCCCTAACAAAAATAAGAGGATATTTAATAAAACTTACATAGTTTCAGTGTTTCATCCCAAACTTATGCTCTTTCAGATAGCTCAGTTTAAGTTCTGTATCATATTATCTTCAAAAAGCATTGATGTTTCAGCCTTACACAAATACTTAAAAAAACTAATATTATTGAATAAAGATGTAGTACAAAAGTACATACATACTAGCTTGCACTGTATTTATCAGTGTATAGGTTAAATTATATTCTAAAACTTGTTAAACAGCAGGCTCAAAAATCACTAAGAAGTCCACCCGAATTTTTACCAATATCCAAGTTGTCCGAAAAGAACTTCAGCAATTTTTAACTGTTTAAAAAATGCAATATTTAAAATAAAGGTTAAATAAAACACATTATAAGCTCCATTGGTTAGGCTGCCAGCTGTTGGCCAACATTGGATAAGTATATAAAATAATAATAGTATTATTATTTTTACAATTTTCTTGACAAATGACAGTATGTCTAAGGACTAGTTAGTTTCTGTGATGCCCAGGAGGGCCCACCACTGGACTTTTAGGGATAATCATTGTTATCATATATGTGTGTATTATACAGGGTATTATGTGGCCTTAACAGACAGGAATTATTGTATTATTGTGTAAATTGATGTAAAAGTGGTATATAAATGCTACATTTTTCCCAGAGAGTTTAACGGAGTGTATTACTGGAGTCCCTCTGGTGAAGGCCGTCCAGTTACAGGGGTTACTAATTTGGAGGGAAAGAAGTTGGCCAGCAGAATAGTGTGCTTGTGGGGGGTACCTATACACCTTGTCTGCGAAGAAGTGTTTACAATATTACCCTCCCTGTGGTGAAGGCTTTTTGGCAGAGGAATTTCAGCCAATAACATTAATTAATTAACTGTTCCTTTTCCTGGACAGACATCAAAAGGCCCCTGCAGGTGGGAGATTCCTAATATGGGCCTGGGTCTGACCCCCTCCGCCGGGGGATGTGTGGTGGTGGGACATGCTGGGACTGAGTGTGAATAAATACTGTATAATATAAATACATGTTGTTGTCTGTTTTGTATATGCATAAATACTGTGTGTATTTCATTTTGACCTCCAAATGGAAAGACCTTTTATTATTTTAATAATCTTGCTTATATCCTGATGTTCATGCTGGTCCTATCTTAAGGGGCCATTGTCTGTTCTTGTATCCTGAGGGCTGATCATTCTTGGGTTGACTATGCCAGCAGCTCACTGAGATTAACCCTTAATCCACAACCTAGAGGGATTCAAGTAGCAGAAAGCAGGTGGTGTTGGGGTGCACATGGCCCCTCATCTCTAATGTTGTGACATATTTTTATACATACTAATGATAGAAAGTGTTTTGACAGCTGTTAAAAAATGTTTTGGCACATTTAGATAATTCACCAGCAATACCGTCACACTTGGTGATTTACAAATGTATTCATTCTGCCATCATCAAATCATGCATAAAATAGGTATAGGTTTCCACTGCCTCAGCAATGGATTGAAGCTCTATGAAGAGAATAACTCTGTACCAGTTTGAAATAAAGCAAGTTGGCCATATCACTGTTCCATAGGCAAGATACAATTTGCTGACTAATTGTAATGTTTTAGTCAATGACATTATTTTATTAAACATTTGCATACCTCTTTCATACAGTTAAAATAGCCTTTACATTTCAGATTATCTGTGTTGTATATTAGTTTATAACAAAATAAGTGCACACTCATAAAATATAAAAAAAAAGAATAAGAGCCTATAACGTGCAACAGAGACAGACATATAGGGAACCTTTGACACAGCACATATAGCAAGGACTGTGGTAGAGCAATGAAATGCACAATATGTGACCTTGCCAGAAATACAGAAAGATCAAGGACACAATTACTGTTAGAAGTATCACAGTTCAAATTTCACTCTTAGTTTATAAATGTTGAGAATGAAAAATGTGCTTTATGACAAATCATCGAAGTTAGCAATCCACAAAAAGGTAATGCTTGTGCTTTCTGGGTGACTGAAGGAACCAGACAATGCAATTTATTATTTTTACTATTTTTTATGAGCAAAGTAGAACTTCATCATTAACGGATTGTATGTTATACATAATTTATTGTGAAGCAGAATGCACTAAGAAAAGACAGTTTAATATCTGCCAGACACTGAAATAGTTTTACTGTTTCTCAGTTATGGTAATTTAAAGGTTGGACTATAAAAGCATGTTTAATATCTTATCAGAGAGTTTATAATGATAAAATGTATAAAAATGCATAATATATTAATCACTAATTGTATTGATAATAATATGGGAATTATGATATATGTTAAAGTATACTCTTTTAACAAACTACATATGATAAACCACAATATTATTAATTAAAAATGTAATACAGTCTTTCCCTTTCTGGATCCCTACCTTGTCTTGGTGAAGGGGCTTGTGTGTCTCAATGAATCTGTGAACTAAACCATGTAGGGTAGATGGACAAATCATAACAGAGAGGTCAGATAAATCGCAGTCTACTGGAGATGGAATTGGCAACCAACTCAAGTATCTTTGGTCTGGTACCCCCATATCTTTAAGAACTTGCCACATTTTTTGGAATGCTTTAGAATAGTGTATGAAGTAGAGGTAAATATTTTTTTTCTGGAACTCACTTGCTTTCTCTAATATCCAGCGGGCATTGGCAATTTGGTGCCTCTGCCGAACCTGACTTGCTCATCGGGTAGTTATCTGTCCATATATTGTTGGAGCCGAGCTTGCAGGATTTTAAGCATTAACTATCTGCCATGTGAAATGAGTGTAATTGCTCAATAATGAGATCATTCTATGGCACTGCCTTATTTGGGATTGGGATGTCGAAAGATTTTTTCCAGTTTACTGGCTCTTGGTGAGTTTTCCAGATTTGTTGGCATAAGGCAAGCAACACTTTCACAGCATCATCTTGTAAGATTTCGAACTGCTCAACTGGGATTCCATCAACTCTGCATATTGTTATCAGCAAGACAGCCAAGGGTGCCTTTGAGATTTTCACATTTCTTGAAGAAATCTCTTGACTTTCCCATGTTGTTATCTTTATCTATCTCTTTAAATTGCTCCTTCTAGAACGTCTTCTTGTTTCTTCTTGCTATCATCTGGAATTCTGCATTGAGTTGGGCAAAAGTGTTCCTATCTCCACTACTTGTTTCATTTCTTTTTTGCTAAGCTACTTTTAAAGCCCTTTTAAAAATATTTATTTTTTAAATTATTGCTTCATTTGCCTGAAACAGGAAAATACAGAGCAACATGTTTCCAACAACAATGGTAGTGACAGAAGATAATCACTATTTTCTAAAATGACAGATTGAAAATAATTAAAGAAGATGCTATTGTCTGAATATGTGACAGAATGTAACCACTTTTCCCTTCTTCTGTATGGAAACTAAGATTAGGCTGTCTGACTGGTAAACTGGTATTTAGAGCTTTCTGTGCCAGGCTGACAGTGAGCAATCTACTAAAAAGGGTCTTAGAAAAGATTTTGAAGACAAATATTGATACAGGAAATGTTTATTTTAAGACTATATATATATATATATATATATATATATATATATATATATATATAGTAAATAAATAATACACCTGTGTTCACATTTGAATGTCTAAAACAAGTTAAAAAACCTTCTTCCAGCTCAGAATTCCAAGAAAAACAGTTATTACACTGCATTCTGGGAAGCTGAGCTGGAACATGCAAATTTGCCCACAAATGCCTCACTCTTCAATCCATAGCCATCTTTAAACATGGCTTCCTTTATGCTTATGCCTGCTGTATTACACAGCTTTAATGGACAGCCAATGGATTTTACACAAGCTGAGTATCCTATCCATGTAAGCTGTTTGAAGCATACTGGCTATCATCAGCATGGAGCGGGATCTTGGCTTGTGTTGTGGACCTGCTTCCAGCTCAGAATTCCAAGAAAAACAGTTATTGCTGTATATACAGTTGTGCTCAACAGTTTGCATAACCTTGGAGAATTGGTAATTAGTGATGTCCCGAACAGTTCGCCGGAGAACTATTCGCAGCGATTTTCGCATGTTCGCGTCCGCCGCGAATGGCGAACACATGCGCTTTTCGGTTCGCCCCCTATACTTTATCATTGAGGAAACTTTGAACCTCATTTATTTCATTTTATATTTTTTTTGGTGTAATCTATGCCTGCCTGCCAGCGTGTGTGTGTGACAGGCTAACACCTAACAGCTTATATTGTGCTTATTTTCGCTACTCATACCAGGTGGTGTAACATACATTGAAAACAACCATTTTTTTCCTGTAATCTAATTTCAGTTGCCTGCCTGTGTCAGGCTCACAGCTTATATTGTGCTCAGTGACATAAAACAACATTTTTGTAATAGATTGAAAAGCAATTGCCTGCCTGCAGGCGTGTATGCGAAGCCTATTGCATCTACTCTGTCAACTTTTGCTAGTGCACAGTGACACTCATATCTGGTGGCACCTTAGATTGCACGCACAGTGCCCCAAATTTGAAGTGGGAGGACCGACCAAGCATCTTTTTCCATCTCCCGCTTCCATGCCATATACACGTCCCCTAATAGTGGACATAACAGGGATTAAACCGATAGGAATAGTACTACTTAACAGTACACACCTTATAATAACGCAGACAGAGGCAACGCGTATAATCTTCCATGCTGTGCAGTGGAAGCCCCCAGACTCTGACCTGTGTATAATCTTCCATGCTGGGCAGTGGAAGCCCCCAGACTCTGACCTGTGTATAATCTTCCATGCTGTGCATTGGAAGCCCCCAGACTCTGACCTGTGTATAATCTTCCATGCTGGGCAGTGGAAGCCCCCAGACTCTGACCTGTGTATAATCTTCCATGCTGGGCAGTGGAAGCCCCCAGACTCTGACCTGTGTATAATCTTTCATGCTGTGCAGTGGAAGCCCCCAGACTCTGACCAGTGTATAATCTTCCATGCTGGGCAGTGGAAGCCCCCAGACTCTGACCTGTGTATAATCTTCCATGTTGTGCAGTGGAAGCCCCCAGACTCTGACCTGTGTATAATCTTCCATGCTGGACAGTGGAAGCCCCCAGACTCTGGGAGTCTGAAGAAGAGGAGTCAGAGGAGGAAGGAGGCTTTGAGGAGGTGGAAGACCAAACACAGCAGGCATCCCAGGGGGCTTGTTGTCACCTTTCGGAGACCCTTGGTGGCTGGGTGGAGGAAGAGACCTTCAATGACATCAGTGAGGACAAGGAACGGGACATGGCTAGCTTGGTATCCAACCTTGTGCAAATGGGGAGTTTGCGGTTGTGCAAAGGGATTGTTTGCAGTTGTTTGCGGTGCATTAAACGGGGAGATTGGTCTGTTACTGTGAAGCGGGTGTAACGCTTACACTACCTGATCGATTCAACATCATACCTGATGTTTTAAAGCATGTTATTCCAAACAATTTAGGAATGTTAGGTGATTTATGCCCTTTATGGCTTAAAACCAGACTCTGCATCTACTATGTAATTTTCCGTGGGAGTTTTGCCATGGATCCCCCTCCGGCATGCCATAGTCCAGGTGTTAGTCCCCTTGAAACAACTTTCCCATCACTATTGTGGCCAGAAAGAGTCCCTGTGGGTTTTGAAATTCGCCTGCCCATTGAAGTCTATGGCGGTTCGCCGATGTTCGCCCGTTCACGAACATTTGGTAAAGTTTGCGTTCGCTGTTCGCGAACCCAAAATTTGATGTTCGCGACATCACTATTGGTAATATATGTACCATTTTTAAAGAAAACATGAGTGAGCAGGCAATACACATTCTTGCAGGTGATATAGCTGTGCATTCATCCTGGCATAAACCGCACGTTTGAGATCTCCCCAGAGTGGCTCGATGATATTAAGGTCAGGAGACTGTTATGGCCACTCCACAACCTTCACCTTATTCTGCTGTAAACACTGGAGGGTCAACTTGGCCTTGTGCTTAGGGTCATTGTCATGCTGGAAAGTGCAAGAGCGTCCCATGCGCAGCCTTCGTGCAGAAGAATGCAAATTGTCAGCCAGTATTTTCTAATAACATGCTGCAATCATCTTGCCATCACCATGCTTCACAGTCTGGATGGTATTCTTTTCACTATAGGCCTTGTTGACCCCTTTCCAAACATAGCGTTTATGGTCGTGAACCATAAAGCTCTATTTTGGTCTCGTTACTCCAAATTACAGTGTGCCAGGAGCTGTGAGGCGTGCCAAAGTGTTGTCGGCATATTGTAACTGGGCTTTTTTGTGGCTTTGGCGCAGTAAAGGCTTCCTACTGGCAGCTTGACCATGCAGCTCATTTTTGTTCAAGTATCATCATATTGTGATCCTTGAAACAATCACACCGTATTTTTCCAGAGCAGCCTGTATTTCTCCTGAGGTTACCTGTGGGGTTTTCTTTGTATTCCGAACAATTCTTCTGGCAGTTGTGGCTGATATCTTTCTTGGTCTACCTGACCTTGGCTTGGTATCAAGAGATCCCCAGATTTTCCACTTCTTAATAAGTGATTGAACAGTACTGACTGGCATTTTCAAGGCTTTGGATATCCTTTTATATTGTTTTCCATCTTTATGAAGTTATATTACCTTGTTACGTAGTTCTTTTGAAAGTTCTTTTCTACTCCCCATGGCTCAGTATCTAGCCTGCTAAGTGCATCCCCATGAGAGCTAACAATCTCATTAATTATTTATGCACAGACACTAATTGCAATTTAAAAACCACAGGTGTGGGAAATTAACCTTTAATTGCCAGTTTAACCTGTGTGTGTCACCTTGTGTGTCTGAAACATGGCCAAACATTCAAGGGTATGTAAACTTTTGATCAGGGCCATTTGGGTTATTTCTGTTATCATTATGATTTAAAAAGGAGCCAAAGAACTATGTGATAATAAATGGCTTCATATGATCACTATCCTTCAATAAAAAAAATTTTTTTTTGCATGATCAGTCATATTTTTAAAATAAATGCCAACATTTCACAATTTCTGCTAGGGTATGCAAACTTTTTGTTCATAACTCTATATAGAAAAAAACACTGTATTGTGGCTAACTATATACAATGAGCATTTCCTATCAATTTCCTGTAAACATTTAAAGACAGCATACCTCAACCCTGAACTCTTTTTAGGTCCACCTTGTTTCCATCTGTCTTTGTTAAGAATAATTAAAATTGAATTAAAGAGCACAAGGCTGACTTGGGCATTTTAATATGCTTTAGAGCAGCCGTTAATGATGATTGAATCATATGCATTTCTGGAGTGCTTAACTTTGTATGAGATTCACTTAGCCATTTCATTAAAATTACAGGGATGAAGAATTTAAAAGGGATCGTCAACCAACAAATTATTATTTACCTTATTCTAACCTTCATTAACAAGAAGTCAATCAATCCACATTTTTCCTTTTTCAGTTGAAATATTTTCTGTGCTATTTTTGCAGTCAATTTTAAGGATAACTAAAGTAAAATATGTTTACAATGCTCAATTATAGAAGTAGCCTTGACCATATGGAAAATGTTTTTAGATAGTTTAAATAAATATATCTACAACCTTTAATTTATTAAAGAGACTATAAGGCTTTTTCTTATATGAATGTTTTAACTAGATTACTCAACAGATTCTTACCTCTTAGAGTCGCCTCCTTTTTTGCTTTTATCCCTTATAAGAGCTGGCAAATCTAACAGCTGTGACTAAGGTCACACTCACTAATGTTCCATGCTGCTAGGACACATGGCACTACTTATTATATATCTATTTTTTATAAGCATGAGAGACTAGTAGTGAAACTCACTGCCCTTTGATGTGATCTTCGGTAACAGCTCTGAAACATGGCAGCTCTATTAAGGGAGAACAGGTAGAAAGCTCGAGGTGATATGAATATTTTAGTGAAGTGTAAACATTTTATCCCTTGTGGTCCAGTGGTTAAAATTCAGTTCTTTCACAAGAGGTCACACCACCCTGAAGCCAAACAGGGTCAGGCCTGGTCATTTTTGGGATGGGAGGTCACCTAGAAATACCAGGAGCTGTATGCTGTGGCCCACTGGAGAAGAAATTGGTAACCCACTCCAGTATCCCTGCCATGAAAACCAAGTGGATCAGCATGGACATAATGATGTGCCTTGTGTTTTACACTCCATGAGATCATGTAGAGTCGCAAAAGACTGAATGACACAAAAAAAATACATTTTATATTATGATTATGTTGAGAAGGGGATTAATAACAAGATAAGATTGTTATGAAAGCATGCACTGTATAGTCTTACATTTTCTCATTAAAATGATTACAATGCTTGCCATGAAATATCTAACTATAGGAAATAAGATATGGTTTCCATTATAACATAATGGCGGAGATTCAATAAGTATCATATGGGTAACTGGGTATAGTTACATTGCAAACTTTCTGACTATGAACAAGCTGCTTCATGAGGCAGTGACAGATTATTTTTTTCCGGAGCCCCAAAACCACTTCAGATGGTGACTGAAGCCATGAAATTAAAATACCTTTGCTTCTGGGAAGAAAAGCTATGGCAAGTTGATTACAGTAAAGATATATCACAATCAACAAAGGTCAGCATAGTTAAAACTATGGTATTCCCTGTAGCAACATATGGAGGTGAGAACTGGAAAATAAAGTAGGTTGAGTGACGCAGAGCTATTGCTCTTGAATTGTGGTATTGGAGAAACTGCTAAGAGTTACTTAGACTGCGAGATAAGAGTGGAGGTGAAATCTGCTCTTGTGATTTTTAGAATCCAGGAGGCTAAAGTCCCAATAATTGGAGAAGCAGCAGTACAAGAGACAAGAGGCTACTGACAATGATAAGCGTCTAAATAGAAAGGCTTGGCTAAACTAACATAGATGCATGTCCAAGACACCACTCTAGGACTGGGAAACATTACTGCTATAGATCTTGCAATTAGAACAGCTGCAATTAGAACTATTGGCAATTCAGATAGCACTAAGAAACCAGGAGGCTGGTAGCACAGGTAGACAGGTATAATAAGCAGCACAAAAACATTGGTAGCCAGGAAGACAAGAGATGCAGGTACTGGTAGCAGAGCAGCACTAGTAAGTAAGATGTACTAAAAGATAGGTGGCAAAGGTAGCCAGATTATTAGGCAGCAAATCAATAATAGCAAGAGGCAGTGTAGCAGGACCTGTGGTACAGGGAGCCAGGTGTCGCCAGGAACAGGTAACAGTAGCCAGGAAACAGCCAAGCGTTATCAGGATACATACACACCAGAAGGTTCAGCCTCAGAAACTAGTGTGTTGCCCTTTGTAATCCCACCAGAAGAGTAAGAGCATAGGTTAGGGCTGGAGAGAGCTCCAGGGCTAGCTGAAGGCATCCCTATAGGGTCCTTGACAGGAGGAGAATATGATACAGTTGTTGTGGAAAATCATACTCATATACCACTTCTTACTCCAAAACTTAGGCATGACACCAAAAAAATAAATAAATAAATAATGTGGATCAGCAGCAAAACCAACATGGCTGCTGCTGACACACTCACTGTACTGTTACTGGCAGAAATATGTCCAGATACAGCTTTTATACTTGTTTACATAACAATGAAATGATCCATCTTTTCACCCATCTAGCAACATGGTAAAACCCACTAGCAACCAATGAAAGGTTTATTTTTATATGATATCAAATAAGAATATAACACATACTTTGGTAATATCTGTGTGTACATCTACTTTATATGATACACTTGTGCGCAGTAAATAAAACTATTAGACTATGGGGATGAATGAAAATACATATTTGGTATGTCTAAAAACCTGTGTACTGTCTGTAAAATAAATTGCCAAGTCATGGGTTGTATAGACTTAAGTATTTCATAACTAATGCCTTACAATTGAAAATTACTGTTTCACAGCCTATATAGGCTTGGCTTCGCGAACAAAGATTTAAGAGGGGTCTCCACATCTATGAGCTCTTAGGTGGCTGAGGAGGCCAATGCAGGACAGGCAGACTCGACTACTGTTATTTCACAGCCTATATCCCAGCCAAATATCAATACGCTAAAAATGTAAGGATATTTGTATTATTTCTCACAGTAAGGTAAAGAATTCCATGGGGTAAGGATTAGCATGAGGTAATTCTGTAGACTATAGTGGCAAGAGGTTACAATGGAAGAATTGAGTTGAAAGATGTGGTGAAAGTAGTTGTTGTTTAGTTGTTCAGTTGAATCTTACTCTCTGTGACCTTATGGATCACAGCAAGCCAGGTACATCTTGTGTTGGTTGTGCCAATCCATAAGGTTTGCATGGAAAAGTTACTAGATAGGGTTGCTAATTCCTTCTCCAGTGGACCACAATTTGTCTGACTTCTCTGCTATGACCTGCCCATCTTGGGTGACCCACATGGTAAAGCTCACAACTTGATTGAGGTACACAAGCCCCTTCACTAGGGATCAACCCTACCCATTAATGCTATCATATCATCTAATGTAATTTCATTAAAAAGCAGAATTACCTACTTTGGCCCAGTTGCCAAGAATAAGACTTGTCCTATTAAATAAACACATTTTCACCAACTTGTAATAAACCATCTGTTTTTAACCATTATCTATCTAAATAGTAACTTACCCGCCATAAATAATGGTATCATGTGTTATCTTTAATTGTCGTTGCAGTCTCTTTGTGCTGTGTCTCTCTTTCTCTCTCTTTGCCCTCTGTCTCTGTGCACCCTCTCTCTTTCTGTACAAGCTCTCTCTGTGCGCCCTCTCTGTGTGTGTTCTCTCTCTGCCTGTGCACTCTGTCTGCCCATTCTCTGTGCTCTCCCTCTCTCTCCGTGCCCCCTCTCTGTCTGTGGACTCTCTCAGTGCCCTCTCTCTCTGTGTCCTCTCTCTCAGCCCTCTCTCTCTCTGTGCCTTTTCTCTCAGTGCCTTCTTTCTCTCTGTGTGCCCTCTCTCTCTGTGTCCTCTCTCTTTCTCTCTCTCTCTCTGCCTCCTCTCTCTCTGTGTTCCCTCTTTTTGTGACCTCTCTCTCTCTGGTGGCCCTTTTGTTTCTCTATGTGCCCTCTCTCTGTGTCCTCTGTCTCTCTTTTTATTAAATTACAATGTGCAGAACTTAGTAGTCAATCGTTTATTTAATTTGATTTTTTAAATTTGAAATACATTACTACGGTACTGTATATTTTTTTTTCCATTGAGTCGATGTGATATACTTTTTAATACAAGAATAGAGGCTTTTCTTTTGCTAGATACTTGAAAAAAAATGTTTCTCTCAAGAAGCAACAATGAAGCAACTAAACAAGAATACTATATCCCTTTGTAAGTGCAACAGATATTATTGTGTTGCTTTCTATCAATGATACAGCCCATGTTATACAGGCTAGCAAATGAAAATGTCATGTTTCACTGGCACAAAATGCAACAACATTAGTAAGGTTGGAAAGTACAGCATTATGTTATTCAAATTCAAGAGCAAAATTGGTAGGGTGCATCGTGTTTGTATGGCTATATCACTATGACCCATCAAATGCTTTACCTTGCTTTATACTAGAAAATGACTGTAAATTATGCATACAAACTACAAAAGCTTGACATTTATGCTTAGAAGACATCTACTGACCTGAAACACTTCTAAACAACTAGACCTACAATTTAGGAAAGCTATTACATTACATAATGTTAAATCACCCTGCCAAGCATTGCAAATACAGTTCACTCCTTTCAAATCTATCATCACAGCGGTTGTTTTTAATGTGTCAAAAAAGAAAAGATCTATAACTTGAAGCATGTTGTAAATGGTGATTTTACTGTAATATACATTTCCACGTATTGTTCCAGCACAATATATAAAACATAACACATTTTGAAGGACAAATCTACATAAATGCAACAAACACAAAACATTGTGGAAAGCCAAGTATACAGTACCTTGCAAAAGTATTCACCCCCTTGACTTTTTACCTATTTTGTTACAATGTTTTGTTAATCTGAATTTTATGTGATGCATCAGAACACAATAGTCTAAGTTAGTGAAGGGAAATGAGAAAAATATATACATAAATCTGTTTTTTAGAAATAGAAAACAGAAAATTGGCATGTGCTTATGTATTCACCTCCTTTGTTATGAAGCCCATAAAAAGCTCTGGTGCAATCAATTACCTTCAGAAGTCACATACTTGGTAAAATGATATCTACCTGTGTGCAATCTAAGTGTCACATGATCTTTCATTACATTTACACACCTTTTTTGAAAGGCTCCACAGGCTGCAACACCTAAGCAAGAGGCACCACTAACCAAACACTGCCATAAAGACCAAGGAACTCTCCAAACAAGTAAGGGACAATGTTGTTGAGAAGTACAAGTCAGGGTTAGGTTATAAAAAAATATCCAAATATTTGATTATCCCCAGGAGCACTATCAAATCTTTCATAACCAAATGGAAAGAACATGGCACAACAGCAAACCTGCCAAGAGACGGCCGCCCACAAAAACTCACGGACCCGGGCAAGGAAGGCATTAATCAGAGAGGCAGCACAGAGACCTAAGGTAACCCTGGAGGAGCTGCAGAGTTCCACAGCAGAGACTGGAGTATCTGTATGTGGCGATCTGCTTTCTTCAGTTGGGCTTGATAAGGCTGTTATGGCCAAACCTACCCAGCAGATACACCAAGTTCTTTATATCCCTTCACCAAGACAGCAGATGTCTCTAAAATGTCCTTCTCTGATGCAGTATTTAAAAATATGTACTCCGGCTCAGAGGTAGAAAAATATCAGAAACTGTTTTTATTTCTGTGGAAACTTCATAGATTACATTCATAACGGGCTTTTCCTCAGAGACACCAACTCTGAATCTCAACTGAATCTCTCAACTGCCAAACTCTGACAGTTACAGCCTGACAATACAACATTCTAAAATATTTAACACTTAATGAACCAAACATGCAGCACACAGAATCACACATCACAAGTCAATCACACATAGGCAAGCAACATAACATACAGTAATTACCATAATATAACATACAGTAATTAACATTACATTACATAACATAACATAGTATAACTATAAACAGACCACACCACTGGATCACATGAGTCCCAAAAATGGTGGTCAGGGGGATCATGACACTGTACATAGTACGACAATAAGCTGTACGCTCCATAGAGTTGGGCTTTATGGCAGAGTGAGGAGTGTGTGTAAGCACCAATTTACACATAAATGATAAATGATATTATCATACAATGTTAATGCTGTATCTCACTGAAATGTCTCTCTCTCTCTGTCCTGTCTCTCTCTGTCCTGTCTATCTCTCTCTATCCTGTCTCTCTCTGTCAGATCTCTTTCTGTGTCCTCTTTCTCTTTCTGGCCTGTCTCTCTCTCTCTCTCTCTCTATGTCCTGCCATTCTCTCTGACCAGCCGCTCTCTCTCTCTCTCCTGTCTCTCTCTCTGTTATGTCTCTCTCTTTACCCTCCTTCTTTTTCTTTGTCATGTTTCTCTCTGTGTCCCCTCTATCTCTCTGTTGTGTCTCTCTGTATGTCATGTCTCTCTTTTTTAATCTCTCTCTCTGTCCTGTTTCTCTCTCTCTGTGTCCTGTTTCTCTCTCTCTGCCCTGTCTCTCTATGTTCCATCTCTCTTTCTGTCCTGTCCCTCTATCTCTCTCTCTGTCTGTCCTGTCTCTCTCTCTCTCTCTGTCCTCCCTCTCTCTGTGTGCACTTCCCAGTGGTTATGGATGCTGTGCTACATAGCGGTTAAAGCAACAATTAGGCATCTGGACACACTGTGCAGAAGTTGCAGACATAAGAAACCAGTAATTATTATATTTGACTAGCGAATTGCCCGTCAAAAAATGACGGGCATGAAATTGTAAGCCAGGGAATGCTGTTTTAGACATAATGTATAATTTTTTACTGTGAGGACCTTCAGCGCTCATTGTGAGGCTTACGCTGAGCGCCTTTGGCACTCATTGCATGTCTCGCAATGAGCGCCTTTGGTGCTCCTTGCGAGGCTGTCGTTTTTTTGTTATTACAGGGGCTTTTGCTGTCAATGTAAGGTCGTAGCTGATGTGCTTATTGCACGGCTGTCCCCTGGTGCATTTTGTGTGGTATGAGCAGCGTTGGCATCGTTTGTGTTTATTGCGATATTTATTTATTTTTTTATTTTTTGTGTATGCCAATTTTTTTTTGTATGCCAATGAAATAATGAATAAATTAATATACTTTACCTATTTCTAAGTAATATATGCAGGAAGCACTGTGCTGAAGAGCTGACAATCTGTTTCGATGTTCCTGCAGCATACAATGTCGGTTTGCACTGTTCTGGAGCTGAGGTGTACAGTAAGTGTCAGCAATGTGTGCAGTGTGTAGTGTGAATAGGCTGCGTGCGCGAGGGAAAACCGTTAGGGTAGCTGTGTACTTCTGCATTGTATAAGTTAGTGTTGTGAAATGGCGGCGAATGTGTATGTGCTACGTGGGTGTGGGTGATTTAGCGTCCTTACTAAAAGTGTATCTTTACCTCGTATGGCTTTCTTGAAAAGCCGTATGTGCTTGCAAAGCGGGACAACAATTATGACAACTATAATATGTGATTGGTTCTATTTTTTCTGACCTTTGTCTGGTGTTTTCTTATCTTTTTTTCAGGTTTCTTTGTATTAGTCCTATGTATTTGTTTTAAAAAATAATTATGACTTTACGAAGAAGAATGCATTTGTCACAAACTATATTTTGCTTTTTGTGATCCTTTTGTTTAGCTATTTTTTCGTTAATGGATTACGACTTGTATTATTTAATGTTAATCAGGCTCTTTGTGTATGGGAGAGACTGGAAAAGGCCATTTTTTACTATGTGTTCAGTGAATCTGGGGGAATGAATTTCCCACATGTCCATGTAGTTAGCTTCTCAAGCACCAGCCTACCTGGGGCTTCCTATGGACTGTTAATGCAAAGTGGAGCAATGCTCATGATTGACTAATTTATCTGTATGGGATTATTTTATTGTTTTTCATTGTACATAAAATGTTTGTTGCTCCATGAAGAAGGTTTTAGAGAAAATATGTCTCAGGCTGTCCTCTTTCATCTTTAAGGATCATTTATCAAGTGTTGTACATCTGCTACTAAGGGTCTGTGGTCTCCTGGATCCTGAGGCTACAGGGACCTGTTGGCAGCTCCAGCTGGCTGGTATAAGAAGGGACTTTGGTGGCAGATTACAAAATGTAATTAACAGCAGAAAAAAAATTACTCATACTGAATATTCAAATTTTACATTCTTTCTTTTCTGTATCTTATGTTATCAATAAAAAGTGCTATTATTTTAAGATTATAATTTCTTTACTAGACAGTTTTACCAGCACCTAAAACAGCTGTACCTTCGATACCTATAGTTGTAGGATAATATCTAAGGACTCATCAGGGAACCATATTTGCTTGAGACAGTCCTGCTTATGAATTTTCACAAATATCTACACTCCTGTACTTGAAGTATTTAATATACAACTTACATAGCAGTTTTGAACAGTCAGTAGGGAGTTGGCAACATTAGATTTTCACACATTAGATGTGTGATTAAAATGCACTCACCAGCACAGAGTTTGAGCAATGCATGTTGGAAATGGCATTGTATAAATTGTAGGAAAATTACTCATATAGAATAGAATAGTGTTATATTGTAATAGTGTTTCTTCAAGGTGAACTAACACTATGCCAGTGCATAATAATATGAAGCCAGCACTTCTACCTGATAAATACAAATGATAGACAAATAAAAACAAAGCAGCTAGGATGTACATACCCTATAGACAGTTGTAAAAAATGTAAGTCTTTAAGAATAAAAAAATGCCATAAACATTGTTATAATTGTAGGAGATTTAAAGAATCAATGTCGCTTAGGAAAAACTTCACATTTATAAAGTATTTAACAAACTAATAGCATTAGCATTTGTGTAAGCCATGAGTATAAAAACATTTTAAAGAGAAAATATTAATGTTTGAATACATTTGGTGTAAGGAAAAATCCATCTTGTCTGGTTTCATCACTTTCTGTTAATTTGGTGCTAGAGGAGTGTACTTATCTCACCTATCAGTGGAGAGTGGGGCCCTCTCACACATCCAAAGTATCACAGAAGCCTACAGGAACAGCAGAGGATTCAACATTATTTTTTTCTAATTGTAAAGTAGCTTATGACCTTTGTAAGGTTAGTCATGCTCAAATTTTTCAAATATATTTTTATTTTCATAAAGACATCCTTTAAAGAGCAAAGACACGGTACGATATTTTCCTGTTTTTCCTAATTATGATATTAGTAAATTTACAAATTGTGAATGACCACTCGAGAGCCTGTACATATTCTCTCAGAGCCATATCTAATACCAATCGGGCATGTATAAAAGTGTTTCTGGGATCATAGGTTTGAGTCTCTGATCTATGTGATGTATTTGCCGAGCAGTGTTTGTCTGCACAGAATGTTCTAACTGAAGTCATCTAAATGGTATGTGCTATCTGAATATTAATACAGTATTTCATATATTTCAAATGTGTTTTTATTTCTTTTACAAAACCGGTAGGAATAAATTCCTAAAATGTATCCATCCCTGCAAGTGCTTGAAAATGTGGTTTTGCAAAACAATAGACTGCCTTTTTGGAAGGATTGATTCATTTGGGTTCTCAATAGCTGAAAATGAGTTTAATAAGGCTGAAAAGAAAAGGTAAACCATTGCAGCCATTTTACAAGCTCAGAGATCATTAGTTAACCTGCTCATACGTATTATGATGCAGATTTATTTTATAGGGATGGTAATGCCTGCATTCACTGACATCTTTCCTCTCTCTGCAGACATTATTCCTGCACAAATCCAATAGAACTACACACAAGTCCTCACCCATCCACCTCCAATTGCTCTAAATTTATTGAATCACACAAATTTCTTTCAGCTGATCAATTAGGAACACCTGCTAACTATTCCTAATTTAACCTTTACACTATGTTCCCTCCTGCCTTCTTCTTCTTAATCTGCTGCCTTTTCCTCAGGCTCTTCCTCTCAACTTATCCATATCATGTCTCCAGCATAACCATCTCACCTTCCATGCTCTCATCTCCTCTTTTATGCTGCCATGATCTACACTCCTTCCTCCACCCACTATCTCCTCCCCCATCTCAAACTCATAAGCAGAAACACTTCTGTGAGTCCCATTTGCATCTCCCTTCCTTCTCTCTCCTTCTGGCTTCTGGAGACACATTTCCTAACAGAGGGCCTGATCTGACATTTCCACTAGCAATTACATTATGTGACCACTAGGGACAGAAAACATATTACACACCAGAGCCATTTACCTCACAATGTCACATACCTTCCTACCTAAGTAAATGTTCACTTTCTTCCTCGCCCTTGCTAGCCCCTTTCTGTTCCTCCCCAAGTTTATGCCTCTTCCATCCCCTTTAGATTGTAAGTAGCGAGTTTTCAATCTTGTAGGGTGCTTTGGAAAAAGCACTTCCTGCAAAGATTCTAAGCTCAAAACAGGGCCCTCCATTTTTCTGCAGTTTGTTAACATTGTATTTTTCCTTGTCCTTATCCCCTGTACAGCGCTACGGCGCGATACAAATAAAGATTAATAAAAGATAAAATAATAACATCTTCACTAATGTTAAGAGTGCACAAACTGAACATGTCACCTTACACAAGCATTCCTCTTATACATGCAATCTTCTTGCACACCTAAATTTAGAATTTGCAGATTATTATGAATGTTGGAATAAACATAATGCAATTACAACTACATCAGTAATATAGAGCCACGTTCAATTCCAAGCCCACAACTCGATCGCACACAGCCCATTGTCTTCGAGTGAGTTGCGGGATCCTGTTGGTCTCCCTTTGCGGGGCTATTCTATTCCCAGGACACTCTTTGGATCACCCTACAGCACACCTGGAAGTCCTTCCATCAGCCCAAGAGTGTAGAAGGAGGGCCTTTGTGATGCATGAGTTGGAATCATTAAGTCCACAAACTCATGTTCCAAGTCAAGCTCCAACCACACCAGGTCCTCTAGCCCTTCTGCCAGCTTGTCACCTGGCTGAAGCCCAAGGGAAGCCATCCGCTGATTTCAAATAGCTGTCTACCTATCCTCTTCTGAGACAATCCGTTGCCATCGCCGCTTCAGCCTACTGGTGATCAGACTCGTTTTCTCCCTGATCACCTACGCTCTGCAGGCCTCCATGTGGTCCATGACCCCTCTATCCAGGGCTGGCCTTCCTTGGACTTGGATTTGAAGGTTTGTCAAAAGTACTGGACTTAAAAAATGCTTAGATGACCATATCCCATCATTGCTTCCAGTTCTTACACTGAGATCCCAACACTGCCAACCAGTTGTGACGGTCCGAGAGTAGGGGCTATACAAGCCCAGAACCACCTGCCAGTCCCAGTAACCTTCCTGTGGTAGTGATCAGGACAGGTTACTCAGAGGGTAGAGATAGGATTAGTATCGCAGCCACCTGGAACCAAATAAGAGAATAAACAATTTCTATATGCCTCAGAGTGAACAGTTTTATTTTTTAAATGACAGCAATATTTATAGCAATTAGATACAGAGAGGGTGTACAGACAATCACAAGAGATAAACTTCACATGGGATCTAACAGTCGTTTTCTGATAGTAATAGGCTTAACCTCCAATACACATCCTGCCATCGCTAGCACATATCAGAAGGGATTAACTTTATCTGGCAAACAATGGGACAAAATAATATTTAAAAATAAAATGGAGGTGTTTATACAGATAATGCAGTGCTGGAGCCAAGCAGTCTGTGCTTTTATGGTGACTCAATGGCCCAAAACCCAGACAGAGAAAAAGGGGTCCATGACATATGGATTTCGGTGCATGCCTTAGTGCGAATGTGTGGTACCATCCGCGCATGCACAACTTGCGGCGTCAGCCAGAGGAGGAAGGGGGAAAGAGAAAGAGGGGGAAAGGGACACAGGGGAGGGTAGAGGGGGGAAAGAGACAAAGGGGATAGGGGGAATAGGGGGAAAGAGACAGAGTGGGAAAGAGACACAGGGGAAAGGGGGAAAGAGAAAGAGGGGGAAAGCATAGTGCCTGCCAGGGGAGGGGGAGAGGGAAAGAGACACATGGAAAGGGGGAAAGGGACACAGGGGAGGGAGGAGGGGGGAGAGAGACAGGGGATGGGGGAAAGAGACAGAGGGGGAAAGGGGGAAAGAGTCACAGTGAAGGGAGAAGGGGGAAGAGACACAGGGGAAGGGGGGGGGAGAGACATAGGGAGAAAGGGACACAGGGGAGGGAGGGGGTAAAGACACACAGGGAAAGGGGGAAGGGAAAGAGACACAGAGGAGGGAGGAGGGGGAAGGAGACACAGGAGAAAGGGGGAAATAGACAGAGAGGGAAAGGAACACAGAGGAGGGAGAAGGGGGAAGAGACACAGGGGGAAAGGGGCACAGGGGAGGGAGGAGGGGGGAAAGACACAGGGGAAGGAGGAAAGAGACACAGGAGAGTGAGTAGGGGGAAAAGAGACACAGGAGAAAGGGGGAAAGAAGGAAAGGGGGAAAGAGATAAAGGGGAGGGAGGAGGGGTAAGAGACACAGGGGAAAGGGGGAAGGAGACAGAGGGGAAAAGGGACACAGGGGAGGGAGGAGGGGGTCAGAGAAACAGGGAAAGGGGGAAAGAGAAAGAGGGGAAAGGGGCATAGGGGAGGGAGGAGGGGGCAGAGACAAGGGGAAAGGGGGAAGGAGAAAGATCGTGAAAGGGACACAGGGGAGGGAGGTGGGAGAGACACAGGGGATAGGGGGAAAGAGACAGAGGGGGAAAGGGACATGGGGAGGTAGGAGGGGGGAAGAGACACAGAGGGGAGGGGGAAAGAGGGAGGGGGGAGAGACACAGGGGAGGGAGGAGGGGGAAAGAGACACAAGGGAAAGGGGAAGAAAGAAAGGGTAAAAAGGACACAAGGGAGGGAGGAGGGGGAGGGAGACACAGGGGAAAGGGGGAAGTGACACAGAGGAGGGAGGAGGGGAAAGAGACACAGTGGAAAGGTGGAAAGAGGAAAAGGGGGAAATAGACACAGGGGGAAGCAGAAAAGAGACAGAGGGGAAAGGGATAAAGGGGAGGGGGAAAGAGACACAGGGGATAGTGGGAAAAAGACAGAGGTGGAAAGAGACACAGGGGAAAGGGGGAAAGATGAAGAGGGGGAAAGCATAGTGTCTGCCAGGGGAGGGGGAGGGGGAAAGAGACACATGGAAAGGGGAAAAGAGACAAAGGGGGAAAGGGACAAAGGGGAGAGAGGAGGGGGAGAGAGACAGGGGAAAGGGGGAAAGAGAAAGAGGGGAAAAGCGTGGCACCTTCCAGGGGAGGGTGGAGGGGGAAAGATACTCATGGAAAGGGGAAAAGAGACAGAGGAGCAAAGGAATACAGGGGAGGGAGGAAGGGGGAGAGAGACAGGGGATAGGGGAAAGAAACAGAGGGAGGGGGAAGAGCATGGGGAAGAGACAGGGGAAAGGGGGAAAGAGAAAGAGGGGGAAAGGGACACAGGTGAGGGAGGGGGAAAGAGACACACAGGGAAAGGGGGAAAGAGACACAGGGAAGGGACGAGGGGGAAAGAGAAACAGTGGAAAGGGGGGAAAAGGGAAAGGGGAAAGAGACATAGAGGAGGGAGGAGGGGAAAGAGACACAGGGGAAAGGGGGGGAATAGACAGAGGGAGGAAAGGGACACAGGGGAGGGAGAAGGTGGGAAAGAGACACAGGGGATAGGGGAAAGAGAAAGATGGGGAAAGAAACACAGGGGAGTGAGGAGGTGGGAAAGAGACACAGGGGATGGGAGAAAGAGACAGGGGAAAGGGGAAAGAGACACAGGGGAGGGAAAAGGGAGGAAAGAGACAAAGGGGTAGTGAGAGATGGGGAAAGCGTTGCGCCTGTCAGGGGAGGTATGAGGGGGAAAGAGACACAGGGAAAGGGAAAAGAGACAGAGGGGGAAAGAGACACAGGGGAGGGAGGAAGGGGGAGAGAGACAGGGGATAGGGGAAAGAAACAGAGGGAGGGGGAAGGGCATGGGGAAGAGACAGGGGAAAGGGGGAAAGAGAAAGAGGGGGAAAGGGACACAGGTGAGGGAGGGGGAAAGAGACACACAGGGAAAGGGGGAAAGAGACATAGGGAAGGGACGAGGGGGAAAGAGAAACAGTGCAAAGGGGGGAAAAGGGAAAGGGGAAAGAGACATAGAGGAGGGAGGAGGGGAAAAGAGACACAGGGGAAAGGGGGGAATAGACAGAGGAAGGAAAGGGACACAGGGGAGGGAGAAGGTGTGAAAGAGACACAGGGGATAGGGGGAAGAGACAGAGGGGGAAAGAGACATGGAGAGGGAGGAGGGGGGAAAGAGAGACAGGGGAAAGGGGGAAAGAGAAAGATGGGAAAAGAAACACAGGGGAGTGAGGAGGTGGGAAAGAGACACAGGGGATGGGAGAAAAAGACAGAGGGGGAAAGGGGAAAGAGACACAGGGGAGGCAAAAGGGAGGAAAGAGACACATGGGGAGGGAGAAAGGGGGAAGAGACACAGGGTAAAGGTAGAAGTGACACAGGGGGAAAGAGGCACAGGGGTGGGAGGAGGGGGGAGAGACACAGGGGAAGGAGGAAAGAGACACAGGGGAGTGAGGAGGGGGAAAAGAGACACAGGGGAAAGGGGGAAAGAAGGAAAGGGGGAAGAGATAAAGGGGAGGGAGGAGGGGTAAGAGACACAGGGCAAAGGGGGAAGGAGACAGAGGGGGAAAGGGACACAGGGGAGGGAGGAGGGGGTCAGAGAAACAGGGAAAGGGGGAAAGAGAAAGAGGGGGAAAGAGGCACAGGGGAGGGAGAAGGGGGTCAGAGATACAGGGAAAGGGGGAAATAGAAATAGGGGAAAGGGGCACAGGAGAGGGAAGAGGGGGGCAGAGACATGGGGAAAGGGGGAAGGAGACAGATCATGAAAGGGACACAGGGGAGGGAGGTGGGAGAGACACAGGGGATAGGGGGAAAGAGACAGAGGGGGAAAGGGACATGGGGAGGTAGGAGGGGGAAGAGACACAGAGGGGAGGGGGGAATAGACACAGGGGATGGAGGAGGGGGAAAGAGACACAAGGGAAAGGGGAAGAAAGGGTAAAAAGGACACAAGGGAGGGAGGAGGGGGAGAGAGACACAGGGGAAAGGGGGAAGATACACAGAGGAGGGAGGAGGGGGAAAGAGACACAGTGGAAAGGTGGAAAGAGGAAAAGGGGGAAATAGACACAGGGGGAAGTGGAAAAGAGACAGAGGGGAAAGGGATAAAGGGAAGGGGGAGGGGGAAAGAGACACAGGGGATAGTGGGAAAAAGACAGAGGTGGAAAGAGACACAGGGGAAAGAGGGAAAGATGAAGAGGGGGAAAGCATAGTGTCTGCCAGGGGAGGGGGAGGGGCAAAGAGACACATGGAAAGGGGAAAAGAGACAAAGGGGGAAAGGGACAAAGGGGAGAGAGGAGGGGGAGAGAGACTGGGGAAAGGGGGAAAGAGAAAGAGGGGAAAAGCGTGGCACCTTCCAGGGGAGGGTGGAGGGGGAAAGATACTCATGGAAAGGGACACACGGGAGGGAGTGGAGGGGAAAGAGACAGAGGGGAAGGGGTAAGGAGACAAAGGGAAGGGAAGAGGGAGAAAGAGACACAGGGGAAAGGGGAGAAGAGGGTCCAATGGACACAGGGGAGGGAAGAGGGGAAGAAACAAAGGGGAAAGGGGGAAGAGACAGAGGGGGATAGTGACACAGGTGAGGGAGGAGGGGGGAAGGGGGAAGGAAGGAAAGAGACTCAGTGGAGGCAAGAAAGAGGCACATAGGAAAGGGGGAAGAGACAGAGGGGGAAAGGGACACAGGGGAGGGAGAAGGGGGAAAGAGACACAGGGGAAAGGGGGAAGAGACAGAGGAGAAAGGGGGGAAAGGGGTATAGTGGGAAAGGGACACTGGGAGGGAGGAGGGGGAAGAGACACAGAGGAAAGGGGGGAAGAGGGAAAGGGGGGAAGAGACACATGGGATGGAGGAGGGTGTAAGAGACACAGGGGAAAGGAGGAAAGAGGCAGAGGGGGAAAGGGACACAGGGAAGGGCAGAGGGGGAAAGAGACAATGGGGAAAGGGGGAAAGAGACAGAGGGGGAAAGGTACACAGGGGAGGGAGGAGGGGAAGAGAAAAAGGGGAAAGGGGGAAAGAGACACAGGGGAGGGAGGAAGGAGGAAGAGAAACATGGGAAAGGGGGAAAAGTGGAAAGGGACACAGAGGAGGGAGAAGGGAGAAATGACCTAGGGTATAGGGGGAAAGAGACACTGGTGAAAGGAACAAAGAGACACAGGGGGAAAGGGAGGAGAGGAGAAAGAGACAGAGTGGAAGGGGTAAAGAGACAAAGGGAAGGGAGGAAGGGGGAAAGAGACACAGGGGAATGGGGGGAAGAGGGGCCAAGGGACACAGGGGAGGAAAGAGGGGGAGGGGGAAAGAAAAAGAGGGGAAGGGGGGAAACAGACAAAGGGGAAAGGAACACAGGGGATGGATGAGGGGGAAAGTGACATAGGGGGAAAGGGCACAGAGGAGGGAGTAGGGGGAAAAGAGAGACAGAGGAAAGGGGGGAAGAGGGAAAGGGGGAAAGAACCATAGGGGATGGAGGAGGGTGTAAGAGACACAGGGAAAGGGGGAAAGAGCCATATGGGGAAAGGGAGGAAAAGGGACACAGGGAAGGGAAGAGGGGGCAAGAGAGACAGGGGATAGGGGGAAAATGACAGTGTGACAAGGGGAAAGAGACATAGGGAAGGGCCGAGGGTTAAAGAGACAATGGGGAAAGGGGTAAAGAGACAGAGGGGAAAAGGTACACAGGGGAGGGAGGAGGGGGGAGAGAAAAAGGGGAAAGGGGGAAAGAGACACAGGGGAGTGAGGAAGGGGGAAGAGAAACATGGGAAAGGGGGAAAAGTGGAAAGGGACACAGGGGAGGCAGAAGGGGGAAACGACTTAGGGTATATGGGGAAAGAGACAAAGGGGGAAAGGGACACAGGGGAGGGAGTGGAGGGGAAAGAGACAGAGGGGAAGGGGTAAGGAGACAAAGGGAAGGGAAGAGGGAGAAAGAGACACAGGGGAAAGGGGAGAAGAGGGTCCAATGGACACAGGGGAGGGAAGAGGGGAAGAAACAAAGGGGAAAGGGGGAAGAGACAGAGGGGGATAGTGACACAGGTGAGGGAGGAGGGGAAAGGGGGAAGGAGGGAAAGAGACACACTGGAGGCAAGAAAGAGGCTCATAGGAAAGGGGGAAGAGACAGAGGGGGAAAGGGACACAGGGGAGGGAGAAGGGGGAAAGAGACACAGGGGAAAGGGGGAAGAGACAGAGGAGAAAGGGGGAAAGGGGTATAGTGGGAAAGGGACACTGGGAGGGAGGAGGGGGAAGAGACACAGAGGAAAGGGGGGAAGAGGGAAAGGGAGAAGAGACACATGGGATGGAGGAGTGTGTAAGAGACACAGGGGAAAGGAGGAAAGAGGTAGAGGGGGAAAGGTACACAGGGAAGGGCAGAGGGGGAAAGAGACAATGGGGAAAGGGGGAAAGAGACAGAGGGGGAAAGGTACACAGGGGAGGGAGGAGGGGAAGAGAAAAAGGGGAAAGGGGGAAAGAGACACAGGGGAGTGAGGAAGGAGGAAGAGAAACATGGGAAAGGGGGAAAAGTGGAAAGGGACACAGGGGAGGGAGAAGGGAGAAATGACCTAGGGTATAGGGGGAAAGAGACACAGGGGAAAGGGACAAGATACAGGGGGAAAGGGAGGAGAGGGGAAAGAGACAGAGGGGAAGAGGTAAAGAGACAAAGGGAAGGTAGGAAGGGGGAAAGAGAGACAGGGGAATGGGGGGAAGAGGGGCCAAGGGACACAGGGGAGGAAAGAGGGGGAGGGGGAAAGAAAAAGAGGGGAAGGGGGGAAACAGACAAAGGGGAAAGGAACACAGGGGATGGATGAGGGGGAAAGTGACATAGGGGGAAAGGGCACAGAGGAGGGAGTAGGGGGAAAAGAGAGACAGAGGCAAGTGGGGGAAGGGAAAGTGGGAAAGAAACACAGGTAATGGAGGAGGGTGTAAGAGACACAGGGAAAGGGGGAAAGAGCCATATGGGGAAAGGGAGGAAAAGGGACACAGGGAAGGGAAGAGGGGGCAAGAGAGACAGGGGATAGGGGGAAAATGACAGTGTGACAAGGGGAAAGAGACATAGGGAAGGGCCGAGGGTTAAAGAGACAGAGGGGGAAAGGGGTAAAGAGACAGAGGGGAAAAGGTACACAGGGGAGGGAGGAGGGGGGAGAGAAAAAGGGGAAAGGGGGAAAGAGACACAGGGGAGTGAGGAAGGGGGAAGAGAAACATGGGAAAGGGGGAAAAGTGGAAAGGGACAAAGGGGAGGCAGAAGGGGGAAACGACTTAGGGTATATGGGGAAAGAGACAAAGGGGGAAAGGGACACAGGGGAGGGAGTGGAGGGGAAAGAGACAGAGGGGAAGGGGTAAGGAGACAAAGGGAAGGGAAGAGGGAGAAAGAGACACAGGGGAAAGGGGAGAAGAGGGTCCAATGGACACAGGGGAGGGAAGAGGGGAAGAAACAAAGGGGAAAGGGGGAAGAGACAGAGGGGGATAGTGACACAGGTGAGGGAGGAGGGGAAAGGGGGAAGGAGGGAAAGAGACACAGTGGAGGCAAGAACGAGGCTCATAGGAAAGGGGGAAGAGACAGAGGGGGAAAGGGACACAGGGGAGGGAGAAGGGGGAAAGAGACACAGGGGAAAGGGGGAAGAGACAGAGGAGAAAGGGGGAAAGAGGTATAGGGGTAAAGGGACACTGGGGAGGGAGGAGGGGGAAGAGACACAGAGGCAAGTGGGGGAAGGGAAAGGGGGAAGAGACACGTGGGATGGAGGAGGGTGTAAGAGACACAGGGGAAAGGAGGAAAGAGGTAGAGGGGGAAAGGTACACAGGGAAGGGCAGAGGGGGAAAGAGACAATGGGGAAAGGGGGAAAGAGACAGAGGGGGAAAGGTACACAGGGGAGGGAGGAGGGGAAGAGAAAAAGGGGAAAGGGGGAAGGAGACACAGGGGAGTGAGGAAGGAGGAAGGGAAACATGGGAAAGGGGGAAAAGTGGAAAGGGACACAGGGGAGGGAGAAGGGAGAAATTACCTAGGGTATAGGGGGAAAGAGACACTGGTGAAAGGAACAAAGAGACACAGGGGGAAAGGGAGAAGAGGAGAAAGAGACAGAGTGGAAGGGGTAAAGAGACAAAGGGAAGGTAGAAGGGGGGAAAGAGAGACAGGGGAATGGGGGGAAGAGGGGCCAAGGGACACAGGGGAGGAAAGAGGGGAAGGGGGGAAGAGACAGAGGGAGGAAGTGACACAGGAAAGGGAGGAGGGGGAAAGAGACAATGGGGAAATGGGTCAAGAGACAGAGG